>CM021101.1:755065807-755364431 GCA_007115665.2 Sequoiadendron giganteum
GAAATATTCCAAGATCTACAGTAGAAAATTGATGCAACCAAAATATGCCATGCATGGAAAAGATATGATGCTGACGACTATGGTGCCTGACGGCTATGACATAAAATAATGACAGGGGATCTTTGCCCAAAATGGAGGGATAAATAATTTATTTTAAATTATTTATTCAAAAATAGAGGAGAAGGACAAGTGGCAAATAAATAATTTATTTCAAATTATTTATTTGGAGGAAATGAAAAAGGAGATTTAATTAAATTCATAAATTTAATTAAAGGGGGAGATAGAAATTAAATATGGATAATTGATTTGGATCAATTATTTAAAGGATAAGAATGACAAATAATTAAATAATTTCTTCAATTATTTAATTAGAGAAGAATAAAAAGTCAAATAATAATTATTATCTAACTATAGACATGTGATGAAAGATAAATAATCAAATAAATAATGACTTATTTAATTATTGAAGAAATGTGTATTAGTGATGCAATTAATTTATTTTAATTGATCAGGATAGAATAGAGATTATAAAGTGAATTAATTAATAATTAAAAAATTATTTAATTAATAAAGGAATATGATCAGGAATAAAATTATGTCATTATTAGAGGATGATGACTAAGGAAAAAATATTGCTCGAAGACTTAGGATATTTTTTAGTGTCTACATTTTGCCCCTCTTTGACATAATGTAGTTCATTGTGTTGTGTCAAAGAAATTTAATCTTGAAATATGCCCCAGTGTAAAGAGAAAGGGGAAGGATGACCAAAAGGGTTGTGGTATGCCCTCTCAAGAGGATAGGCAGGTTCAAAGAACACAAAAGTGCTCTCAAAATGGAAGATAAGACTAGAGGATGAAGGATAGAAGAAATGTTAGCATGAAGGAGATGGATGTTAGCATGGAAAAGACAAGGGAGATGGGATGTTAGCATGAAAAGGGGAAAGAAGATAAACATGAAATGATAAGGGAACCAACTTTCATGCTTACATTTTTATATTTATCATCATTGGGCATCAAAAATGTCACAAATGGACCACAAACACCATGGTATGACATAAATCAAGGTGTGTAAGGTGACCATTTGGGAGAGATAAACAGTCAAAAATACAAGGAATGCCCTAGCTCATACTAGGGATCCAATTTTTCTAGTCTTTTTTCCAAGACAAATCATAGGTAGAAACAAAGAAAAGAGGACATGATCCATCATCGTCCCTCTAAATCCATTGATAGGAAATCCTTGAGGAGACTAGTAACATGACCCAAAACCAATCAAAAATATAATAAAATCTACACTAACAAAGTGTTTGCCAAGATAGTGTTTTCTAGTGATAATGATGATTGTTTGATTGGTTGATTAGGTTGACCAAGATGACTGAGTTGATTGATAGGTTGATAAGGGTTGATAAAGTGATTTGATTGACCATGCCTAGCCTTGGGAAGGACACATCCTAATGAAGGCAAGATTGATTGACCAAGTTGATAAGATTGATTGGTGTGACAAAGTTGACTGACAAAGATGACAAATTGATTGATAATGATAATGCTTGGTTTTAAGAAGGACACATCCTAATTAAGGCAAGATTGATTGAAAAAGTTGACAATATTGTTTGATTGTTTGAAAAAGATTGATGAATATGACCAAGCAATGTGATGATACCCCACCACAAGAAGGACACATCTTGTTTGAGGTAGAGGACACATTTGATAAAGATGACCAAGTGAAAAGTGTTGACAAGACACCTAACTAGAAGGACACATCCTGCTTAAGGTGAATGACAAGGTTGAAAAATTATAATCCGAGGAAGGACGTATCCTGATAAAAGACAAGAGATAAGACTGAATGAGACAAACGACATAATGCCCCATTCCGGCCAAATGACTAGGTTGATGTATGATAAGATAATTGATTGATGGAGGATTCCATTCATTTGTTGTTTTGTGATTGAATGATGATTGCTTTCAGACCAAGGAAATGACCCAGCTCAATGAACCCTAAATTAATTGACCTAGGGGGCCTTGAGGGCTCATCAATAGATGGCCTTGCCTACGTAGCAGTGCACAGAGACCTCGTAGTTTGACACGACTTGACTTTGTCTTATTCGACAAAATACTGGGTCATGATTTTATTTGGACAACCTAAAGGGACCAACCTAATGCCTCAAGGGATCATTTAAGATGTGTCTTTCCTACATAGCAAGAACTCAAAGACAACATAGTTTGACCACTCTAACAAAACTGATTCAGACTCAAACTTAGAGTTAGACTCTGTTTTTTTGGGAGTTTTGAATTTTTTTGATGTTTTTATTATTATTATTATTATTATTGAGGGTTTTATGATTTTTTTGGATTTTGAAATGTTTTGATTTTGTTGGGATTTTGAAATGTTTTGATTTTTTTGGATTTTGTTTGATTTTTGGATTTTGAAATGTTTTGATTTTTTGGGATTTTGAAATGTTTTAATTTTTTTTGGATTTTGAAATGTTTTGATTTTTGGATTTTGAAATGTTTTGATTTTTTGGATTTTGATGTTTTATGGTTTTTTTTGGATTTTGAAATGTTTTGGTTTTTTTTTGGGATTTTTTTCAAGACATTTTATGATTTTTATGGATTTTAAAGATTTTAAAGGAATGATACCATGAATTATTTCCCATGAAGATGTAAGTCAAGGAATTACCCCTAGTTAGGTATAGGAACAACTTATTATGCACGAGGGGATCAATGGATGCAAAGGATGGTCATGAAAGTGAAGGAGACTAAATGTTGATGGTCTTTGGGACATGGAAAGGATGACACTTTATTATGGATGAATAAGACTTTAGTATGGATGATAACTATAGGGATCATGAAAAATTCATGTGAAATATACCCACAATCAACAAGGTAGGCATGCACAAAGATCCAAGGACAAACATGATCTTGCCCCTAGTCAAGCTGAAAACCAATTGATAGGTGATGATGATGATGACAACATTGTTTGATATGGGAAGGACACATCCTAAAACAACATGAGGATTGGGAAAGAAATATCCCATTGATGATAATGTGACTAAAGGATCAAATTTTGTAGAAAGGCTAGGAACAAAGCCAATGAATGTTTTGGATGATGCACTAGAGCGCATAGCAAGATTGTATGGATTAGGCTTGTTGCATTTGAAATGACTAACCTTAGGACTAGATGGGATTATGAAGGGTACTTGGATAAGTGAATTAGAATCCTTAAACCAATGACAAGGGAAACCAAGCCCAGTAATAGGTATGAAAAGATAATGGATTTATTTTGGAAAAGGATAGGAGACATGAGGATTATTGGATTAAAGAATTAGCATATGATCCCCGAGGACTATGCCACATAGGAACAATTTACTTTCTTTGAGATATGGGTTTAGATAAATTCTATGAAGTAAATGACATGATATTTCATGGATAGTGTATGACCATAAGATGCACATGTCAAGAATTTTCACAAAGCCTGATTTATGTTTTTGCCCCATTTCTTATCAAGATCAAGGTAGGTGGGAAAATGGACGGAAATGATATGGATTAGATGGATAGGTAGAAGTGTCATGAGAAAGGCATGAGAGATGAGAAAACTTGCCCCCAAGTGTAATGGTCCACATAGATAATTTCTTTTACACATGTTGCATTTTTTCCAGGTTTTCATCATGGTACTTATCCAAAGTGCCATAAAAATGGTTTTCACTAGTGGACGAAATTTTTCTTTTTACTATTTTTTCTTTTCCCTTTTTTTTATATCAACTTGATTTTTTGTATGATCATTGATTGTTCTGAATCCTCTGGTGGTGTTGATATAGATACTGGTGTCATGATATGCCAATAGTGACATTTATGGAGTAGTTATCTTGTCAGGATCATAGCACTTGCATATAACTGATCGATGTCATTGTGATCCTTGTTGATACTAGAGTTGGCCTTATCAGAATACACACATCGCAATAGAGTTCCATGGGAGTCCTTATGATAAAGAGTTGCTACCAAGATGTGACATATTTGTGACATAAGATTTTTCAGACTTTAGGTGAGAGGTAGAATTATGATGGACGATGGTAGGTGTGGATGGACTATTTGGATGTTTGGATGTAGCAGTTTTTATTTTCCAAACTTGGGATGGTGGATGATAGAGTGTGGAATTTTGATTGGGATAGCATTTGGAACCAACACCTTTATATGCCCTACTTGATGAACATTTAGAAGGAGGTGGAAATTTATTATATTTGGGAGTGCTCTTTTCTTGTGGCTCCACATTTTGATTGACTTTTAGACTTGGAATATTTTCTTTGCTTGATCCATTTTAACTTCATTTATCCACTTGGATTTTTGTTTGATTCAATAGCCTTTGAAATTTGATTTTGAACTTTGGGTTTGTAATCATTTCCTTTTTTTTGGTTTGAAATAGAAGGTTTTTTTATGTTGGAATGATGGTTTATGGTGTGGATGGAAGGAGTGTTGGCAAAAACCTTATGACAAGGACTACTCATGGCCCCCATTTTGATATTTGTATTAGATAAAGTTGCCCCCAATATCGAGGAGGTACCACCAACATCATTTGATTCTCTGATTGAAGAATAACCAAGACCTTGATGTCTAGGGTTTGCATAAAATTGTACTGGTTCTATAATTCCTTGCTCATGTAGGCCTAGTATTTTTTCTTGATACTGCATGCTCTGACAGATTTCGGTCACGAAGGGTTATTTTTTGTTTTGAAAGAAAGATGTGAACCCATCATTCTATATGTGGAAATTGCTACTTGGAATCACCTCATCTACAAGAAATCCTACTTTGACAAAGGTGGATGCTCCTAGTTGATAGGATGTTTTGGATTTATCATTCATCATGCTTGTTTCTTCCTGATCATTTGGGATGTTGATTTAATCTGTGGTAGATTTTGTATCTTCTTCTTTGACTTGATCCATAATAGCTTCTTTGTGTTCTCCTTTGACTTGATCAATAGTTTTTTCTTTATGCTCTTCTTTTATGTTATCCATAACATTCATTTGATTATCTATGTGTCCAAAGGAGGCAAGTGTCTCATTTTGGGAAATGGAGGTGTTTTGTGTTTGGATGGGATCATCTTCAAATGTTTGGTCATGAATGACATAAAGGTTGATGAGAGGATCATTTTGGAATTCATGTTCAAGGGTAGGATCTTGGTCAAAAATAGGTTTATCTTGGATGACATGATTGGAAATGGGATCTTGATCAAGGATAGGTGTATTTTGGGTACCATGATTAGCTAGAAGGGTCTCTTGAATGGACTTAAGGATGGGGTCATGAGATGGACTACTTCAATCTTGATATGAAGCTGAATCTATGATGTCATGCTTTGGACTTTCTTTTTGACATGTATCCTCAAGTTTAGGCAATAGAATTTGATTTTGGACAAGGATATGATTTTCTTTGATAGACCCAAGATTTTGACATGGCAATAATGGAGCTTCAATAGAAAGATCTTTTTCGGTATTGGTAGGAAATGGAGGAAATGATGGTGCCAAATGGTTGGATGGTGTAGGATCAACAATGTGATTGGATTTCCTAAGTTTATTTTCATTTAGGAGTCGGACAAGTTTAGTTGCTAGTTGTCCTTGGAGAGCATTATTTAATGTGCTTTTATTGGATGGTATTGTAATTTGGGATGGAGTGGATGGAAATGGGTTATTGGATGATGGATTAGGATAAGATATAGAGGATTGGAATGGAATAGTGGATAATGGATTATGATAGGATGTGGAGGATTAAAATGGACTAGTGGAAGTTTGGTTTCCCTTTTCAAGGTTAGGATAAGGATGATCAATGGATATTTGTTGGGGATTAATAGTATGGATTTTATCAAGTGATGCTTGATAGTGAGGGTAGACGGACGAAGGATTGGAGCTTATGGATTTTTGGTAAGAAGGGTATGTGAGTGGTTGGTATTGACAATTGAGGATTGATTGCTATTCATCTTGACTATGAAGAAGATCAAGGTAAATTGAAGACATGGTCATAAATTTGGATTAGGATGGATAAAAAAAACTTAGTGAGGACCATACAAAACTTGTGACCTTTGGATGACAATGCAAGGTGCCAATGCAAAATGGATATGAAACTATACTATTTTTTTGTGATTTTCAAGGAGATAAGGATGCAAAGTGCCAATATACCTAAGACCAATATTAAAGAATGGTGGAATGATAATGACCCTATGACCAAAGGATACGATATGCAAGGATGATGATGACCAAAGGATATGTTTTTTTATTTGGATTTTTGGGATAACATAGAGATGTGGAGTGATAATGCAAGGATAATAATGACCTTATGACCAAAGGATATGGCATGCAAATGAAGCTAAATGCTAAATGATGCAATATAGTATGGGACTAAGCTATATTTTTGTGATTTTTTGGATTATAAGGATGTGAGGATTTACAATGATCATGCAAGGATAATGATGACTTTGAGACCAATGGATGAAGCTAAATGAAGCTAAATGAAACTAATGGATGCAAAGGATATCAAAGGTGGACTGATTAATGAGAATGATAATGACATAGATACTAAATGATGCCAAATTAATGATCAAGGGTAGTGATGCAACTAAGGCTAAGGTGAAATGAAACTATGTTTTTGTGTTTTTGAGATATAAGGATGCAAAGTGCAATCTAGGCAATATGAGTCTTAATGAGAGTAATGTGAATTAATTTTAAACTAAGGGTGGAAATCAAGCCAATGTGAACCTAAGGAAATAAATTCCAAATGTCATTGACCATAAGAGAACAACCAAGACTAGGACACAAGACCAAGATCAAACTTGACAAAGTGACAAATGACAAGACAATGATAATGAAAATGGTCAATGACAAATAGAATGTGTAACCCAAAACCTCAAAGGTCTCCCTATGTTCCAATTTTGAAGGCCTAAATGCAACCTAAGGGTGACAGTCCAAATTGTGCAATGCAAGGAATGAAGGGATGCAACTTATAATGCAATGTTTTCCTAATGGGGATGCTTAGAATGGGCTAGCAAAACTTCCAAGACTCTAGTTTGGAAATCAGGATCATAGTCAAGATGAGTTGGAAAGTGATTTTTGAAACTTTGGTGATCAGTCTTTTGTGGTTTTGTTTCAATAAGTTGTGGTTCACAAAGAGTTATTTTGTAAATTTGATATTTTGAACTAGTTTTGAGTGGATTTTTAACTAATTTTGATGAAATTTGTCTTGGAAAACACAAAAAATAGTATCAAGCACTTTGTTTGAGGATTGGTTTGATGCAAAAAATGTTTGATTTTTTTTCAAAAAAGACAAGCACAATCCTAAGGTTGGCAAGGACAATATTCACTGAGTTCCCACTTGGATTTCTCCAACCATGCTTACTCTTAGTAGATGATTAGAAGCTTGACCACACTAGCTCCCCTCCACGACACTCACTTCTCGATTCAGACAAGCTTCAATTCTCACGAATCTCCCATGATGAACTTTTCATCTCTCCTAAGAGCCACAAGTATATGGGACGGCTTCAGAGGTCTAACCTCTTGCACCAACAAATAGAGGGATTTTGGTTGCTACAAACAAGAGGTGTCTAGTAAGGGCATCTGGTTTAGAGGGCACTATGATAAACTCCCTCAAAAGGTCTCCCTACCCTTAGAACAACCTAGGTTACATATCATAAAGATATTTGGGGGTGAGTTATCACATACCACATCACGTTGATTGCAAACTTTCCTTGCAATCACAAATTTCTATAGCGGTTCGAAAGGACTTGGCTTTAGCCCGTTACCACTTAGGGTCATCCCTTGGGGTGATTACTTTTCCCCACCAAAGCAAGCCCTTCTAATAGGTGAGCACAAAAATGGATGGGTCTGACTTTCTGATCACCAAGTTTGCACAAGGTGAGAGCATAATACCTACCGCCCTCAAATACTAAGACATGGTAATATTTACCCTCTAATTTAATCTATGTGAGAAATACAATTTTTCATTTTAGAGCACCAAACGAAGTGTTACCTAATCTAAAATAAACAAGGTGGTTTCAAAATATATTCCTTGGACATTTGAACCTACAAAACCACTTGTTAGTAGTTTCACAAAATGATCTTGGACCAATGAGAAAGCTACAAAAATTAAGTTAGCACAAGAGATTTCAAACCAAACTAAAACTCAGAAGTCGGCAGCTAATTAAACTATAAAATGAAGAGACTAAACTAAACTATGAAAATAACTTATTAAAAATTAAAAACTAAGAGCTCAATTTTTTTGTTGCTTCAAAAGAAGTAATTTTTTGGGAGCCCCACTCCAAAGCCACATGCTACAAACAAAAACAATTAGTAAACAAAACAAAAATTGCATAAAAACAACAAATTAAAATAGTGATAACTTAAACACAATTTTAAACTATAAGAATCTATGGAAAACTAAGACATAGACTTTCAAAACCCATAAAAATTTTAGCAAAATAAACAAAAGAAAATTTGGATCTTAACAACTAAATCTTAAAAAACTATAAGCACTAAAACGAACATAACTTTCTCAAAACATATCAAAATTTCAAACCCTTTGAAGTTCCGCAAAGCTGAGAACGAGGGCTAAAAAACCCAGATAATAGTTTTTGACGATTTCATGAACCCATTTTTCTGTACTCAAAATAATATGAGAAGATTTTATGCAACTTCTTGGCTTAACCTACAAAACAGCAAAATAAACAAGAAAACAAATGATTTTTTTTGCAAAATTATAAGATTCGCTTCGAGTTCACCAATGTAAGATGGGAAAAATTAAATAGCATAGATAAAGTGACAGCCAACACTTCTAAGCTATTAACCTCATCCAAACAAGAGAAAACAATGAAAGCATAAGAAAAATAAAAACATTAAATCATAATACTCCCCATGCTTGAATCTTGAATCTCTTCTCTTGCTCTCCTATTTCTCCTTTTTGCAATCTTTGCCCTCATATTTGTTGCTTCACATGTGCAAATACCTGCAAAATAGTAAGTAGAAAGTTGGAGACAATTAACTGCTAAATCAAAAATGAAGGAGAAAGATTGCTTTTGTAGACAACCATTCAAACGAACGGATGAGATTGATCTTCTAGAAATATTCTAAGATCAACTGATGAGAATTCATGAGAGGAAGGTTATGAAATGGATGGCCAAGATCAAATTTCTAGAAAGATGCCAAGATCTACAGTTGAAAATTGATGCAACCAGAATATGCCATGCATGGAAAAGATATGACGTTGACGGCTATGATAGACATGCAAAACATGCAGGCTATGACATGAAATAATGACAGGAGATCTTTGCCCAAAATAGAGGGATAAATAATTTTAAATTATTTATTCAGAAATGAAGGAGAAGGACAAATGGCAAATAAATAATTTATTTCAAATTATTTATTCGGAGGAAATGAAAAAAGAGATTTAATTAAATTCATAAATTTAATTAAAGGATGAGATAAAAATTAAATATGGATAATTGATTTAGATCAATTATTTAAAGGAGAAGAATGACACATAATTAAATAATTTCATCAATTATTTAATTATAGAAGAATAAAAGGTCAAATAATTACTATTATTTGACTATAGACATGTGATGAAAGATAAATAATTAAATAAATAATTATTTATTTAATTATTGAAGAAAAGGGTATTAGTGACGCAATTAATTTATTTTAATTGATCGAGATAGAATAGAGATTAGAAAGTGGATAGAGGATGATGACTAAGGAAAAAATGTTGTTCAAAGACTTAGGACATTTTTCAGTGTCTACATATATATCATATATGATAAGAAATAATAATTCTTCAAAATAAAATAATGGATATCCATTTCTTTTTTGGGGATTGTGTTGACTTGCGGGTATGTAGGCTTGGGGTCTGTTAAGTGGAAAGCATAACGGATATCCATTATTATTTTTTACGGGGATGAACAACAATATATATTAATACATATTATATATTAATATTAATATAGTATTTATATATAATATATATTTATTAAAATATAATATAGTATTAATATAATATATATTGATATATATTATATATTAAAATATAATATATATTGATATATATATATATATATATATATATATATATATATATTAAAATATAATATATAATATATATATTATATATATTAATATATTATGAGTTTGTAATTTATAACAATGTGAGTAACGGATATCCTTTTTGTTCTTGGGGATTGCGCAGATTTGCAACCATGTAGACTTGTGGGCATGAAAAGTGGAAAACATAACGGATATCTATTTTGTGAGTTATATAAAAAATAAAAAAGGGACCATTTTGAGTATTTCAACAGTCTCTACATGCTTTATGTCACGAAATTCTCGTGCTTTTTGTCTACATCAGGAAAAATTCAGCTTTTCAAAGATTCTCTAACACTTTTTTTAGAATTCCAATCATTTGTGTGTGTGTTTTTATTTTTGGAATGGGGAGCAGCATTCGGCGTAAGTGAAAAGGTAAAAGGAAACTTACAGCACATCAAATTGAAGGATATAGAGAAAAAGATAGAAAAAGTCATAGAAAAAGAAGACAAGGTACATGAAAAATATTCAAATTGAAGCTTCTTTGAAACCATTAAATGTCAATTCAAGTGAAGATGAAATAGAAAATGAAAATATTGAACATCATATTGAAATTGAAAATGAAAACATTGAAATTAAAAATGTTAAAATTGCAAATGAAAATGTGAACAATATTGAAAATGAACATGTTGTTGAAAATATTATTGAAAATGAAATTGTTATTGAAAATGTGGTTGAAAATGAAATAGTTATTGACAATGAAAATGTTGTTGAAAATGAAATTGTTTTTGAAAATGTTGAAAATATTGAAAATAGTAAGAATGAAAATCTTAATAACATTGTATTCGAAAATGAAAATGTTGATAACATTGAAAATATTAAAAATGAACCTTATGTAACCCCTATTTACAAAATAACCCCTAAATGGTTGGTTGAAATAGATGAGAACATAATTGATAATCTTCAAGGAAAAAGGTCACAATGAACGGTTCGTTTGTGGGCTACAAAAATGTTCAATGAGTTCTTTGATAAGACATTAACCAAACAATGCCATTTTTTTGTGCAATTACTTAAGATTTACAAAATGAGACTAGTATTAAAAAATTGAATATTCGTCTCACAAAAAATAAAAATAAAATGTCTTATTGTGAAAAATATTTGTAAGCTCTAAGTTGTATTGGAAAGACTAGTAAGGAAAAAGATTAAAGGGTTGCTCGAAGAGTGATCACAACCTCCCTAGTAAGTCATCATTTGAGAAATGTTTGTTTAATGAGACAAACTTGTATTGATTTTGAATTAAATCATAAAACATTAAATAGAGCACTCTCAAAAAGAGGAAGACACGATAGTGATCTTAAAAATGATACGTGGGATTTTAGTGGGAGTCTTCCACTTGTTGATAAAAAGCTAACTGATAATGTAAAGATGCAAATTGAACAATATTAGAATTCTCACTCTAGAGTATCATTGAATGTAAAGGATGTTTTAAAGTTAAGAATTGGTAATTGAGATCGTACACTGCATCCTAAACATTTTTTGGAATGTAGCCAAATAATTTTGTACAAACAATTTTGTCAAGAACATCCACATTTGCAAATATCAAAAAGGTATTTTGAGTCTTGCAAGCCATTTTATTGTGTTCCTATGAAGGTTCGTAATACATGTTGTTGTAAATACCATGTTGAGTTTTCAATGTATCATGAATTGTTATGCCATATTCGTTCTACTATGCATACTGAGAAAATGTTGCAGGAGTGTCATGCAATGCAACTTCCCAAGTCATCTAGGGAGTTGTTAGATTCATTTTTATGCATTAGAGGTGATGGTTGCTTATTTTATAGAAATGATTGTTTAAATAGAACATGTTTTCAATCTAGTGGTTTATCAAATTTTATAACATGCTTTCATGAGGGTAGCGATCATGATTTTGGTAACAAAATTATCGAAAAAAACAAGTATGAGACGGTCAAATACACATTGAAGAGTGGAGGAGAGGGTTCTATATGTGATTTGATTGCAAGAGAGGTAAGTATTACTGATTTTATTTCAAATTTTAAGAAAAATATTTTCTATAAGTATGCAAGGCATAGCCACAATGGTTGGATCGGAAATTCAAGATGTGTAAGGACTCTTTCCCCATTGGAACTATTGTATCTATAGTTGATTTTTCTGAAAATTGCACATTGCAACCACAAAATGAAGTTCAATAACAATATTATAATTCTATTCAAATTTCTATTTTTGTCCACATAACATATAGGCATGCCCCTAATAGTACAAAAGAGGATAGGAAGATAATCAGGGAGTACCGTTTTTACATGAGTGATGATAGATCTCATTCATCTGAGTTTGTATAAATTTTTTTTGAAAACTTTTTTGAGTTCTTGCAGAAAAAAGAAATTGCAATTGGCCAACATCCTATTTGGTTAGATAACTACACAGGGCAATTCAAGAATGCTCACATGTTTTATTGGGTTATCAGGGTACATATAGAGAGGGGTGTACCACATATTTGGATTTTTTTCAAAGCAAGGCATGGAAAAGGCGAGCATGATGGTGTAGGTGCATGTGTGAAGAGAGCTTTGGTTAAGGAAAAAATGAATATTAGAGGTAGTGCAACATTCAATGATACACGTTATATTATGGATTGGTGTACTTATGCACTATCATGAGGAGGGACACTTGATTCATGAGTGTGTAGGTTCTTTTGGTTGGTTGAGGAGGGCACAATGGGAGACAGAATGGAATTTCAAACAATTAGAGATTCTTCAAAGATGCATTCATTTCGAAGCTAAAATCTGAGTGCATGGACCATATGTACACAAGAGATGGATTTTTTTGTCAAAATTGTATTTAGTGTGATTGGGATCAGTGTGAGTCAATTAAGTGGGTAGATACATGGATTCCACAGTACCTAACCCCTTTATTTATAGCACAATCCTCATTAGAAGATGTAATAGAAAGTTCACTTGACTATGATCATCTTTCAGATCTTGTACAACCAGGATATGTCTATGTTCTTGTAGCACCATAGGGGAATGAAGAGGGATTAGACTATTGGTTGGAACAATATGCACAGGGAAAGAAAAAACTAACACAACCGATGACTTATGATGATGGGTTCATGTATCCTACAGGTTCAATTGTTCTTTCTTGAACTTCATTGCATTACCATTTCATCATCATTTAGGTTGTTTACAATAATATAGAATTTTTTATTCTAAGCATCTATGAAAGTTTGCATAACCATTTCATCACCATTTAGGTTGTTTATCTACTAAGGTTCATTATTTAGGTTGTTTAGAATAATATAGATTTTCTATTTAAAGCATCTTTTCTAGTTTGCATTACCAATTCATCATCATTCAAGTTGTTTAGCATAATATAGATTTGTTAGTCTAAGCATATTTTCTATTGTGACCATATATATTTATCATTCGAACTATATTACGATGTTCTTGGCATGATTGATCATGGAGCTACTACAATAATAGCCAACTCTAATCCTTTGTTAGAGGTATGCGACGGATTAAAATAATATAGATTTCTTATTCTAAGTGTCTTTTCTAGTTTGCATTACCATTTCATCATCACTTAGGTTGTTTAGAATAATATATATTTCTTATTCTAAGCATCTTTTCTATTGTATGTAGTTTAACTGCTACCTTAATGGTTTGTACAGGTGCTTGTCACTCTAGAACACCAACATGCTACTATTTTAGAAGACTATGTTGACCACAAAGGCAACATGTGATATATTTCCTTCCCCTACTTGGAAATTACTATGTATTAGGGATTTTTTGGTATTCCTACATGGCATTTTGTAAATCTTATATTTGATAAAAATTATTGAATGATAATACCATGTGTATTGTGTATACTTCACGTGTATTCAACTATACACTTTACAACTTATGTGTATACTTTATCACTTATGAGCATTCCAATGTATACTTTATGACCTACGTGTTTTAATGTGCATATTTTGTATTCATGTGTGTAGTTCATGAATTAAGTGTATTTGACTAAATGAATCACTTTTTCACTTACTCACAAGGAACAAAACAAACCCTAAACCCCTATGCACCTTTACATCGCATCCATCTAACCCTTTTTCTATCAACTTAAAACTCAACACCACAAGAAAACACCTTAGAGATATCAAAATTGAAAGAGGTTATTGTAAAGTGGCCCTACATGATCCTGTATACTCAAACAAATTATTTCTAGGTGACATGATTTCTGAGAAATAGTCTTTCAAAGATTGTTGTCTTTTATCACTTTGGATTCTTAAAGGAAATCATCGATCCAATATAGCTTGGAGTCATTCAATGTGTTTGGATGTAAAAGAGGACCATTCATAGTATAAACGTATCCATTAGGATGTGTTGGAATAGTCGATTTGGTCATACGAGTTGCAAAACAAAACTTTCACCACTTTGTAACTTTACACTACTTGCATTTGACAACTTTTTTCTCGATTGAAAACTCGTCACCATGAGAAAACACCTTTGAGATAGAAAAAACCAAGAGATATTATTGTAGAGGGTCCCAACACAATCTCATAGCCTCAGATGGAGAGTCTATAATCTTCACGATTTCTGAGAAATACCCCTTCAAAGATTATTGTCTTTTAGCACTTTGGACTCTTAAGGGAAATCATTGGTCCAATGTAGCTCAGAGTCATTCGGCATGTTTGGGTCAAAAATAGGACTATGCCTAGTGTAAACGTACCCATCCAGATGTGTTGGAACAACCCATTTGGTCATATGAGTTGTATAACGAAAGTTGCACCACTTTGCAACTTTACACTGCTTGCATTTGACAACTTTTTCCTGAACTGAAAACTCGTCACCACGAGAAAAATCCCTCTGAGATATCAAAAATCAAGATATTTTATTTTAGATATTCTCAACACGATCTCATAGCCTCAAACAGAGAATCTATAAGCTTCACGGTTTCAAATAAATAGCCCTTCAAAGATTGCTACCTTCTAGCACTTTGGACTCTTAAGGGAAATCGTCGGTCCAATGTAGCTCGGAGTCATTCAGCATATTTAGGTGAAAAAGAGGACCATACCTAGAGTAAACATACCCATTCGGACGTGTTGGAAAGGTCCATTTTCTCATATGATTTGCAAAACAAAATTTTCACCACTTTGCAACTTTACACTGCTTGCATCTGACAATTTTTTCCTCAACTAAAAACTCATCACCATGAGATAATGCCTCCAAGATAGAAATAATTGAGAGAGTTTTTTGTAGAGGGTCCCAACATGATCCCATAACCTCAGACAGAGAGTTTATAAGCTTCACGATTTCTGAGAAATAGCCCTTCAAAGATTGTTGCCTTTTAGCACTTTAGACTCTTAAGGGAAATCGTTGGTCCAATATAGCTCAAAGTCAATCGGCGTATTTGGGTGCAAAAGAGGACCATTCCTACCATAAATGTACCCATCTAGACATGTTTAAACAATCCATTTGATCATACAAGTTGTAGAACAAAATTTGCACCACTTTGCAACATTACACTGCTTGCATTTGACAACTTTTTCCTCAACTGAAAACTCGTCACCATGAGATAAAACCTCTAAGATAGAAAAAACTGAGAGAGATTATTGTAGAGGGTCCCAACAAAACCCCATAGCCTCAGACGGAGAGTCTATAAGCTTCACAGTTTCTGAGAAATAGCCCTTCAAATATTGTTGCCTTTTAGCACTTTGCACTCTCAAAGGAAATTGCAAGTCCAATGTGGCTCGGAGTCATTCGACATGTTTGGGTACAAAAGAGGACCATTCCTATCGTAAATTTACCCATCCAAATGTGTTGGAATAGTCCATTTTCTCATACGAGTTGCAGAACAAAAGTTGAACCTCTTTGCAACTTTATAATGCTTGCATTTGACAACTTTTTCCTCAATTTAAAACTCATCACCATAAGAAAACTCTTCTGATATAGAAAAAACCAAGAGATTTTATCGTATAGGGTCCCAACATGATCCCATAGCCTCAAATGGAGAGTCTATAAGCTTCACGATTTTTGAGTAATAACCCTTCAAATATTTCTACCTTTTATCATTTTGGACAAGGGAAATCATCGTTCCAATGTAGCTCGGAGTCATACGGCATGTTTAGGTGCGAAAGAGGACCAAACGTATCCATCCAGGCATGTTGGAATAGTCCATTTGGTCATACAAGTTGTAGAATGAAAGTTGCACCACTTTGCAACTTTACACTGCTCGCATTTGACAATTTTTTTCTCAACTAAAAACTCGCCACCATGAGATAACGCCTCCTAGATAGAAAAAACCAAGAGAATTTATTGTATAGGATCCCAACATGATCCCGTAGCCTTAGATGGAGATTCTATAAGCTTCACAATTTTTGAGAAATATCCCTTCAAAGATTGCTACCTTTTAGCACTTTGGACTCTTAAGAGAAATCATCGGTCCAATGTAGCTCGAAATCATTCGACGTCTTTGGGTGCAAAAGAGGACCATTCCTTACGTAAACATACCCATTCGTACATTTTGGAACAATCCATTTGGTTATGTGAGTTGCTGAACGATATTTGTTCCACTTTGCAACTTTATATTGCTTGCATCTGACAACTTTTTCTTCAACTGAAAACTCGTCACCATAGGAAAAAATCTCCAAGATAGAAAAAAATGAGAGAGGTAATTGAAGAAGGTCTCAACACAATCTCGTAGCCTCGAACGAATATCCTATAAACACCACGGTTTCTGGGTAATAGCCCGTCAAATATTGTTGTCTTTTTTCACTTTGGACTCTTAAGGGAAATCGTCGGTCCAATGCAGCTAGATGAGTGATTCGACGTGTTTGGGTACAAAAGAGGACTATTCCTAATGTAAATGTACCCATATAATATGCATTGTTTGCGTATTGATGCATTGTTGTGCATTACAATAATACAAATTGCATGTCCAAGGTCAAATAACATGCATGTCATGGAGTTGTATTTGGTTTGTTTAATGGTAGTATCACATTCATTTGATCTGTTTAATGGTTGCATCATGGTTGAGTGATGTCTTAATTGTTGATTGTGATTATTGCATAGATTTCACATGAGCAATCTAATGAACATGTATCTTGTTCAGTTGTAAGGACTTTTTTTCAAGGTTGCATCAAACCCCTATGGTTGAAAGATATTGATTCTTACTCAAGATGATTTTATATCTTTTACATGTTATTAATCCTTAATGAATATTGAGTGACATTTATTTTTATCAAGATGTTTATTTTACTTTTGAATGAACATTGTACCATGACATGCATTTCATTAAGTTGTATCCAATTTTCATTAATTTTAACTTCTTATGAAATAAAAATTAGTTGCCCACTTCATTACAAGAGCTCAAAAAAAAAAAAAATTGTCAAATGTAAGTTCATTCAACGGAGCTTGAAATTATGGGTATTTTCAAATTGAGTGTTTGATAAAAATGTATTTCTAGACATGTATGAAAAATGTGGTACAATAGAAAAGACAATGAATTATTTGAAAAAACTCTTCAAAGAAATAGATGGATTACCAATTGTAATTCATAAGTGAACTATTAAAATGTAATTTCGTTAATTTATAACATACATTATCAATCATAAATTTAAACCATTCTAAGATAATTATACATTCTATTTTGAAAATTCAAAGTAGAAATGAATGCACACGAGGAACAAATTAGATCAAATATCAATTCTTATAAATCAAACTATAGAATAATTGTGTTTGTGCATACACAAATTTTGCATATGCCTACTCAGAACAAGTTTTACAAAATGTGGCATATATACCATCTCAAGATCTATCAAACCCTAAGTACATATCAATCTATATCATATCCTAATCTTGTGCTGGACCATCAAAATTGAGCCTCCTCGAAGAAGTTAGTTGCTCTCAAGTTTCTTGCACAATAACATTTCAAACCACAAATTAGATCAATTATGTGAATGGTTGACAAGTTAGACTAGTAAATAGAAAATTATTAGCCATCATTTATAAATTACCAATTTAACATTAAAATCAGTATACATGTACTATATTATATCAATAATGCAGTTTTTGTTTACCTCAAGTCTTGCTCTCTTTTCTGCAAGATATTTTGCATATGATTGTCTCTTAGGATGATCAAGAGTCCTATAAATTAATGGTCTCACACTCATCATAGTGCTGAGTCGAGTAGAGGACTATAGCAGATAAACTAAAAATGATACTTGACCCATAGTGCAAGGTAATGACACTCCTACCAAACCCTAACTCGTGGTCCTTTAAATCCATTGCAACTCTAAACAGTGGTTATATATATATTACTAGCAATATGTATGATCACATCAAATAGAGGATTGATTTTAACATTCCAATATTAAATGCATTATCATTTATTTTAAAAATGAATCTTCACTATATTACTAGTATTTTCTTACATTTATAAAAGAAAAATTGATGAACTTAGATTCTATAGATTTTGAGAAAAAAAAAAAAACTGATTAAGTTTTCATGAGGTTACAGATTTAAATGCCTAGCTAAAAAAATAGGCATTGAATATGTGAAAAATAAATAAAAAATAGTTGATTGTAATGGTTGAAAGTAAGCTTCCTCAACCATACAGGATATTTAAAAAATCAAGGAAAAGGGTTATTCAATTAAATCCCAATGCCCCCAACAAACTTTTGATCAATTTTGTAAGTCAATTTTAGATGAAAAAGTTCAACTTATTAAAGAGGGATACATTAAGAAGAATCATGTGCATATGCACAATTAAGGGTAAATCATTTTGTAGATATGAATATGGAAAAAATAATTGGAAATGATATAATAATTTTTTAAATAATGATGGTTCTAACCACTTTTCTAGAAGTGATAGTGTTAAAAATTTGGGAAAAACCCATTATTTGCAGGTATTATGGAAATAAGAATCATATGGAGAAATTCTATTTGAAGAAGAGGGACAGTGAAAGGAAGAAATATAAGCCCAAGGCAGAAAGGTTTAAGGATGGAAAGATAGATAGACATAGCTTTGTAGCCATCTCCCTCAAAAAGAAAGAAAAATCAAATATGGAGGTAATTGCTAGATCCAAAATTAAATCTAGTGTTAAGGGGGGATACTTTGCTTCAGACTCTAGTAAAGAATAAATTTTAGTCTTAGGACACATGATTGGGGATAAATTTTTGTTTAATGATTTTCATGAAGGGAAGAATTCAAATCAAGAAATTACTATTGGAAATAAATTGAAACTTTCAATTTTAGGAACAGGGTCTATTAATCTAAAAAATGCATCTTTGAAAATTGTTTTATTGGTTGAAGGATTAGGGATGAATATTATTTCAGTATATAAAATTTCTCAAGTTGGATATGAGTTTGTTGTCACTACTAATCAAGTTATTTTTAGGGATAGAAAAGGCTGAGAAAATGTTATTTTTGTTGGTAGAACTAATCATAAAGAGATCATCTTTACATTTGTTGGGTTTTTTTATGATGAATAGACACTCCCCTATGCGTTTATTGCTCAAAATGATTATGTCTAAACTTTAGCATGCTAGACTTAGACATATAAATTATAGAAAATTATAAGACATGATTAGAATGGATATGGTTAGAGGATTAACAAAAAAATCATTTTTTGAAGGTGTGTGTGAAGGATGTGTGTTAGGTAAACATCATTGCAATCCTTTTGATTTATGTAAAGCATGGAGATCCAATCATCCACTACAACACATTCATAGTGATTTATGTGAACTGAGTTATCCTTCACTTTCAAGCGCCAAGTACCTTCTCATATTTATTGATTATAACAAGTGTGTATGGGTTTATTTTCTTGAAAGAAAAGTGAAGTATTTGAAGTTTTTCCAAAGTTTATGGCATTAGTTAAAAATTAGAGTAGAAAAGTAATTAATGCTTAAGGATGGATAATGGGGGTGAATATTGAAATTATGTATTTAAATCATTTTTTTAAAATTATCCAGTATTATGATGCAAATAATGGTTCCTTATACTCCTCAACAAAATGGGGTGACTAAATGAATGAATAAAACTCTTTTAGAAATGACTACATTGTATGTTGCACTCTAAAATTTTGCATTATAAATTTTTGGGTTGGAATATTTCTTATGATATACATGTTATGAATATAATCCCCACCAAAGCTCTCACAAATATCACCCTTGAAGAATCACAGAGTTGTAGAAAACCTCACATTGGTTATTTTAAAGTATTTGATTGTATTGCATGGGCACATGTTCTTGATGAAAAGAGGAACAAGTTACAACCAAAGGGTTGTAAGTGTTTGTTTATGGATTATAGTGAAGAATCAAAGGATTATAGGCTATATGATTTGACAATAAAAAAGGCCTTTGTTTGTAGAGATGTAAATTTTGATGAGCATTCATAACTTACAACCACTTCTTCTTACTCTACAACAACAAATGCTTCCATTTTTATTTTATTTTTAGAAATAAATAGAGACTATATTGATGAGGATGGGGCATGCACTATTATAAATATTGATAATACTATTGAAAATGAAACAACTAATGCTTGTGACTAGCCCTTTTTTGTAGGTGGTGATGATGAAGAAGATGGCATTTCAAATAGACAAAATACAAGGGTTGTTAAAGAAATATATAGGCAAGGACCAAAAGATCCAAGGAAGGAATGATAGTGCTCTCATGGCCAAAGTATTACAAATAAATGAGCCAATCTCATATGAGCAAGGTAGAGGGAAGAAAGAATGGGAGTAACCCATGAAAGAGAAATATGATGCATTGCTAAATAATAAAACTTGGGAACTTGTGCCATTCCCTATAGGTAAAAATGTTATTGGTTGAAAATGGGTTTACAAAAAAAAAATTAAATCATATTGTGCTATAGAAAAATTCAAGGCTAGATTGATTGCTAAAGGGTTCAATAAAAAAGAGGGTGTTAGATGATGAAAAACCATTTTCTCTTGTCCTTAAAATGAATATAGTTAAAATTATTCTTTCCTTGGCTACAAGTCTCGGGTAGCATATTTATCAAATGGATGTCAAAAAAAATATTCTTAAATGGATATTTATTTGATGAAATATATATGGATCAACCACTAGGGTTTATAGATCATAAACATCCTAATATTGTTTATAGATTAAAAGAGTCACTTTATGGTCTTAAACAAACACCACGAGCATGGATAAGAAGAATGACATGTATTTTCAACTTAATAGATTTAAAAGGTAAACTAGATCCAAGTCTTTATGTGAAGAAAGTTTAAGATGCAATTATTCATGTTGCAATTTATGTAGATGATTTTCCTATTGTTGAACTGAATATTGGGCTTGTTAGAATTGGCTATGGCTGCCAAGATCTTGAGACCAAATGGAAAGGACAAAGAAGAGAAAATAATCTGACAAGAATAAATTGGATTCTCATCAATATAATTCTGATATGAGATGATTGTACAAATGAGAGAGACCCCTTGGTTATATAGCCAAGGTGAGTACATAGGAGGGAATAATATAATGACAAGTGTCCTAATCTTATGACATGAGAAAACCATGAAAAGCTATCACTCCACCTAAAGTGGAAAAGTGATAATATGATAACCACCATAAATGGTGGATCACCCACAAAAGGTGGAGAGGTAATCACATGATATATCCACGAAAGGTGGAAGTGATAAAGTAATAACATGATAAGTCCACCAAAGGTGAAAAAGCTCCAACTACCTCCTATGTGGTCCCTAAGTAAACTTAACTAAAGTGTAATCATGACCTAAAATAAGGTACAACATATTTAATCACACCAACACCCCCCCTTAAGTGCAACTTAGGGAGAATGTACACAAAAGAAAACAATGCAAGATGGGTCCTAGCAACTAGGCCATGTTAGGTACCCATGTACAAATGCAATGTGATGTCTCATAAACATATAAAAGGACAAAACTCCTCTCCAAAAGAGAGATGAAATACAATAATGATATCCATTACAAATCCAATCAATCTCCATCCACACAAAGGATGACAAGAGAGACCATTTAGCCCCCCATAATGAGATAACCTACTGCAAGAGAAGCACTGGAAGTACATTGTAGAGTAACACTCAAATCCTCAATTTGTCAAGCAAGGAAAGATACTTTTGTGTGCTAATGAAACCATATGTGAGTCACTAATTGACTCGAATCATGATAAAGAAACAACAAACTCGATGTCAAGGAACACTGGTAAACTCGCAAACTAGCAAATCTCTAGAATCTATGAAGCAAAAGTTGATTGATAAATAATCTAGAACTAAAATGAAGTGTAGAGAAAATGCAAACCTAATGCACACAAAAAAAGAAATAGTGCATGCATTGATAAATGTTCACATCTGCCTCCATGATGAAAAACAACCTCAAATTTGTGTAGATGACAAAATCTAAAAAACATGGGTTGTACTACTGTGAAGTGCTCGAAATTAATTTTTTGTCGATATCTCGTTTGACAAAAATGGACACCGTGGCCAAAAGTTATGAATTTTTCAAAAAAAATGAATTTAGCTTGCAGGAAATGGGTTTTCTAGCAAAAAAAGATTATTTCTGATTTGATTTCTTAAAAATATACTCATTATTTGTAGACAAAAATAGAAACCCGAAAATATTTTGATGCTAAAAACAAAACCCATAAATCATTTTTTGATCCAGCAAGCAGAAGATGAGAAAATGATTGTTTTAACCTTCAACCAAGAGAAAAATGACATGCGCCACTTTTTGTACAACAATTTCCTCCAGATCTGTGCAAGATTTGCAAAATCTAAAAGATACCCAGTTCAAACTCTGACCCTGGCTACAAAACCTAGGAATCATTTTTCCTACAAATGAGTGAAAGCTAGATTTTTGAAGCAAAAATGATGATGGCTCCAATAAAAAATGGCTTGCAACAAACCCTTGTTTGCCAAAAATGAAAATGGTGACCAAATTGAGCGAAACAAAAGCCAAATCTGATTTTCTCGAACCTCCTAGATGCAATGGTGAGCTTATATTTGCACCAACAATCTGTTATATGAACTTGCAATAAAGAGTAAAAAATGGAACCTCCCAAAATCTAGTATCTCTCTTCAAAAAAAGACTCTCCAATGGCACCCAACCTGCTCTGATACCATGTTAGAATTGGCTATGACTGCCAAGATCTTGAGACTAAATGGAAAGTACAAAGAAGGGAGAATAATGTGACAAGAATAAACTGTATTCTCATCAATATGATTCTAATATGAGATGATTGTACAAATGAGAGAGACCCCTTGGTTATATAGCCAAGGTGAGTACATAGGAGGGCATAAGATTATGACAAGTGTCATAATATTATGAAATGAGACAAAGTTATGAAAATCTATCACTCCATCTAAAGTGGAAAAGTGATAACGTGATAACCACCACAAATGGTGGATCACCCACAAAAGGTGGAGAGGTAATCACATGATATGTTCACGAAAGGTGGAAGTGATAAAGTAATAACATGATAAGTCCACCAAAGGTGGAAAAGCTCCAACTACCTCCTATGTGGTCCCTAAGTAAACTTAACTAAGGTGTAATCATGACCTAGGACAAGGTACAACACATTTAATTACACCAACAGGGCTAATTAATGATTTAAAAATAAATTTTAAACAAACAGTTCATATGAGTGATTTGGGTAAGTTAAAATATTTTATTATCTTACAAGTTTGTAGGATACATGATAGATTATGTATCTCACAATCAAAATATGCTTTGAAACTCGAAAAAAATTAACATGCTTGAAAATAAGCTAGTCTCTACTTCTTTTCAATCTAGAGTGAAACCTAATAAAGTATACTTTTGAGATTGTAGATGTCACTTTATGATAAAGGTGCCAACCCTAGTCACAAAAATCCACGCTCAAAACTAGAGAATCTTATTATATTCAAAATAATTAACTTCTTACATGCAAAGGATCCCAAATCCTCGAGTTCTACAATACATGCGAATTACAAAAATTACATAAATTCTCCCCTTTCCCAATATGCGATCTTTTTTCCCCAAAAACTACTCAAAAAATCAGAAACTAGCCCATAAATAGTCCCTTTCTCCATTTGGAGCCAAAAACAACATTTTAATTATGCCCCAACTTCTGAAAGCCCTAACTTAATATCTAACCATCAGATCTTCAATCATAATACTTTTTCGGAAAACTCTTGAGAAAACAAAGTGTTAAAAAGTGGCACCTACAAGCTAACTACTTTCATTTTTTGCCAATTCTCGGGCCCATCCAGAGCCTCTAAGTACCTCAAAATTGGCTTCAAAGTTTTAATAGGGCAAAAAGCAAAAATTGAAACTTGAATAACTTTTGAACCATGAACGATCTTGACTTGATTCTTTCGCAAAAGTGCGATTTTTCTGTCCTGAAGCTTCCCTTAAATTTTTGCCTCCTCACGCCTTTAAATTTACACCTGCTAAAAATAGCAGTTGAGTAGAAAAAACAAAAAATCAGTTCTGAAAGTTGAGAATTCTACTTCGACGAAAAGGGTATCCAAAAATGCAACAACATCTACAAAAAGGTAAATGAAAGTAAAAATATTTTTGGGTGATGCAAGATTGTCCTTACACCACTAGATACTCCTGCATCACTTTACATAGACATCTTGTTGGTAGCTTGGTTTATCTAACTCATTCTAGACTAGATAATATTTTTGCAATCAATCTAGTATCCTATATTTATGTAGTAACCTAAATAAAATCATTAGTTGAATGCTAAGAGAATTTTGTGATACAGTCATCGAACAATACACTTTTGCATCCACTATGATTATAACTCTTCAATTTATTTGGTTAGATTTACAGATTTAGATTGGGGTGGTGATACAAATGATAGGAAATCTACTTGTGATTATGTTTTCCCTTTTGGATTAGGTCCTATTACATGGAACAACAAAAAACAAACAACTACATCATTGTCTTAATGTGAAATAGAATGTAGAGAAACAAAAATAGGAAAGGAAGTAGTTTGGATTTAAAATCTTTTATTTGAGCTTGGTTTCCCACAATGTTCTATTACTACTTTGTATTGTGACAATGAAAATATCATCCATGTTACAAACAATCTAGTTTTTCATGCTAACATATTGAGCAAGTGATGTTGATTACATATAAGATCTTGTTCAAGCAATTATTGTTAATCTACAATTTTGTTCAATTGAAGAACAAATATTTGATTAATTTACTAAGAATATAACTGAAATCATTTTTTGTGAAATTAGATGGAATGCTCAGTATCTTAAAGGTAAACATTAAGGGAGCATAGTGGTATAATTATCCCTTCTCCTTTCTATCTTCTTTGTAATATTCTAACCAATCTTAAAGAAGATGTTAAAAGAAATATAAATGTCTATAAAATGACAAGATTATTCTAGAAAGATAGATTTTTTATAAGTTAGAAGCTGTCCAAAAAGAGAGCATTCCAGTTTTAGAATTCTCTAAAAAGCTTAACGTATCCAAATTGTAAAAGTCCCATAATTATATACGTGCTTATCATCAGGACAATGAATTGGCTCTGTATCTTAGTGAGAACTACAGTCTCCCTGTCAAACAGATCACGAGCATCAATCAGAACGTCCTTTATGGTAACCTTATGCCGCAACCATGACCTTTCGTACACTTCCCCAAACTATCCCTCTCCTATAACTTTCTTTTTGGTTAATGGCTTCTAACATCTTTCTCTCCCTGACTTGTAACACCTCAATTTTTTTATTTTTTAAAAGTCCAAGGCTTGGGAGCTGTTTGATTACAAGCCATCAGTAGGTGCCAGTAGTTTTGGAACTTAAAGCCAAATTGTTCTAAATGTAAACTAGACATCTCTACAAAGAATTCATAGATTCTGTTATGGAATTCTTTAAGGTGGAATTACCATTCTATGCTTCAATCAGGCACAAAAGAGCTAAATATGAAGCATAGAAGAGACCAAGCAAGGTCGTGCATGTGCAGGCCGAAGGCCTCACCTGTGTCAGCCAAAACAACACATTCCATCCACCTGCTATCGGTTGAGCAGTGTTTGAGGTATGTTTCTGCTTCTTTCATGGCACGATATATTTCCTTCCAATCTATTTGCACATGTTTTCTGCAAACATCGCAACCCAAAAATCTCCCAAATTATTCTCAATACATGGGGCGAATCTATCCAATATATAACTGCACAAAATTTGCATTGTTCGACATGGAACTTGAAGCTTTTCCTGTCCTTGAGAAGGTTGAGTCTCTCCTAATAATAAAAAACAAGCCTATGAAAATTTGTAGTTGTGTCAATGTCTAGCATAGCTTCTCGATGCGTATCCATCAGTTTGGAGTGAGTTGTGAAGTAAAATTAATACATATGATTATACAAGAGATTTGACAGGTAGGGACTGAGTGTAGCTTCGTAATGTAGCAAGGCTATGCCGGGTCGTAGGAGAGACGATGCTGATGCGAACAAGGCATTAATTTTCGTTGGATAAAAGAACAAGTGTTCACCATAGCCAAGGTGTCTATTAAATTATAAAGAATAGTTTGATACAGTTATATTTTTTAATAAAACATTTTATTTAATATTTTTATTTTATTGATTTGACTATTTATTTATTTATATTGAAAATCTAAATTGTAATGTAGTTAGATAATCAAATGATTAAAAAACAAAATTATATGATAGAAATTAGTAGTTGTAAAATTTCATCATGCTTCTTTCTATTACATCAAAAATATGAGCATTGTCAAAATATTATTATTTATTTCATGTTTGTGATTAAGAGAGATTTTGTTTGAGGTTTACTATGTTTTGTCAAACAAAACCACTTATAATCTTTATAAATTGATTCCTACAAAAAAAAATATATTCTATTAAAATTTAATAGAAATCTTATACAAGTTAACTTCAAAATTGTATCAAGCAATGAGATAGGGCATATAACTACTCAAATTTCATTTTCATGAGAAATTATATATCCTAGATGATCTAGTTTATCAAATTTCACAATAAAGCATTCAAAAATATAGCAAACCACAATTTTAACCAAAAAAGTGTCTAACATTTGGACTAACTCTTAGAGGTATAATACATAGAAATTTTACTATTGATGATATATCAAGGATGATTCTTCATCAATTAAACAAATCTAGTTCAAATCTAAAATTAATTACTCACATTTCAAATGCTTTGTGAGGAGCCATGAAACCTAAAAGTACCCATACAAGGTAAAAAATGACTGAAAAACCTTACAAATTTGATATGTAGATTTCAACTCTATTGATGAATTCATGTTGTATATAGAAAACCATTAAGAATATATCTCTGATTTAGTGAAATGCATTTTCAATTGCTCCAACAAGCTCACCCTTTTCACCAAATAGGCCAAAAATGCTTCTATTCTACAAAATGGCTCCATATTTCAATGAATGGATTTTGCATGAATTTCTTTAGGTCCTACAATCATTCTTCTATGATTCCAATAAATAATTTCACCTTTTTTCTTTTAATATTTTTCATTGCCTCCAATTTACCTAACAAACTCACACAAAAATTTAGACTTTTTTATCTGAATTCAATGATATGTTCACCTAATGAAATCAAGCAACACGAGCAATAAACCACTAGGTAGAAAAATATGATCTTTAGGATTGTCCCATCTATCTGTAAATATTTGGCCATAAAAAGGATCTAACCCTTGTTAGCAACATCCTCATTAGATGTTCCTACTAAGTGTCATATGGAGGATGTAATCATGGAGAAATAACAAAGTCCAATTTGGGAAATTTATCATTTTTCTTACTAGCATCGCCCCAACCATGGGGTTGTGAAGAAGTAGATGGTTGTTACCATCTTTGAGATTTTTTTTGTAGTGGAGGAGAACTATGAGAGCCATGTATATGCTAAGCACTATGGTTACATTGATCAATACTTTTGAGGAAGGGAGTATCCCTTATGAGAAAGGGAGATTTGTGGGACTGAAACAATCTTACAAGGAGCATTGTCCCATTGATCCAACAAAACCTACAAATGAGTAACCTCTAGTGAAACCTTATTGTCTCATATGTGGATCTACAAAAGGACATAAGAAATAAATCATTAACTTAGTATTCAAAGACAAGTGAATATCAATAGAAGCTCCATAAAAAATGTTGAATTCTTATTTTTCAAATATTGGAATTTTCACTTTGAAAGCATGCCATATATTGTTGAATTTAGTAGGGAGGTTGGGCTATTCCCACCAAAAAAAGGCTTTGTCTTGAAAGGCTTACATAATTTTTGAATCCAATTTTAAGAAAACTAGGCTCTTATGCAAAACCATAAAATATGCTTAATAGTTTCTTATTATAGACACCTAAACTCACCCTAACATTATAACAATGTCACCTTATGTAAATTCATCTTATAGTATTTAATTTATTTGCATTCCCTTTTCCATTTTTATAAATAAATAAACAAATAATTAATTTTCCCTCTCATTCTTTGTTGCAACTAATTATTGATGACTTCTTATTTTTAGCTAATTTAACTTCATTCGTTCACCCTAAGTAATTTAAACCAACACCCTTCATCTTCTCCTTGATCCAAGGAAAATATTATCATTCATTTTCCACCTTTGATCTTTAAGAAAAAGCCTACCATTGATTCTCTCTCCTAAGAAATTATAAATGGAGGTGGAAGTCCCTAAAAGTGGGCCCACTGGTCATCTTTGTTAGGTACATAATACAAGGATTTTGAAGCGAATAATTGAGTGATCATATCCTAATCCTTTGAGGAAATCCACTTATAACAATGTATTTCCCATTCAATAACTTTGTGTATTTGCATACATTTTTATTTGAATTTCATTTTTTTTGCTTAATCTTGAGGTAAGTTTGTTTTGTTTCTTTTTGAATTTTTAGTCAAGAAAGGTAACTTGAAACATTTTTTTTTAACCATACAAATAGATTTTTAGATGTTTTTAAATTTTAAATAAGCTGGAACTCTTGCTATTTGTAATGATCTAATTAGCTTTTTATGTTACTACATATTTTTTAGGATTTACATTTTATCTCAAATGTTGTTGTGTAGTAAAAACAAATTAACCTTTGAATCTTTATAACTTTCACAAATAGACTCAAATTTGGTTGCTTTTTTTAAGATCATATATTTTTCTTGTTTTTCACAATGGTATAATTTATTTATGCATTTTATAACATTTATTTTTTGGGTGTACCAATCATCAGATCATGAATATTTGATTTTGTTGGAGTAAATAGGTTATTACCTGATAATTAATTAATGATTAGATACTATTTACTTTAATTAATTAAGCTAAACTGAGGAAAACCTTTTTCATTTTAGATTGAGATATATTTAACACATGTCTCATTGCATTAGATATGGATGGTGTTTTAGATTTTTTCACAACCATCCATGCACTTTGTCCAAATTTCTCTCCAAGTACATTTTATTCATGTTTTTGTGTTTTCACATTCTAGTGAATTACTTGGACGTCTTAGCTCTTGGAAACATCTCGTTTACGTGGTATGAATCATTTTTGGCTATTCTTCATGTATTTCTAGTATTATGTCTTATTTGGGCATTTTAAACATATTTTTCATGCATATTCTATTTTGTAGATGCACTGAGATAAAGTGTTGTTCTGGGGTATTCTTTTTGCAGATTTCACACATCTCGTTGTTCCTTTTGTACTCGCACTATGATATAAAGTGTCATGGGAGGGTCGATGTTTTCCTTTTATTTTCCATCATACCTTTGTCAAGTGAGTGTCTTGTTCAACAATAATAGTGAATCCATGTGATTCTTGCCTTATGTTTGTGTGTCTTAGTTTGCACACCCTTTTATTTACGAGTTATTTCTCCTACATACACTTCTTAGTTTCACATAGTTTCAGTGTACCTCTCTTGGCTCTCCCTTTTCAACATTATAGGGGTTTCTACTATTGGTGCTAATGCTTCCTTGGTTTCACATTTGGAGTGATCTATGTATCTAGTTCTTGTTCCTATGTACTAGGTGAATGTAGTGTACATGAACAACTAGTTACCATGCATTTCAATAAGATGGATCATTTAAAATATGGAAAATCTTGCATTCCTATTTTTGGAGGTTCTTCATTTCAACCCAATATCAATCATCATTGAAAAATAGTCTACAAATTCTTCATGCTTTAGTAATGTTCTGCATGTTCCTCTTTTTTGGGACATTGTTTCGGTTGGAAGCTTCTAGGTCTTTCGCCTTGATTTGGAGGATTTTTTAGTCCTTCATTCACCTTTCTCTCTTTTGGAGAGGAGATTTTCCCATTCAAGTTTTTCTCCTTTTCTTCGATTGTGAGAGTTTTGATTGTTTGTACATGGGTACCTCATGGTGTAGGAGCACCTAGGAAGCACTAGGCAATTTGAGGACCTAGGATGAAGTTTTGAGTTTTTGATACTTTAAAGGTCATGTTGACCATTGAGTTAGAAGTTAGAGGCTTAACTATAATAAGTGATCAGGAGTGATCAGGAGTGATCAGGAGTGCAAAGGTTTATGAGTTTAGAAACCTTTGAGTTTATAAATTCACTTGTATTAGTTTTCTAGGCAAATTGGTAAAAGTGGCAAAATGGTACATTCAGCACCTTTGCCACTTGATAACTAAAAGTGTCCGACCAAGGAAGGCATAACTACTTTGGGAAACCTATATAAGGTGTGCCTCGACTTGTAGATTGGTTAGAAGACATTGGAAGCTTTTGCATTATTCAAAAATTAATGAGTATAAGCGAGGACAGTGAGAAGATTGACTAATTTCCTGTGTTTTGCTCTTGTTAGTGTGTTAATGGTATAAACCAGGCACTGAAAAATGTGTGGAATGTAATGTAGTTGTCTTCCAAGCATTGGTTGGTTTAGTAGTAGTTTGTTTTCATCGTTCCAAGATTTTGATTATAGTTAGTTAGTTTCTTTCCATTACTGTTCTGACTGGCAGACCGTCAGAAATGGAGTTCTAGTCCACTTTTCTCCTGTACCTGGTGTATGGGCTCTTGGAAACTATGGCTAGGCTCCATGCTTGTAAATATAGTAGAGGTAGGAGTCTTTAGGGGTCAGGGAATTATGGATGAGGTATGTTCCTAGGCAAGCTTGGCAGTGCCCAGCTAGGAAGGACAAAGAGTGCAGAGCACTAAGGTTGCAGGGGTACCCATCTCTTGGCAAACCACGGTGTGGAGAGGATGTTGGTTGCCTTGCAAGGGCTTGGAAAGAAGGAGGAGACTTCAACAGTCCGGGAGGAGCCAGAACAAACTGACTGATCACAGTGAGGTCAGAAAATGGCTTAAACAAGCCTAAAATTGTTAAACCAAGGGTTAAGATACTGTACGGACAGTGGAGGCTCCAAACCTAAAAAATCTTCAAGGTGTGAGCAAGGGTATCATGAATCCCAAGAAAATATTGAGGTTCTTTTGGAAGATTTGGGTGAACTATCCATTTTTCTCAGGTTAGGAGGCCTAATTGGGCTCTAGGGATTGTAGCCTTTTTAACCCTAGATGAGGGTTTGGTGGAAGCAATGGAGAGTTGGAGTTTGGTGATTGTCCAAGAACCCTAAGAAGATGTTGTGAAGCCAGTAGAAACCTCTCTACACCTCTGCAAAGAAAAAATTGAGAGATGGGAGTAATTGGCCTTTAGGGAAGATTAAGGGCTAGGGAAAGAATAGGTGGTAGTGCACCAAGTTTGACTTGGTAAGTTGAATTGTCATGATAGTGGGGTTGGCCAGGAGAACCAGGGGCACCTAGATATGAAGAAGGTCCTAAAGGTTCAGATGGTGAAGAAAGACACCAAGGAGATTCTGCAAACAAGGATCCAGAGCATGGAACAGTGAGTGTTCCATCCAACCCTTCCCTATCACCTCACCAAGCCTTGTTTGTCGGGACCCATCATGCATTCTCTTTCTAGGGTTTTTAGCTACTCCTTAAGTTCATCTTAAGGGGGAGTGTTAGAGTAATCATGTATTAGCTAATATTTAATTAATTATTAATTAATATTTAATTAAATATTAGTTAATATTTAATTAAATATTAGTTAATTATTAGTCTAATTTATTCTCATGCACTTAAGCTAAACTTAGGAGTGATTTTATATGTTAACTAGAGAGTTATTATTAGATCATTATGTCTCATTGCATGAGATGTTGACACTTGTCATGATTTAATCCCTTTATCATTTTGGGTTTCTCCTATATAGCACTCAACTCTCATTGTATTATCATACCTTTGATGCCTTGTAATACTTGATCTCTTGATATTTTCTCTTCTCTTGAACTCTTGTATTCTATAGCTTTTTCTTGTTGAGTCCAATATTACATATTATTGTTTGCAACTCTCTTACATGGAAGGTGTCTTTGTTTATTGTTTGATCTTGTGGCTTATGTTTTTTACAATTCTAACAACCTATATTTTGATCATCATTAATATAGTGTATAGGCATATAAAACAATCATCACAAGGTTTTGAATTTTTTGATGGATTTTAGCAATGATCATTTTCATTTTCAAGCAATCATTTTTTTTTTTAAACCCGACCGAAGCATATTCTTTGGGAATATTATTCAAGAATTCATTCCCCTAAATATTTATTATCTCCAACTGAATTGCTCCACCCTTCCACCACCCATTCCTTCATCGAAAAATCACTCAATTAGTGATGACCTCTAGTTGCATCGTTCCACCAGGTCGTCAATGCCCATTCCCTAGCCATTAGCCCTATGGTCCACAATAGGACCAAGAGCTTTTTTTTTTAGCACCCAATTCACATTCAAGTTAAAATTGGACAAGTTTCAATAAACTGGGTATAACTTGGGCATCCTAACTCCATTTTTTACAAACTTTATATCGTTGTAAAGTTGGTTTTGAGCCTGATCTAATAGTGTAGATAATTTTTCTAGATTTTTTCTTCATTTATTCTATAGGTCTTTGGAGTCAAATCTATCTATTTTTTCTCAAGATGGCATAAATTTTGACTCGGTTATCGGATTTTTACAATTCTTGAGCAGCATCAAAAAACTGTTTTAATCCTCTACACAAATAGTAGGCCTAATTTTTATAGAAAATTAACCAACTATTTTTTATTTCAATTAGATCTTAAATTTTCCTTTTCTAGTTATTTTCTTGGAAAACATGCAAATAGGTCAATTTTTTGGTTTCAAAGGGGATTTTTTTGCATTAAGGGGGTCTATACTACTATATCAATTTATTAGTGTAATTTTTCAACATGGATCCAACACATAGTGTTTCACTCACTCCATACAACTACTATGATTGAAAATCACAAATGGAGATACATCTAAAGAAAGCATGGCTATATAGAGTGACCATGGGTACAAAACTTGAGCCTATAGGTGTTGTTAAGAACAAAAAATGGTTTAATAGAGATGATGAATCTTTTGGTACATTATGCATGTCTATGTATTCTAATATTATCTTTCATATTGAGTCTTTCACCACACCTAATCATATCTAGAATCAATTGGAGTCCTAATTTGGGAAGCATAATACTTTGAGAGAATTTCAGTTAGAGAATGAGCTTATAAGATTTAATCCTCGATACTTTGAAAGCATTCAAGACTTCTTCACTAAAATCAAGTCTCTCAGATTGTAGTTGATATAGTTTGGTATTCAAAAAGAGGACACTCAATTGATTATTTCCTTATGTGTTAAACTTGAACCTGATTATTCATTTTTTGTTTCTACCTTTTATGCCATGAGGGATGCACTTGGTTCCATATTCACTATGTCTTCACTTGATTTTTTTACTATATAACTCACTCGAGAGAAAAAAAAGTTGGTATAGATGGGTTGCATTAAGTCTTCCAAATCATAGGATTTTATTGCATCACTAGGCACTAAATATTTGAAGGATTCAAATAGAAAAGGAAAGAAACAAAAACATTTGGATTCCAAGTCACATGAGAAATCCAAGGAATCACATTCAAAAGTTACCTTAGATTCTTCTACCTCTTCTAAAGGGGACTCATCTATGAAGGATACACCAAAATTTGCATATTACACAAAGATAGAACATGATGAGCATCAATGTTATGCTAAGCAGATTTATGAGAAAAAGCATCTTCTATAAAAGAACACTATTTTGGTTCCTTCATCCTCTTGTTGCACTACAATACCTTCACAATTAGGGTTAGCCACCATGGAACATGCAGTGGACAAGATAAAATAGCATGCTCTTGTTGCATCCACCAATCTATAGTCCAACAAATGACTTCTTGATTCAAGAGACTTACATCACATGGCTTCATCATCAGTTATGTTCTCTTCATTTTATCCTTGCAAATTACCACATATTTTTATGGGAAATAACACTTATATGTGTGTTACTGGGAAAGGATCTATAGATTTTGATGATGGAAAATTTCATGATGTACTTTGTGTCCTTCATTATCTTCGAATCTCCTTTACATCTATCAGATTGCATATAATAGGGTAGGTAAGATAGTAGAGTTCACACCTAATTTAGTGCTTACAAAAACCTACACAATAAAGATATTCTTGTAGTTGGGACAAAAAATTATGCTTCTCAATTGTATGCCTTATCTCATGTTTCTCTAGATGAGCATGTGCTACCATTGATTTGTCTTCACTCTCATGCATGTAGAGTGGATGGCTATCTAAGGATAAGTTTGATCACTTGAACATATGTGTACTTCCATCTTCCAAATTGGTTCATGAGACTTGTGTCAAGATCCCCCCCTACACCTCTTTCATCTTCAAAGATCAATTCTTTTTAGTAGGATGCTTACAATCATTCAATTTTAACTTTGTGGGATGACTACTTACCAAACATTGTAGAGTTATTTGTTGAGTCTCACATTGTAGATATTGGGGACACACTTGATGATATTCACTTCCTTTTTTATAACAACTACAACCCACCAGTCATCACATCAATATTGCATTTGGATGTTGTTCTTAAGGAATCTTCACAGTTGTTTGGATTTGCTTCAGTTGATTTGGCTTCATTGGATTTAGATGTGTGGAGGCTTGAGCATTTATCTATGACATCCATCATGAGACCATTTCTCTTAAGATAGTTTCTCCTACATGCACCATTGGATGTGTTTCTTCCTAAGAGGAGGAACAACGTTTTCCATTTTTGGGTCATCTTCAACATTATTCTTTGAGCACTAACTTTTGGTTGAGGATCTACTTCCTTTTGGGGGGATTCATTGTCTCATATTTTCTCAACTATGAGGGGGATCTTGATTGTACCTATGTGATCAAAGTAGTATTTAGGGGGGAATTTGAGTCCTACATTTCTTTGTCACATGTATGATTTCATTTCTTTTATCTCTCTTTTGGAGAGGATTTTTTTCCCATGAGGTTTTCTCCTTTTCTTTAGCTATGAGATATTTTAGTTGCTTTTTCATGGGTACCTCATCAAGCCTTGTAGCTAGGACTCGTTTTGAATTATTTTTATCTCTCTTTTGGAGAGGAGTTTTTTCCCATGAGGTTTTCTCCTTTTCTTTAGCTATGAGAGATTTTAGTTGCTTGTTCACGAGTACCTAATAATTGATTAATCATTAAGTATTAGATAACTTTCTAATTGAATTACTTAATCTAAACTTGGGATTTTATTTTTTATTTATTTATATTGAGCTATATTTAGTACATGTTGTCTCATTGTGTTAGATGAAGACACTTCTCTCAATCTAATCAAATCCTCATGTAGGCTTTTCTTTTTTATGCTTTTATAAGAATTCACCTTCATTTTAATCATTCATTTAGGTCATTTACATCAATAGAATTCTCAAGTTGTTGAGCACAATCTTTATTTTGATATTCTCTCTTGTGATAGGTAATTTCTTGCAAGTGATTTCTAGGTGCTTTGGGCTTGAATCGACAACTTGAATAGATTCCACACCTTTCTAACATTATCTTTGTAGGTTGTATTTGGCTATTCATTACTATTTATTGATCTATTTTATTGTATATTTGCAAATTCAAAATTATTATTTTTAGCAAAACTACCACCTTGTTGTTGTAGGTTTGCTTGCAAAGAGATCATTTTAACCCCCTTATTTTCTTTCATCATTTTTCTTAAGACTGATTAACTTGGTGTAAAAGATGAAAATTGACTTTAATTAAAGGAAACTAAGATCCTTTAAGAGTATTTTCACTAGTTACTATTAGATTAAAATAGGAAAATTACTTAATTATTAAGTCCCTTATTTATTTTATTACACTTACGCTAAACCTAGGAAGTACATTATTATTATTAGGTTATGTTTTTTTTGTCTCATACCATGGGATGAGGACCCTTGTCATAATATAATTTAATCCTCACATAGGGTTTCATCTAGGTTTTATTTTTTTCTTTTCATAAGGATTCATCATTGTAATCAATAAATTATTTAGGAGTTTATTACATCAGTACAATTCTTAGGTTACATAACAAAATCTATTATTTATTCTCTTTATTGTGACATGTATTTTATTTATGTAGGTCATTTTTGGGAGTTGTGGGTTTTACCAATCAACTCAAACATGGTATTAAAGCACCAAATCAATAATTTATTGTTTATTTTTTTAGACATCCATCCATGAGAAAAAAAATGGTTCATCCTGGAGCAAAAGATGTTGCAAGTATAAAAGTGTTGTCATTAATGTCAACAAACTTGTTTTGTCATTGGTGACAGTTGTGTAATGGTTGAGAGAGATTATTGCTTTGATTAGTTGCATTATATTGTCATCAATTAAGTTGGTGGTGTTAACCTCTAGTGTTTCTTTCATAAGCTTCTATTTATGGTTGTGGTAGTGATAAAAATGTTGAGGATATTGAGAAAATTGATAATAAAAAAAGGGAAACAGGGTGTTGCAGAGGTTTTTTTCTTTTACTCCACTTTTTTCTAGGTTGAAGATGTGCTTGTTTGGTTTGGATATGTTGGTAAGAGGTGTTCAGAGTTTCTATATCCAAAATTTGGGCTTCCATATTGATGTGCAGAAGAAGTTATATTCACCAGTGTGTGAACTAGTTTTGTAGTGTTGCTTACAAAGGTGCCTAGGAGAATGTTTTTGCTCCACATTTATCCCTAGTTGTTCTTCAAGTCTTACAATTTTGAAGGTGTGAGATAAAGGGGATTTTATACTTACAAGTCTCTTCATTCTCAAGAGAATCTCAGGGAGTGAACTACCCTTAACCACCTCAGTACTAGCTGAATGAAGAAATTACAAAGAAACTATACACATGTTAATTATTATGAAAGATTGCTTTAGGACTTGAGAGAGAAAAGATTCTAGATTTATGCCTCCAAAGGGAGATCCCTTTGCCAAAATAATGTAGTGTTGAATCAAGATGCCAACATGACACACTAGAGTCTAAAGCGCGCGTTGGTTTCCTAAGAAACAAAGAACTCAAGACTTAAGCAGGAAGACTAAAAAATAACTATCTAATATAGATCTGAGGTTTGTTCAATAGAATGACAAGATAGAAAACAAAAATTGAGAGAAAACACAATTTGAGATAAAAGAAGACTTACAAGCAATCAATCATTCAAATCCTTCCTCCAATATTTGCTTCGGAAACCTACACACAAGAAAAAAAAGGAAAAATGTTGGGGTTGTTTTGAGGCTTGTTGTAGTCAAACCCCCATTTTAGAGTTCTCACCTATAATGCCTCATCATGTAACCTTAGAGGAAGTTGCAATAACTATGAAAGCATACTAAAATATATATTTTTTAAATTACAATATTAACATGGAAGATGCACTACACTATCGCAACATCCTCTAAGGCATGCGACAAAGGTTATGTCTAAATCCCATAACATATACATTACTCATTAATAGCACTTAATTAATTACTAAACAAGAATTAAAGTACATACATTCAAAACATTAAAATTGCATCACATAGAATAGAAATACATTAAGATCCATAGATTACACTAATTTACAAATAAGGTTTACAATACTCATTCTGAGAATGAGGAAGATCATACATAAGGGATACAAGATTACATGAAACCTCCTCAAATATAACTAAGGAGTAAATTAAATACAAATATCAACTAAAATAATACATCAAAATAATGGATCATATCCACTAGTATCCACAAGCTGTCCAACTGGAAAACCTCACCATCACGAACAGAAGAAAGGGGACCCAATGGATTAGGGTGCACATTCCTCCAAACCAAGTGGTGCTCGAAGGCTCACTCCCCGTGCTAGGAGACAACAACAAGGTTCCCTAGGCAAGACCGTCTACCACTAGACACAGGCTAACACATAATTGAACTTAACAAAACCATATCAACACCATCTCAAAGGGTACAATGCTTTCAGAGACAAAAAAATAGATACAACAGTGAACCAACCATACTATTGACATAGGAGGAGTGTCACCACAAAGTTGCATGGGTTACCCCAGTAGATCTTCCCAGACCCCTGCCCCCATCTATAATCACTCTCTTACTATCAATACATGGAACAAATCCACTCCAAAATTAGGAGGCAATACATAATAAATTTCCACTCCAAACCTAGGAGGCAAAACATTCATGTTCAAGGAAACTGGGTGATTCACAGGACATGACAATATGCACTACCCAAGGATAAAGAAGGGTTGACATTACAATACAACAACTCCCAAAATTAATGACACTTCTGAAAGACTTACATATTAATAACTAACTCTTTATTATGAAATAAAATACAAAAGGAAATCAAGACAAGAATTAAATATATTATTTGGATTTCCTAATTCTAGTTTCATTTAGTGAAAAACAATAACATAAATTGCCCAAATACACTAACTAAGTAAAACCCTTCTCACAGACAAAGAAGAAAATCAATCTAGCTTATATGTACTTCAATTCCTTGAGTACTCTTAATAAAACAATAATATTTCTTCTTTTTCAAAAACATATTATTTTACATAACTTCTATCTATGCATCAACTGCATGCACCTAATAAATAAAATATTTTATATATATTAAAATCACTTAACAAAAATACCATTTTCTTTTAAAAATCAAATTAATCATATATTTAATATATATATAATATATATACATATATACATATACATATATATAATATATATTATATATATTATAAATCTAAATTCTTATAAATAAATCCCAATAAACCATTATCGAAGGCTTCATGCTTTATTTTCTAGTGGACGAATCATAAATTAAAATTCGCATTTTATATAAGTTACTATATACAAATACGGGGAGGGGGTAGTTGTGCTTGCACAGCCGAACCCTCTCCTCATAAGGGCGCAACCCATGGTAGATGGGGAGGTTGTGTTGCCAAAGGCAGTGCTCCCTCCACATTTACATGGAGGGTGTTGCCATTGGCAATCACTCCCTCCCAATATGGAGTCGGTGGAGGAATAACCCCCCCACCCCACAAAAAAAAAAGAAAAAACCAATAAAACTCAGACTTAAATAAATTTTTATTTCCTGTGAACTTATTCTCAATTTCATCGTACGGAGAAATTTGAAACTTTTCAACACAGCCCCAAATCAATATTAGTAAGATATATATATATACTTTGTATATATGTATATGAATATGTATATATATGCACATATATGTATATATAATTTATATATAAGGAATTTCAAAACAATAGTTTTAATTGGGGAAATAATTTTTCCAAATAGATCAGCTACAGGAAAATATCCAAATTTTACAAAACAACCTACAGAGAAATCTCTACAGACATATTTCTCAAATAAAACACAGAGGATTCTTTCAAATTTGCCCAGAAAACAAATCTTAAAGAGAAAGAACAATAAAATTCTTACAAATAAATTTTTACAAGAAATTTCTCGAGAAACTTCAATCCTATAGGAAAGTTTTCTAGAGAAAACTAAATTTCTTCCCAATGTCCAGATCCCTACTAATTTCCTTATGGGTTCTTCTTTGTATACAATATTCCCATTTACAATTTTGTAATATTTTCAACAAGGGTGTTCATCTCTACAAAGGATTTTATTCTACAAAGGATCTCATTTTCATAGAGAATTTCACACATGGCAACTCAAACTTTAAAACTTGCATAGACAATCTTTTCCTGAGAGTAATCTAAAATAAGAAGCTTTTCCAATATAAAACTAACAAAAATTAAAGGAGGAACTTGAAATCCAATGCCTGTGAAGATGTAAATTGAAGTAGTGCATCCTCCATAGATCCAAGTATTTTCTCCCAAATAAAAAAAAGATTCCTCCAGAACAATTAAAAATTCCTGAACACAGAAACTTTTCCCAAGAGTAACTTTTCAAAAATTTCAACAACCTGGAATCCCAAAAACTTCCTTTCTAAAATATTTTCCCCCAACAAATTATCCTTTATCTTTCTTTCGTGAAGAAGCTCCTCACTTCTTCTCATTACAGCCATAAATTTCCCCCCGTGAATCAATTTCCCAACAAACCTCATAAATTTTCCAACACATGTTGAAAACCCAAAATCTATTTTGAAACCAAATTGCATAAAATAGGATCCAAATATTTTAAGAATTAAAAAAATTTAATAATTCTAAAATATTTAACATTTCTAATTTAACTTAATTCAATTAATTTAATTAATTAATAAATAATATAATCCTAATATTAGACTATATACCAATTAAATTTAATTAGTTAATTAATTAACATTTTCTAATATTAAAACTAGATTAATTTAATAATCATCTTAAATATTTAAATCCATTAAATTACCTTTTACAAACTTTGTAAAATAATAATTTCAAAGAAAAATTAAACAACATTTAACAAACAAAACCAACTAGACCCAACAACACACTATGACTAGGGTAATGGCTTGACACAGGAATCCTAGCTACAATCTCCCAATCAACATTATCGTTGGGCAATGGACACGCTTAAACCTGTGAAACTAGGTGGAGTCGATGTCCTATACCTAAAAACCTATAAACAAGGCATTTATCGAACATGCATATATACATCATAATAGAACACACCATGAAGAGAGAATAGCGAAATCGTAGTGTGCTCACAAGCGAGTGATGCAATTCCATCCCCTTCACCAATAAAATATCAAAAAATTGGTGATTCTAACATCAATAATCTACTCATGTGCATATAAAAATATTATTTCAAATAACCACTATGCTAATTCAAAAAGCATGTCATAATGATAATCATCAAAATAAAGTACCATCACATCATAATATAAAATTCATATCACTCTAAAGTTAGCGATAAAAAATAACAAAGCATCATAGTCTAAACATAAGAGAAAAATGGAGGGGTGTTACATCACCTCCACAGACATCTAAATATATAGAGAGAGTAATCAAAATGGACAAAAGGAAGTGGTGAAAATAATCCCCACTTCAGAAGGAAAACCTGCACCCTGCACCACTAAATAGTAAATGAACAAAGAGATCTAATCTATTCATAAATAGATAAGACCAAGAGATTGTTACAAATAGGGTGCCCCCCTCTTGAACACATAGATGTACCGTTAAATTCTTGTTAGAGAGAATTGGTTTTTGGAGGGACCTCAGTCTGAAAGAGCTTTGCTTGTAGAAGTGTTTTTGCAAGGAGTAGAAGAGGCTAAGAAGTGAAGTGATATTGAGAAGAGAGTTGATTAAATGAGAGAGAACCCCCAAAAATGAGAGCAAAGGGGGGTTTATTGCATGTAAAGGCAAAAGGAGCCATTGCACTTGAAAAATTGACTACAAAGATATGTGTCAAGATCCAAGATTTGAGATTCCCTCTTTCAAACTTGGAAAACCGCTAGGATGCTAACATGTCACATAGATGTCTGTGTTCTATGCAGGCATCAAAAATGTTAGTTTTTTGGGAAACGGGTCAATGAATTGTTGTCGCTTCACCATTGGACCACATGGAGTTGGAATAAAAAAAAATCGACCCATGGGGCTCTTGTCATAAATGTGTTTAGGTGTCATAAATGCTAGGAAAAGTGCTAAAATGTAAAATTGTCCCTAGGTGCAATTTTGTGACATTACTTTTTGCGCCCACTTTAGTGGGCTTGATTTTTGGAAAAAAAATTGACCACACTAAAGTGGAAAAGAGAAATTCAATGCAAAATTTGAATTTTTATAGATTTGCATACCAATAAAGGTATTGTAGAAGTCACAAAGGTTGAATCGACCAGTATTGAAGATGCCCTCAGTGATCGGACTCAGTGAGAGATACTATGCCTTTCGTGAAGAAATCACACAAAATTTTGTTCTACAAAACTCAATTTTAGGTCAGTGCCAAAAATTTGAAGAAGCTACAATGGCCAGAAGAATGGTCAAGAAAAATTTTGATGGTTCGGAGGAAAATAATTCTAAAGAGGGGACTCTATGCCCCCTCCTGAGTTTTTCCCGAGCTAGGTGGGGTAAAATCAAGAGAAATGAAAGAGCCACAAACTCTAGGAAAAATGGGCCCCAGGGGGGCTATTTATACCTAGGTGGGCCCCTAGAAGGGTCATTTTTACTATTCATCATGAGGATTTTTTTGACTTTTGTGACAGAAGATTCAAAAAAATATCAAGTAGACAAGAGTACGAGGTGCCCAAACTGGATCAGTTATGAGTTGAAATAGCTGAGGGTCTCGAGGTGGACCAAGTAAGCCTCAAAACCTCTTCATTTGTGCATTTTTGATGATTTTTAACTGATTTTTAGAAGTAGAGAAATGTAGGCATCCTAGATGTGTGCATGCATCCTTCACATGCATTGCCATCCAAGATGTGCATTGTCATCCTTTGGATGAACTAGAATTCGAGCACCTTTAATGGCAAACCAGGACATTGGTGCAATGCGTAGGCATCTGCACAGAACGCATCTATCCCTTAGTGGTTTTAACTTAATGTTTTTTGAAAGTATTCTCAATATTTTATGTGTTGACTTAAATGTTTTTCCTTTTTCACAAGACTACCCAGAGATCAGGGTGTAGAGGAGGGGGACCAACCACACCAAGGCACTAGGTCACGGAGAGCCAAGAGCAGAAGGCTGCCCTGGTCTACCTCAAGTTTGAAAAACTTTAAATGTCAAGGATAGAGAATATAGAGAAATCTTAGTGATTTTGTCACTCTAGTGATCTAGGAGTTTTAGTGGCTCTAAGAGAGTAGGTCTTGGGAACCCAAACTATACCTCAGACAACTCTCTACCAGAGGACAACAATGTAGATTATGGATGACAGCATGACACACTAACATCTCACAAGTGTGTTGGCGTCAATATGGAAAAAAAGTGCAAAAGAAAAATGAAAGGTACAATGAACCTATTGATAGCTTAACAATTGAGGTTTGAAGCGATAACTAGAATAATAAATAATAGATTGACTAAAATGATAGAAAAGACATAGATACGACAAAAATGAAGGTGGTGGAAATGAACTCATGAAGGGTTCAGTTCACTAGCAAGCTCCACATGAATGTGTACCTACACAAAACCAAGAGGGGAAAAATGTTGGGGCTATATAGGTTTTTTCCATAGTCAAACCCCCTCTTTGGTGTTTCCACCTCCATGAACAACCAGATAGATATATGTGTAGAAATATGATAAAGAAAACAATGTTGGAATAAAAATGAAACCAAGCACTACAAAAGACACTATGCTACTCAAATCCAACAAAAAAGTAGTTATACTAAAGTTCTACCACCCTCAACCAAAGGAACTCAAGGCTAATGAGAGAGGAATGAAAGTCTATAGCTATGGAAAAGTCGACATAGTCACAACAATGCTAAAAGAAGTCTTGGAAGACACCAAGTTGCAACTTTTGTGGTAGATGTGAAAAATGTCGTGATTGTTGGAAGAGTTAATAGTGCAGCTAGTAGCTTGAAGCTACAATAATATGGAGCAAAACTGTGAAGCAAGATTGAATGAGTGTGTAGAAGATGTGAATAATATGGATTGAAAGTGAAGAATAGCCATTTGAAGATGAAATAGGAGGACAATATTTGTTCAAAGTTCAGCAGGATTTTTGGAGAATGTAACTCCTTTGCATATTCCAGAGGTAGGAATCCTGTCAGGACAGTAGTGTGATGCACAGATGTCTACGCATCCTTGACAAAAGTTCCCCCACCACACTAAAAAAAGTGCCAAGTGGATGGAGTAAAGAATGAAGATGTGGAATTACTTGGTTAGATTTGATTTTTCCAAAGTGAAGGGTGTAAAAGGGGTGAAAATTTTCTCCTCTACATTTTTCCCCCACTTTAGCAAACATGAGTGCCAATGAGTGTTCAGTATATTAGATTGAAAGATTTTAGAAATGTATACTTGAATCATTGAGGAAGAAGACTATAATTTGTTGAAATCAGAAGGGTAGGGTAGGTAAATGGCTCCACGGGTACTCTCTTCTAATGAGGATTGAACAAAGTGCACCAAAGGCCCACAAACCAATGATGGAAAAATACTATAGGATGTAAGTGCTTCATAGGTTATCAAACCTGCAAAGAAGGCAACCTCAAGTTTTGTCTCCTGAAGGAAGCCTAGTGTGAGGGAGTTCGTAGAGTTGGATTGGAAAGCAACTTCATAGGTGCACATGCAAAGCAACATGTTAATCCATAGACAAAACATGTTAGAAAACAAAATCCATAGAGGTAAGCAAGCAAACAATCAAAAATTGAAGGAAGGGATTTAAAAGGGCTCCCTCAGGAACCATTCAAAAGAAAAGGGGTCCACTCAGGGCACACACTTTTTGAAAGTGCAAGAGTATTTTTCGTAAATCGATTCAAAATCAAGGGATCCTTTTGAAATATTTTCACTTCATCAAAAAATTTGAAAGGAATAAGGTTCCCTCACAAGGGGAAGGTCAAAAAAATTCCCATAGGAGAAGGTGCTCCCTCCTTAGAGGAAATTTTTCAAATTCTTTATTTACGAACCCATGATGAAAGAAAAGCATTCAATTAGGGGTCCTTACTAGAATGAAATTATTGAAAAATATTTTCAAGAAAAGATTCTTTGGCCACCGAATGTTTTTTCTGAAAATCAAGGTAGTGTGAGAGCCCCCCTTAGGATGGTGCATTCAAAGTGCAAAAAGGGATGTCGTAGCCTAAGGATAGAAAAGAAAGAATGAAAAAGTAATTTGTGGCCCACCGAACATAGCAAGATGTAATTGTGGTAATGTTGTCTCACACATGAGGGAAAACACATGATCACCACAACATCATGAAACAAGCATGAAAGATAAGTGAAAAGAAAGAAGATATAATAACATCATGAACAAGGGATAGGGGCGATATTATATTTCAGGGTTAGATCTTCTCATAAATATAGGTAAATAGATATAATAATATATAAATAAACTGTCAGATCAATCCCCTACTATATCAAACCATGTGAAGAAGGTACATGAAGACAAAATAAAAATAAAAAACTGGGTCAACATGGAAGGGATTCCTAAATGCCCCCAACACTTTACATTGTCCCCAATTGTCAAAAATCAATACACAACAAAAGAAGAATTGATAAGATAAATAGAGGAATTTTTATGACACAAAAACACTCCTATATCCAAGCACCAACACAGACCAAGGGTCATCTAGGAAGACATAATGCAAGCATGGGGGAACACAATACACACACACATAATCTAATCTATAGATAAATAAGAGGTGCCCCCTAGTCTTCATCAACCAAGAGGTGGTCATTCTGCCAATATAGATCACTATATGGGGAGGATGGATGAACTTGCAAGGGTGGAATATAAAGGGGGGAATCCTCTGACCCTCACGCAACAAGAGCCAAGGAAGAAGGCCCCTTGAGGTCTTCTCCACTCAATTCTTGTGGGGTGAAAGTCACTAATTTCATGAAGATCTTTGATAGGCCTAAGACCTCATCCATATAGTTAAGCATACACTTGATAGGATTTCCATGTGTTAACTCAACGGGAAAGGGAGGTGGCACCCAAGATCCACCACTAGGCTCATCGAAAGACTCAGGAGTAGTGACAAAATCCAGGGACATCGAGACTTTCTCCATCATTAGAATGGGACAAGATAACATAGAGCTACCCTCCAAAGAAGGTGAACCCTTATTTTGACCCTCATCTCCAATAGGGTTGTCCTCCATATTTCACTTCATTAAGGGATTCTATATCCTTTTAGATGAACTAGAGGGCACATAGGAAGAGTGATGCAGGAGCATCCTTGGTTCTTGGAAATCTTGCATCAACCAAAAACATTTTCATTCACTTTTGTTCTTGTTCATTTATTTTTTAGTTCACATTGGCAGATTTGGTATTTCGTCATGTTTTCTCACTAAACCCTACATATCTAGGTTTCATCATGGACATGTTCATTTTCCTAATTCCAAGATTTCAACTCGATCGGATCTTTTTCCGGCAAGTTATCCCTTTCAGAGTAAGTGAAAATTTTTGGAATTGACCTCAAAATAATTTCAAACCTAACGGCTAGTTTGATCGCTTGTGGATCTTTCCCGTAGCTTGCAAATCCTTACAGTGTGTTTCAAATTTTTCCATGGAGTGCCCCTAACCTAAATTATTGGTCCACACTTCATCTTATGCACCTACCATGGATAAATTCGTATTTGAGGATGACCTATTCATGAACACATTGTGTTTCCTTCATCGAAGATTGTAATGATCCTTGGCCGATGCTGATGCTTCTAGATCTGTGGATATGATATAAATCTTGTAATAGATCATTAGGATAGGCAGCGAAGATAATGAAGAAGAATACAAATTTTGATCTGTAATATTTTCACTCGCAGTAAGGAGCATGTAGGAAGACTATATTTTACAACATGTTGTATCAGGCCTGTGAGTTGAATCTGTAAGTCCAAATGTTTTCAGATGATTATAATCAAGATTTATGTTAATGAGAATGTTTTACTTTGCATTTTCCTCCATATTTTGTGTTGCTTCTATTGTGTGACTCTTGTTGCACGGGTTGGACTGTTCTCTTTGAGGACCCTCCTACTATGATTGCACCAAATTGGTATCAGAGAAAGATTCGTTTCATGGAAGATCGCCAGAATTTGTGAAGTCCTATTGAAGATTTGTTGTGGGATGGCGGACTGAGGATCCAACTTGCAATTATAGAGGACTTTTGTAAATATGGTGGGAAGAATAAATGGTATAGGAAATGGAGCATGTGGAAATGCAAACCCATCTATAATGGAAATGTTGAGATGAATTTTTGCTAGATTAGAAGCAGTTGAAATGGCCTAGAGGAGAGGTTGACTAGTTGATGATATGAGTGATGAAGAGGTAGAAGAACGGGAAGAAATGGAAAGAGAATATCAACCTGGCCTTGATCAGGGAGAAGAGAGTTTCATAAGAGCCCTAAGCAGAGTGAATACTAAACTACATTTCAATCCATCGGATTATAGTGGTAAGTTGGATTCAGATAAATTTCTTGATTGGATAATGGAGATGGAGAATTACTTTGATTTTGAAGGAACCATAGAAGACAAGAAGGTGAAATTTTCTTGTACAAAGTTAAAAGGATATGCATCCTTTTGGTGGGAACATTTGCAAACAAATAGGCAGAGAATAGGAAAGGAGAAGATAAAATCATGGGATCGGATGGTGAATAAGTTAAAGACAAATTTTATGTCTGCAGACTATCAAACCAGTTTGTTCTGAAAGTTGCATAATTTGAAGCAGAAGGAGTCAAGTGTGACAGAGGATACTAAGTATTTCTACAAGTTGAATATTAGATCTGGACATTTGAAGCATGAGATTGAGCAACTAGCCAAATATGTGAATGGTTTGAGGTCATCTATACAAGATGAGATCAGTTTGATTAAGTTGTTGAGTGTGGAGGAGGCATATCAGTGTGCCCTAAAACTAGAAGATAAGTTGAATAAAAGACAAGAGCAGAGACAGAGAGGAAGAAGTGGAAGGTTTGAGAGAGGAATTATGTTTATTGGAGGGGGAAGAGGACATTTTATAGATCAGAATAAATATAAGGAAGTCAGTAAGAATGATAATATGTACTATAAATATTATGGAAGCTCTTACCAGAGAGGAGGATATGGTGGTTATTGGAATAAGGATTACAAAAAATATGATAGAAGATAGGAGAAAAGAGTATTCAGAGGAACTTGTTTCAAGTGTGGTGGAGGACATAGAGCATTTGAGTGTAATCAAGGAGAGACAAGAAGAAATATAGAGAACAATAGAAGAACAACATTTTTTGAGGAAGATCATGTCGGATCATCTAATAAACCAAAAGAGGGAGAAATTTTGGTGAACAAAAGAGTATTGTGTCGAAGTGAGATGGAGCAAAAACCATTGCAGATAATGAATTTTTTTTACCAGATGCAAGGTAGCTGGTAAATTTTGCAAAGATATTATTTGACAGTGGAAGCTCTGAGAACCTGATTTCTGAAGAAATGGTGACCAAATTGAAGCTAGAAATATTGAAACACCTGAATCCCTATCAGATAGCATGGATTCAAGATGAGCATAAGACACTGGTAAGTGAACAATATTTGGTGAAATTGACGATAGGAAATTATCATGATGAAGTCTTGTGTGATATCATGCTTATGGATGTATGCCATGTTTTATTGGGAAGACCTTGGAAATATGATAGATAGGCTATTCATGATGGAAAGAACATATATAACATTGTTTCAAATGGGATGAACCAAACTTTGTTACCATTGGAGGATGTTCCTAAAGTTGAGGTTTGTACGAATGCTAGAATTTGTTTGGTCGATGGAAGGATATTCCTGGATGGACTGAGACATGAGAACATGTTTTATACCTTGGTTCCTAAGAAGGTTGAATACTTGAAGCATGTAGAAGAACAACCAGAGGAGATAAAGGAGTTGTTGGCAGAATATGAAGCTATCATTTCAGATAATGTACCTGATGGATTACCACCTGTGAGGATTATTAGTCGTTGCATGGATCTGACTCTTGTAGCTAGTTTTCCTAATAAATCAGCACACCGGATGACACCAACAGATAATGAAGAGTTGAATAGACAAGTGCAAGAATTGTTGAGGAAGGGTTTGATCAAAGAAAGCTTAAGTCCTCGTGCAGTACCTATTGTGCTAGCACCTAAGAAGGAAGGATAATGGAGGATGTCTACAAACTCTAGAGCCATAAATAAAATCATAGTGAAGTATAGATTTCCTTTGCCCTAGTTGAATGACATTATGGATTGTTTGAGTGGAGCTAAATACTTTACGAAGATAGATTTGAAGAGTGGATATCATCAATTCAGAGAAGGGGATGATTGGAAGACAACATTCAAGACAAATGAAGGATTGTATGAGTGGTTGGTAATGTCTTTTGGACTAAAAAATGCACTTAGTACTTTCATGAGGTTAATGAATGAGGTATTGAAGAAATTTTTGGGTAATTTTTTAATTATCTATTTCGATGACATCTTGATTTTTAGTAAGATAGAGAAAAAAAAAATTGCATATAAGACAATTTTTGCAGAGGTTAAGAGAAGAGCAATTGTTGATAAACCTTAAGAAGTGTAGTTTCATGAAGAAAGAATTGGTATATCTAGGATTTGTGATATCTTTGAATGGATTGGAGATGGATCTTGAGAAGGTAAGTGCAATTGTTGAATGGCCTACACTAGAAAACATTAGAGAAGTAAGATCATTTCATGGATTGGCTAGTTTCTACCAAAATTTCATTAGGAATTTTAGTTTTATTTGTAGTCCTATGATAGAAACAATGAGAGGAGATAAAAAATATTCTAGATGGACATATGGAGAAAACTAAATTTTTGATTTGTTCAAATACAAAGTGACTGAGCAGCTTGTGTTTGCTTTACTATAATTTAGTAAGGCATTTCAAGTAGACTTTGATGCAAGTGGAAATGCAATTGGAGAAGTATTAAGTCAAGAAGGAAGACCAGTAGCTTATTTTAGTGAGAAATTGAATGATGGTAGGAAAAGATATTAAGTGTATGACCAATAATTTTATGCCATATTTCAAGCCTTGAAGAAGTGGAGAGATTACTTGTTGCCTAAGGAATTTGTGTTGTATACAAATCATCAGGCTTTGTATTATTTGAATAGTCAACGTAATTTGAATCAGAGACACATGAGATGGGTGGAATTCTTGTAGAGTTATACCTTTGTTTTGAAACATACGATTGGAAAGTCAAATAGATTTGTTGATGCTTTGAGTAGGAGAAGTAATTTACTAGCAGTAATGAGAGTGGAATTATTAGGCTTTGATGAATTGAAGAACTTCTGTGAGGAAGACCCAGATTTTGCAGAACCTCGGAGAGCTTGTAAAGAACCAATCTTGGAGGATAGGATTCATTGGTTAGATTATTTCATTCATGAGGATATGTTGTTCAAAGGAAATCAGTTGTGTATACCCTAGAGTTCAATGAGGGATAGTTTGGTGAAAGAAAAACATAATGGAGGATTGGCAGGACACTTTGGAATTGATAAAACAGTAGCATTGGTAAGTGACAATTACTTTTGGCCACAGATTCATAAGAACGTTAGGAAATTTGTGTAGGGTTGCAAAGTTTGTCAAGTTGCAAAAGGGAGTAGTTAGAATGTTGGATTGCATAAATCTTTGACAGTTCCAGAGATACCTTGGTAGGATATCAACATGGATTTCATACTTGGTTTGCCAAAGACACAAAGAGGTAATGATTCTATATTTGTGGTGGTGGAAAGATTTTATAAAATGACACATTTCATACCTTGTAAGAAGACAACAAATGTAGTACATGTAGAACACTTTTTTTTCAAGGAAGTGGTCAGATTGCATGGATTACCTAGGAGTCTTATTTCAAATAGAGATACAAAGTTTGTTGGCTACCTTTGGAGGACACTTTGGAAGAAGTTAAAGACAAATTTAAAGTTCAGCTCAACTTTTCACCCACAAATTGATGGATAGACAACGGTAGTAAACAGGAGTTTTGATAATTTGTTGAGATGTTTGGTTGGAGAGAAGACCGAAAGTTGGGATTTAGTCCTTGTACAAGCAGAGTTTGCTTACAATAATTTCATGAACCAGAGTACCAGAAAGAAACCTTTTGATAGCATTACTAGAGTTCATCTTAGAGGTATATCAGAGTTGCAAGAAATCAGTAAGGAAGAAAAAATGATTACGGAAGCAGAAGAATTTGTAGAACATATGAAGAAAGTGCATACTCAAGTACAACATCAATTGGAAGATATGAACCAGAAGAATAAGGAGTGAGTGGATGAAAATAGGAGACATAAGGAGTTCAAATTTGGAGATGAAGTGATGGTGTATTTGAGGAAGGAGAGATTTCTAGTTGGAACATACAATAAGATCAAGATGAGGAAGTTTGGACCCTATAAGATTTTGAAGAAATTTGATTTGAGAAATGCATATGAAGTAGAGTTACCAGATGGCATGGGTATATCACCTATATTGAATATTGCAGATCTACATCGGTACCTTGAACCATAATTCAGTGAAGATAGTAAGGTGCAATTAGAGAAACATCTTCCTAAACAACAATCAGATGAGATAGAAGAGATTTTGGATATAAGAGATGGGAGGAAAACATGTGGAAGACAATACAAAGAATATCTTATGAAGTCAAAGGGTAGACCAGTAGAGGATTCTTCTTGGATTTCTCAGGATGAGGTAGATTGTATTGGTTTTCCTTTAGCCCCAATAAATTGAGGAACTCACTTTTCAAATAACCATGGATGTCTGATTGAAGAGCATCCTTGGTTCTTGGCAATCTTGCATCAACCAAAAAAAAATTCATTCAATTTTGTTCTTGTTCAATTCACATTGGCAAATTTGGTATTTCATCATGTTTGCTCACTAGACCCTACGGATCTAGTTTTTAATCATGGGCATGTTCATTTTCCTAATTCCAAGATTTCAGCTCAATTGGATCTTTTTCCAGCAAGTTATCCCTTTCAGAGTAAGTGACAATTTTTGGAATATGCCTCAAAATAATTTCAAACCTAAAGGCTAGTTTGATCATTCGTGGATCTTTCCTGTAGCTTTTGGATCCTTACAGTGTGTTTCAAATTGTTCCATGGAGTTTCCCCGACCTAAATTATTGGTCACTTCATCTTATGCACTTTTTGTGGAGAAATTCATATTTGAGGCTGACCTATTCATTCACACATTATGTTTCCTTCATCAGAGATTTTAATGATCCTTTGCCAAAGCAGATGCTTCTATATCTTTGGATATGATATAAATCTTATAATATATCATTAGGATAGGTAGTGAAGATAATGAAGAAGAATACAAATTTTGATATGTAAGATTTTTGCTCACATTAAGGAGCATGTAGGAAGACTATATTTTAAAGCATGTTGTATTAGGATTGTGAGCCGAATTTGTAAGCCCGGTTGTTTCCGACTAATTGTAATCAAGATTTTTTTTAATGAGAATATTTTACTCCATATTTTCCTTTGTATTTTGTGTTGCTTCTATTGTATGACTCTTGTTGCATGATTCAGATTGTTCTCTTAGAGGACCCTCCTACCATGACTACACCAAAGAGGAGAAAACCATGACAAACACCACTGAGTTATTCAACATGCCCATGGTTTTTGAAAATGGTGAGATGTTTGGGAGGGACATCAGAAGGGGTAGCTTAACCAAAGGAGCAACAAACACCTGCACCCTCTTTGAGTGAGGATCATTTATGCTTGTGGTGGGAGTTCGAAGCAAGACCAAAGTTGAAGGAATTAAAGTAGAGAGAAGAGAAGAGGACACAATAGAAGGTGTTGAGGCAAGAGATATTGATTCCTCTTCCTTCTTGTGCAAGTGGCCTACTCAACAACTAGATCCTTCCTCTAACACTTGCGCTCACATGTAAGGTGGTTTCTATGACTCTGGGAACTAGAGGTTGCAGCCTGAGATGGGATAGAAGACTCTTGTTTGACCATCAAAGTATCCATCATAGTAATTTCTAGTGGAGGGAGGGAATCCTAGATAGGAACATGAGGGAGAGGTTCAAAGGATGATGGAACAATAGCAAGGGGAGTCACCTCTAATGCCTCAAAGGAGCATCACTTCCCATTCACTACCTTAGAGTCAAGAGTAGTAGGAGTTTGTTGAGGCTGAGAGATAGAGGATACTCCATGAGGTCCCTTCCCCTTACCATACAAAATGGATCGAGTTCCCATGGGTAATATAGGAAGGTCGGATGGGATTTTTCCTAATGGGAACCATCAAACTTCTTATGCAAAATCCAAGAGTAGTAATACAAATCTCCTTTGCAAGAAGGGAGGTAGAGGTGGGGCCCTGAGCACAAGCATGCTTCTCCTTTCCCTTCCAAGAGGAAGAGGAAACTTGTTGTTGTGATATAGGGTGAGTCACTTTTGGCTGTCCTTTGCCCACAATTTTGTACTTTACATATTTTTTGTAAAGTAGCTCCATTCTAAGAGGGAGTGGACCAACTGGGGTAGGCCAAAAATGATCCAAAGAATAACCCCCACGAGATACCAATGTCTGGTATCCAGTGTCATGCACAACATACATGACACCTTCATGAGAGAAGTTTAAACATTTATGAATAATGAAAGCGATTCTATTCATGGAAAATAGCCATGGAATGTCCAGCTTCACCCTAAATAGATTAGATTCTGGAATGACATTGAAGGTTGTATCCATAACCCTAGGTCCCTAGGATGGAAATATTTATAGAGCCATACGATACAAGAGAGATACTATCATGCATACGTATAATAGATTTCATTCTCTCATACTCCTCCCTTTGCAATGAATTTAGACACAATATATCCTCCATAATAAAATTCACTCAACTTGTAGGGTCAACTAGGACACCTATCGAAAAATTTCCATTGAGGCGAGTAGGAATGTATAGGGGAGAGGGCTTGTTATTCAAAGGAAGGTCCTATGAGGTGAAAATCACATCTGGTGATCCAGTCGCAGGTTGTGGACAAGGATTAGGAGTGGATAGACCATATTAATATATTTTTAAGCTTTAGGAGAACCATCAAAAGGATCAATAATCAAGTTTGTAGAGTGAGACGGAAACGGGTCCATATAAATCTATAACTCGCTATTTACTTTCACCACTGACTTGTTCATGTTATGCTTCTTCCCATCGAGATAGATGGTGTTGTAATCTATGTGGTCCTATATCTCATGATGTAGGCACATGCAATACTTAGTGTCATGTCTGTGAACATGATAGTATTGGTAAAAGGAATTTCCATTGTACCAATCAGGATAAGGCTCCTTCAAAGGTCAAGGATTTTCTTAGAACATTGTAATCTTATCCTTTAATATTTTCTACAAAATAAAATAATAAGATTCAGATAATTTTGTAAACTATTTGTTGTTCCTGAGATCATTATCATTAGTCATGGCAGAAAATTTTGCAATAGCCTTTCCTTTTCCTGAAATGGACACTATGGATTTTCTTTAAGAACAGGAGTGCGAGGAGGATCCCCCAAACTGAACCACCATTTGTTGGTATTCCCTCAATGTAGCACACAAATGTGTGAAAGAAGGGTATTTTATTAAGATAAATTTCTCCTACCAGGCTTGTTGTAGGTTGCCTATGAATACCTTTTTCCCGTCTAATTCTTGAAACAAGTACCAAATTTGTGAAAAGAGCACTTGGTATCGTGTAATGAAATTATTTATCTTCTCGTGTTCTCCCTGATTACATCATATGAGATTCAAGAAGGTCATCTTCAGACTAATGTTAGCCTAGAATTGACAAAGAAATTGATTGACAATCTGGTCAAATAAGAAAATATAATTGTCAAGCAAGGAACGGTACCACTTTAGTGTTGTATCCTTGAGAGATTGAGGGAAAATATTTACCATTGGAGCATCATGGTGAAATAAATCCATAGACATTGCATTGAAAGTGGATACATGTGTCCATGGATCCCCTTTTCCACCATACTTTTCAAACTTAGGAATCTTCATTCACCGAGGGAAAGGAGTGCTCAAAATTGTCACTAACAATAGACTATGTTGGGAGAAGGGTTGAAAGATAGGTTGGGAAGAGGCCTGAGATAGGTTTGATAACTGGTTTTTTATTTGACTCATATTATGTAGTAGAGAATTCATAATAGGGTTTGAAAATGACAAAGGTCAAGTGGAACCTCCCCCAAAACCACCTCCACCAGAACCTCCTTTGGAGCTACTGTCGTGACCACCATTAGAGCCACCACCAAGTCCACCAAAGTGGCCTCTACTAGAGGCACCACTTTTACCAAATCCACCACCACTCATTCCATCAGAGCCACCACCACTAGGGGTAGTAGGGGTGAAGCTAAAATCAAGGGGTATTCTACTCACCTTGATAGTGAGGCTTTTTTGAGAAGAAGAGGAAATGATGATTGAACGGCCTATTTATGTCATGCATACAGATGTGGTAGGCATCAAGACACCTATTTGTCTCTCATAGGCATCGAAAACCTCTCCTCGAGTAGTACCCAATCTAGTGTTGTACGAAGGGATGTATGCTTCGATTAGATCAGTGAGGCCATGTAAGAATTCTACACCTATTTGATCCTTTTCTAACATGTATCTCACCTTGTTAACAATTCTAGCAGCTCTTTCCATATTCGATGCTTTATCCTAATGATTCTCAAGGTCTAACAGCCTCCTATCTAATGCCAAAAAAATTTCTGTAGTAATATGTATAACATCATCCTCATCCACGGACGAAGTCATTGGGTAGACTAGAGGAGTGGGTGCATGTATAGTCTCATCAATGAAACCCATCACATCTATAAATCCTATGGTAAAACCATTAGTTAGACTGAAAGTGACTATCTTTTCTATTTGTAAGTTCCACAAACTTCTTCTAACCACATACCCAAAGGTCATAGATTGGGTTGTGATGCTCATAAAACCTCACAACACCCAAGTTTACAATAGCCACAGAGTGTGAGGGAAAAAATATCAACACAAATAAATGGATATACGTTGTTCACATCAGGTTCACCAAAATGTACAGGAGGGGGATTGACCACACTGAGGCTCCAGGTCACAGAGAGCCAAGAGCAGAAGGCTACCTTGATCTACCTCAAGCTGGAAAAATCTTGAATGCCAAGGATAGAGAATGAAGAACACTCTTAGTGCTTTTATCACTATACTCACTTGGTAGTTTTAGTGGGGCTAAGCGAGTAGGTCTCTAGAACCCAAACTATACCTCAAATAGCTCTCTACTAGAGGACAACAGTGCAAATCAAGGATGACAATGCGACGTGTTGGCATCTCACAGGTGTGTTGGCATCCATACAGACAAAAAGATTAAGGAAAATGAAAGGTACAATGAACCTACTGAAAGCTTAGCGGTTGAGGTTTGAAGTGATAACTAGAATAATAAATAACAAAATAAATAAAATGATATAAAAGATGATATAGAAATGACAAAAATGATGGTGGTGGAAATGAACTCATGAAGGGTCCAAGTTTCCAACAAGCTCCACATGCACTCGTACCTACACACAACCAAGAGGGGAAAAAATTTGGGGTTGTATAGGGGTTTGTCATAATCAAACCCTCGCTTTGGTGTTTCCACTTCCACTGACAACCAAATAGATATATATGTAGAAATATGATAAAGAAAAAAATACTGGAACAAAAATAAAACCAAGCACTATGAGAGACACTATGCTACTCAAATCCAAAACCAAATTAGTAATACAAAATAATTACCACCCTCAACCAAAGGCACTCAAGACCAATGAGAGAGGAATGTAAGTCCACAACTATGGTAGAGTCAACATAGTCACACAATGCCGAAAGCGGTCCTGCAAGACACCAAGTTGTAGCTTCTATGGTAGATGTGAAGAATGTTGTGATTGTTGGAAGAGTTGATAGTATAGCTAGTAGCTTAAAGTTACAAGAATATGGATCAAAAAAGTGAAGCAAGATCAAATGAGTGTGTAAAGGATGTGAAGTGATTGATCGAAAGTGAAGAATATCCATTTTAAGATTAAATGTGAAGGAAAGAACCATTCAAAAGTTGGGAAGAAGGCACAAAGGTGTTAGTTTTTTTCACCAATGGAAAATGTAACGCCTCTACAAATTCCAGAGGTAAGAATTTTGTCAGGATGGCAATGCACCACACAGAATTTTGGGTTTCGTGTTTGAATCCTCGAAAACAATTCCCCCACTGACACTAAAAGCAAGCACCAAGTGGATGGGGTATAGAATGAAGACAAGGAATTACTTGGTCGGATTTTATTTTCTAAAGTGAAGTATGTAAAAGGGGAATTCACAAGAGGGGTGAAAATTCATTCCTATACATAGGGAGAATCCTAGTGGGCAGGTGCTTCACCTACTCAAAGGGAAAAGGGACCGTCTATCAGATGACAAGGTCACACACTTGCAATGCATTAGTCTCTAGCACATATACACTATGCCAAACATGTTATACCACGACAGGATGTTGATGGCCCTCATGGAGAGGTGGGATGTCACCACATCAAGCTTCTAATTACCAGCTGGAGAGATGACTTTTACACTAGAGGATTTCTACCACATCCTCGATCTTCCCATCTATGGTTGGTGGGTGGATCTAGATGATATGCGCTCAACATGGGAGCAACCAGAGGGTCTCCGCTACTACTCTATTTATACAGATGGTATGGATGAGATCAAACACATTTACACCTGATGGTTCGAGCAGGCCTAGCTCATTGCACCCCTGCTATGTTGAGTCATGGTGGTCACCATGGCCACAAAAGTCACCATAGATAGGTGAGGTTTTCACCTACATGGGGACCTCATCCACACTACTCATGAGATAGTGGAGTACAAGATAGTGTTTGCATGGCGGCACAACATTCTTGCACATATTTATCAAGAGCTCAAGATGTATGTGCATTATAAGTACCAAAGCCTCACCATATGCAAATTACTATAGGTGTATTATTTTTCACACATTGCATGCACGGGGTTGGAGGGCTATCCCCAAGTGCAAGGTTATATAGTGCCCATGGCTCACTGGTACAAGCTTGTGTGGCAGTGGAGACATGGTGATCTATAGTTCTGATGACTGCAGTTTGATACATTGATGGTAGATTGGATCAGATGGAGGCCCCACTGATTGTTCTGGTGGGTTAATGATGGAAGGTTCCTTCAAAACCTACATTGCGACCATTTCATTTTAGGTTGCATAGATTTTATGATTTTTCCTTACTATTAGATTCGAGTTATGCAAAAACATGGTGACATTCAGACTGTTCCCCCACATTCCCCACATACAACCGAGTTATTTAGAGCGTTGCATGACTAGGGGACCATCTACATCCCATAATTGTAGACATCATCCTTTCATATGATGAGGCCAATGATCAAGATCTACCAATGATGGGCTTGACAGATAATGTCAGTGTGGCAAGGGACTTTTTGATGTGGTGGGTGGCACACCATCTAACATTGTTTTTGGTGGATGCCCCCTTGGGGATCTCAACCTTCAAGGGGACGTGCCACTGCCACCATTGGGTTAGATATGGAGGAGTTGAGGCAGTGGGTAGAGAAAGAGTAGAAAAAATAGGAGCAATATGAGGAGGTCAAGGCAATGTTATCAAGGCTGAGGTGATGTTGGATGATGTCCTCTCCTCCAACATCTATCCTAGTCTCATCGAAATAATTAGTACCACTTCTCATCCCAGCAAAATCCTTAGCATCATTAAGAGAAAATCTTGATACTAGTGGCATAAGGTCTAGTGTTCCCCCTCCCCCTAATCCATACTAGCAGCTAGAGGATCTAGGTATGATGGTTGATCATGCTATTTCATTTCAATACTTTCAGTATTTTCATCTCATGTATATGTATATTATGATTTTGTTTTTTGTATCTATACATCTCCTAGTACTGATATGTTTCTCCTCTTTGTAGTTGTAGTGGATACACATGGAAGGATTAGGTTTTTTGTCCAATGCATATTAGAGGTGGCCCCTATTGTGACTATCCAGGGGGCAATCCTAGACTCCTACTAGCCAATTTCAATCGGGTGTCATGCCCTTCTTTTCAATTTGGTATCCCACTTGAGGACTGTCTATGAGGAGGGGCATGTGGAGATTATGTAGAGGACTATGGATGTTGCTACTTTGTGAGGACATTAAGATCAGCTATCGAGGGAGCTACGAACAACCCTAGTAGAGCGAGATGTCATCATTATGAGGGATGATGGTGTTGAGCAGGCATATGATGCCCTACAAAGCTAGCTTGATGGCCTGGTGTGGTATTAAGCAACAATGATCTCAATAGGTGACCAACAACTGCAACAAGAGCTCATTTAGGACCATATGCACATAGTCTCCTTCCATGGAGAGATCAAGGGGATGCATGCAACCATGTCCCTCTCATGCTCACACCACATCCAATCAGTCTCCACCATGCAACCTCACCCATAGCCACAACCGCAGCTAGAGCTAGAGGGCTCCGGGAGCCATATGCCTGGGGCTTAGATAGCCTTTTTTTACACCATTTTTGTAGTCATGATATATATTTTGTAGAGATTTTTTCATGTATAGACATTGATACATATATACAACCACTCACTTTTTGATGATAGTGGCATAGTACATGTACATGGCCTTGATATTTATATATATATGAGATATTGATTATGAAATTATGGCAGTCTTTATGTGATGTGTATATCCCTTACTTTCATGTATGTGGATGCTATGAATTTTATATGTATATGGATGTATTTTTTTGATTAATTAAGCAAAGAAATGGCCTTGATCCCTAAAAAAAGTAGCACAATAGTCCAACAAACAAAAACTGGAAAAAACAAAAAAATGAGGAAGCAAAACAATAGGAGAACCACTTCCCCAAGCCTAACTAACCAAAAAAAACATTAACCTATACCAACCACATCAAACTATATATATATATCAAGTATCGAGTACTAAAATAACCAATCCATATTATCAACCATCCACAAAAAAGGTTATATAAGCATAACCTATAACGACTAACCAACAAGTTATGAAACTTAATATAATTCAGGCATCTAAATCCATTACCAATAGAACTCCAAAAAAAGGAACAATAAAACCACATGATAACTAGTAACAAAAAGGAAGGAAAACAAAAACCAAGGATTAAGCATCCTCAATAAGGCTCCACACCTTCAATAGGTCCTCTATTGAATCTTCCAAGCTATCTTTGACCTCCATCTTCCCTGAAAAATATGCATCTTTGCTTGTCCAGAGATGGTCACCATTACAACCTTTTTCATAACCGCATCCACAACCCTGCACATGTTTTTCACAACAAACTCAAGAGCCTAAAACCTATTAAAATTATCATCATTCTACATCTCAAGGAGTGCCAACCTTTCCTCTAGCCTTTGTACTCTAGTTAATTCCAGACCCGTTTGATAATCCTTCAAACACTCCAGTTCTACAATAGATATTCCTTTATCCTCAATCATATCCATATCCTCCTCAACATCTTGCACATCCTCTTATTGATTGATACCCTCCTCCTCCTCCTACCTCGAGTCTTCCACCTCCTCCAACCCTGAATCCTCTTCCTCAAGAGATCCAGCTTCACCTAGGTTGTCTAGCACACATTCTTCATAGGAAGAATAATTTTCTTCCCTAGCAGTCTTCTTCCCCTTATTGCCCATATGTTCTTTTGAATTATATTCCTCCAAACTTTTAGATTTTATACTATTTTTTGAGCCCTTGGATGCAACCAAATCAAGGTGATTAGATCTTCATCCCATCGGGGTAGTGGACCCATATTCAGGGCTATTTTCATTATCGTCTATAATAGTTTTAGTGTTTGGATCAGCAACCAACTCATGAATCAACAATTTCCTTTTTTGATTTGCAATAGAAGCAAGAGGGGTAGCCTTTCATTTTTCTAGGGTTATCTTAAGGAGATCCAACCAAATAGGATCCATAGAATTAGGTGAGGATTTTGTAGGTTCTTTGGCTATGGAGTGGGGTTGACTCTCAATTGGTAAAGCTTTGCTTTAGGGATGAGAGGAGGAAAAATGGTAAAAAAAAAAATTCTAGTGCCTGATATGATTCAATATTTAAAATGATGACCATAGACAGAATGAACATGACCTTCTAATGTGAATTACTTCATGACAAAAAACAAACATTGTGGGAAGGGGCGACTGAAAAACCCTAGAGTAACCATTCATTGAGATTTTTCTTTAGCTTCAAAAAACTTATCAATATAATTTTTGTAATTTCCAGTGTTTACCTTTGCAATCTTCTTCCCTTCATATGAAAGACCCATCACTTTGGCTATAATATTTGCATCAACTGTAAAACAGAGACCACCCAAATCAACTTCACCATCTTTCCAAGCATTCGCAAAATTGTAATTGGGTTTTTTCTATAACCTTCCATGGTAGCAAAGAACAAAGTGAACCCTACTTAATCAAACAAGCCCCACAACTCCACATTCTTTTTTAGAGAGTCGTATTGACTTAGATTCATCCTCTTCCTAGGGCCTCCCATGGTATTATCTTTAGTTTGAATATCCTTAGGGAGGATAAAATACTTGGCTCTTCGGCCTCCCTTGTTCACCATAGATTCTACTGGAAATTCAAAAAATTTGGTTTTGATAGAGACTTGGTGGCTTTTCATTTATGAGACCAACAACTCGAACCTTTTGGAAATATGTTTAAAATAATCAATCTGCATACAAATCTTAGTCTCATATTTTTTAAGCCTTTCATTAAAATAAATGACAACTCCACCACCTTTATAAAACATGATTACTCTTTTTTTAATGCCCACCTTCACATTAGTGATAACACATGTCAAAAAAAAAATTATCACATCTATCGCAAGATTTTTAGAGATATGAGTGATAATCACCATAATCACCATTACTTCTTTCTCATTATCGCATGAGGTTTCCAAATGATTCAACCCTTTCATTTTATTTCTTTTAAAATCTTTGAGATTTTGTGTACACCTTATTTTAATAAAGTACCTCCCCTCCTATCCTTTCAAGTTGCCCAACAACCATAAGAGAAAGATGACAATGTTATGATAGCTAGACAATACTGCCAACTCCTCATGTCAAATAAAATCATTCTACCCATGAATAATTAATTCAATCTCCCAACCTATCCTTAGATATGATTTCCATAATTTGATTTGATAAATAGGTGAAGCCCCAATATTTCCAAACCAAATGTTGTAAGCCAAAATTATCTATTACATCAGAAGCCCTATTGTCTTCCCTATAAATATGGCTTATCTTATAATTTTGAAAGGATTGTAACATATTTTTACAATCATCCAAGATATCTTTTATCTCCCAAGGAGCATCAACCTTATTATTTAAGTAGTCAATTACTAGCTTGGAATCACCTTCCACCATCACTTTTTATACCCCTTATCCTTTAGGTAACATATTCTAGCCCATATAGCATAAGCCTCAACCAAGTTATTTGTACCTATTCCCTGACCCTTTTTGTACCCATCCATATAAATTCCTTGATAGTTCCTTACAATTATACTTGTTCCCGCTAGACTAGGGTTCCCCTTAGAACACCCATCAAAGTTACATTTAATCCACCCTGGATCCGGGGGGATCCAAATAGTGCTTTTTCTTATTAGTTGTTTAGTCAAGTTTACATTGTTAAGGTCATGAGATATTCCCTATAGTTGCTTGATTCACATCTCTTTATATGATGGCCTTTTATTTGATGGAGCATACTTACAACTCTCAAGATTTTATTGAATCTATCTACTGATAAACATACATAACTCTTTACTATTGTTATATACATATCTAAGAACTCTTTTGTTCCTTTCTTTCCACAAACCACAGGTGAGGAATGGGGGAACTTGTCTCTAGAGGTTGATAATAATATTGTGAGAATAAGGACATATACTCCAACCATCAACAAACATCTTAATTGAAGGAGGAAAGACCCAATCCATCAACAGGTTCTTTATGAAAAATACCAAACTTCCTGAGCATAAGGACATTGATATAGTATATGCATAATGGTTTCTTCCTCATTCTTACAAAGGTAACATCCATTCACCAAATATCATCCCTTCTCTTTATATTGGCAATTGTCAATATCTTTCCACACATCACTGTCCACCAAAAATAGTTGATCTTGGGGATTAAATTCTTGCTTCACACCATTTTCCAATTAAAATCCTCCTTTTGGAATAGCTAATATTCCATAACCTCATAAACAAATTTACCAAAAATATTCTCGAGGTACTTTTTGTCCAAATCCACTCATCATCCATGTATAAAGAAAAAAGATCAGGATCACCAATCTACCTCAAGAGGGAATCCAAAGCAACATCCCAATTCAGCTATCTACCACCCCTAAGAACAACATTACTCAAATAGTTCTTAAATTCCATCCACTTTGGTCTTTGACCTTCCCAGCTTATATAATTGGAAACCTTTTTTTCCAATATTTCTTTTCAACCTCATTCTGATTTGTTGGTGGTTGTCATAGGTAGACAAGGGAGCACATGAAGTCTAAGCGTCCCCCTAGAAGTCTATTTTGTGACCATTTCCAATTTTCAATTTCACTCCTTTTTTTAGAGTACCTATAATCTTTAGCAAGTTATTCCAAAAAAATGAACCACAAGGAAGACCCTTTTTTCTAAGGAAACAACTTGCATCCTTATTTCCCAAATACTTAGCTTGTAAAATCTATACCCAATCCTTTTCTCCTTCCAAAATAAACCATCCCATTTTAGCCACAAGAGTTTTAATGAACATTTGTATTCTTCTTATACCCAATCCACCATCCCTCTTCAAAGTTCAAATAGTATCCCATCTAACAAGTGTCATTATTTTTCTCTCTTCCACCCCGACCATAGAAATATCCTTTGTATCATTTCAATTTTCTTAGCAATGTAGGCCAGAATTTTAAAGAGAGAGAGATAATAAACCAAAATATTATGTAAGGAAGCTTTAAAAACTAAACTTTCCCAAGAAAACTTAGAAATTTACCCTTCCATCCAACCAGCTTCTTTTGATTTTTTTACACAATATAATTCCAGTAATTACTATGAGGTTCTCTTGAGATTAAAGGTGAGAAAAGGTAGGTAGCTATAAATTCAACCTCCTAACAACCTAGAATATTTATAACTTTCTCTTTTATAATTTAGCTTGTATTAAAGAAATAGATCTTGCTTTTCTGGTAATTGAACTAATTTTAGTCTATTAACCATTATATTAGAACATATCTTATAAGTTGTGTTACATAAACTATTAGGTCTATATTCATTCATATAAGAAGCTTCATTTTTCTTAGGGATAAGCGCAATGAAGGTGGTGTTCATCTGATTTAAAATTCTTCCCAATCTAAAAAAATCCTTGACAGCATTGAACATGTTAGAGGACACAATATCCCATTAAACGTAAAAGAAACTTGGAGGGAAGCCATCCAACCTCGATGCTTTAAAAGTAAAAAAGGAGAATATTGCCTCCTTAACTTCTTCCATGGAAACATCTTTAGACATTTCTTTCAAATCCTATTTCGAGATGACATTTGGAATCACCTGCAAAAAGTTCTCCAGTTCATAATTATCCACCATAGGCATTTCAGGGAAATTTGAGAAGGAAACAACTTCCTTTGCAATATCCTCCTCCATCTCAAGTCTTATCCCATTAGGGGAATCTAAAAATCTGGTCATGTTTCTACATCTATGTTTTAAGGTGGATTAATGAAAGAACTTTGTATTTCTATTCCCTTCCCTCAACCATTAAATTCTTGATTTTTGTTTTAAGAATTTTTTTTCCTTTTTGTTTATTTTGTACCATTGAGCTTTAAGGTCCCTTTCTTGATTATATATATCATCATCCATCATCCCCAATTCCATCAGATCTTGAATCTCTTTAAGTTTTAGGATTAAATTTTTTTGGTGGTAAAAATATTCCCAAACAAATACTTGTTCCAACCTTTAACTTTCTCTTTGATCAGTTTCAGCTTTTAAGCCAAACAGTACATGGGAGCAGCATCACAAGGAGCCATTCACCATTATTCTACCAATATTTGAAGTCTGGATGAAGATACCACATTATTTCATATCTAAACAAAAACGGTCCTTTATTAATGTTATCCTCCCACCCCAAAAGGAGAGCATTGTGATTTGAGCCAGTTCTAGGGAGAGTCGTAAGGGTGAGATTCTGCAAAATGTTCCAATTGGAGGAAGCAAGAAAATAACCTAGTTTAACTTGAATTAAATTGCTACCATGTATTCCATTAGTCCATATAAAAAGATATCCCCTTAGAGGAATATCTATAAGCCCCATAGAGTTTAAGAAACCTGATAAGTCCATCATGCTATTAGAGAAATCATTAAGACCACCACTTTTTTTAGGGATATAATGGGGAATTAAAATCCCCCTAAATCATCCAAAAATCCTCCTTTCTATTGATAATAATAGCTTCCAACAAATTCCAAAGATCAAGTATGCCCAATCTTGAGTTAGAACCATAGATATTGACCATATTCTACTTGACTAAAGTAATCATATCTTTCATGGAAACTATAAGACAATTCTTATTGCAAAAATTTAGCTCTCCATCAAGCCTAACAGGGTTCCAACAAGTCACAATCCCCCCAAAGGCACCATTAGCATCACTTACTTCAAAATTGGCACTAGACCAGAGCCATTTAATCACCTTTTCAAAAAAAAAAAATCATTTTTCTCTCCTGGATTAAGAGAACATCCGGTTTCACCTCTGCTAGACAAGCCTTCAACAAATGTTGTTTGTAGGGGCCATTAAGTCCCCTCACATTCCAAGATGAAAGAAACGTCAGCTCAAAAAGGAGAAGCAGTATCATCATGATACTACTAAAGAATGGGAGGGGATCTACCCCTACTTTCTAGATTTACTCCCAGCCAGGGATTCAAGGGTTCTCTACTTTCCAATAGCCATATCCTTAGTTGTATATTTGTTCCTTGATTCTTTCAAGGGAGGTCTTCCCACTTTATTGTTTCCTCCCACATCTGGTTTCTTCTTCTTCCTCGATTTTTTATTTATGCATTCCTCATCCACAACACCCTATTTTTTGGGGGAATAGTCATTCAACATACTTTTCTTGGCTTCTTCCTTATTTTCCTTCTCTTGTTTATTTTTTGGAATTTGATCCATCATCAATCCCAATCTCGCCCAAGAGAGCTCAAGGGAGGAATTCAACAACTATTCCATTTGGCTCTCTATCTCACCTTCCTCTAGGTATTCCTTTTGTTGTTCCTAGAGTTTGACATCAACTCCCTCCTTTTCTTGTGGTAGCTTTTATGAATTCTCCAACTCTTCAATATCATTTTGTGGTTCAAGGTACTTTTTTGAAGAGGGCGAGGAGGTGAATCCTTCAGCTCCTTCCTTGGGAAGGACCATTTCCAAATTTTTGGTGGGGGAACAATCAATCAGAGACTAACCCTTAATCATGGTCAAATTTTGAGAAGGCACCAACACCTTATCGGAAAGCAGCAAGGCCAAGTTATGGTTTTGTGTGATAGGCTCCTTTAGTGGGTTTCTTGGATCCACATTTTTCAAGGGAGATCCAGACTATATTTTCTTAGGTTGAAGAGGGGGATTTCTACAAGAATCCTATCAATGACCAAACTTATTACACTCCTGACAAAAAACCATGTCCTTTTCATATTCCCACGGTTGAACCCATTTTCCAAAATTTGTTTTTAAAGTCATAGAGGTAGGAAGAATTGTGTTGACAACCAAATTCACACACATTCTAGCATATATCGATTGAGACTTAAGAAGGGTTACTTTATCCACCATAACCAGGGTGCCAAACGAATCTACAATTCCTTTTAAAAAATTTTGGTGCCAAAATTCCAAAGGTAAATTGGGGAGCCTAACCCAAGTAGGGGCTAGCTTACCCAGGTCAACAGAGGCATCAAACCCTGGTTTCTACTTACACAGGGGTACAATATTCTTAAAGCTTATATCCAAAGCCTAGGGTCCTCCTATCAGGACCCTAATCATATCCTTAGGGATAAAAAAATTAAATAAAAATAAACCTTTAAGCATAGCATTGATAGAGACACTACCCTTGAGATTCCAAGTGTCAGTTGCCCACTTACGTACCTAGTCAATATGGGATGGGAAAAAAATAATTTTCCAACTAGGGAAATCTTTAGACCCTCAATTGCTTCATTCAAGATTACATCTGGGACATCCACTTCATCCCCCTCAACAATACAAAAATCAAAAAAATATACCTTGGTGCCTTTATCAAAATCTTCCCACCCACAAGCTTATCCACATAAGACGCAGGGTCCTTGCCAGCCAAAAAAGTCTCCTTTACCTCAAGATTTGAAACATAATTTCCCTTGATATTGAAACCACTAGAAGATGAAGGAGAGGAAGAAAATTTTTGGGATGGAGCTGATTGCATAGGTGAAGGATCCCTGATGGGGCGGACCAATAGGCTGGATCATTAAGGAGCACAAAAACATAGAAATTTGAAAAAAAAAATGCACACAATGTACCAAATTCCAACAATGGTTCTCTAACAATCTACGTACCATTGATCATGATGTTACAGAAATGAATATAGATGTATTTTTAGATTAGATGCTATCATGATTTAATAAACACACATGGATGCATGTTAATTAAATGCAATGATGATCTAATTCTTGACTAAAAGATGTAATGTAATGTGTGGATACTTAGCATATTAAAATAGGAATATGTATGTCTCCCACATACACAAATGGTTGCATTATAACATAAAAAAATTTGCAATGTATTACTGAAGGAATGCCAAATTATCTAGTGCTACAAGCCATGAGGAGTGAACATGGCACATGGGACATATATACACTGATGAGCCCAAAATATGCTCATAATTTGATTATCATAATGTATTTTTAAATACCCTTACTCTTTTTAATGGTTGTTTTAAACTCTGTGGTTATAAAATTTAATCTTAAATCGGGTAGTATCCTATGACAATGCATTCCTATATTCCTACAGCTTAATAACTTTGTATGTCTATATTCATCACCCTGTTTGACCTCCCAATTGACTGATTGGATACATGTGGTTTTTGGATAAATGAGATGAATTTAATGTGTGTGATTAATGAATGAGTATCGTGTTATTATATGCATGCCTTCTTTCACCTTTGTTGCCATGTTTTTCACAGGTTGTTGAAGTTTCCATGAACGATTCAATGTGTAGTAAACCTCAGCCCTGTAGTGAAGACCATTTCCACCATGGCATCGAGGAAGTTTTTCGAGTGAAGACTCTTTGTCCGGGACATCGGGAGGAGATCTAAATGGTCATCAATCTAGGAAGAGTGGAATGCTAGATTCCCTTTGAATCAGTTGAATAGATATGCTTTCATTTATGGAAGTATGTTCCTCGGAATTAGGAAGCATCTATGTCCACATCTTTCTCTGTTAAGCTAGTTAGTTAGATGTTTTTCTCTAAATAAATGTTCCTCCTGTGCGAGTGAATAGATTAGAGAGATTAGACTAGACTAGAGAGTAGAAACAAAACAAATTATGTTAAGAGCAGTGTTATAATGAGAAATAGAGTTTTGTGTTAGTTTTCTTACAAGCAGAACAACCATGTATGTGATTTTGAGTTTATGAATAAAAGTTGATGAAGTTTTGAGTTCAATTCTTGCATAGTTTGGTTGATGCTTGCTAAGGGGGCCTACTTAGTAAGTATCTTTAGTTAGTTTTTTATTTCTTGTTGTTTATCAGTTAGAATTTCATTCCAAGAAGTTTCAGCAGAAACTCAGTCTTATATTGTTCCTGTAGCATAAGGATTCCATCCTTGTGTTTGTTCCTATAGCATAAGACCAGTTCATGGTTTTTTTCTTAGTAATAGTTGTCATGATTTATGTTTTAACTAAGTTATGCTTAAGTTGATAAGACCTTTCCTTACGTTCCTGCATCAGATGTAGAATTCCTTTCACATATTTACTTCTAGTAGGTTGTGGCTAAAATTGGTTCTTAGTGCACATACAGTGCTGCTCCATTTAAATTATACATTCCCTAGTTTGAAAAAGTAAATGAACAACCATGAGAAGATGTTAGTCACCTGCTGGAATGTCCAATTCCTAGGTTAGGATTTACCATGACTTTTATATCCTTTTGTGGGCGACAACCATTTTTGGCATTATTGTCGAGGATGGTGTCAAGCTAAGAACCTGTCATAGTCATTGTTAGCAATAGTTAGTGTGCTTATTCAAGAATTTTCAAATCATTCAATTTTCAGTTAAGTCCATTACATGCATAGAAGAAGAGACACTCTAGGAAGATTCCTCCCAAACCCTTCCTTCATTGATAACGATTTTGAACCAGCTTATAATCTATTTGAGGAAGAAGGAAACCAAGATATCAATCCATTTCTTGAAGACCCGCTCGCTGAATTTCCCTTTCACCTAGTTGATGAAGAACCTCAAGAAAATCCATTTGCTTTGATACTTCATCAGGTAGATATGGCACAAAATCCACCTAATCGACCTTCTGCTTTCGAATTCCCTATCATAGCCCAGCAAGATAATGATAACCTCAAAAATATTCCTTCTTCATTACTTCCCAAGCTCTATGGACTAGTTACAGAGGACCCAGACACTTTCTTGTTTGAGTTCGACATCCTCTATCGAAGCTATGATTACACCACAGATGCTCACAAGCTAAAGTTGTTTCCTGCTACTTTTAAGGAGGGAGCTCTAAGATGGTTATTGAGTTTGGGGAGGAATGTTGTCGATAGTTGGGCAGTCATGCAAATAAATTTTCTTGAAAAATATAAGGAATATTGCAAGAGTGGTAGTAAGGGTGATGATATATTCCAAATTCAGCAGAAGGAGGATGAAATCCTAGAAGACTATATCTCAAGGTTTTTTTTTCCTTGAAAAAGAATTCAGACCATACTCTCAATGAAGAATCTCAAAAATTACTATTTCTGAGGGGAATCAATGATTCCTATATTGATGCTCTGGATCTGATGGGAGGAGGAGATATAACCCAAGTGCCTTGGGATGATATTAAGTCCATATGTCACAGCTACTCTCGAGCAAATGTCAAGAAGGGAAGAGGTCATCATGCCACAAGTGGAAAGTCTTCTACTAATGGAGTTTCATGGATGGAGATTTCAAATTTTTTGTCTAATTTCAAGTAAGATATCATAAATAATATGGCTACACAGTTGGATACTATGAAAGCTCAAAAGAAACATGAGGAAGCTGAAGCAATCTTGGTCGAGTTCTATCCACATTGCCAATAGAAGAAGCGTGGCTGCAAATGTAAGATGGTGGCTAACATGGAGGCTAAGCAATTACCTACAAAATTTAAGGCAGTAGAAGGTGATGATGACCAAGTATTCTACATTGGACAAAGGTGCCCATGGGCTCAAAGACAAGGTATTCCTCAAGACCCTTTGACTTTTGGTAATCCTTACTCTAATTATAGTAACCAATGGCAACTTGCATATGGATCATCACTACCATGGAATACCTCTCAACCACAATGGCCTAACTATCAAATTCCAGAATGGAAATCTCCTCAAGGAGGTTGGCAGAAGCCACAAGGACAATGGGCTCCACCCCAAGGTAATTGGCAATAGAACCCTCAATCGAGAGGTTCTCAATAATGGCAGAACCAATCCCCTGGCTTTTTGCAGCTTCAGCAACCATAAACTCAGGCCCTCATGCCACCTCCTGCAGCACATGCTACAAATACTGGCCCTCCACAACAAACGCCTATGCCTGCTCAACCATTACCAAATCTTAATAATAAGTAGTAGCAACAATAGCCTATGTATTTTGCATAAGCCAATCAGTATCTATTCTATGCCCTGAATAGTAATGATATCCATCTCAGGTCTGGAACCACCCTACCTGCTCCATAGCCACCAGTGATTACTGAAATTCCAGACCTTCCCTCTGAACAACTGACCGGTCCTACAGAATAGATACCTATATCAGATATTGTCTCTAAGGAGCCTATCCTACAGCATCCAGCAAAACCACCTTTTCCTCAAAGATTGAAAGTCAATACACCCAAGTCTATAGAAGATCCTATCTTTGATATTTTGGATCAGCTAAAAAATGTACACATTCAAAGCCCTCTTTTTCAAGCCATTAAAGATGTTCCAATCTATGGGGAAAGCCATTAAGGAGGCTTGTTTGAAGAAACCTGGAAGGAAGAAAAAGGATTCCCAAACTATCCATGTTCTAGAACATTTGGCAGATATTATGTTAGTGAAGGTAGTCATGCCAAAATATGTTGACCCTGGGATTCCTATGGTACAAATAAATATTAATGGTCAGATGGTAAAGAATGTTTTGTTTGACCTTGGTGCAGCCATCAATGTAATGACCAAGCATACTATGGAGTATTTGAATATCCTAACCATTAGGTCTACACCTACCATCCTACAGCTTGTTGATAGTTACACAGTAACACCTGATGGCATGGTGGAAGATATAATTGTCAACCTTGAGTCTTGGGAATACCCAGTAGATTTCACCATATTGCCCACTAAACCAATCTTGGGAGGATATCCTATCATCCTAGGTAGAACATGGTTAGCCACAGTTGATGCTTTTATAGGATGCCATTCAGGAGACATGACAATTTTTTATGGTCAGTCAACAAAGAAATTGGCTTTATACCCACTTGCTCAGCCTCAACCAGATTTGTCTCAGCCAATTTGGCCAGATTTAGGTGAGGAAATTGAAGAATGCAGTTCATTGGCTCACTTAATGATGCTGAAAACTAATCCATTTTCCCAACTTCAGAGTAAGGATGACCTACTTTTACAAATTTTGCAGTCCAATTCTGATATGAGTAGCCCATTTATTTTAGATAATTGTCCTTAGCAGTGCTTCCTGTAGCAACTAAATCCTGAGAGCCTGCCATTTAAAATTCCTGCAATCTATCAACATTTGCTTCCACAAGAAATATAGACACCACCTTTACCAGTAGGCTCCATGAATGATCTTACCAAGCAAATTGAGCTATCTCCGAGACCCTATCTGAATATCAATAATAAGCTACCTCAATCTCAACAAACTACCCTAGTCACAATGCTGCAAGATCAACACAAATATTTTGCATGGGACTATGGGGATAGGAAGGGAATAGATCCTCAACTCTATACCCATAGGATCTACATTAAGGAAGATTGTTCACCTATTAGGTAGCCTCAAAGAAGGATAAACCCAGCACTTAGGGAAATAGTTAAAAATGAGCTCCAAAAATTGTTTGATGTTGGTTTTATCTACCCCATTTCAGACAGTCAATGGGTATCTCCATTGGTGATCGTTCCTAAAAAAGGTGGAAAATGGAGAGTTTGTGTAGACTACAGAGATTTGAATACAACAACTAAAAAGGTTCACTTTCCACTGCCATTTGTTTATCAAGTACTAGACTCATTGTCTGGTGAATAGTATTTCTCATTTTTGGATGGATATAGTGGGTATAATCAAATTAAAATTGCCCTTGGGGATCAAGACAAAACAACCTTTACCTATCCATGGGGAAATTTTGCTTACTCTATCCTACCTTTTGGCCTGTGTAATGCACCTGCAACATTTCAAAGGGGCATAATTAGTATTTTTGCTGACATTTATCATGATTCTATGGAGATCTATATGGATGACTTCACCACTTATGGAGTTACTTATGAAGAAGCATTAAAAAATTTGGAGAAAGTGTTGAAAAGATGATAGGAGCACAATTTGTCTTTAAACAGTGAGAAGTGTTTTATGATGATGCAAGAAGGAATTGTTTTAGGCCATCATATCTCTCTAGCAAGAATTAAATTTGATCCTGCAAAAATAGAAGTCATTCCAACTTTGCAAACACCTATGAAACAAAAGGATGTTAGAAGCTTCTTAGGACATGCAGGATATTATAGAAGATTTATTAAAAATTTCAGCAAAATAGTCAGTCCCTTGTATGCCTTACTGACTACGGATTGTGAATTTAACTAGACTGAGGCCTGTGACAAATCTTTCCTACAGCTTAAGAACTTACTTACTAAAGCACCTATTCCTCAAGGACCCAAGTGGATTCTACCCTTTCATATACACACAGATGCTTCTGATTATGCCATAGGGGTAGTGTTAGGAAAGAAGGAGAATTCTATAGAACATGCCATCTATTTCATTAGCAAAAACCTTCAAGGCCCAAAATTAAACTATACTGTCATAGAGAAAGAATTTCTAGTAGTTGTGTATGCTCTGAACAAGTTTCAGAATTATGTCACTGGTTACCAAATATTTGTTCGTACAGATCATGCAGCAATAAGTTACCTTATGAATAAACCTACCATATCTAGTAGATTAGCAAGGTGGCTACTATTGTTGCAGGAATTTGATATCACAGTTATTGACAAGCCGGGAAGGGCAAATGTGGTGGCTGATTTCTTATCAAGACTTCAAACAACTTCACCTACCACCTCAAAGGTAATTGATGATATCTTTCCTGATGAACATCTATTTTCTATTGCTGCTCAAACATCATGGTATGCAGATATTGCCAATTATTTAGCATCCAACAAAATTCCAGCTCACTTCTCACCAAAGGACAAAAATTTGTTGATTGAGAAAAGTTTTAACTTTTCATGGATTGTAGACTGTTTATTTTACACATAACCTGACCAAGTCATGCGAAGGTGTGTTAGAGAAGATGAGACATATGAAATTTTGCATGCTTTTCATGATGAGCCATGTGGTGGGCACTTTGCATCTAAAACAATATCAATGAAAGTGCTTAATACAAGGTACTATTGGCCCACACTACACAAGGATGTTGTGGCCTACATCAGAAAATGTGACAAATGTCAAAGAATGGTGAGACCAACAAGGTCTGATGAAATGCCCTTGTATCCACAAGTGGTAGTTAGTCCCTTTGATAAGTGGGGAATGTATTTTGTTGGGCCTATTGTTCCTCCATCCAATGGAAAATCCTACATTTTAGTTTGCACTGATTATGTAACCAAGTGGGTGGAAGTGAAGGTAATGACACATGCACGTGACAATAAATTTGTTGATTTCCTCTATGAACAGATTTTTACTCGGTTTGGAGTACCAAGAGAGCTTGTTACTAATCAAGGAGCTCAGTTTACTTCAAACCTAATCATTGCATTGATGAATGAGTACAAGATCAAGCACAGAAAATAAAGCCCCTATCACCCTCAAGCCAATGGTCAGTCGGAGGTTACTAATAGAGAATTTGAGGCAATCCTTACAAAAACAGTCAAGTTACACAAGAAATATTGGAGCAGTCATCTTCTAGAAGCAGTCTAGGCCTATAGGACAACATGGAAAATAACTACAGGGTTTACCCCTTTTGAGTTACTTTATGGAAAAACTTCCATGTTGCCAATAGAGTTTGAGCATAAGACCTTAAGGACTACTCTTCATCTTAAAATTGATCTTTCAGAAGCCCAAAAGGAATGCCTCCTATAGTTGAATGCATTGGATGAGATGAGGAAATTTTCCCTATAGCACACTAAAGCCATCCAGCAGCAAAGGAAGAAATGGCATGACCACAATATCTAAACTAAGCATTTCTCCGCCGGTGATTGGGTGCTACTCTATGACTCCAGGTATAAAGAGAATCAAGGTAAGCTTAAAACAAGATGGTTTGGTCTGTATGAAATTGAAACTGTATTTGATAATGGTTCAGTTCAGTTGGCTACAATTGATCTTGTCCGCTTCAAACTTCTGGTTAACGGACACCATTTTTGGTTGTATCATAAGCCTACATCAAAAAAATAATTTATGAAGCAGTTTGTTTTGGATGCAGCCACTGACCTTCATGTAGCAAAAGGCTTTGGTCTTCTTCCTATAGCATCTCTTTGAAAACTATGTTGTACGACCATAATAAAGGTTTTACTTTTACGGAAACCACTTTCTCCATCACCATCCATAACCATCATTCATTTCATCTTTCTTTTCTACGTCACCCATCCATGTCACCCATCCTATCGTACCACCTCCATTTATGATTTATTTATCAAGTAGTCATTTCAGGTTGTGTTGTGATATCTCCCAACATCCGCAAGCATTTAATACAAGGTACGCGATATTCTTTTTATTTGTCACATCATTCATTTATTTTACTTATTCATTTATTACAATTGTCTATTAGCCATTACTGCTCATTCTTCGCCTATCCTTTCATACATGTGAGGACACATGCTAAATCTTAAGTAGGGGGTGGGGATAATTTGTTTCAAAACTTTTTCTTTTGCCAACACCACGTTTGTTAAAAACAATTTTTAAATTGTACTTCCCAAGAATGAATGCATGCTTTTTCCTTCATCAGCAAGTTAACAACTTTTTCCCTGAGAGTGATTTTTTTTCATCACATCATTGGGGAATTTTTCAATCTTCAGATATTTGTAGATGTTAGAATACCATTCTCCCAATTCCACATGAGAACACACAAGAGCATCGAGTTTAGGCTGTTGGAAACAATGGGAGACCGAAGAATATGAACCATGAAGTGGTATTCTTTCATACCCTTATCTGAAGGTACCATAGAGGCAGCACTCACCATGGTATCCACTCATAAATTTTCTCTCCTAGGGAAACTTTCTATCATGAAAGAGGAGAATCGATTAAGAAAATACATAGCAAGGCCTCGATACTAAGACAACTTATTTTTCTTAGCTTGATAGGTTTCCATAATCTAATTCACAATAATCTTTAGTGAAATCAAAGCACACAAGCTAGCAATGAGGGCTTCATACTTAGCAATGTTATTGGAGCAAGGTAAGTCCAATCAAAATGAGAGAGAGACTAGCTTACCTTAAGGAAAGATTAGAAATACGCTCACTCCTGAGCTGATCTGACAGCTCGATCCATCGAAATACATCTTCCATACAAGGTCATGAATGATTATGAAAATACTATCATCAAGAAATAAGTCCAAACTATGGAAGGAATAAGGTGAAGGAATTTTTTCCAGTTGATCAACAAGCACTCAACCTGTTGTTGATTTCTAAGTAAAAAACTTTATGTCAAACTCAGAAAGCAACATTACCCACTTTGCTAACCTCCTAGCGAGGTTGGTACTAGAGAGCAAATGTTTCAGAAGATCATTTTTCACAATAACATGCATTTCAACATGAAGAAGATAGTATCTTAACTTCCGTGTCACAAAGACGAGAGCAAGAAATTTCTTCTCCATGGAAGAATAACGAGTTTCATAATCAACCAAGACATGACTAATGTAGTAGAATGCTCTTTATTTCTCGACATCATCATACTGACTGAGCAAGGTTGCCAAGGCGTATGGTGATGCAAAAAGGTAAAACAAAAAGGGTCTATCCTGCATAGCCGACATTAATAGGTGAGGATTGGCCAAATAAATTTGTATTGATTCGAAATCTTTCTAGAACTCCTCATCCCATATAAATTGAATGTCCTTTTTTAACAAATGAGTGAAACGAAGGGTACGATCAGCCAATTGAGATATGAATTTGTGAATTAATTAAATTTTCCCTTGTAAACTATACAACTCAATAATGTTCTTAGGTGGAGGCATGTTAACAATTGCATCAATCTTATTCATGTTGACCTCAATTCCATGATGAGAAACTATGAATCCCAAAAAAATTCTTGCGTCTACGCTAAAGACACACTTAAGAGGATTCAGCTTCATCTTATAGAGTCAAAGCCTTTCAAAAAATAAGATGAAGATTCCCTACATGATCCTGACGAGTTATGGATTTCACCAAGATATCATCAGTGTAGTCTTCTAGAATCTTATGAATGAAATCATGAAAGATTAAGGTCATTACCTATTGGTATGTTTCTCCTACATTCTTTAACCCAAATGGCATGACCACATAACGAAATATACCCTAGGGGGTACTAAAGGTTTTCTTATACTAATCTTTTGGATTAATACAAATTTTATTATAGCTCAAAAATCCACCCATGAAGGACAATAAGTCATGGTCCACATCCAAATCTACAATAATATCTATATACTAGGTAATAGAAAATCATCCTTAAGAGAGGCCTTATTAAGATCACAAAATTCAATGCATATACGAATACATCCATTAGGTTCACTAACAACAACAATATTCAAGATCCAAGATGAATAGTCGATTGGATGAATAAAGTCGGCTTTCAACATCTTCTTTATCTCAGTCTTAACCAACAACACGTCCTTGGGATTGATATTTTGGATTTTTTCCTTAACGAACTTAGCATCAGGACATAAGATAATATTGTGAACCACTATAGACTCATCAATACTAGGCATTTCCTCGTATGACCAAGCAAAGATATCAAGATGAGAATACATAAGGTCAAAGTGCTCCTTAGCCTCCTGAAAAGAAAGGCACTTCCCGATTTTAATCACCTTTTCAAAAGGCTTAGGATCCATGAATACTTTAGTAGTGTCCCCATTAAGGAGGGGACTATGGTCTTCAGGATGTGGTATTAGCACACCATTTTCAACATTAGCTAGAGGGTACTCCTCATCAACATTCATGACATATTCTCCAAAGTAGGCATGTTTGCTCAAGCAATACAACAATCCTCTCTTATGGTGAAAAGAAGGCAAAGAGGAGTAGGCACCTAAGAATTCCTCTAGTGCTTCATTTGAAGAGAAAACATCTAAGTGGACTTCTTCGGCCCCTACCCCATCCTCTGTCAATTCAGGATGGACTAAATTAAGAGGTTCAATCGAAATCATGTTAATACTCCACCAAGGTTTTTGCTTAGATTATTCAATAGAGCATCCCAAACCCAAATAACACTTATAAGGATTAAAATGGATAGGGACATAAATTACTTTCTCAACACATTTAAGGCCTTTACGCCCATAGCCATTGTGTGTAGGTGTTTTATCCAAGCCAAAATGCAAAACCAAAAGAAATACAAATAAGGAAACACAAATAAAACCTCGAGATTAGGCCTTTGTTGAACTTCAACAAAATGCAATAAGAAGAATTATATTACCTTGTCCAAGTTGATTGGTTAGTTTTCCCTATTGATTGATCAATTTTGTGTGCTCCTAGATCAATTTTGGCAGCATAACAGCTTGTAAATGCTTGATTTGGATGCAAGAAGATGGTGGATTGAGTGCAAGATGATGGTTGGAAATGGAATACTTGAGATGGGTTGAATGAGAGTGATTATGTGTGGATATGGTTGTAAAACTGGCTAAGTGTTAGTCATTAGGAAGATGAGATTGAAATTAATGGCTGATATTCATTCTTGGGAGAAGATCAAGGGTTCAAATCAATAGTTGACTAAAGGAATTAAAAATTACTTTTTAATGTGCATTGGGAAGACAAAAGAAATAAAATATTCCTTGGGAAACCTTGGGTGAATAAATTGAATTTAAAACTCCATTGGAAAGTACATGGGGATTGTAAATGGAATTAAAAATTTCATGAAGGGTGTTGGGAAAATAAAATTGAATTAAAAATCTCATTGGGATGTGGGAAGATTTGACTAAAGGAGGGCTGATTAGACTAGTGATGAAGGATTAGAAGAGAGTTAGGTGTCTAATGATGATTAGGATCCAACTTTAAAAATTTGGAGGATGTGACACCTCCTAATCATGGATTAGGATTGTGCACATCCCTAATGATGGGATTAGGAGATGAATTAGGATTAAGTGTGGACGGGACATAAAGGGAATTAAATAAGTGGGTTATTTATTTAATTCTTTGGAAGAAAGGGGTAAAGGGGCAAGGTATTTAATTATTTAACTAAATACCTTAAGGATTTAGAGGACTTTAGGCGTATTAATTAAATAATGGCAATATTATTTATCTAATATGGATAAAATTATATTTAGACTAAAGAGATAAATTTGACCAAATGTAAGTGGTCATCTTTAGGTGTCTACATTTTTCCCCTCTTTGAGATGGTGTTACGAAGTAGCATCATTTCAAATCAAATTAAAATATATCACCAAGAAGAAGATGGTTAGATTGGGTAAGATGCCCTATTCATTCAGAGGAATGACTATGAGGATAGATGATGAGAGTGAAGATTAATATTAGAGAGTAAGGATTCCCCCTCGAGAGGATAATAAGTGATAAGAGATTGGGAAAAGAAGATGAGAAGAAAGAAAGCACAAATGGATTTGGGAAAAAATATGGTGTTGCCCCAATCAAGCTACAAGCCAGGATGGACTGATGATGGATGGAGTGTTGTTGATGAGGGAACGATATATCCTGAAACAATACAAAGACAAAGAAGGATACATCCCAATGATGATGATTATGAAAGTGTTTTTCATGAGGGAAGGATACATCCCAATGATGATGATGAGATTTTTGTTGATGAGGGAAGGATACATCCCAAAACAACTCAAAAGGATAGGGAAAGATACATCCTAATGATGATGATGATTGGGTCAAGGCTTGTAGCAAGGCTGGGAACAAGACCAAGGATATGATTAGATGATTTGTGCTAGATTGAATGGATTAGGATCAGATGGAGATGTGAGATTGTTAAAATTAATGAAGATGATGGAGGGAAAGATGCTTAGAATAAAAAATCTATATTATCCTAAGAAGACAAATGAAAAGATTCTTAGAATAACAAATCTCTATTATCCGAAGCAGATTGGATGAAATGGTGCTTAGAATAACAAATATCTATTATCCTAAGAAAATGGAAGAGATGAGGAAAGAAAATAGGATGGATAGATGAGGGAGAGTGATGAATAATGAATGGATAGTGACCAAATCAAGCAAGTTAATTGTGATGCGTTATGTTTCCATATAATGAGCACTTATTTTGATATAGCATGAGATATTATGCACCAGGGTACGAGGAACCAAGGTGATACCGTATCACATGCATAGGACTAACACAACAAACAAAAGGTTAGTCCAACATCCCAAAGTCACAGGGGCTTTGGTTGGGCCTAATGTTGAGATAACCATAAACACAAAGGATTCCCCAGCATAACACAAGACCACGGGGACCTTTGTGGGTACTATGTGAGACAACCAAGAAGACAAAAAAACACAAAAATATCAAGATACACCCCTATATTTACCAATCAAAGCACACCATGATATGATGGATTGTGGAGACCCTAATAAAGTATAATAGGAAGCTCAAATGATAAATAAAAAGTCAAAATCATAAAAATATCACAATCAAATTTCAAACATCCTTTTCCACAGGATCAAAAGGATGGATGGGGTTGATGCAATCTGCTAAGAAGGAGGCATCTTGTTGAGACCAATGATGGAAAATAAACTAAATGATCAACATACACTAGATACTCAAAACTGATTAGATCTCATGATACTAATGACCTTTTTTTTGTAAGAACTAGCTAAGATAGGGACATACTTGATGACACGACAAGATGAGAAGACACAAAAAATCAAGACCCTAAAGACCTAGGGGACACAAGATTGACACACCCTAAAGACTTAGGGGATACAAAACCAACACACCCTAAAGACCTAGGGGACACAAGACTGACACACCCTAAAGAATTAGGAGATACAAAACCAACACACCCTAAAGACCTAAGGGCTAAGGGGTTGATCAAAGATCATCCTTTCCTACGTGAAAGCACAGAGCCCTCGTTGTTTGATGAAATACCATGGATAAAAGAGGAAAAATGACAATGGGGATTGTAATCGGGAATGAAGATGGATAGACAAATTCCCTAGGGGTAGATCAAATTATCGACCTTTCCTACGTGAAAGCATAGGGACCACATAGTTTGACACAAGACCAAAGATAGATGATGAACAAGGGATGATGAGGTGATGATGATAAGAAAACACAATGATGGAACTAATATGACGATACAAGATATGGAAAGGATGATGTAAAGCTTAGAGTTGTGATAGTTATCCAAATCATTAAAAGATGAATTGGGAGGATGATACAATGGATAGATGAGTGATGAAGAGTGATAGGAGATAAAATAGATGTGATCAATAGGTAGAAGTGATGATAGTGAGAGGAATGAAATTGGATTGCATGGGTGTAGCCTATAGCTAGATACCAATGAACAGGGATTATGAGATGGAAGGATAAATAGTGGTAAATGGATGGATTGATAAAGATGTGGTGATAGAAAGATGTGAGGATGGATGGATAGAGGGATAAGGATTTGGAAATATGGAATGGAGTACTAGATGGATAAATGGATGGGGAGATAAGGATTAAAATATGGAAAAGGACTAGTGGATAGGTGGATAGGGAGATAAGGATTTGGAAGATGGAAGGGATTACTTAGAGGGATGGATGGATGATGTTGCCAAGGACTATGTCACAAAAATGAGATGCCCCACTCTAGGTATGTCATGCATGATGAGGCAATATTGATGGTAGATAGTAGGAGGGGTAAATAAGGAATGGAGATGGAAGTGGATAGGATGCATGGATAAGGAAAGTGGATGGGGGAGGATAAGGAATATGATAGTGTATGGATGAGGGGAATATATGCCAAGAGGTGTCCAAAGCATGTATGATTATGTGCCCCTATCTTGAACAAGCTCACAAAGAATACGGAGGGACTAGATACAAATGGGATATGATGGATAGGATGTAGAAGATAGGTGGATGTAGGATATGGAGAAAGGGGATGCATAAATGTGAGTTTCCCCCAATTGTGGAAGTAAACCGAATGAGGGAATTATGCATAATTCTTGTTTTCTAGGTTTTTATCATGGTACTTATCCAAGGTTCTTTTTTTCCAAGTTTTCACCATTGGAGGAATTATTTCTCTTTACTATTTTTTGACTTTTTTTGTATTTTTGGCAATTTTTTACTTTTTTTTGGATGTTTTGGCTAGTAAGCGAGTGGAGATGGATGAAAAGAGGGATATGGATAAATGGATTCAGAATACATGTGATAAGGGGATGGATGAAGGACTTAAGCATCAAGGTCCATGTGAGGTAATAAGAGCCCATATGTAAAGCGACTATATGATGTTGGTACAACCTTATTAGAATGGATGGATTATGCAAGAGGATGGATTAAAGGGATTTGATGGAGGAGATATGGGGGATAATGGATGGGATTATGGAAAGTGTATGGATGGAATGATGAAGTGGATGTGTGATGGGGGAAGGTGTTCAAGACCAACATTGGCACATGTGGTAGTGTATGTGAAAGGATAGGAGGATGAATGGATGGAGAGTGTGGAGATAATGGAGGAGTTGGGATAGTTAATTTTGGGACATAGGGACCCAAAATAGATATAGGGGATGGAGGATGTGAATGATTTTTTGGTGGATTAGCAACTTTGGATGTCGTTATGTATTTTTCATTTGAAGGAATTGTATCTTTTCTCTTTGGGATCCACATGGTTTTTATTTTCTCTTTGGTGGGTCTTTGTGGCCTTTTGAATGGACTTAGATTTTAGATTGTATTTTTCTTTTCGTCAACATGTCTTTTTAAGGGGACATGAGGAGCTTTAGATTCATGTGGATGTTTGGATTTATGCATTTTTTCTTTGTCATCCAAAGTGCTTTTAGTAGCAATGGGATGGGTATGAGGAGATGGATGATGTGGAGGAATCATAAATGGAGTGATAGAGGTAGGATTTTGACGATGATGTGTGGATGGAGGGTGTGAGATAGCATGCATGGAGGGGTGCCTTTCTTGATCCTGATGAGGTATTATAAGTTTAAGATTCTTATGATGTGTGTTAGGGTCAGGTAATGAATGGATGAAAGGATGAAGAGGATAAGATAGAGGAGGTTATTTTGGGACATAAGGGCCCAAAATGGACGTTGTCTATGGAGGATGTATTATGGTGGATGGAGGTACATAAGGACCCAAAATAGATGCAGTAGATGGAGGATGATCCATGGTGGATGAAGGGACATAAGGACCCAAAATGGACTTATAGGATGAAGGAGGAAGATGGACCATTGTTTTGAGGTAATATGATGGAGGGGGGATGGTGACAAATGGTTTGGTAGAGCGGTGGGAAGTGCCTCGCATTCCTTTGGAAGAGGCTTTCTTAGGATGTATGGAGGTTGCACCAACATTTTTGGTTTGTGATTCTTGGGAGATATATCCAAGGCCTTCTATGCCTAGATTTTATTTGACCTGGATGGGCTTTAAGGTACCTTTCTCATGAAGGCCTAAACCTTTTCCTTGATTGTTCATTTTCTTAAGCATGTGATCTATGGTAGGGTACGTATTCTTTTGGAAACATGATGTGATTCCTTTAGTAGTTGGAGGAGGTAGGGTGGTGCATATGCTTTGTTTTTCTTCCACAAGGAGACCACCATGGATGAGTTTAATGTTACCAAGGTTATATAAAATTGGTGTCAGGGTGACAGGGCTAGATGGCAATGAAGGATCATGAGATGGAGATGATAGGATAGTAGAATCTTGGTCTAGAGGAGGAAGTGATAAGGGATCATGGGGTGGATTGATTGGATCTTGAATGACAAGGGGTTCATGGGATGGAGCGGATGAGCTAGTGTGATCTTGAGATGGGGTAGATGGGATGGTAGGATCAAGATCCAGCTGAGGAGAGGGATCATGAGATGGAATGTATGAGGGACTATGATCTGGATATGGAATAGATGGGATGGTAGGATCTTGATTTGGAGGAGGGGGTATATTGACATGACTCATCTTGTGTGGTATGCATGGTGATGCAGGAGTGTTGGAGAGACTCCTCAAGTGGGGGAGATGGAAGGATGGAGGGCTCATGAAGGTCATAGGATTGGACTAGGGGGAACATATTGGATTTGGGTTTTTGCACTGGTTTCAGTGGTTCCAAGAGTAGAATATGGTGATTCAATGGATTTGGTGGGTTTGATGGTCTCAATTTCTTGGATGGTGTTAGGAATGGTAATGGGAGTGATAGGTGTAGGATGGCGGAGGGTCTCATCACTAATGATCATAGATGATAGAGTGGAATGGCATGGTTCCACAATATCAAGATGTGGATTTGGTGATATCTCTTTTGTCATGAATCCTTGGATGACATTTGGAAGGAGATCTTTAGGAATTGTAGGTTCAGGTGGGGTGATGGGAATGGATGGAGGATTATTGATGGGTGGAGGACTAGGATTAGGGATTGGTGGATTTAGATTAGATAAGTGGGTGGAATTGGATGGAGGACTAGGAGTAGGTGGAGGACTAAGCTTGGTGAGTGGAATGAGATTAGATGGAGGATTGAGGTAGGGTGAATTGGTAGGAGGATTAAAATATAATGTAATGGAAGGGGGAGTGATATAAGAGGATGTGGATGATGAACTAAGATAGGAGGATGTAGATTCTAGATTAGGTTGGGAAGATTGGGATGGTGGATTATGGTAGGAAAATTGGAATGGTGGATTAAGATAGGAGGGTGTGGAGGTTGAATTAGGATGGGAAGATTGAGATGATGGATTAGGATAAGAGGATGTGGGTGGTGGATCTACGTAGGAGGTGTGTGTGTGAAATATCGGATCAATTTAAATAAAAATAAAACACATATTAATAAGACATTATATCAAGAAAAGCTGAAAAATGAAATAGAATAAGCAAACCGTTATCGTAGCTTCCCGAAACCGTCTTATCTTCCTCTAACTTCAGACTTTTGTTGGTTTCTAGATAGCTCTCAGATCAGCGGATCAAGCTCAACAAAATGACAGCTAAAGAGCGAGATTTAAAATGCAAACTATGCTAATGCAAAGCTATGCTAAGATGAGAAGATTGTTGTGATATTGAAACTGATATGAATGCATAAGCTGATTGCTTGTATGAACATAGATATGTGTAGGTGTGTAAAAGTGAGTGCATGCGTGTAAATGTGGATCATCCTCCTAAGGCCTGGATTTGCGTCGAAATTTATAGAGTTTTCGAATGGATTCGATTGGCCGATTTGATTGACGATCTGGATTAAGCTTGTTCGAACGGACGGCGGGAGATTTTTGAAAGTGGAAGAGAAGAATGGAAGGTCTCCCTTTTCTTTCAATTTTCATCATTAAGATCCGAAGGGAAACTTCCATTTCGAAGGATGAGTCAAGAATTTGGAAGGGTGAGTTAGCATGAGTTAAAAGTGGAGATGAAAATGGAAACCCACATTGTTAAATAAATCATATTTAATTACGTTTTAGAAAATGAAATTAGGGTGGGGAAATATTAAATAAAATATTTAATATTTAAATCGATTATGGGATGGAGAATATTCCATTATTCAAATATTCAAAATATTCAAACTTTAGAATAGAATGATAATCAAATATAAATAAATTATGAAAATTTATTTAATTTAATCAAGCGAAAGGTGGAAATGTTAGTAATTAAATAAAACTACTTATTTAATTTAAGGTAGAAGAATTTAGAAGATGAACGATATAAATAAATAATTAAATTTATTTATATGTAGATGACTTTAGGGAATTAATTAAATAAATCATATTTAATTAATTAACAAGCCTAATCATGACCATTTTTAGACGTATACATTTTGCCCCTCTTTGAAGTGATGTGTAAAACACATTGCTTCAAAGAAAAATAAAATAAAAAATAAAAAAAAGAGAGTTTTTCCCTTGATATGCTTTCAATATTTCTGCTGATGATGCCCCCTCGAGAGGTAAATCATAGATGAGAAAGAGATTGGTTTAGCTCATGACAGATAAAGAAAAAGAAATGTCTCATTTTGAAAATAAAGTCAATTTTACTCTCGGTTGACCTTTAAAAGGTAAAAAGGTTGAAAAAGACAAGTCATTTGCACTTTTGACTTTGGTGAAAACTATAGCTCTAAGAGTGACATCACGACATGGAGATTCCCTATTATCGCCACCGATTCGAGAGATCTCGCTGATACCAAAGGCCAGCAACATACGGACCACTGGTGAGTGGATCTAACCTCCTGCGTTTTCAAAAAAAAATTACGTTTGAATCGTAATTTTTCATTTTTCCACGGATTTGCATTTTGAAAATGACATTTGCGTGCATCTAGGATAGTTTAGGCACTTTTGAAAAATTTAGACGTGCTTAGGTTAAAAACAGACGCGCATATAAGATAGAGTTGAGATTGCTAGAAAATCCATTTTAGCGCATCCCGTGAAAACTAGCGTGTATATAGGGCAGGCTAGGAAATTTTAGAAGTAAAGCGCATACAGGAAAAACAGTGGCGCTTAGGATGAGTAAAGTGGCACAAATAGGAAAACGCGCATTGGTGGTCTATTTGAGCGCATAGGGCAAAAAGAACAGCGCATACAGGATTTAGCGCATCCCATGAAAAGAACAGCACATATAGTAAAATAGGTAGAATTGATGTTTTGATGATAGGAGAGTGAAAAAGATGATTTGTATTGCTTCCTTGGTTAATAGATAGGTAAATTGTCATGTCATCATGTTGATATGGATAGAAAATGATAGAATAATCTGATGATGGATTGATAACTTTGCTTCGTATATGAGAAGACAAAGAGTAAATGAACTGATAACTTTGCTTCCCCTGAATGAAAAACAAAGAGTAAATGATTGATATGACTTTTGATAAATTTTCTTTCTGTGATAGAAAAAAAATAGTAAGTGATGGTAGAGCAGATTTGAGTTGATTGTATGATATGGGTCGTTGATTTGATGTATTGATATGAGTCATTGGCATGGGTCTGATATAGTTCACTGATATGGATCATTAATAGAAGTTACTGATAGATTACTGAAATAGGTCACTGATAGATATGAGTCTGATTGATGTTGTGTAAATGACTGATATGATTTTGATGAATTATCATTGTGATGAAAATAGGAGGTTTTCAAAAACCTCCAGATTAGAGAGCGACATTCAGCAGGATGGGATAGGATCCCTGAGTTGACACCTACTGACATAGCATTGATTGATACCTATGGTTTGAGATCCTTGTTGGCAATGCCGCCAATTTGGGTCAATAGAGGGTTGTTGACGGCACTTGCAAAGTGATGGCATTCGGAGCACAACACCTTTCACATGCCGACCAGTGAGGTGACAGTGACTCCTGAGGACGTGTACAGGATATTAGGTATCCCCGTTGTTGGTGCCCTTATGTATTATGATTACAAGGAGCTTGGGGGTATGGATGCTTTGAGGAGAGTGTACGGAGATGCAGAGATCACTGGGTACTGGGTACCATGGGCAGACTTTCACGGATTTCCCACCTTGCTGACAGTTTTGGGTGCATTCATTGGAGGTCTCCTTTGTCTGGATCGTTGGGCAAAGGGATTATCAGTGGGTTGGGGTAGGATTTTGGAGCAAATGTTGCTACAGCCACGTCGATATGCATGGGGGAGTTGTATGCTAGCACATCTTTATCATGATTTGCATCAGGTGGTGTATAGAGGTTCGTCCAGTTTGTCTTGCGGGGTGACACTGCTGCAAATCTGGGCATGGGAGTGTTTTGTTGTGACAAGACCGGTGTGCCCCAGAGTTAGGCCACCAGGCAGGCCTTATATATATATGTATGCGATGTTCCTTACCCAGCCCAAGCTGGGCAAGGTAGATTATTGAAGATGATTGTTGGATGACATAGACATAGTTGTATGGTGACCATATCTGGATTGCGAGCCATGGGCAATAGATGATGTAGAGATGTCATATGTATGCATCCCTTGGTTCCTGATAGGGAGGACTCCCTTTATTCTGGAGAGGTTTCTGGCATTGCGGGTGCAGAGATAGTTCGGATTCATGCAGGGGATGCCGCAAGGGGTTGCACATTATGCCCAGAGCAAAGATGAGGCCGGATGGGGGCCATGTATTTCTTATTAGGCCACATATACAGAGTTTATTGCATTAGTACCTGAGGTATGGGATGACAGGTGAGACATTGTGGATGTTGGTATGTCTGATGAGTATTCTGCATATTTTCACATGCATTCCTTTCCTCGGTTCACCAGTCTTGATGAGCCAGCACCGATTTTGGTAGTACCACAGCCTGGGGCAGCGAGACAGGAGGATGTAGCTGGCAGCGAGCAGGGGGCAGTTGGAGGAGAGGAGGCAGAGAGTGGGGATGAGGGGAGTTCAGATGATGATGATGATGGAGATGATGGTGGGGAGGAGGGACACGTGCCAGGGAGATCGAGGCTGGATATCTTGACGGGTGTTTAGATCATGCGGCAGCCGAGGACAGGGATAGGATGACAGACAGTGATCCGGATAGCATCCTCCTCTCAGTCGGGACAGATAGCCACATTTCAAGCCTAGGTGTAGACACTACAAGGACAGCAGGGGCAGTTACAGAGTCAGTTGGTGCAGGCATAGGCTTTCATTATATAGCTTTAGGTGCAGCTGGCACAGGCACAGGCACAGGCACCTGCCCCAGGCCCACAGTTAGCCCAGGTGATAGCAGAGAGAGATGCATTCAGACAGAGGGCAGTAGAGGCTGGCGGTGTGGCTCAGAGGCTGATGGGCACCGTAGAGAGTGTGTCACTGCGAGATGCCATTGCAGAGGGCATGGAGATGGCACGAGAGGCTGAGTATTACAGAGTGAGATATGAGGAGCTGTGTCCTCCAGAGCGTAGAGAGCCCTACCCATAGTCCCATAACAGGACGAGGAGCAGATCACGAACACATACCCAGAGCAGGGGAGTGACGGGGCCTCGGCAGGATCCAGATGCAGGCACTAGTGGCAGACCACCTCCTTCCAGACCAACACCGTCAGGGGTATCGACCAGCTATATCATTTTTGATCATATCTGATGTATTTTGCTTTGGACATTTTAGTTTCATTGGACATTTGGACAGTTGTATAATTTTTGATGAGTGATGATATGCAGCGGTGGTGATTATTTTGATGATGATTTGATGTGCATTTATGATGTGATTTATGTGATGATGTGATATGCATTGATTTCTATGTGTTTATGGAGTTTTGATATGCATTTGAATGATTTGCAGGATGATTTGATTATGATGTTTTATTATAATGATGATAATTTGATGATGTGTACTAATGATGTCATGCAAGTGGATAACTTATGATGTGTATATGGATAAAAAATGAATGTTGTGTTCATGATATGCATTATGATATGAAGTGATGTAAAATGATATGAGTAGATAGTGTATGATAAAATGATATGTGATGAAATATAATGATTGGTAATTAAAATGAAATGATAAATGATATTATAATGAAGTGAAATGATATGAAATGATAGAATGATAAATGAAATGGTATGGAATGGAATGTTAAATGATAAATGTTGTTGAGATGAAATGACAAATGTTGATGAGATGTTAAATGATAAATGATAATGTAATGATGATGGATATGAAATGTTAAATGAAAATGAAATGGAAATGGAATGATAATAGATAATAATATAAATAATAATGATAATGAAAAAAAATAAAATGAATGAAATGATATCAATGGTAATGAAACTAATCTGAAATAATAAGGAGTCAGATGATGGAAATGTATATGAAATTAGCAGGAGTGATAATGGTAATGCGATGATTTAAATGGTAATAATAATAATGAATGAAATGATAATGGATGCAATAATGTAATGATATGAAACTAAGATGAAATAATAATGAAACTGATATGAAATGATAATGGAAATAATGTGAAATGATAATGGAATGACGAAATGATGATGAATGAAACTAATATGAAATGTAATGATGATGATACAAATGTTTGCATTGTCCTCCACAAATAGTCACAAGAAAGAATGACATCCATTGGTCCTTTTTTTTAAAAAAAAAAACTTTGATGCAAATCCAATATGCAGTTATGTACAATGACCTAAAATGAAATGCAACTAAATGAAACCGACCATTTTGTTGAGCCTTTTAATGAACCTGCTTAAATCATCATAGAGCATTTGAAAATGTTGGAAGTGTGTACAAGCATCAGAGGGGAAATTAGCATCAATGATGACCTGAGTACAACTTGCATGATTGTTGATATAGCAAGCGAACACAAGCATCTAGGTATAATTGAACCGAGATGACCTGAGCATTTATTGCATGAACAGACAAAGACTAACCACCATCTGATGTAAGTTTGGAACTATCATCAATGATATGGAAAATCATGTCTCGCGACATACTTGCAACAGATTAAATGATTAATCTCTAGACAGTAGACAAAGAAAAATCATCCTCTTTCCATTGTCACTTCAGTTTAGTACATCATCGAGTGTCTTCTAGAGAAATGATATCGAAAATTAAACAACCATTGTTCAAAAAAATGAAATACTGTGATTCCAAACATTATTCAGATTAGAGATCATCCAGATATGAGTCATGGTAAGGTACGCAACTGAAAACTACTGTGATACGGATCAATGATTGGATGATTATCCATATGGTTTGATTTGGTTGTTTTGCCTGATTAGTTTTGATGTCATTGTCCAGCTATTTAGGTAAAACGTGAAAGTTGATTGCCCCCAGTATGCCCATGTTTGTCCTTGGTATCAACACGACTTGCTGAAATAAATATGTACAATAGTCAAGCCATGGTAAGATGTTATCACTCGAGGCAAATGATGATAGCATGGTGCTGGTGTGACCCTAAGATGATGGAAAAGATGCATGAAAAAGGAAGGCTAAAAAGTTAAGTGCAGAACATGAACTAATAGATGGAGAGCTACAAATAGCATCTATTTACCAGATTTTCACTATTTGTTTTTATTGCATTTTTCTTGTCAATAGACTGCCTATTTGCTAGGTTTTCACCCTATGACGGTTTTTTTTTTTTTTTTTTTTTTTTTTGTATTTCTTTAGGACTTTTTCTAATTTTTTTGATTTTTTTGTATTTCTTCAAGATTTTTTCTAATTTTTTTGTATTTCTTCAGGACTTTTTCTAATTTTTTTGTATTTCTTCAAGACTTTTTCTGATTTTTTTGTACTTCTTTTGGACTTTTTCTAATTTTTTTGTACTTCTTTTGTAACCGCCTTAGATATAATACTTTTTTAGGTGCAGCCTGTTGATAGGTTCGTCAAACAGGTCCCCTTCTAGCATTGATAACTTGTAAGCTCCTGAACCATAGATTGTGATAACCACATAAGGACCTAGCCAATTTGGTTCAAACTTTCCTTTCTTCTCTCTGTCTTGCTGATTGCGTGGGTTTTCTTTCAGAACAAGATCACCCACCTGAAAGGTACGTGGCTTTACTTTGTGGTTATAGCTACGAGACATCATTTGTTGATATGCTTTCAAATGATCAGCTGCTCTTTGTCTCTTTTCATCTAGGAGTTCCAATTCTTGGAGTCGGGAGACTCTATATTGATCATTTGTTGTAAGGCCTTTCAATGATACTTTGAGTGAGGGAATCTCAATTTCTAAAGGTAGTATGGCCTCTGCTCCATAGACAAAAGTGAATGGTGTTGCTCCTGTTGGCGTGCGAATACTGGTTCTGTAAGCCCATAAGGCGGGATTGAGTTGAACGTGCCAATCCTTCCCTGAAGCATTCACAGTCTTCTTCAAGATTTTCAATATTGTTTTATTTGAGGCCTCTGCTTGGCCATTCCCTTGTTGATAGTAAGGTGTTGAATATCTATGTTGTATGTGAAATCTCTCACAAAGTTCATCAACATCCTGATTTTTGAATGGATGTCCATTATCTGTAATAATGGAGTTGGGAATGCCATACCGACAAATAATATAGTTGAGTATGAATGCTGATATTTGTTTATCGGTGAATGGTTGAAGTTAGCGTGAATGGTTGAAGTTCCTGTGTAGGAGCATGAATGAGATTCCCATGAATCTGACATTTTGAACATGTTTTCACAAAAGTGAATGATTCCCTCTCCATTGTAGGCCAGTAGTAACCCATTCTAATCAATTTTTTGGATAAGGTCAGTCCACTCGAATGAGTACCACAGATGCCACCATAAACTTCTTGTAAAGCTTTGTCAGATTCTTCACGCTCAAGACATCGGAGTAAAGTACCATCAAGACCACGGCAATAAAGGGTGTCAGCGATAAGAGTGTAGCGAGCGGATTGGCGGATAAAATTGCATTTTTGGTTACGAGATAAATCTGGTGGTAAGATATCATCTTTGAGATAGGCATAAATTTTTTCGTACCAAGGCGAATCCGATCCTACCAAGTGACAAATGATTTGACTTTCAGGTGTATCATAGGCAGGTGTAAATGATTGTTCCACCAGAAATTCATAACGATTCTGAGTTTTTGGGAGTTGTAACAATGATGCGATCGTAGCCATGGCGTCAGCTACTTTGTTATCAAGCCTTGGAATTTGTGTGAATTTAATATCCACAAAATATTTCTTGAAGTCATCAACCATCTTTTTATATGGTAATAGTTTCTCATCTTTGGTTTGATAGTCATTATTGATCTGATAAATGACCAGCTATGAGTCGCCATACACCTGTAATTCTGTAATTCTCCATTCCAGTGCTATTTTGAGTCCGGTGATCAATGCTTCATATTCAGCTATGTTGTTGGTGCATGGAAACATCAGCCTATATGATCGGGGAATGGTGTGTCCTTGAGGGGTGACAAAAAGAATGCCTACCCCTGATCCATGTTGAGTGACAAAACCATCAAAATATAAGGACCATGGTTGTTTAGATTCTGTAGTAAAGACATCAGCGTCTGGAAATTCAATGTGTAGGGGATGATCTGTTGGTAATGGTGCTTCAGCTAATTGATCGGCAATAACTTGTCCTTTGATGGCCTTGCGGTCAACATAATGAATGTCAAATTCACTCAAAATCATTACCCACTTTGCTAACCTTCCTGCTAATGATGCTTTGCCTAATAAGTACTTGAGTGGATCAATCTTTGAAACCAGATTAATTGTATGGATTAGCATGTAATGCCGAAAATTTTGTGAAGCAAAGACTGCCAGACAAGCCTTCTCAATAGAAGTGTAGTTGAGCTCATGACTTGTCAATGTTCTACTGATGTAGTAGATTGAACGTTCCTTTCCTGTAGAGTCTTCTTGTGCTAGAAATGCCCCCATAGATATCTCTGTTGCGGCAATGTATAAGATTAGAGGTTTGTCTGGGTTTGGTGGTACGAGAACTGGTGGAGTCATTAAATATTGTTTGATTTTCTAAAAATCCAATTCACATTTGTCATCCCACTTGAAAGGAACATTCTTATGCAATAGATGTGTGAAAGGTAAACTTTTGTCGACCAATTGTGCAATGAACCTCCATATAGACTGCAGTCGTCCTTGTAGTGATTTTAATTAACTGATGTTCTTTGGTGGAGGCATTTCCATAATTGCCTGTACTTTTGCAGGATCTACTTCAATTCCTTTTTCTAAAACAATGTACCCCAAGATTTTTCCAGATTTGACCCCAAAAACACATTTCTTGGGGTTGAGGCGAATTTTGAATTTCTCTAGTCTTGCAAATATTTTGGATAATATTTCAAGATGTCCTTCTCTGGTGTATGATTTTTCCAATATGTCATCCACATAATCTTCCATGAAGACATGCATCATGTCATGAAAGATTGTAGTCATGGCTCTTTGGTAGGTAGCCCCAGCATTCTTCAGACCGAAAGGCATGACGTTCCAACAATAAGTTCCCCACGGACATGTGAAAGTTGTTTTCTCCTAGTCGTCAGGTGCAATCTTGATTTGGTTGTAGCCAGAAAAACCATCCATTAATGAGGACATGGCATGGCTAGTTGTCAGATCAACTATGGTGTCAATGTTTGGTAGTGGGAAGTCATCCTTAGGACATGCTTTATTAAGATCTCTGAAATCTGTGCATATTAAGTTTTATCTGGCTTGGATACAAGAACAATGTTGGAAATCCATTCTGCATAGTCGATTGGTCTTATGAAGCCCACATCAAGGAGTTTTTTTAGTTCTTCCTTAACCAATAATGCAACATGAGGGTGCATCTTTCTGAGTTTTTTTTTTACTGGCTTGGCCCCTGGTTTGATAGACAAGTGATGCATGATAAGATCAGGATCAAGACTAGGCATGTCGGTGTAAGACCACACAAAATTGACTTGATTTGCTTTCAGGAATTCCATGAATTCTGGTATTTCTTTCTCTGTCATTGATGCAGCTAACTATAAAATTCTTGGTTTGTCAGAAGTCTTGAGATCGACAGCATTTGTAGGCTCAATCAGAATAGGCGACCGCTCATGATAGTGCTCTGGGAGAGTGTCAAGATTCCCATCGTCTGGTGCCTCAAGGAGGTTTTCACCATCTGATACGCTCTTTATTTTATCTTTTGTTTAATCTAATACTACCAGATTCTGGTTTTCACCATTAGATCTTTCTTTTTTGTTTTTATTTTTGTAGCTGGGAGACTTGACACTCTCCTAATCAAAAACTCTATGTCGAAAATCGCTAGTGAAACAATCATTTGTATCTTCTACAGAAAGGAGATTTACGATAGCTTCATCATTTGGAAATATAGGTATATCAATAGGTTCAGTTGAATCCCAATCAATGAGATCAGGATGAACTAAAGGTAGAGGATTGTCAGGTTGTGTGAAGTTGGCTATGGTTATGGTCATAACGGAGTTGTCTGTAGGACCCGAGGTATGAGGTGGGTCAATGATGATACTATCCTCATGATAGTCTTGTTCGTTTAGATTTGACTTCGTATCACTAGAATCATAGTTGACTTGTGGTTTAGATTCTTGTGGTTGGGACCCTGAACCTTGTCCTTCAATTTGAGTTGGGGCGTACCGATGTATTACATCAACCTCTTTGTCCTTCCAAAACTCATCATTGTAAATGGTGTCCCATTCATATTCAATAGAGTCTATGTCAGAATTGTTTTCCAAGAAGTTTTGAATTGTTGTCAAACGTGCTTCTTGTAAATCTGAGCCTTCTTGCAATGCGAAGACAGTGCCATGTTGTTGTTTGGATGTGCTTTCTTTGGAGTGAGTGTCATAACCTAATCCAGTTCTCTCTGTTGCAGCTAGTCCACAGAGGTGAATAGGTTCAACTACTCCTTCTTTCCTTTTTCCGACATGACGTTTATCATAGCCCATCTTCTGCATGATTGAATACCCTTTTCCATATTTTTCTGTGGGTAATTTGACATTAAGGACTGCTTCTTCTTCATCCTTATAGAGCCAGTTTAGAATTTTTGTATCCTCTGGATTTTCCATGGGGAATTTTTCTTTGATGAATTGTCCATTAAATTTTGTGATTGGCTCTTTTGATGTTGATGCTGTTGATATTTGATGTTCCCTGATAGACGGTTGTCCATGTGATCAAGGTGAGGTAGGTAAATTGGCAAGACAGAGAGAGTATTCTCCAACTCCATGATCCTTGAATTTCATCTTTTTGTCAAAACTATTGGTCAATTGATTGATTTGTGTGTCAATCTTTAGAGAAGTCCTAGCATGAGCTTCTCGATTGTTAGGGACCAACGTATCTTGACTAGCTTTTATGTTGGCACAAGTTTGAATATTAGAATTATCAGCAAGTATCATGATTTCCTAGTCCATCATAAGGAAACTTAAGACATTGATGATATGTTGATGGGACATCTTGCATTTCGTGGATCCAAGGATGACCCAATAAGATTTTATATGCGAGATCATGGTCCAGTACTTGATAGAAAGTATTCTTTATAATAGGGCCCACTCTGATTGGCAGCATGATTAGACCCTTGGATGCTCTTTCTTCATCATCATAAGCTTTTATGGTAATCTTTCTTCTGAAATCAATGGAGTCCTCAGAAAATCCTAAGGACTTAACCAACTTCATGGTACAAATGTTCAAACCAGCACCTCCATCTATTAGAACTCGTCTGATACGAAACTTGTGAACCATGACTTCTAAGTATAATGATGAATTATGAGGGTGAGTTATGGAAATGTCATCTTTGTCAGAGAATGAAAGGCAAGTGGGTGAGGACAAATTTCCTACCATGGCTTGAAATTGATACACATCCAGGTCAGTGGATACATTAGTTTCAACGAGGGCTTTTTCAAAAATTTCCTTATGGGCTGGGGAAATCTTCAATAGTTCCAGAATGGAAATTTGAGCGGGGGTTTTCCGAAATTGGTTGACCAAATCATATTGGTGTTGAGGTGGAGATTCAGTGGATTTTGAAGAGGCGCCCTTTAAGACAACTTTAGCTTGCACTCTTGTTGTTGTGTTGACTTCTCCATATTCCACCTTCTTGATGACTTTAATGACATTTACCTACTCATCGTCTGCGTAGAGATGGTTGATTATGTGATCATCATTGCAATGATTCACATTTTTTTCAGAAGACTCACCCTTTTGATAATTAGGCAAAGGGTTGCAAAATGCTTGGTGGTCTGCATTGGTTTGTTGATTTCCTTCTATTGTGATGATGTCATTGTCGATTAAGTCTTGAATTGCATTCTTCAAGGCTTGGCAGCTGTTTGTGCGATGACCTTTACACCAATGATAATCATAATAGTATGCCTCATTCCATGATGGAGGCTTTACGTTGGGTTCATAATTTCATTGAGGCGGCAAAGTAATAACATTTTTGGCCATCAACTTTTTGAACGCGGATTCTACAAATTGACCCAATGGAGTAAAAGTTCTTCTATTCGAGAAAAATGAAAATCTTTGTGGATTTGAATTCAAGGTGTTCCCTAAGGAATTTTGATTGTTATTATTTCCCTGGTAACCTTGGTTGTTGGAAGTCCCTTGATGGGGAGTAGAGTGTTGATTTCTATTGTTCCTTTGAGGAGGAGGATTATTTCCGTGATTTTCGATCGAGTTGACATTGTTGTTGCGACTGTTTGGAGTACTAAGGACAAATGGTTTGGTCAAGGCATGATTTGCATCAACAACACCATCATTCACCATATTTTTGTTGCGAGTCTAGAATTTGGATTTGTCCTGATTATTGTGATGGTTAGATGAGCTAGGATTTTCTTTGTCATGTTTGATTATTCCTCTTTTGACCAAAGCATTTTCAATGGTTAAGGAATCTTCAATCATTTTCTCAAAAGAAGAAGGACAATGTAAGTTCAAGTGATAGCTCATTTCTGAATTTAAACTGTTGATGAAAGTAACCATCTTTTCTTTTTTGGGAATAGGCCGTGGATATCTAGCAAACATTCTTCTCCATCTCTGAAGAAATGTAATGAAAGATTCACCGGGTTTTTGTGCAACCTTGCAAAGATCTATCATGGTGATCTGATGTTGTATGTTGTAGGCATATTGTGATATGAATAGGTTGATCAATTCTTCAAATGTCCTGATGGGAGGTGTGATCTTAGATAACCATTCCATAGAGTGTACTCCAAGACTCCTAGGAAACAGTCGCATCAAGTAAGTATCTTCATGAGCGAATTCTAATGTCATGTTCCTGAAGTCTCTAACGTGATCGATTGGATCTGTTTTCCCATTATAGTGATCCAATTTTGGCATTTCACAGTGCTTGGGAAAAGGAATCATGTTAATACCTCTATCAAAAGGATAAGGGAAGATGTCCTCCAGAGTGTATTTCTTTGTGGTTGTTCCCCCTTGTAATTCTTTAACTTGTCCTTGAAGTGCCTTGATTTGTTGGGTCAAAGCACTAAGATCATAAAGGGGTGTTGCTTCAGGTTTATTTTTCAAGTTTTCAGTGTCAAAGTCGTGAGGTAATTTAGCCCCTTGTTCGGCTAGATAACGAAAATACTTTTCCTTATCTCACTGCAAGATCTTTTCAATGGCTTTATGGAATTTTGGATCTTGTTCAGCCTCTCTAAGAAATTCCTCATCTTGTTCCTCATCACTATCCATCTGGTTTTTATCTCTGTAATTATGAAAAGGATTTTCTTCTCTATTGTCCATGTTGTTGTTGAAAAGTGGATTTTGATTTATGTTGAAAAGGGGATTACTGCTTTCTCCTTCTTCTTGAGTGTTTTGAATATGACTTTCTTTTTGGATTGTACCCTTCAATTTATTGTGTTGAGATCTTGTGGAGATAGGCATATGATTTTGGAAAATTCTTCTAAACTTAGACCCTAGTTTTGACAAGTGCGATGGTAATGATATCTTGATTCGATAAGATATGGAATCTTATGATATGATCAAGGATGCTCCTAACTTATTGATTGTGGCTTCCAATTGATGAAGGATTTCAGAATCTTGTTGGGGAAATTGAACCAAAAATTAGAAAGTTGTTTGAGAGATGCACTCTTAAAGTTTTGATCTTTGTTTTTCAAAGAAAGGTTCCAAAATCAATGGAGGATTTGATTAGGATGTGAAGGATACTCTATAGAAGGTTGTGGTATGTTGTCAAATTCAAGAGGTTGGTTATGATTATGTCATTGTGATAGAGCTAATCTTTGATAATAAGCTCGAGAATCTAAGGGATCTATAGCATATTCATCAGTGAATCCTCTAACAAAATCCTGATATCTGTGAAGAAATCCTCGATAGTGAAGCAAGGCTTGTTGACTTTTGTACAAGAATTTTCTCTTTTGCAGTGTTTTCTTGTATCCTAATGATTTCTTGGTTTTTTTAATTCTTTTAGACAATGATTTCTTGGGAAACATTGTTGACTTCCAATCTCTAAGCATGGGAATGTTATTGGGAATGTTGTTGAACCAATGATATGAAAAACTCTCAAGTGGCTTTCAGTTGTTGTTCTTCATGTTCCTTTTGGATGATCTCTTTATCTGAATTAATGTAATGGAAGACACAACAAACATTTTTGAAAACAATCGTTCTTAAAGCCCTATACTAACATGAAGTGTTTGATCAAGAAAATTTTTTTCATCAAATGTTTACATAGGTTTTGCACATGAAAGACAATTCAAACAAACTCACTCTTAAATGCTCAAGTAGGTCATTCTAGTAATCAACAGCCCACATCTTAGAATTGCGTCTACTCACATAGTCGTGTCACCCCCAAAGGGGCGCCCGTGTTTTTGTCTTTTCCAGGCACATACTCAGAGTTACGGAAGTGGATACTGGATCCCCTGAGCAAACGATCCTTGGCAGTTATATGGTGAGTGTCTTGGGGGCAGATTCTTCCCTCCCCTTGCACTGTGATTATTAGAATGTTTGGAAACTGACTCGGTTGGCCACTACACTAGGTTCGTAGTAAGGATTTCCGTTCGGTGCGGCAATAATAAACTCCCTCAGGAGACCTCCCAACCTTTAGAACAAAGGCTTTAGGGATGGTTATCTTGCACTCTACCGGCAAAAGAGGGTTTCCCCAGATTTGCTTTAAATTTTATAGTGGGGTGGAATAGCCTGGCTTTGGCTTGAACCCACTTGAGTCATTCCCATAGGGTGAGTACTTTTTCCCACTATGGCAGGCTCTCTAAAGGATGTAATTGAAAAAGTAAAATTGCATGAAAATTAAAAAGGAAAGTTTGGTATTCTAATCACCCAGTTAAGGGGAGAGTATAGACCTATTTCCATAGTCAAAGCAAGCAGATGTTCTTTTTAAATTCCAAATCACGATGATCTAATCTAAGTGAAGGTATTGCTTCACCAAGAATAGATTGTTCAATTTTAATTGCAAGTTCATTGTTTGGTGACTATCCTAGATTATTTTATTTTATTCAGATGTGGCTACCCTAGGATTGCTTTATTTTAAAATTCAGAAAAAGAAAAAGAATTTTGTCTATGGAAAGCATCAGACTCAAAATTCTGTATTTTTGATACAGTCTATATGCGCCCAAACAGAAGCTATATGCGCCCGAAGATATATGTGCTGGAAAAGAGGGTAAATGCACTGGAATAGATTCTATATGCGTCGCAAGAAAGTTTTAAACAGTTACTGTATGTCGAAAGAAAGACTCTATATGCGCATAAACAGTCACGGGATGCACCTAAACAGTCATGGGATGCACCTCCAAAATCCTGCAAAACAAAAAAATTAAAATCCCCGTATGTGCGTCAAAAAATTTCAAATGCGCCTAAATGCCAAATTTTTCCCTAAAAGTTGATTCTAGAACGCGGAAACTGTCAACAGAAACTTGCAGAAAATGTTAAATTCATGGGTTCATGCCCCACGGTGGGCGCAATTTTATGTGTGTGTGAAATATCGGATCAATTTAAATAAAAATCAAACACATATTAATAAGACATTATATCAAGAAAAGCTGAAAAATGAAACAAAATAAGCAAACCGTTATCGCAACCTCCCAAAACCATCTTATCTTCCTCTAACTTCAGCCTTTTGTTGGTTTCTAGATAGCTCTCAGATCAACGGATCAAGCTCAACAAAATGACAGCTAAAGAGTGAGATTTAAAATGCAAACTATGCTAATGCAAAGCTATGCTAAGATGAGAAGATTGTTGTGATATTGAAACTGATATGAATGCATAAGCTGATTGCCTGTATGAACATAGATATGTGTAGGTGTGTAAAAGTGAGTGCGTGCGTGTAAATGTGGATCATCCTCCTAAGGCCTAGATTTGCGTCAGAATTTATAGAGTTTTCGAATAGATTCGATTGGCTGATTTGATTGACAGTCCGGATTAAGCTTGTTCGAATGGACGGCGGGAGATTTTCGAAAGTGGAAGAGAAGAATGGAAGGTTTCCCTTTTCTTTCAATTTTCATCATTGAGATCCGAAGGGAAACTTCCATTTCGAAGGATGAGTCAAGAATTTGGAAGGGTGAGTTAGCATGAGTTAGAAATTAAATAAATTAAATTTATTTAATTTGAAAGTGGAGATGAAAATGGAAACCCACATAATTAAATAAATCATATTTAATTACGTTTTAGAAAATGAAAAATATTTAATATTTAAATTGATTATGGGATGGAGAATATTCCATTATTCAAATATTCAAAATATTCAAACTTTAGAATAGAATGATAATCAAATATAAATAAATTATGATTTATTTAATTTAATCAAGCGAAAGGTGGAAATGTTAGTAATTAAATAAAATTACTTATTTAATTTAAGGTAGAAGAATTTAGAAGATGAACGATATAAATAAATAAATAAAATTATTTATATGTAGATGACTTTAGGGGAATTAATTAAATAAATCATATTTAATTAATTAACAAGCCTAATCATGACCATTTTTAGACGTATACAGGAGGATGTGGATGTTGTATTAGGATGGGAAGATTAAAATGATGGATTAGGATAAGAGGATATGGGTGGTGGATTTGCGTAGGAGGATGTGGATGTTGGATTAGGATGAGAAGATTGAGATGATGGATTGGGATAAGAGGACATGGGTTATGGATTTTTGTAGGAGGATGTGGATGTTGGTTTAGGGTGGGAAGATGTGGATGTTGGATTAGGATGGGAATATGTGGATGTGGGATTAAGGTAGAGATATTGTGATTGGTGCAAGAGCACCTACACCTTGTGAAGTCTAAGTTGATACCTAGGTGTGTCTTGTGTTCATTTATGCTTAATAAGGTCTAAAGGACCAGTCATAATGTAATTTGAAAAGGTTTTGAATCATTTAGTTGAATTTGTCAGTTTGATTCATAATGCAAAAGCCATGTGAAATCATGAGTTTTAAGGGATATGGGGAGTAGGGTCTTATTCCATGTTAAATAAGGTCTCAATGACCATTTTAAATGTACTGGAGGGCTTAATAGGTCAGTTAGGTGGTATTTGCAAAATCAAGTTGATCAAGTTGTAATGGGATAGTGATTAAGAGCAAAATTGGCAAAAATTGTCATCTTAGACTCTAAAAAAGGGTGGTTATGGTAGTTCATCGGTTCAAGGGGTTATTTGAAGGTGGTAAAATGATTTATTGTGGGAATATCTCGAAGGGAGGCTGTTGAAGAAGTTTGCTGTTTTTTTGTGTTTTCCATTAAGAAATTGCTGATCCCATGCATTGTATGACCTGTACTTATTGTTTTACACTACAGTCCTATTATGGTTGGATAGATAATTTAATAAAATTTCTTTTGGCGTTGGAATGGTGTGATTTCATTAAAAATTGAGTGATATATCCTTGTTTTACTACCGGGTGGTCTCAAACCCCATGTTTTTCCTGTTTTCCTGAACTTTATAGGCTTGGTACAGATCCGTATAGTATCTTTTGGCTCTAAAAATCATTTTGAATTTGTATACATATGAGTTAATTTTCAAATTCATTTTATTTGAGGATTTGAACGTTCATATTGAGGGAGAAATCATTATTTTTCTGAAACTGCCTATTTACACTGTTTTGGGGGTTGTGAGAGGAGTCAAAATGCCATTCTAAGCCTTCCACCCACTGTGAAGACCTGTAACTCAATGGATAGGCTTAGATAGACATAATAAACATGTTAATACTTTTTTTTTGGTGAAGGTTAAGTGATTTTCATAACTTCATGAGAGCCTCTTGGGTGGATTCCATTGGAAAGGTGCATGGTTTGATGGGTATAGTCTTGAATTGGACAATGGGAAGTTAGGGATGGCTATTTTATGAACTTTTGAGCATATTGGGGATAAAATATGAGTTTCTGAGTGGGTGGCATGGTCTGGGAGGCTTTGTAAGTATCATTTTCAATAAACCCTCATGAATTGTGCCTAAAACAAGGTTTTTTCAAGTTTGACATGTGTTTGTCCATACCAATGGAATATTTTTGTGATTTTGGAGGTTTGAAGGCATATGAATTGCTTCCCCAAGGTTTCATGGTCCTGTGATAGGTTTAAAGTAATGTTGCTTTGTAAAATAGGCCTAATCAGCATAATTGAGCCTCTTGGGTCTACGTCATAGTGGTATCAGAGCATCAGGAAGTAGATCTATTTTCATTTTTGCAGGGTTGAAGAAGAGGCAAGGTTGATAGGATGCCTCCAAAGAAGAATGATATGGCTAAAGATATGAAAGAGATGAAAGATAGGCATGCAAGAGAACTCAGAGAGTTGGAAGAGAGAGTCATAGCTTGGAGAAAAATAAAAGAAGGGAAGTGGAAGAGACTGAGACTGAAGAAGAGGAAGATGAGGAGTTTGAAGATGTGGAAGAAGAGCTTACACCAGAGGATCAAAGAATTGCAAGGTTGCTGAAAGCAGTAAAGACTGACAAGCCTAAGGTAAAACTTGATGTTCCTAAGTATGGTGGTAGTTTAAATGATGAAGAACTATTGGATTGGATTGCTGCAATTGATAACCATTTTGAATGTGATGAGGTTCCTCAAGAACAAAGGGTCAAGATTGCAAAAACTAAGTTGCAGGGTCATGCTTTGGTATGGTGGGATTACCTTCAATCTGAGAGGAGGAAGCAAGGAAAGTCTAAAATCACATCATGGGATAAGATGATATCAAAGCTTAAAGGTAAATTCTTACCCAAGGATCACCAAGTTCAATTGTTTAAGAGATTGCAAAACTTAAGACAAAGGGAAATGGATATTAAGTCTTATACTGAGGAGTTTTATAAATTGAGTTTAAGATCTGGTCATCATGAGAATGAAGATGAAAAGATTGCTAGATATGTTGGTGGTTTAAGGCTTAATATACAGGATGAATTGGTTTTGGCTAACCCTAGTAGTGTAGAGGATTGTTATCAAATGGCTATTAGGGTGGAGGAGAAAATGAAGAGAAGGAAAGACAAAGCATCAAGAGGAAGAGGCAGCACTTCTAGAGGAAGAGGATTCTATCCTAATTCAAAGACAAACAATGAGGGCCAAGGAGAAGACAAGAAGGATCAAGAGAAATCTGATTCAAGAGGTGGATGGACAGGTTCAAGAGGCAGATTTGGTGGAGGAAGAGGTTCCTATCAATTCTCAGGAAGATGCTACAATTGTAACCAGCCTAGACACCCAGCCTTCAAGTGTCCTGAAAAGCAAGGCTCAAGCTCTTATGGTGGAGAAAGGAGGAATAAATTAGTGCATGAAGATGAAGAGAGTGGGAATTCACCTATAGTCAACCTTACATCAGAAGAAGGAGAGGCACTCATGATAAGGAGAACTGTGTTGCAAGCATCCAAGGAGGAAGAATTGAGTCAAATGAGGAGTCTATTCAGAACTACATGCAAAAGCAAAGGTAAAGTGTGTCAAGTTGTCATTGATTATGGTTCTCAAGATAATCTAGTGTCTAGGGAGATGGTGGATAAGTTGAGTTTGGAAAAGTTACCTCATGAATCACCTTATAGAGTTTCTTGGGTCAATGATAATCAAACTTTGGTGGTAAAAGAGCAAGCATATGTTGATTTTCAGATTGGAGAGTATAAGGATAGGGTTCTATGTGATATTTTTCCAATTGATTGTTGTCATGTACTCTTAGGGAGGCCTTGGCAATTTGATAGGAAGTCTATATATGATGGCTAGGAGAACACATACACCATCAAGAAGGAGGACAAAACTTTTAAGTTGCTTCCCTTGAAAATAAGTGTAAGGGATAAAGGTAAGTCTAAGGTAGTGTTGTTTGGTAAGAAGGAGCCTTTAAGGCCCGAGAACAGTAAGTCTGATATGGTTGTAGGTTTAGAACAGATTGGTGGTGTTGTGACAATGGGGAAGGCACCTACAAATGATGTTAAAACAGCAGGGAGTTTGTTTTTGCAAGGGGCGAAGAGAGAACTCAAGCCTAAGTCTGATTTGATCAAGGTAAGTGCTAAGTGTGCAAAGGAGTATGAAGGATAGGGTGAAGTTGTTGTTGGGACCATGGTGTGTCCCATTACTATGAAGGTTGCTACAAGACAAGTGAAATTTGGTAATGCAAAAGAGGATAAAGTTGTTAGTGCAGGGGTACAAGAGGATGGTGACATGGTAAGTCTAGGGGCATTACAAAAAGAACAAATTAAGCAGAGGCATGCAAGTCTAATCACAGAGCTAGTAAGGCAAAATGTGCAAGGAATGGTGAGGAGCTATCCATGTATGGGTGGAGCAAGGAAGAGAACAGGTTTCTATGATTCTAATGTTTGTTTATCTGCAGGTCTAAGGCATAGAACAACACCAAATTTTGATTCAGGACTAAAGAGATCAGTACCAAGTCTGAAGATGTTTGAAGCAACAATGAGAAGGCCAAGAACAAGTTTCCACTCTTGGGGCAAGAGTCCTTTTTATGGGGGGGTGTATGGTGCAAGAGCACCTACACCTTGTGAATTCTAAGTTGATACCTAGGTGTGTCTTGTGTTCATTTATGCTTAATAAGGTCTAAAGGACCAGTCATAATGTAATTTGAAAAGGTTTTGAATCATTTAGTTGAATTTGTTAGTTTGATTCATAATGCAAAAGCCATGTGAAATCATGAGTTTTAAGGGATATGGGGAGTAGGGTCTTATTCCATGTTAAATAATGTCTCGATGACCATTTTAAATGTATTGGAGGGCTTAATAGGTCAGTTAGGTGGTATTTGCAAAATCAAGTTGATCAAGTTGTAATGGGATAGTGATTAAGAGCAAAATTGGGAAAAATTGTCAACTTAGACTCTAACAAAGGGTGGTTATGGTATTTTGTCATTTCAAGGGATTATTTGAAGGTGTTAACATGATATATTGTGGGAATATCTTGAAGGGAGGCTGTTGAAGAAGTTTGCTGGTTTTTTGTGTTTTCCATTAAGAAATTGCTGATCCCGTGCATTGTATGACCTGTACGTATTTTTTTACACTACAAAACTATTATGGTTGGATAGATAATTGAATAAAATTTCTTTTGGCATTGGAATGGTGTTATTTCATTAAAAATTGAGTGAGATATCCTTGTTTTACTGTCGGGTGGTCTCAAACCCCATGTTTTTCTTGTTTTCCTGAACTTTATAGGCTTGGTACGGATCCGTACAGTATCTTTTGGCTCTAAAAATCATTTTGAATGTGTATACATATGATTTAACTTTCAAATGCATTTGATTTGAGGATTTGAACGTTCATATTGAGGGAGAAATCATTATTTTTCTAAAACTGCCTATTTACACTGTTTTGGGGGTTGTGAGAGGAGTCAAAATGCCATTCTAAGCCTTCCACCCACTGTGAAGACCTATAACTCAGTGGATAGGCTTATATAGGCATAATAAACATGTTAATACTTTTTTTTTTGGTGAAGGTTAAGTGATTTTCATAACTTCGTGAGAGCCTCTTGGGTGGATTCCATTGGAAAGGTGCATGGTTTGATGGGTATAGTCTTGAATTGGACAATGGGAAGTTAGGGATGGCTATTTTATGAACTTTTGAGAATATTGGGGATAAAATATGAGTGTCTGAGTGGGTGGCATGGTCTGGGAGGCTTTGGAAGTGTCATTTTCAATAAACCCTCATGAATTGTGCCTAAAACAAGGTTTTTTCAAGTTTGACATGTGTTTGTCCATACCAATGGAATATTTTTGTGATTTTGGAGGTTTGAAGGTATATGAATTGCTGCCCCAAGGTTTCATGGTCCTGTGATAGGTTTAAAGGAATGTTGCTTTGTAAAATAGGCCTAATCAGCATAATTGAGCCTCCTGGGTCTACATCAGTGATGGTGGATTAGGATAAGAGGACATGGATGGAGGATCGGGATAGAAATATATGGATGTTGGATTAAGGTGGGAAGATGTAGATGTGGAATTAGGGATATTGGGATGGTTGATGATAAGTATAGGAGTATGAGGATGGTGGATTAATATAGGAGGATATGGATGTTGGATAGGAGGCAAATATAGAGGGAGGACATGATGGATATATGGATGGTGATGATACTGGATATCCCTTGTCAAGGGTAGCATAAGGACTATTTTTAGATGTGGATGAAGGCATGGGGGGATATTTTGGAGGAGTTGTTGGATTTTGGAAGGCAATTGGAAAAATCTTGCTAGCAATGATAGCATCAAGGGGATCTACATTATACTCATCTTGATCAACAAGACTTTTGTTATCGTCATCAACATAGTTGGGATTTCCCTTGACTACTATTATTGGTTGTGCGGGAGTAGGATAAGGATTCATGATATTAAATGGAATGGATATAGATGGAAAAGATGGGAATAGATGATTAGAAGGAAAGAATAGATGATGAAAAGATAAATAGGATGGATTGGAGTAAGATGGAAGAAGAGATATTAATATTTTTTTTTATATCATAAGATCTTGGATATAGATGGACGAAAGCTCAAATTGGGATTTAGGTTAAGCTCATATTGGGATTGGATTAAAGCTCAGATTAAGATGATGTGATTAAATCTCAGATTAGAATTGGATTGGAGCTCATATTAGGACTAGATTGAAGCTTAGATTATGGTACAAAAAAATTCTAGGAGTGACATGATTGAGAAAAATCAAAAATTCAAATTTTCTTTTTTTTTTGGTTTTTTTCTATGTTGTAGTAAATCACGTTTTTGGAGGTCTTCGAAGCGGAATTTGGGGTTGAAACTTATGTCGGTCCTTAAAATTGGGCCGCTAAAGGTGAATTCTTTAGGGATTGAATTATTAATCTTGGAGACATTTCCAATGGTGTAAACGGTTCTGAATTTTGATCAACGAGTAAAAAGTTATGACCCCAACAAGTTGGGGTAAATAAATTCCTAGTTTTTTTGAAAATCAGATGGTTTGGGGATAAATAGGAAGAGGAGAAATGATTTGATTATGGTTTTGGATTGAGTAAGATGTAGGCTAATTGTGGCATGAATTATTAACCCTCTGGATTTTTTATGGGGAGCAGATTCACCTATGTGAAGAAAATTCGCCTGAATAGAGAAGTTGATTTGCCCAAGCAGAGAAGCAAATTCACCCCCTAGGAGCAAGTTCTCCCAAACAGAGAGTCAAATTCTCCCAAGAAGAGAAGTAGATTCACCCCTAGGAGCAAGTTCGCCCAAATAGAGAAGCATATTCGCCCCTAGGATCAAATTCGCCCAAATAGAGAGGCAGATTCACCCAATCAAAGAAGCAGATTTTGTTGGAATTAGGGAACACTAAGAGGGGGGGTCAATCAGTGTTCTACAAATCTTAACCTTATTTATTTGATATTTAAACCATTTTAACATTAAACCAAAATAAATATGCAAACACACAAAATAATCATCCAAGACACCATAACAAAAGGATTTTTACATGGAAACCATGTTAGGGGAAAAACCACGATGGAGGTCAATCCACAATTTGAGTACTCAAATATAAGTTTGACAAAATGGGAATGCACTTGCATTCAGGCTCACTGCTCAAAATAGAAAGGCTCACCACCTTATAAAATATTCAGATTAAGTCCATTTAAAGGATTGAACTGGAGGAATGGCATCTACTCATGCTTGGTTATAGTTCTGGTTAAGCACATTTGATGATTTATGACCTTCTATTTGATTTTTCTCTTCTGCTCTACTCTGCTCTGCTTTGCAATTCACATCACAAATATTTTTACAAGTGAATTAACCCTACCATCCTTTTGAATTTTGCATCACTCACTAACATACTTCTCATCTCTTGTCTCAAAATGATATAACCAATCACTTATATATATCCGCAACTAAATATTCAATCATCCATATGTCATCTTTAATAGAACATAAGATACTTTCCAGCCGTCAGCTAAATCCACAAATAATTTTCAATGCACACCATCCAAATTCGGCCATAACATAGTGAGGACCTAAATAAACATGTTCGAACAGAAAAACATTTAATAAATTACTCCTTAAACATCTGCAATGGCTATATCCACCAAGTCGACCTTCCAGCATTGATAAACAAAAAATCAATACACCAGGTCTCCTAATTTGTACACCAGTGAATGTGAACCCAGATGCTTCTTGGATAAGATAGTACGAACATCAAAATACCTTTCACTGAGATCCACAACTTAAAATGATAAGTTGATGATGCAAATAGGTTCATCTTCAGTCGGATACCCTATTCTTCACTATGTCTATCGGTATGGATAAATACTAAAGTGTGGACCAGATCAATGACTTAGGTTGCCATCAATGACAACACTAGATGCTAACAATCTCCAGAAACCATATGCCAACAATCTCCCCTTTAGCATTGATGGCAACACTTAGTGAAAAATGACTAAGTGTCAGAGCCAATACTGCAATCCTTCAATACTTCAAAAAATTATAAATGACACAACTCCCCCTGAGTTTGATAAGGAATTTTTCACTGCTCTCTCTCCCCCTTTGACATCAATGACAAAAATGTATTCAATATCCCCCTTTGAAATATGACCAAAAACTTGTTAATGCAAAACTGATTTGAAAAAGAACAACTGTTACTTGAGTTAGAAGATTATCTTGTGTTTTTCTTTCATCTCTGGAAGAAGTTTCTTCCAAGCTTCTATTGCAATCCCTGATATTATGATCATGCTATTATTTTTAGATCTCTTTTTGATAATCTTCATGAGGGATTCTGGAATTGTGATCGCATCCTCTAATTTCTCTCTTTTCCTCAGAATCTTAATTAACTGCTCCAGTCTGCATCCAATTAAGTCCTTTACTTTCCAAAAAGTGTCCACAAGCTTATTTTTGGTGAATTGAACTGTATGTTCATACTGTAACTCTTGAATCCTTTTCTTGATTGAACCATCCTGATCTTGAAACATATCAAAACTTTGTCTAATCCTATTTAACTTTGTTTCAATTTCCTCCAACTTTTCTTTGTATTTTCCAACTACATGAGGCCAATGGATGCAATAGTTATAGATGTTTTTTTTTGTACTTATGCATTGCCTTAGCTCATTCATTTTCCTTTTTAACTTGGTAAGAGATACTTTGTGACGCTTCTTCAAATGTAAGATTACTTATTCTTCTTCCTTGTTTTGAGACTCAGAGTCCATGATTTCCTTGATGCATTCAAACATTTCTTCTGGTAAAATATTTTACAAACTCTCCAATTTGATTTGGTTGTGCACAACATGAGCACTTAGTACACTCAAAATCATATCATGTTCATATGAAGATTTGATAGACCATAATTTAGCATTTTTTTAAATTCCACCTTCCTCATGAATAAGATACAGTAGTTTTTCTTTCATTAAGTCATCTTCATCTTCACTTCCTTCTGTTATTTCCTTTTCTTGTTCTAGTTCAATTGATTCTAGTTCTTTTCCTTGGGTGCCCTTAGTTTCCTTATCAGATTTCTCATCTGGTATATCCACAATCACTTGCTCTTTTCCTTTTCCTTCAATTTTTAGAATATTTCATGTCGAAGGAGTATAGATAGCAGTTTATTTTTCTCTTTTCTTCTTTCTCTCCATCTCATCGAAAGAGGAACCAACTTCAAGTGCCCTTACCAAAAGAGAAGTACCAACTAAGCCAAACTTTCCTAGCAAACCTTTAAAGAAGTTTCCATATTCTTGATCATAGTTTTCCAAACTTTTAGAGTGTGTGTAAATTTGTTTGCACACCGGTTCATTTTCTTTCCACATCACATTGTTGTTCATCGGTAAGCAATTCAGAAAGTACATTACTAGAATTATAACCAAAGTACCAAACCTAAAAGGTTAATCTATCATCTTCATCAACTGCACATTATCCATCAGTTGATCTTTCAGCAATCTGTAAAGTTCAAAGTCTTGATATTCCATTATCATTTTGTGTGAAATATAGACCGCACCTACTGAAGTAGCACCTTCTCTATTTCTAAAGAAGATTTTATAAGATATGCCATGTGCAATGTATCTTATCACAGAGTTTTTGATTGTTGAGATTATTAGTGCCCTTTGATCTCCAATAACTCTAGTTAGGGTTTTGACTTCTTTATTCTGGATAGACTTATTTCTCGGTATATCCCCAACTTTACATAATTTAGTTAAATTTCCAATTACTTCTTTCAAATTTAAGTAGGTTTTGTCCAGAATTAGAGTGTCATCATTCAATCTTCTCAAAATAAACTTAATGTTTTAAGTGTTTTTGAAATAGGGAAACTCATTCCAAATGTCCAATTTTTTGTGTTTAGCTTCTCTCAGCCATTTCAATTCATCGGGTGACAATAAGTTCCTTATAGCTCTAATATTTTCACTGTTATACTTATCTAGATTGATCATTCCTTTGAATTGCTCCATTTTTCCTTTTTTAGTCATGTTTTGTTTCTATCAACCACACACCAAATTAAATGAAAATTTTTGAAGTACCTGATGAATTAGGGTTTCGTAGCCAAAATGCCTTCACGCCTTCGAGATTTTGTTGCAGAGTGCTCTCCTTCTTCCATTATTTGACAAAGTGGTAAATGAGGGTTTCAACATGTATTTTTATAACTTCTCACACCTAACCTTTTTGATGTAATAAATGATTTTTCCCTAGGTGTTCTGGATACCCTATTTTCTTAGACAGCGACAGAAAATTCTTCTACAGACCTATGATTTCTTGAATTTCCTTGTGAATTTTTTCCAAAGCATCTATAGATCATTAATACAGCTTTTGACAATCTTTAATGTTCTGGTACCAGTTATACACAAGGGAAAAAGGATTTTCTTAAAAAAATCCCCCTGGTCCAATGGCCTAAAATCAATTTCCAAAGGAATTACCGAAAGTAGGTTTTGGTACAGACCTATTTCCTGCATCAGACTTCATCTTTCTTACCCACATATTCTTCATTTGATCTCTTATTTCATCCGCAATCACCTTCCCTTTATCTTTATCATCTTTCTGTGTATTTATGCCTTTGTATGTCGAACCTCTTTTATCCATATTTTTGTTTCTACATAATCTTATAATTTGACCATATTTGTTGCAATTACAGCACAGTATTTCCTTGTCTAGACCAATCATTCCATTGATTTATTCTTGATCTGCATTGGTTAGCCATATGCCCAAATCTTCCACAAGTATAACATTCAACATTCCTTCTACTGACAAAGTAGTTTGACACATTTTTTCATTCAATTCACTTATGACCAAACTTTTTGCAATTGAAACACTGACCGAAAAATGATGAATCACTTGATTTCACTTTACTTCTACATTAAGCTGCCATATGACCAATTTTATTGCAAGAAAAAAATTATCCATTAAAATTTTGAGTACTAGGTTGTCTTACTAGATGCCTTTTTTCTTTGTTCATCAGATTTCCTTGCCTAAAATTCCTTTGTCCAGATTTGAAACATTCTTCTTTCTCATATCCAATGCATTGCTTGTCATTTTTGTTCTTTTGTCCTTGAGTTAGCTCATCAAGCTTAACTGAGATAATCTTAAACTTATCCTTTTATTCATTTGTAGTAGTAAGTTCATCCCTGAGAATAGAAATCTATTTTTCAATCTATTCTTTATTGTTTCTAGATTGTTGTAGTTCAATCTCCAACTAAATAAATTCTCCATTTACTCTTTTGCATTCATCAGATTTTTATTTTAAGGACTGAGCAAGGTTCTCCTCATTCTTCTTTCTTTCTTCAATCTCCTTAGTCAGCTTCATCACCATATATTTCATCTCATTTTTTAGGGTAGCATTGCCTTTAGAAAGCCTTTCACATTCTTTATTTATTTCCTTCAAGGTTTGATTCAGGTGAACATCAGCCATGTTTCTGCTCTCTTTTTGCTTAATCTAATCATAGAGATATTTTCTCTTCTCCCTGGATTTAACAATTTGATCCTTTAATGTCTAAATGAATTTCTCAGCATCCTTAAGATATTGTTGAAGACTACCAGAGGCCATTACATTCCAAGATCCACCTCAAGTTGCTAAACTCCTTCTGAGGAACACAACTCTGATACCAATTGTTGGAATCAGGGAACACTGAGAGGGGGGTGAATCAATGTTCTGCAAATCTTAACCTTATTAATCTAATATTTAAACCATTTTAACATTAAACCAAAAGAAATATGGAAACACGCAAAACAATCATCCAAGACACCATAACACAAGGATTTTTATGTGGAAACCTTGTTAGGGGAAAAACCACGGTGGAGGTTAATCCACAATTTGAGTACTCAAATATAAGTTTTACAAAATGGGAATGCACTTGCATTCAGGCTCACTGCCTAGGGCTTACTACTCAAAATAGAAAGGCTCACTGCCTTACAAAATATTCAGATTAAGTCCATCTGAAGGATTGAACTGAAGGAATAGCATATGCTCAAACCTGGTTATAGTTTTGGTTAAGCACATTTGATGATTTATGACCTTCTATTTGATTCTTCTCTTCTGCTATGCTCTTCTCTACTATGTAATCCGTATCACAAATCCTTGCACAAGTGAATTCACCCTACTATACTTCTGAATTTTGTATCACTTGCTAACATATTTCTCATATCTTGTCTCAAAATGATATAACCGATCACTTATATATATATTTGCAGCTAAATATTCAATCATCCATATGTCAGCTTTAATAAAACATGAGATACTTTCCAACCGTCAGCTAAATCCACAAATGATTTTCAATGTGCACCATCCAAATTTTTCCATAGCATAGTGAGGACCTAAATAAACATTTTTGAACACAAAAAACATTAATAAATTACTCCTTAAACATTTGCAATGTCTATATCCATCAAGTCAACCTTCCAACAGTGATAAACCAAAAATCAATACATTGGATCTCCTAATTCATACACTAGTGAATGCGCACCTAGATGTTTCTTGGATAAGATAGTACGAAAATCAAAATACCTTTCTCTGATATCCACACCTTAAAACGATAAGGTGGTGATGCAAATAGGTTCATTTTCAGTCGAATACCCTGTTCTTCACTTTGTCTACCAGTATAGATAAATACTGAAGTGTGGGCTGGATTAATGACTTAGGTTGCCATCAATGATAACACCAGATGCCAACAATCTCCAGAAGCCCTATGCCAATAGATTTTCCCCTAGGAGAAAATTCACCCAAATAGAGAAGCAAAATCGCCCGTGAGAGCAGATTCGCCTAGAACAATTGGCAAATTCACCCAAAGAGCTGCAAACATTGAAGAACGGGCAGAGGTAACGGAAGAATGGGAAGGGGTGACTAAAGAATGGGAAAGTGTGACTTTGAATATTTTCCTAATAGGATGAAAATTTCACCTAAACGGATTTGAATAGGGGCTTGGATGGATATGTAGACACATAAAAATGACCTAGGCTCGCAAACTCTTCTTCTAACCCTAATTAGGACATTTTAATTATGTCCCTAACTCACTTTCAACTATTAATTAGATAATTCATAATTATTTAATTAATTCATGTCCCCTTTATTCTTCTTGATTATTAAATAAATAAATTTTAGTTATTTATTTAATGCGTCACTAATTGTCGAAATATCCTCTTATAATTAAATAAATTTCTTAATTTATTTACCCCTTTATGTCTTCCTAATTATTAAATAAATAACTTTATTTATCTATCTAATTATGTCACTAATTAAGTCCTCTTCTTCCTAAAATTAAATAAATTCTTATTTATTTAATCCACCTTCCACTATAATTAAATAATTATATTTAATTATCTAATTATTCATTAGCCTCTTCTCTTTAAATTAAATAAATTTTATTTATTTAATTTGGTCCTCTCCTAAACTTTAAATTAAATCTTTATATTTAATTTAAAAGGTTCCATTTGTCACATTCCTCTAAATATTAAATAATATCATCTAAATTGAATAACCTTTTATTATTTAATTTCTTCTAAATCTTATTTATTTAAAATAAGTCCCAGCACATAAATTAAATAATTTTATTGTTTAATTCACCCTCTTTTATTGTGCTCATTTTAAATAAATTTATTTATTTAAAATAAGTCTTATTTAAAATTCCCTTCTTTTGTAAATAATTTAATTTAATTTCTTTACTATCACATGACCCCACACCTTTTTGAATTAAAATAGTTTTTTAATTCGAAAAGTCAACATTCCCTCCTGATTTAAATAATTTTAAATAAATTATTTAATTCCCCAACGACTCTGTTTTCCATGCCCGGAATCTTTTGTCACATGCATTGTCAGCCATTGATTTGATTCTCTAAAGAATCAATCTTGACCCTTTATTTCAAATTTGACCTAATGTTGCCCTAACCCTAATTGTGGGTTGTTTTATTGAATCTCGTCCATTGATTCTAGGGCATTTACTAACTTTCAATCTTGGCCATTCACACAAAATTGCATCTTCTATAAAAGAGCAATTTTGGTCTCATTTTGATCATCTTGCATTGTCATATTTTAGAGATCTCTTATCACACACATCTTACACTTTCATGTTTTGATTATCTTGCATCATTGACATCTCTAATCATCTTGCATTTTTATAGTTTATCATTTTAGCATGTTTATCATAGCATATCTAGGTTTTCATTTGATATTAGCTTAGAGTTTGTAGATGTTTACTATTTGTAGTAGGGCATAGTTTGCATCTAGGTCATTTCAAATCCTTCAATATTTGCTTAGGGCTTTTCATTTCTATTGGCTTGCTCTTCATAAATCTGAGGGAAAACAAATCATATTCAGCAAATTAAGAAGGTGTAATGGAGGTTAGTCATGGAGGATGAAGACAATCTATGAGATTGTTCATCTATTCCTTTGCACTCCATTGCCAACTGTGGGTTTTTAGGTTTTCTGCATATTATAGTTTGCTAAACTAAATAGAAATTTCTCATTGTTACAGGATAACGAGATGAGAACGGAGGAAACAGACACCAAAACGGACCCGAATGGGGTCCCAAACGAAGAACGGGATAGCCAACGGAAAGAATGGATTCACCTAAAAGGACCCAAATGGAGATTCATATGGAGGATAGGACCACTAATGGATAAGCGGATATGTCTAAAGGGATTTGAATGAGGATGATGACGGAGAACGAGGTAGAAAATGATCAAACGAACACCAAAACAGACCCAAATGGGGCCTCGGATGAGGAAGAAAAGGTAGATTCGCCCCTCTATTAAGGTAGGTTCACCCCTATACTAAGAAAGTTCACCCAAGTATAAGGAATAAGTGAATTTTTAACAGGATGAAGAATAGATGTCAGAACGAAACTGAACGAGGTCTCGAATAGGGAATAGGATGACAAAACAGATCCGAATGGAGAATCATAGGGAGGATAGGACCACCAATTGATAGGTGGATACACCCAAAAGGATCAAGATGGGGACTCGGATGAAGAACGAGACAGAAAACGGTCGAACGAACACCAAAACGGACTCGAACGGGGTCCCGAATGAAGAAAAAAAGGCATATTCACCTATTTGTTAAGGCATAATTTCCCCTATACTAATAAATTTCACCTATGACAAGGGGATGGGATAATTTGCAAAGGGGTATGAAGAACAGATGTCAGAACGGACCCAAACAGGGTGCCAAACGGGGAACAGATAGCAATACGGATGAACGGAGACTCGAAATAGAGGACGAACACCTAAACAGACCCAAACAGAGACTCGAAATAGGCAACAAAATCCTAAATGGAGTCAAAGGGGACTTGAAATGGGAACCAAAATCTTAAACAAAGTCAAATGGGGACTCAAAACAAAGACAGGATGAAGAATGGGATGAGAACACAGAGAAAGATCACCTTTGAAGGCAACGGGGGACTATGGTGGAGGACAACAAGTATTGAAAATATCAGACAGAAGGCTAGACTGACTCAACCAAAAAGAAAAGTATCGGTATCATACAAAGAAGACACTCTAGGCAACACAATCCAAGAATTAGTGATAAGGGTGTCTATCTAGGCTGAACAAGGCTATCTCATGAGTTCCTGATATATGCATGGTATGTGGGGCACAACCATGAACACCATCCCATTAGGCATGAGTCGAGAGCCCCAACAAGGTACTAGAAACTCAGACCAACTCTTTACGTCTTAACTAGGTATCACCCTTACTTCGATGCTCCACCAAACACGATGTGACTAGATTGAGGTACAAATTTTGCTCTCCCCCCTTTATATACCCCACCGATAACACTTGGTTGGGATCTTCCCCATGTGATGAAATCCCAAGTAGGTCCCACTAAAGGAAGAAGATACTAGATGTTTCAACTAGTCCCCAGGCTCGCATGTAGTGCAAGGGGAGAGCTTAGACACACTAGCACTTCCTAGGAAGACTCAACTAGACTAGAGAAAGCTGCGATTTCTAGTCACCCAAGATCACCTAAAGGTGCAAGGGGAGTGGATACGTCAACAGCCTACTCTCAAACATAGAAAAAAAGTGAAAATTGACCCTTTAATTAAAGCTATGTGTGCCTAGCTAGTATGAAAAACAACAAACTAACTAACTAACTGTTCTTGGACTGATCGTTCTGCAAAAAATGCATTAGTAGTTTTCCACCATCATTCTTGGATGAACGAGAAACAACTGCATAGATTGTTAGGAGAGAGCAATAACACTCAAAAACAACCGATTTAATGGATTAGTATTTGAAAATGGAAGCAAAACGATACAGAAAATGGAATGTTAGGGTTTCAAATTCACCTCTATGTGAGGGAAGTTCACCCCTCCAGAATGTCAACTTCACCTATCTGTTAAAGTAGGTTAGACTATCTATCAAGGCAAGTTTTCCCCTCTATTAAGGCAGGTTTTCCCCTTTATTGCTAGATGTAGATTCACTTGTTCTTGAGTGCATGTTCGCCTATTTGAGCAGGTTCACCCTTGCAGAGAGGCAGGTCTACCCCTTTAAGCATATTCACCCCTGCAAGGAGGCTAGTTCACCTCTCCAAGTAGATTTACCCTTGTAGGAAAATTTTCCCTTGCAGGGAGGCAAGTTCACCCCTACAGAGAGGCAAGTTCACCCCTCAGGGCAGGTTCACCCCTATAAAGAGGCAGGTTCACCCCTTAGGGAAAATTCGCCTCTATAATTGCAATCTGGACCTACAAAAGTTAAACAACAGAGAATGTGAAAGAGCAGACCCATGACGTGGGTCGCACTAGGCATGCCAAAAATGTGTGCAGGTGTTTTAACTAAGCCTAAAATACAAAATCAAAAGAAATAAAAGAAAGAAAAACACAAGCAACACCTCAAGTCTAGGCCTAACTTGAACTTGAATGAAATACAAGAAATGGAACGATATTACCTTGTCCAAGTTGATCGAATGATTTTCCTTGTAGATCGTTCAATTTGTGTGCTCCTAGACCTATTTCAGAAGCATAATAACTTGTAAATACTTGATTTGTATCTAAAAGATGGCGGATTGAGTACAACATGATGGTTGGAAAATGGAAGACTTGAGATGGGTTGAATGAGAGTGATTGTGTGTGGATAAGGTTGTAAAAATGGTTAAGTGTTAGTCATTAGCAAGAGGAGATTGAAATGAATGGCCAAGATTCATTCTTGGGAGAAGATCAAGGGTTCAAATCAATAGTTGACCAAAGGAATTAAAAATTCCTTTTTAATGTGCATGGGGAAGATAAAAGGAATAAAATATTCCTTGGGAAACCTTGGGTGAATAAATAGAATTTAAACTTTCATTGGAAAGTACATGGGGATTGTAAATGGAATTAAAAATTCCACGAAGAGTGTTGGGAGAATAAAATGGAATTAAAAATTCCATTGGGATGTGGGAAGATTTGACTAAAGGGGGGTTGATTAGACTAGTGATGAAGGATTAGAAGAGGGTTAGGTGGTTAATGATGATTGGGAGCCAACATGCAAAATTTGGAGGATGTGACACCTCCTAATCATGGATCAAGAATGTGCACATCCCTAATGATTGGATTAGGAGATGAATTGTGATTAAGTGTGGATGGGACATAAAGGGAATTAAATAAGTGGGTTATTTATTAAATTCTTTGGAAGAAAGGGATAAAGGAGCAAGGTATTTAATTATTTAACTAAATACCTTAAGGATTTAGAGGACTTTAGGGGTATTAATTAAATAATGGAAATATTATTTAACTAATGTGGATAAAAGGATATTTAGACTAAATGGATAAATTTGACCAAATGTAAGTGGTTAGATTTAGGTGTTTACAACCATATTGATAAATAAGCCTATATCCAGGACCACAGTGTGTTTGTAATGCTTCTGAAGGTGGTGGTTCCATGTAGATTGCATTGCTCCACCAATGGACATCAAATGCATCTACAATACCACAACCATCTCCCTTGTTTTATTTACAAATGTTAACCTCCTTCATGAGAGCAAGATCATCCTCCTCGGTAGGGGAATAATTGGATTCTTGAATAGGATAACAATTTTCCTTCTCAATGGGAGTTTGATTCATTTCCTTATTAGAGGTATTCAAGGTTATCAGAAGTTTTAAATGATCGAGATTCACTTTGTATTCTCCAATGAAGAATTCTAAGAATTCTAAGAATCCCCAATCATCACCAAGGAATGCATTTGATTCAAAAGAAGAAGTGGATGGAGAAGACTTAGGAATTTCTACTTTAGGTTGTTCCTTTTTAGTGGCATTCACTTCGGGGACAACCTCTATGGAGGGTATCAACGAGGAACATGTCATCACATTGGAAGTTAGAGATGAGAACAATTCTTAAGAGTGGATAAAATTGAAGCTCAAGCAGTAGCTGCTAGTTCACAAAGGTGAACGGATTTCGGGTCAGATTTGACTGTGACCATTCGATTATTTACAATAAACTTTAAATAATGTAGAGTGGAAGTTACAACACCCCTATCATGAATCCAAGGTCTCCCACGAATAATATTGTAAGGTAAGTGGCCAAGAATCACATATACCAAGGTGGGTAAAGTAACGAGGCCCAATCACAAAGGCACGATTATCATGCCTAGAGCTTGTCAACCAAAATTATCAAACCCATGAATGTCCAAAGAAGAAGCAGCTAAAGAAGAAGAATCAACCTTAATCTTAGGTAATAGGCCTATACCACAAACATTGAGAGTTTAACCCATGTCAATGAGGGTACACCTAATACCAATAGTATGTACATTAACTATAATCATTAAAGGATGTGCTTGATTTTACACATTTGGGGGCATAATTTCTTGTAGATAGAATGTGATATTCAGAGAATCTACATGAATATGAGCCATCAACACATTAGAATCCATTAGCCTCATGGAGGAAAGCAAGAGGATCTTTTGCAAGGCTTCTTGAAGCATAACTTGATAAACCAGAGTGGTCTAAAGCAAATCCCCAAGTGAGATTTTAGGTGGAGTAACACAAAGTTGCTCGAGAAGATCATAATCTTTGGGTGCTTTAGTCATAGGTTTAGGTGTTGAAGAAAGACTTGGTTTGTAAGGTGGTAAAGAAGTAGGAATTTGAGTAGGTTGAGGTGTAGGAATAGAAGGTTGTTGATCCAAATTTTACTTAAATATCCTTGTGTTATATGTGTGCCCAACAATATTATAAGTAGAGTCCACAACCCTTATGAACCTTGAATATAATTTTGGTGAATCTTCATGGTATATAATTCCACAAATAGAAAAAATAATCTTAGGGAAGGGGCTATTCGGATTCAATTAAACAACGAGTCTCTTAGGACTTGGAGAAGCCACAGAGACTACAACAACGTTCACCAACTCCTTGGCTTTCAAAGAAGAAGTTTTCTCGAAAGATCTACTAATAGAGGAAGATGATTCTAATAAATCATCTACAACATCATCCAACATATCAAATTCTTCCTTAGAGAAAGAATTATCATAAGCACTAAAATATTTCAAAAAATGATTTGACATGTTCACGTCGAGTTCACCAAAATATGAGATAAGGGGGATTCACTGCTCATGAGTCTCTTCATTCTCAAGAGAATCCCAGGGAGCGAACTACCCATAACCACCTCAATACTAGTTGAATGAATAAATTCCAAAGAAACTATACACAAGCTAATTATCATGAAAGACTGTTTCAGGACATGAGAGAGCAAAGCTTCTATATTTTTTCCTCCAAAGGGAGATCTCTCAGCCAAAAGACTATAGTGTGGAATCAGAATGCCAATGCGGTGTGTTGGAGTCCAAAGGATGCATTAGCGTCCTCAAAAATAGAGAACTCAATACTTAAGAAAGAAGACTAAAACTTCACTATCTAACATAAATCTGAGGTCTATTCAACAGAATGACAAGATAGAAAATATAAACTGAGATAAAACACAAGGAGAGCTAAAAGAGGACATACAAGCAATCAATCATTTGAATCCTTCCTCCGAGCTTTGCTTCGGAAACCTACACACAAGATGAACGGGGAAAAAATTTAGGGTTTTTTTGGGGCTTGTCGCAGTCAAACCCTCATTTTGGTGTTCCCACCTCCACAAACAACCAAATAGATAGAGAGATTAATCAAAATGGATAAAATGAAGTGGTGAAAATAGTCCCTGCTTTAGGAGGAAACCCACATCACCAAATAGTAAATGAACACAAAGATCTAATCTATTCGCAAATAGATAAGAGCAAGAGAGTGTTTCCAATAGGCCACAACCCCCTCTTGAACACAAAGATACACCATTGAATTCTTGATAGAGAGAATTGGCTATTGGAGGGACCTCATTCCGATAGAGCTTCGCTTGTAGAAGTGTTTTTGCAAGGAATAGAAGAAGTTGAGAAGTGAAGTGAGATTGAGAAGAGAGTTGATTGAATGAGAGAGAACCCTCAAAAATGGGAGAAAAGGGGGGTTTTGTTGCATGCAAAGGTGAGAGGATACATTACACCGAAAAATTGACTGCAAAGACATGTGTCAAGATCCAAGATTTGAGATTCCCCCTTTCAAACTTGAAAAACTGCCAGGACGTCTATGCACCACACAAGCATCCAAAACACTAGTTTTCGAGAAATAGATTGACAAACTACTCTCGCTTGACCATTGGACCACATGTAGTTGGAATCACAAAATTTTGACTCATGAGGCTCTTGTCATAAATGCATTTAGGTGTCATTAATGTTGGGCAAAGTACTAAAATGTAAAATTTCCCCTAGGTGCAATTTTGTGACATTATAGAAGGTATGTTGATGGTGTTGGTCTCTTGCCTATGTCAAGAGGATTCGTGGTTTGGTGCTCCGGAAGATGGGTTTTCAAGTTACAGTATTTAGCAAAGTGGTTTGAGTGTACAAGTTGTGTACATTCTGAAGGTGCAAATTGATGTGAAGGATTTGTTGCATCTCAGGTGTTTTGTGGATTATTCTAGAAATTTGAGAAGTGTGGTATATAGTTTTCAAGTCATCCTTGGATTTAAGGAAGCGTGCACTTCAAGGTTTAATGTTGTTTGCATGGATAATGAACAACCTGGTATTTACACTGGATTCAAATATGTTTAAGTATTGATGAGGGTGTATTGTTGTGTGTGAGCATTGGTTTGGGTCCCAGTTAAGTTTTGTATTGGTCCCGTTTTGTTCTTATCCATCGTGGGAATGCTTAGTGTCGACCTATTTTGAATTTGTAAAGTGTAAGGTAAGATTAGTTGACTTGAAGATATTTTTTCAAGTTGTGGATTGTATAAATGTAAGGTGAGTTGATGCAAGATGGAGTGTGGAATAGAGTTGTGTGTTGTGATCCAAAATTAAGTACAAAGTTATGAAATGCAGTGCAAGCTATAAAGCAAGATTGTTGAATGTAGTGAGTTGAGGTATCTTGATATCTTGAGGATTGTGAGTGTTATTGAAGCTATTATGGTTGATTTTTTGTTGCATTGAGATCATGTTCTATATGTAACATTTCATCTTCTTTCTTCTTTCTATTTCAATAGTGAGCTTAGGCTATGATTCTTTCTAGATAGTGTTTCCTATTTTGGTAATGAGCCTCTTTGTACTAGTTTTGCAATTACTCATATTGTGAGCTAATCCTCACTGTGGTTTTTCCCTCCAAGGGTTTTCCACATAAATCTAGTGTTCTCTTATATGTGGGGTGTTGTTTTGGTTACAGTTATTTGAATTTCAATTTTAAACATTATAATATATTAAGGGGTTTAATGAATTTATGTGGATTTAATTACTATTGAGGGTTTTGATGTTTTAATTAGATACATTTGATTCACCCCCCTCTCAGTTGTGTTTCTCATTCAATAAAAGAGGCATCACTTTTGTGTCTAGAACAACCAAAAACCTTAGGATCACTTATCCAAATATTGAAATCAGAGCATTTAAAAAATGATTTATTTTAGTGAGTGGGAATTTTATGTACACAAATTCATACAATCATATGAATTTTTATAGATGTACGATACCATACCCTAGCTACCAGTAATCCCACTCTTTCCTACATCAACCTATTGCTGAGGTGATTTACACTTTACCAATGTATAGAACAAAATAATGAGTATTGTATCCTCTCTTGAACAAGGAAACCTTATTTTCTAACTTGATCTAATATGATTACCCCAAGGTTCCTAAAGTCAATTCTTGACCATGCTTTGGATAACATAGTGAATGATGTGATTTTTCTAGTAATCACAAGGGGCTTACACTTGCTAGAAATCTATAAACTTTTCTACAACTTCTCTTCAACATTATTTAGCTTTATGAGATCTAAAATTTCTATTTTTTCTTCCAACTTCTTCTTTTTTCGTATTTTATGACTTTAACCATCAAATAAACTTCAAAAAGGATTAGAGTTTAGAAAAATTAACTTAACCTAAGACTGAAAATGAATTGAAATCAATAGACAGGTTCCATAAAACCTCATTTTGATTTGCCAACTTTGCACAACTACACACAATAGATGTAATATTCAATGGTTTCTAGAATATTTTTAGATTACAAATCATTCATTAAACCCATCAATGTTAATGAAATTTAATGAACAATATATAATTGAGCTTATGCATAAAAATGGTTCAAACTAACCATACATCGAGACTTATAAACTTCAATAAGAATCAAATGGTATGAACCTAGAACTCCATCAAATATCTAACTTCAACAAATCTTTAAACAAACTAAACTGATTTTAGAACTTATAAATGTTGAGCAGACGCATGTAACCGTGCCAACATTCAAAATATAACACAAGATAAATTCATAAACTGAATTTTTGTATTAATTTTGGTAGTTTCTTGATAACAATTATAAGTTCTCTCCCTTTTTACAATGAGAAGGCATAGCCTTTTCATATATTTTCAAATATAAAATGAAAGGCTAAGATTCATTGTCAATCAATGGCTCAGATTCAATTATACTAGGTCAGTTTACATTTGCATTTAATATTGGAGGTGCATTAAATGCTTACAAAATATTCCCTTTTATCTCCAATTTAAGATTCTATTTTACTCTTGATCTTGGTATTTGTCTCTTTTTGTAAATTCAAAATAAGACCTTATTTCTTATCCCCAAAACAATTTGCATAACTGGCACCTACTTTGGCATAAATTCTTATGTGAACCAACATTAAATCCTACAGTTGCATTTAATATTTGGTTTGATAAATAGTTACAATATTTTCTAGATTTCCCTTTTAGCATTCGGGGATACACAACACCTCTTAGGCTAGCAAGCATTGACACAAATCCATATGTAGATCCCCCTTTGATTTATTTAATATTTTTCCAATAATAATTCCTCTCTTCTTAGCTTGTATTTGCTAGTCAAACATGAACAAATTTCCCTTAGAAATCTAAATATATCAAATTTACCTCAAATTTCAAGGAAAATAACCCACATTTAACAAATATCATTATTATTGATTCACATGCTAAAATCCAATCCTTAAATCATATTAAAAAACCTTTTTGAGATTTCAATTATCAAATTTTTTTGGAATTTTAGCCTGTCATTAAATTTCAAAGATTTTATCTTTTATGAAATTTCAGAGATTTTACTTTGTTTGGAATTTAGGAGATTTTAGGAAACTTGGAAATTTTTGGGATTTTTCCATTTTGGGAAATTTTCTATTTTGAAGAATTTTCCATTTCGGGGGAAAAATTCAGGGAATTTTCATTTTTTGCGAAATTTTTCCTTTTCATAATTTTTTCTTTTCAATTCAATAGTTTTTGGATTAGATTGTGTGAGAATTTTTGCATCAATGTTTTGGATCACACTCCATGATCCATCATCGGGATGAAAGCAAAGAGCTAAAGGAGAAAAAATGAATGGTTGCAAACCAAGAACAACCTAAAAAGAACAAAGAAAGGGGGAGGAGAGAGGAGGTTGCACGAGGACTTAGAAAGACAAGACAATTGAGAATTTGGACTAAAATAAAAATAAAAACAAAAACTTAAGAAAATGAGGAAGTAATAAATTATAGATAAATACAATACAATGATTGCCAATAACAAATGCATGAAAACAACACAAAAACCCAAATAAGAACGAAAAGAAAATAAATTAAAAGAAGCAAGCAGAAAGAGAAAATTATAAACTATAAAATAATATAAATATAGAACCAATAACTATTAACCTACAAAAACAAAACCAAGCACATTGCACAATTGCAAGAATGAAAAGCTAAATGGGAGAGAAATTATAAACAAGACAATGAAATAAATACCTAGATCTAATTACAAACAAATATAAAAACAAAAAATAAACAAAAATCAATTACAAGGCTAAAATTATACGATACAAAAATACTAAATACACAAAACCATAAACAATAAAAGACAATAGAACAAAAATAAAACAATAGAAAATACCAAGCAAAGAAAAATGAAAAACAAAAGAGCAAAACAAAACATGCAAAATAGACCAATTACAGAGACATATATATATAAGCAACAAAATACATAAAACCAACTTAAAAACAAATGCAAATAAATAAAAATACATATGTTAATAGACAGATAAATAAAAAACACCAACATACAAACAAATGAAAATAAATGAAAATACAATGCAATAATACAATTAAATAAACAAAACAAAGAGAAAACAGAAAATCAATACAACCCAAATTACAAATAAAAATACAAAACAAGAATAAAAGCATGGAAGGAAAATCTATAAAAATACAAACCTATGAACAAATAAGGGAACAAAACTAAACTAAACATTTTAATTTTTTTCGAAATTTTTTTCCATTTCAGAGAAATTTTGAAAGAGTTGAAATTTTCTCAAATGAAAATTTTGAAATTTTGAAAGAGTTTTGAAATTTTTCAAAACTGGAAATTTCAAAATTTTGAAAGAGCTTTGAAATGTTTTGAAAATGGAAATTTTGGAATTTTGAAAGTGCTTTGAAATTTTTCGAAAATGGAAATTTCAGAGATTTTTGAACTTCGTAGATTTTTTAAAGTTTTGGATTTTTTCACGAGAGGTGAATTTCCATGGAATGAAGAAATCCTAAATATTGGGAAATTCAATGGGATGAAGAAATCCCCAAAAATCAAGAGAACTTGAACTTTAGACCCTCAAAATGAGTTTTAATGACCTCCCACTTGGCATTTCTTAATTACAAATATCCTAATCTTCCCTATTTGATATGATCTTGATAAATAATAGGAAGATGACTCCAACAAAAAAAAATTGAGGACTTTTCTCCTAAAGAGAAAAGACAAGGAACCTCCAAAAGTTAAAAGAGAAAAGGGGGACCCGTTTAGATAGGGCATGTGTGAAAGGCACAACACAACCTAAAGTAGGATTTTCAAAAATATATTTTAAAACATATATTTTAATGAAAACAAGACTTTTTACATTTAATGATGGGTACAAATTGTACCCTGTATAGACTTACATAAGGTATTCTAGTCACTCAAGTTAGTTTTCTACCATTTTTTGAACTAGTGACTACGAATGACCTTTCTCCTAGTTGTACCTGACCATAATCATCTTAGCAGTGATAATTTGATTAATGATAGCATCTAATTTTATCTCCTGATGGCTTTATCCCACAACAACATACATTTTATTTCTGATTGTACAACAAACATTGGTAGTAGTATTTTGTTGGCCCTATTTAAACCAATAATGATGAATGCACATAATATTCCATTTTATAATAAATATTTTGATAGGGATAAAAAAAATTAAAAATGATGCATTTCCTAGCATGCTCAAGGAATATTCTAAGCCCACAAAGAATATATTAGAAATAATGAAAGAATATTGTGTCATTTATATATTTTGACAACTTAGCCAATTGAAGAGAATATTCTAAGTTTTGGGAATATACTGACACATATAGAATATTCAATATAAGAAGAATATTTTGGTAGGTAATGTCAATGCATGCACCTTGTCTTGGCCTCAAACCCTAAATTTAGCCTAAAGGATTTTTTTTCTTTTCGCTATAACTTGGGTATACAGAGTTAGATTTTGGCAAACAAGACATCATTGGAAATCTAGTTCTACATAATTTTTAGTGTTGTAAGTCTCATCATCAAATCTTTCTATTGGTACATTTTATCACCTACTAAAGTTAGATCATTATTTTGTCCTTTTGAGCTTATATTTTTTCCTATATCTCCAATTTTGGTGATTCTTACAATTTATTGGAAAGGTATTTTAGAGCTATTTAGATCTAACCATGCACATTTTTCAAATTTTACATCATTTACTTTTCATTTAATTTATCATTATTTCACATTCATGTCAATTACTTAGATATCTTAGCTCTTGAAAATGTTTTGTTTGCATGATATGACTTCCTTGTATTTATACTACATACATTGAGGTTATTGGTCTTTGATTTTATCATTTGAGGAGGTAACATGGATTTTAATGTTCATCCTTTTATGGGAATCCTTGAAAAACATAATTATGATTCTTAGAAAAATGACATCTTGACAGGTATGTGCACTAATCTATGACACAAAAAAGGTGCCACATATAAAATTTTCACAAAATTTCCCTTTTAGTGAATTCCAAATTTGGAACTTTCCAAATGGTCTTGGATGGTAGAGCTTAAGGATTAGCCATACAAATCCCATTTGGTGCTTTCCAAATTGGAAAAGTAAATAAAAAAACCTGACCCAACTCTTTCGTTCTACATTTTTCACGTTTTGGACTACTACATTTTTTCTCTGCTCAACCTACACTCGCCAAATACAACCTATTTTTTTCACTTAGATATTGTGAATCTTCGCAAATATGTGGCCAAGACATCGTAGAGGTGAAAGAGGTATGTTTTTTGGTTTTTTAGTTTTAAATTTGAATTAAATTGTAGATTGAATTAGGTTTTTTAATTAAAATTTCTTTTAATTTCCAAGAAATGAATCTCCACCTCCAAATATTGAAAATTCTCAATCACCTCCTCAAGAAGACCCTCATGAACAAAAACAACATCAAATTCCACACTCAATCTATAGACATCTTGTAGGAACACAAAAAAATATTATAAATCAAATAGAAAACAACAAAAAGAGAACTTGAAGAATTGATTGCAATGTTAAATGATATTGTTGCAACACACCCTCATAGGAGAGACCTTACCAAATCTTACACTCTATTATATCTCATGTAGGAGTGATGAGTGCAAAAATTTATTTTTGGTTGAATAAGAGGGAGGAATTAAAAAAAATTATTCAAATGGACTTTTGTATGTGCAAGTGAAGAAAGAGAAAACTATCAAATTTGGCTTGTGTGCCCTTTTCACTTACCCAAGAACCAATCAAATTTATTTGTTGCATGCAGGAGGTTCCCCATCCATTGGTACCACCATGAAGGAACAAAAAATAATTTTTGGGATAGGTGGTAAATGGTTTTTGACCATCCACCATGCAATAACCATGAGGTTCCCAAATTATTTTTGAGGAAACTCTATTGTGAGTTTGTCCTCAATAAGATTCCAAATTATTTTAACTATCTAGATTTTCAGGGTAGAGGTGGGGACTCCACACATGACAAAGTGGGGGCATGACATATTCCAAAGTTGGCACCGTGACCCTTAGCTAGACCCATGGTAGAGCATGTAACTATTCTTTCTATTGTGAAGGAAAATGTCAAGGTGGACACATTGGAGTTGATTAGCTCACTCACTCAAAGCCTTGTACACTCTGTAAGGCCTCTAGTAGAGCTTCATGTGGGAAAGTCTTCTAGGACCAAATTTCTAATCCACTTGTGTGACTCTTATAATATTATTTTCACGTACAATCATGAGAATGCTCAGGATGCGGCTACATAAGATACATCAACTACACAATAGATGAAAAATAAAAATATTTTGTTGAATGAAATATTAGGCATTGATACTCAGGTAAATTTCAGCTAGTTCATTTAATTTTTAAAAAATACATATATTCTTAAATTTAAGAATAACTGAATTATTAAAATGAATATGATGAAAATTTAGGGTTGGAGTGTTGATGATACATGCATAATTCTCGCAGACCCTTATTTGTTTACGTCATTGTGTCCACATGTATGTAACTTTTAATAAAGAAATAATTATTACATGTGAACTAAATCTAGAACAATGGATGTAACAATAGTGTAGGATGTCATAAGTCTAGAAATAAATCTCATTGAAGTATTGACAATAGGACGCTAGGTCATGAAGCTAATGCAAGTTTCAAAAATCTTAAGTGTACCCACTATGAACACTAAATTGACAACCAAACATAGTAAATATCCAAAATAAAAAATCAGAGAGCATAAACAAATAGAAAACACATAGATAGATGTCTAATAGAAATTTGAGCCAAAAAGGAAAGACTATGGCACCTAAAGCACCTATGTCCTAGATAGGCTCTTGCAAAATTAAAAGTTTGAATATCTATTATACTATTTAATATTTTTGTGTTTCTATGCAAATAGTTTTGACAGTGAATACTTTTCTAGATTTTACTGGATTTATAGTAATGTAATTCAAGATGCAAGTATGCAAGAATGTTGAAAATGCTTGAATAATGAATTACAATTGTAAATACAATTTCCAAATCTAATATACAAAAATTAACTGAACCTAATATGCTAAATCTGAAAATGATGATATGAATATGCCTTTTTGAAAAAACTAATACAATTTTTTACTTATTAACTATATGCAAGATACCTAAATGTATGAAAATGACACTTTTTATTTTTCTTTTCAGATTTTAAATGACCTAATGTAGATTTATGAATGCAATTTCAATTTAGACCTTAGCTAAAATGACTGAAATAAATCTTATTGCAACCTATGATGCAATATGATACATAATTTTTTAAAATTTTATGCCTTTTATGATGATGAAATGGATGCCTAATTGAAAAATGCAAAGAAATGCAATGCAGAATCTATATCTTTTAGGATATAAAAATACCCACTTACTTTTCTTCAACATTGGTAGTGATGTTTTTTACTAACATACCATTGTTGGACATCTGGCTGAGTGGTTATATCTATACATATATGCAATGATGAGAATATTCAATGGTTTGTCCTATTAGAAAATGTGCCTCAACTTGTTGGCTTGGACCTCTGTTAAGGACTTGGTAGATCTCCCTTATGTGTTCATTCCTTTACCTCCTTACCACTAGGTGTTTGTGGAAGAGGTGTGGTAGTGCGATTATCACCATACCGCAGGAGCCTTCTAGTGGAGGTGTGGTTGTACAGTGTATACCGCCATACCACGGGAACCTATTCATAGTCGAGCGGTAGTGCAATGTACCACCATACCTCAAGGTTCCTTTGTTTTTCTGGTGGTTGTGTGGTGGTACCACCATACCACTAGAGTCTTCATATAGAAGTGTGGTAGCATGGGGCATTGTTTGTCTAGCGGTTGTGTGGTGGTGCCACCATACCACAGGTTTCTTCAAGTTGGGATGTGGTAGTGTGGTGTATACCGCCATACCATGAGGGCTTTGCACCTATTGAGTGATATCTTGGTTTACTACCATACCTTGGGGGTCTTTTGGATGACTAGCGATGGAAGGACCATAAGATACAACTGACTATTTGGTGTGATTGTCAAAGTGATGGACGAATGATGTGTTGACACTTAGCATGATTTAATTTTTTTTATTTTACTTCATTGTTGAAAATAAACAACCATTAGCTAAAAGCTTTATTTTTTGATAGCGATATATTTGCATTAAATGCATATGCTGACTTGGGGGTTGACAGAGTGCATATATGGTAATATTCTTTGTAACCAATTTAATGTTGGGTGGCCTAATGTGTGTTGTAGGGAGGTGACCTAAGATGAAGGAATCTTGTTGGTGGGGTAATTAAAATATACCTTGATGGTTTTTGGTTGAAGAGATCGAGATGAGAGATCAGAGTAGAATGTGTGTTAGAGTGGTATGCGCATAGCATTGTAATCATGAACACTGAGACACACAGAACAAAGAAGGATGTGAACCTATTGTGGACGTGAGGCTAAGCTGGCCAAGAGGATGGCTGAGTGAGTTGATAGGAAATGAATATGCATTGTATGTTGTGTGAGAACATTGGAACAATGTGAGGATTTTGAACAATGTTGTTGCTTGTATTCTCTAAATGGACAAGATGTAAACTCTTGAAGAGCATAGCCCTGAGATTGTATTGTAACTATTGTTGTTGTTGATCAATACAATTGAGCTGAGTGTTTTGGAGGCTAGGGTTTTTTACTTGAAAGGGTTTTCCCCACATAAATTTTTGTGTTCATTTGTTTGTCTTCCATGTTGTTTGATTCTATAATTTGAATATGTGCATATGTGTTGAATCTGGTTTAGTCTGCATGTGCTTTTCTCATAAGGTTTAATGAGGGAAATCAATTGTGCCTATTTCTGCTTTATGGCATATGATGAGAGCCAAGTACGTCCCATTTTATGCCATATTTTAGCTTATTTCATATACCTTCACACCCACTTCCACATTCTATTTTCATTTCATATCATACTATTTCCTCATGTTATGTTGTGTATAATTAAATATGTATAAGTGGTATTAATAGAGTTCTGGAAAAAATATGGAAATTAATGATTGGTTGTCTTTACTAATAAGCATTGTGATTTTCAGACTTGAGAAATAAAGCTTGCAGCATGCTGATTAGAAGAACTTCCTATCACTTTTTATGCAGAATATCTTCCTGTCATTTTCTGGTCAAGAACTTCTATGTATTACTTTATGATCAGCAATTTGTTTTTGTTATCTTTTGAAAGGTGATGTCAATCTCCAAGCTGCTGTTGGTTACCCCTTTAGTGCCAAATTCAAATAAGCACAAGAAATCATGGTTATTTTCAAGTGGAGATGCAACTGCCAACTATGAAGAGGAAAACCATGTTAAGAGATTTGTTGCTAGATAGTTGGAGAAAAATTTGCAAAGATTCACGTCCTCTATTCTTGCCTTCAGTTATAACGAGTCTATGTTAATCTGTTGTTAGCATCCCATATTATTTGTTTCCTTCTAGTTTGTTGGTCGTAGGCCACAAAAAACATATTATTTTATGTATTTATTTGTTATCAAACAACACATATATATATATGTGCATAGTGTAAAGGTAGATATATTATTGTATGTAGACTTGGGTGAGAGAAGATTATTGTGTATAAATTTCTACGCATAGAATGATGTATTTTTCCTGAGAAATAAAAGAATGTTTTGTTGATCAGTCCAGTGTAACCAACTCTTTCTTCTTAACACCAGATGAACTAAGGAGGGGTCCCACTTCTTGGGACATCTAGTGGCTTTTAATTTTTGTAGTTACAGTAATTTGTATTTGTTTTTTGTAGCATAGTGTTTTGTTTTAGTTTCTAAGTAAACGTGATTATTATTTTATTACAGTTACAATTTAATTAAACATTATTTATCATTAATGATATCGTTAAATCTTTTATTAGTATCCTTTAATGTTATGACTTAGTGGTTAAAATTATTTAACAACAATCTTGGAACAAATAATTTATAATTTATACAGGTAATTGTAACTATTACTGTTGTAGGTGGTGACATAGCCTGTCACAGTTCTTGGTGCAATTATGATAGTAAGACAAGATAAGATTTTCATTTAAGAAATTTATGTGTGTTCTAGCTGCATTTCATCCCCACTTGATTCACTGCTTTCCTCCCTTAGGTATACTGCCACAACACTTCTCACAAGCTATGATCCTTGGGTTGACACTCTTAGACCAAGTTGAAATCCTTCTTTATTCTTTACCCCAGTTTTGTCTATTAGCATAGTAGTCAGTGTGTTTGAGGTGATTTGAAGGAATTAAAGTCATCAAGGGCACTTTTTTTCTTACATATTTCATTCTAAGATGACCCATTTTTTCCAACAAGTGGTATTAGAGCTAGTTAAGGGAGATCAATGTCTTTCTTGATACCAATAAGTGGTATCAGAGCCTTCTTCTAGTTGTTGGTTCTGGGTATTTCTCCTGTGAAGATTTCTTAGTCTATCAGGCTTGAGGAAATCAAGAGGAATCGGTGGATGATTGATCCTTTTTTCATGATTAAAATTCATTGCTCTTTTGAGACAACACATAGCGTGAAAGAAATTGAAGATGGATAATTTGGAGTTGATCATATTGTAATGATGTGGTCTGAGGCTCCTAGTTGGCAGTGAATGATCCTGATGCAAGGAGTGTGAGTTTATACTTATGGTTGTGTTGCAGCAGAGCATGGTACATAGTGGGTGTCTATGTGAGAAGCTCCCTAATGGTATGGAAATGCTTGGGTTGTTTTCCATCCATGGAGTATTGTGCTTGTGTTGGGTGCTTTGACTTGGAATTGAACGCATTCTCTTTACCCTGATTGCATGAAGGCTATGAATTTGATCTCTGGGTGGTTTCAACACTTCTGAATAGCCTAGCTCTCTCAAATGCATGTGCGTTCTTGTGGTTCTTGAATTGGTCTAGAATGGGCCTTAAATTCTTGTACTACTTGTTCCTTTTTTGATACCTTGTACTTGCATGTTTTAGTTTCATGTTCTTTGGTTCTGAAGGCTTTTTATAGATTTTCCTAAAAATTCTATGATACATATTCACGTTAGTTCATTGTTTTGGTTAACCATGATGGTTTTTTGTAGACTCTTGAGTTGTCCAGATGTGCATTAGATATGGATGTGCATGGTTTTTTTATAAACACAATGGTTTTGCACATTTTGCACAGCCAAGAAAAACTTGTGGTTTTGTGGAGTTGTTGTTAATCTATTTTCTAGACCTTGGCTTTTGGGGTGTGACTAGATGAGATAGTTGTAGTTCTACATGTAAGTGTTTTCTTGTTGGTTCTCTAGACTATAGTTCTTGATTTGTGGACATGATTGGAAAATCAGTTTTGGTTTTGATTGGGTTTTTGAGTCAAGTTTGTCTACATTGTTGGTCTCTTTGAGATCTCAATTTTGTAGTTTCCATTGTAATGATGGGCTTGCACTTTTTTTGTGATTAATATTCAAGTTATGTGGTTGGTGGATTAGCTACCCATTGGTTGTAGTGAGATAGATCGAAAGTGGATTGTCTATATCTGCGAGGTTGATTCGGTGTGGTGTAGATCTATTAGTTGGCCTTGTCTATGGTCACTTGTGCATTGGTGTAGCTACTTTGAGATGCAAGGTTGGATGGTGTTGAGTACCTAAATAGTCGCTTATGGGGACCTGTAGCGTGTGTATCACGATGTAATGGAGATCTTGATACACATTATAGTGTAAGCTTTTGACATGATAGTGTGGTATGCGTGGTTTGGAGACCTTGGTGTTGTTTGGTATTGTTGTCAGATGGACATGTTGTCAATTGTACCTGGAGGTTTCTTAGATCAGCAGATGTTTGGTCATGATTCTTGGAAAGCTTGGATTTCATGGTTCAATGGGAGCTTTAGAAATAACTATGAATTCATCACTTGGTGGTGAATGATCTTCTTTAGTGTTACAGATGTTACTAGGAGGGACTCTTAGATCCTGTTGCTGCAGAAGGCTTCTTTCGCATTTGCATGGAAACTATTTGAGGATGTACAACATCTTGGAACCATGGAGGACGTTTGGAGTCTTTGGCTGAGATTTTAGTGGTGCTTGATAGGTGATTTTGGTTTAGAGTTTGTTTGCTTGATGTCATGTATAATTTTTCTTGAGCATTAGAGTTTTGGCATGTTGTGTTTCTCTTGAGACCATAGTTAGTTCACTTGAAGGATGGTATCTCCTAAGGGGGATGTGTAGATCATGATGTCATGATAAGTTCCTATTTTAGATGTTTGGAGCTTTGACAATGGTTTGGAGTTTCTCTATGTTTTGAGTACATTGGTCACATGCTTGAGAACTTCATGTTAAGTGCAGTAATGGAGATTGGAGTTTAGCATGAGATGATCGGTTGTTGGTGCTCATGGATACATGGATAATGAGGTAAGGTTGTGACTCTCTTGAGATGAGAAAGGTGTTGATTACAATAGAAAGTCTGAGTAGCCTACACCTTGGTTGAATGTAAGTTCAACAGAGACTAATGAGGAGATTTCTCTTGGATGAGTCATGTTGGCTTGTATATCTTGAAGGAGAATTTTCATTTCCCATTCTTGGTCTTCTCGACAGTGAAGTTTATTTGAGAGGTATTTTCCCATTGTATCTTTCAGATGTGTTTTATGCTTTATCTTTCATAAATATGGATCTTGAGGTATGGTTAGTTTGTTTTGGAGGATTCATTTTGAGGGATGTTATGGCATGCTTATCTCCTTGTGTATTTGAGGACTGCTAGGAGATAGTTGTATGGGTTGTTTTCTTGAAATGGGAGATAAATTAGTTTGATATTCTTTGGCTATGAGAGGCCTACATCCATGTTGATTACATAATATATATGTTATGTTTGATCTTGGTGATTCAATAGTTGGATTTTTTTTATGGCTTTTCTTTTGGGATGTGAAGGAGATCACACTTGTCACAGCTGGCATTTAGAGGTGTGTGTAGGAGGACATGCGACTGGCATTTGGTTTGCAGGTTTTGCATATCATTGTGGATGTTCCTTGGTACTACATGCTTACATATTCTATGTGTTGTTGTTAGTATACTTGGTATGCCTTGATCACTTGTGATGGTGCCTTGTTTTTTGAATGTTAACGAAGCAATGTGTTGAATGCACTCATTCTAGGTTTGTATTCATCTAGACATTGCCCATGCAATGGGAGCTCTTGGATGTGTATGTCACTCTTTTATAGGTTTGCACAAGGAGTTTGTTAGTGTTTTGTAAGTGGATATGTGATGGCATGAGTTTACTAATGTGGATACCTTGAAGGTGTTGTTGGAAAAACAAGGATAGACAACTGAGAGGAGGGGGTGAATCAGTTGTTACCAAAATCAAACTTATACAACATTAATCAATCCTCAAATCTTAGATCTGATAATTAATAGTGCAAGCATAAATCAACAACACATTAGAGACACATGAACACCAAGATTTTATACATGGAAACCCTGTTAGGAAAAAAACCACGGTGGATGTTAGTCCACAAGATTATACCATGTTATAATTATAATGTAGAATGAAAAAGGAATACACTTGCATTTAGGTGCATTGCCTAGAGCACACTGCTCAGAAGGAAGTATCACTTCCTTACATACAATAATCAGATTAAATCCATCTGATGAAGTTGAACTGAGAAATTAGCCTCTACAAAATCCTGATTACAATTCCAGTTAGGCGCACAAAAACTTCTACACACTCTTCCACACTCTGTTCAATCTCTTTCACACTTTGTTCTATTCTTGAATGATCTGATATTTATTTTCACATGTACATCACTTATACACATTGATAATTGCATCTAAATGAGGAAAACAATCACTCTTATATATCCACTGAACGGATTTACATCAACCATTCAGTCGGCCTCAAATAAAGAATAAATTAAAACTGTCGGCCTCAATACATGAATAAATTTCAATGTGCAACAACACAAGTTGGTCAAAATATAGTAAGGACCAAAACAAATACCTTCAAGCATGCCAAATAGTAAAATATTAATCCTCATGGATCCGCAACACGCTAACACCATCATGTCGTCCAAGAACATGAAAACTTGAGCACACATCGAAAAAATATTTGATCACGAACACTCTGATCAATGTGAACATATAGCAAGGATAGAGCATGATCTAGACTCATCCATGAATGTCATAGGTACATGCGCAATACATGAAATTACCATAATTTCATGCGCAACACATTAAATTACCATAATTTCATGCGCAACACATTAAATTACCATAATTTCATGCACTTCATCCAAGGACACCATGTAGGAAAACTGACTAACTGTAGGCACACAGATCTTCATAATTTTCACAAGTCTTGATGTGAACCTCTAAAACTTTCTAAAAACATACTAGAAAGGTTCAGCAACAAACCATTTGAAGTGCACCTTCACATTAGCAGCTTACAGATCTTTCCACAATTTTGACCTTCTTAGCTTCATTGTTTGTCTGCACTATATTTTTTATAATTTTCTCAATCTCCTCGACATATGCAGCCTTTAGAAACACCAATGCTAATAGTGTTGACATCAATGAAAACCACATATTAGAAACATAACCACAACATCCAACAATCTCCCCCTTTGGCATTGATGGAAACACATGATGTGAAAAATAATACCATCAACCCAACTAACTCTTCTCCAACAATATCCCCTGAGATTGTGCACTCTTTCTTATTTCCTTCTTCTCCTATGCTTTTCACATTGCTCTTCTCTCCCCCTTTGACATCAAATGAAAAGTTACACATGCTCTGATCACAAATTTGAATCATCTGACTACTCCCCCTGAGTAGCAGCCACCACAACATCAATCCAGAATAAGATATGGCTATGAATTCAAGGACTGATGCAAATACCTACATCTTAGTTCTGATCAGGAGGGGAAATCAGCCCTAACTTGCCTCTAAGGTACTCAAAAGTGTCCTTAGGCAATGGCTTGGTAAAGTTGTCTCCATTTTTCTCCTTAGTAGGTATGTACTCCAACCTAACTTCTTTGTCACTTAATTTGTCTCTCAAGAAGTGATACTTGATGGATATATGTTTTGTCTTTGAATGCAACACTGGATTCTTAGAAATGTTAATAGAACTTGAATTGTCATAGAATATGGCAATGCATTCTTCATACTTAATTCTAACATCTCTCAACATTTTCTTCATCCACAATACTTGGGTACAACTATTTGCAGCAGAAATATATTCTGCCTCAGCAGTAGATAATGAAACAAAGTTATGTTTTTTTCTTAGCCAAGATACCAACTTCTTCCCTAACAAGAATGTACCACCACTGGTACTCTTCCTTTCATCTACATCTCCTTCCCAATCAGAATCAGTGAATGCACTCAGGATAAGATCATCATCCTTAAGATACCAAAGACCAAGATCAACTATCTCTTTCAAGTATCTAAAAATTATTTTTACAAACTCACATGAGACTCTTTAGGATCGGCTTGAAATCTACCAACCATGCATATAGAATTCATTATATCCGGTCTGGTCTTAGTCAAATAGAGTAATCCACAAATCATCGACCTATATCTCATTTGATTTTCTTTAGGAGAATCATCATTCTGTGTAAGTTTGCATCCGGTTACAATAGGTGTACCAATTGGCTTTGAATCTTCCATGCCAAAAAATTCCAGTAGCTCTTTCACATACTTAGACTAAGATACAAAAATTCCATCATCTAACTAAGTGATTTTCAATCCTAAAAATAATTTCAGCTCTCCTATCATTGAAATTTCAAACTCACTTTTCATTTCATTGGAAAACTTCATACACAAATCATCATCACCTTCAAAAATAATATCATCAACAAAGACTTCAATGATCAGTTCTTTCTTTTGATCCAACTTGAAATACAGATTGTTGTCAGTGGTACCTTTATTGAATCCAAGTTTCAACAACTATTTATCCAATCTAGCATTCCAAGATCTAGGAGCTTGCTTAAGTCCATATAGAGCTTTCTTCAATCAACATACCATGTCCTTTTCATCAATCAACTAAAATCCATCTAGTTGTTCAACATAGACTTCTTCTAGTTCACCATTCAAAAATGTTGACTTTACATCTTTTTGATAAAATTTTAATTCTTGAAAGTAGCATAAGCAAGAAATAATCTTACAGCTTCAATTCTAGCAATAGGGGCAAAATTTTCTTCAAAATCAATACCTTCCATCTATGAGTACCCTTTGCAAACCAGTTTTTCTTTGTTTCTGACCACTTCACCTTGCTCATTCAGCTTATTTCGGAACACCCACTTGGTTCCAATAACATTTTTATTTTGAGGTCTAGGAACAAGATCCCATGTATCATTTTTTTGTATTTTCATTAGTTCTTCTTTCATGGATTCCATCCAGTATTCATCCTTGCATGCTTCATTGATATTTCTAGGCTCAGCTTTAGAAATTAGATAGTATTCTTCTAGAATTATTCTTCTAGTTTGCACACATTTTCTCTTATCTCCTATGATCTGACTATCAGAATGATTTCACCTCACATACTTAGGAATTTTAAGATTTTCTCTGACCTCTTGTTCTTATGTTCTTTCTTCTACACTTATGCTAGTTTTTGCTTCTTGATTTCCTTGGTTCACCAGAACAATTTGAAGTTGATTTTGTGCCTGAACATTATTTCCAATGTTAGCACTATCATGTTGATCATTTGAATCATATCCACTAGATTTGGATGGTTTACCAATATATTCATTAACTTTGGCATTTGCACTTTCAACCATTTTCTTCAACCTCTTATTGAAGCATCGATAAGCTTTGCTTTTAGTAGAGTATCCTAGAAGTATTCCTTCATCACTTCTAGCATCAAACTTTCCTATATCATCATCTCTCTTGATGTAGCATTTGCTTCCAAAAAATTTAAAATACTTGGCAATAGGCTTATAACCAAACCATAGCTCAAAAGGTGTCTTACTAGAATTACTGTTGAAATTCACCCTGTTAAAGGTATACACAGCAGTACTTATAGCTTGTCTCCAATAGAAGTGAGGAACATTTTCTTCCAGCATCATGGTTTTAGCAGTGTCTAGAACAGTTTTGTTCTTTCTTTCAACAACTCCATTTTGTTGAGGGGTTCGGGGAGCAGATAGTTGTCTTTGGATTCCATGCTCTTCACAGAAAGAATTGAATTTCTGTGAAGTGAATTCACCACCTCTTTCTGAGCTTAGACATTTGATCTTTTGACCTATCTCATTCTCTGCCATAGCTTTGAATATTTTGAACTTTTCTAATGCTTCATGTTTTTCTCTTAAGAAAGCAACCCATATCATTCTAGAATAATCATCAATGAGCAACATAAAATACCTTTCACCTTGTAGGATTTTTATTCTAGATGGACCACATAGATCAATATGTATCAAATCCATTACTCCATTAGAGCTATATTATTTTCTTCGAAAATAATTTATTGTTTGTTTACCCATCTAACATTACTTGCACATAGTCTTAATAGGCTTCACTAACTTAGGCAGATCTCTAACTGCTTGAGTAGAGCTTATCTTGACAATGTTATCAAATTTCATATGACACAACCTCTTATGCCATAACCAGCTTACATCAATTTGAGAAATCAAACAAATTTCACTAGCAGCACTCAAATGAAAGATATTACCTTTTGTATTTGTACCTGAAGCAATCATATTTCCAGAACTTCCCCTTATTCTGCACTTACCACCCTTGAACTACATATTGTAACCCTTGTCTACCATATGTCCAACACTCAACAAGTTATGCTTTAAGCCTTCTACATAAATAACATCATCAATATTGTGCTTACCAACAAAATAAATAGTGCCTCTACCACGAATCACACCAGAAGTGTTATCTCCAAAACTTACAACACCACCATCATAGTTTTCCAAGCTTACAAACTTTCTTTTGTCACCAGTCATATGATGTGAGCATCCGCTATCAATTACCCACTCATCCTTTTCTTATTTTTTGCTGCAAGAGCTTTCTCAACATTCACATTACTAGTAGATTCAGTGGACACCTGTCCATTTTCTTTGATAGCAATAAATACCCATTCATCTTCATTTCTAGTTTCTTTATTAGATTCTTCAACATAATAGCAATTCCTTTGAAATCTAGCCTTCTCAGGTTTGTACTTTGAAACTCTTTTAGGACATCTAGATGCAAAATGGCCTATCTTACTACAATAAAAAAATTTAATAGGTAACTTTCCTTTGTACTTACCATGAAATCTTGGATCTCTTTTCATAATCAATGCTTCCAGTTCTTCCATATCCTTTTCTTCATCTTCAATCTGCTTCATCTCATCTTCATACTTGAATGTTCTCTTGGAACTGTCTCCTGAATCATATCTCTACTTTCTTTTCCTGGATACAGTAGCCTTGAAGGAAGATTTTTTCTTAGGAGCAGACTCACCAAATTCACTCAACTCAAATGCATCAAGTTTTCCAATCAGCATGTCTCTTGTAATATTTTTCAATGTCCTAATTTCATCAATAGCATGAGCTCTTGTTTTGTAGGAAGGGGACACCGATCTAAGTATCTTAGCCACAATCTCTTCTTCATCTAAGACTCCACCAGAACATCTAATTCTCAGCACCAGTTCATTTATCTTTTGAGAGAAAGAGAGTATGCTCTCATCTTCACTCATCTTCAAGTCTTCCCACTTGCATTTGACTTTGTAGCTTAGCATTTTTCACTAGTTCATCTCCTTCATACAATGTTTTCAACTTTTTCCATATCTGGTATGCAGTCTTCAATCCTATCATATTTTTCATCTTTGAATTTTTCAAAGCACTCAACAATTCTTCTACTGCTCCGGTATTATCTTATGCTTGCTTGATCTCATCTTCAAAGGAGGGACCATTATGAGGAATATTATATGCACTTTGTGTAATCTTCCAAAAAGGTTCACCAATGCACTTCAAATGACACTCCATCCTGAATTTCCATAGATATTAGTTTATACCATCAAATTTGGGACTATCCTTCTTGTATGATTCCATCTTGGATCACCTCAATCTATTAGGCTTCTTCAGAGGAACTAGCTCTGATACCAATTGTTGGAAAAAAAAGGGTAAACAACTAAGAGGGGGGGATGAATTAGTTGTTACCAAAATCAAAATTATACAACATTAATCAATCCTCAAATCCCATATCTGATAATTAATAGTGCAAGCATAAATCAACAACACATTAGAGACACATGAACACCAATATTTTATACGTGGAAACCTTATTAGGGGAAAAACCACAGTGGATGTTAGTCCACAAGATTATACTCTATTAGAAGTATAATGAAGAATGAAAAAGGAATGCACTTGCATTCAGGCGCACTGCCTTACATACAATAATCTGATTAAATCCATCTGATGAAGTTGAATTGAGAAATTAGCCTCTGCAAAAGCCTAATTACAGTTCTAGTTAGGCGAGCAAAAAATTCTACACACTCTTCCACACTCTGCTCAATCTCTTTCAAACTTTGCTCTGCTCTTGAATGATTTAATCTTTATTCACACATGCACATCACTTGTACACACTGAGCATTGCATCTAAATGAGGAAAATAATCACTCTTATATATCCGCTACATGAATTTACATCAACCATTCAGTCGGCCTCAAATAAAGAATAAATTACAACCAGTGGCCTCAATACATGAATAAATCTCAATGTGCACCAACACAAGTTGGTCACAACATAGTGATGACCCAAAAAAACACCTTCAAGCATGCCAAATGGTAAAATATTAATCCTCATAGATCTGCAACACGCTAGCACCATCATGTCAGTCAAGAACATGAAAACTTGAGCACACATCAAAAAAATCTTTGATCACGAATACTCCGATCAATGTGAACATACATCAAGGATAGAGCATGATCTAGACTCGTCCATGAACATCATAGGTACATGTACAACACATAAAATTACTAGAATTTCATCCACTTCATCCAAGAACACCATCTATAGAAACTAAATAATTGTAGGCACATAGATCTTCATAACTTTCACAAGCCTTGATACGAACCTCTTAAACTTTTGAAAAGCATACTAGAAAGGTTCAGTAACAAAACCTTTGAAGTGAACCTTCAGATTAGAAACTTACAACTCTTTCCACCATTCTGACCTTCTTAGCTTCATTGGTTGTCTACACTATATTTTTTACAATTTTCTCAATCTCCTCGGCATATGCAGCCTTTAGAAACACCAATGATAATAGTGTTGACATCAATTACAACCACATATTAGCAACATAACCACAACATACAACAAGTATGTGTGGTTGAATGAACTAGCACTTATTTTGGGTGTTATTTTTTAGTCATGTGGGTTGATCAATTGGGTGGGTGCAGTCAGTGTTCTATCTTGTTTCTAGAGAATAATTTCATAGTTGTGTTCATGATTGAAGGATTTGAAGCTAATGTAGTGTTTCTTCTGTATAGCTTGTGAGCACAGTGGAGTGGTGATAGTGTTTAAAGCCCTTGTTATCTGTAGGATCTGATGCTTGTGTTCTTGAGATTGGTGCATATACGCCTTGGATCGTTCCTTTTTTTCTTGTGATGGATGGCTATAATTATTGTCTGAATAGTGGAATTATTAGATGTTGTTGCAGATGTCTTGATGGAGCATGAGAGCATGTTTGAGATATATGTGGTTTCAAGAAGACTATGATCGGTTACAATGTTGGATTGTTAGTTGCAGTTGGATACTCAATTATGTTACAGATTGTCTGATAGACTATTATTTATGGAAACGTGTTGGTTGGGTGTCTTGAATTTTGTTTAACAGGGTCTGAACTAGAAGGGCCTATGATCTTCATTGAGTTTGAGTTTGGAGGAAGTCAGTAAGTCTTCATCAAGTGAGAGCTTGTTATAAAATGTGCCTCAACTTGTTGGCTTGGACCTCTATTGAAGGTTTTGTGGATCTCCCTTATGTGTTCATTTCTTTACCTCCTTACTACTATATGTTTTTGGAAGAGGTGTGGTAGCGCGGTTACCGCCATACCGTAGGAGCCTTCTAGAAGAGTTTCAATTATGTGGTGTATATTGCCATACCATGGGAACTTGTTCACAGTCAATCAATAGTGAGGTGTACCACCATACCTCAAGGGTCCTTTTTTGTCTAGCGGTTGTGTGGTGGTACTGCTATACCATGGGAGTCTTCATACAGAGGCATGGTAGCATAGGGCATTGTATATTTGGCGGTTGTGTGGTGGTACTACCATATCACGGGTGTCTTCAAACTGGGATGTGGTAGTGTGGTGTATGTCACCATACCATGAGGGCTTCACACCTATTGAGTAGTAGCACAGTTTACCACCATAGCTTAGGGGTCTTCTGGATGACTAGCAGTGGCACAGTGGAAGGACCATAGGGTACAACTGACTGTTCGGTGTGATTGTCAAAGCCATGGATGAATGATGTGTCAACACTTGGCATGATTTAATTTGTTGATTTTACATCACTTTTTTAAATCAACAACCATTGGTCGAAAGCTTTAGTTTTTGATAGCGATATATTTTCATTAAATGCATATTCTAACTCAGGGGTTGACAAAGTGCAGCTATGGTAATATTCTTTGTAACTGATTTAATGTCAGGTAGCCTGATGTGTGCTACAGGGCGGTGACCTGAGATGAAGGAAGCTTGTCAGTGGGGTAATTAAAATATTCCCTAATGGTTGTTGGTTGAAGAGATCAAGATGAGAGATCATATTAGAGTGTGTGTTCAAGCAATATGTACATAGCATTGTAACCATGAACACTAAGACACATAGAATAGACAAGGATGTGAACCTATCATGGCCATGAAGTTGAGCTGGCCGAGAGGCTAGCTAAGTGATTCGATAGGAAATGAATTTGCATTGTATGTTGTGTGAGAACATTGGAACAATGCGAGGATTTTGAACATTGTTGTTGCTTGTATTCTCCAGATGGACAAGATGTAAACTCTTGAAGAGCATAGCTCTGAGATTGTATTGTAATTGTTATTGTTATTGATCAATACAGTTGAGCTAAGTGTTTTGGAGGGTGGGGTTTTTTACCCAAAATGGTTTCCCCACGTAAATTTGTGTGTTCATTTGTTTGTCTTCCATGTTTTATTCTATAATTTGAATCTGTGCATATGTGTTGAATCTAGTTTAGTCTACATGTGCTTTTCTCATAAGGGTTAATGAGGGAAATCAATTGTGCATGTTTATGCTTTATGGCATAGTATTCAATGTCTTTGAGGTGATTTGAAGGAATTAAAGTCACTGAAGTCACTATTGTTCTTAGATATTCCGTTCTAAGGTGACCGATTTTTCCCAACATATCCTTTGAGTTATGTCCTATGTCTTAACTTTGTTCGACCCTTTATTTTGTGACTTAGTTTGGATCATTGTTAACATGTTAATACTCAATGGTTAATACTTTTTAAAATGTTATAAACTTATTTTTAATTATCTAGCAATTAAATTATTCTTTTGCCTATAAAATTTAGGATGTAATTTTTTTGGTATGCAATAAAATATGTTTCCATTCTGCCCATACTAGGTCTAACAATGGCATCATATCATAATTTATTATTGTTCTAGGACGTGTGCTTACAATAGTATGAAGGTTTTCAAAGGTGTTGATTCAAGCCCAAGTTAGAAAATGAAAATGATAAAGACAACTTGGTGTTGGGCACTTCAATTTTCAAAGGAAGCATGAAAAATCCTGGGCAACATATGTAAGGATAAAGACAAGGCAATGATCGTAGATGTTTGCAGGTGTTGAAATCCATAGATTTTATGCATTGCTCTCCTCTATTCATACACAATATGGAAAAAGTTTTTTTCATTACATATTATAGAGGAAAGAAAAGAGTGTAGGAATAAGGCATGCATATAATATTTTTAAACAATGATGTCTAAAATGAAGATTCAAGACATTGTATGAAGTTGAGAAAGTTTCAAGATTCAAGACAATATTTATGATTTCATTTCAAAGTGTGTCTTTTTAGGACTGGACTCTCAAGAAAACATATAGTTTTCATTTAGAGAATAGTATGTTTTTGAAAAGTTAAACAGCATTTACAGGGCGTTGTACCCTACACAACGAGCCACTAGGGCCAAAAAAGGACAAATCTTAACCAGCTAACATAAACATGAAAAAATAGAGACAGCCCATAGGCAACACATCAACAGTCGACAGACCAACACCATGAGCAACTAACTGGCATCATCCCAGTTTTTAATCAGGAGGTCCACCACCTTGTCTCCCACCCACACTTTATTTTCTTGGCTATTGTTCCCTTCCAGTTCCTCTTTAATGGCATTAGACAGAGTACTCATAACAAAGTGGCCCAATTTCATGGTGAAGCGGTCAGCCCCCGAAATCTTTTGTCCAGAGTGTCCAATCTCTTCGTCACCTTGTTTGAATCCACCCCAACATCCATAGCACCCTGAGCCTCACCAGGCTCATCCACCAGCAGTTGCGAAGAGTGCGAGCCAGGGCCATCAAAGGGGAGCTTTCTATCCACCAGAGTAAGCTAGGGCCTCTCCACCATATCTTCTTCCACATCTTCAGATTCTTCTTCCTTGTAACCCTTGTTGTCTGACTACTCCTCCTCTGAATCCTCAATGATTATCCTCTTCTTGTTGTTCTTAGCCAGCCTCCCAGATCTCCTCCTAACACTTTCCCCTCCAGTCATCTTCGTGTTCCCCACAATCGTATCCCCTCTGGAATCTTTCCTAACCACGTTCTTACCCTTGCCATCTTTAACAGTCGCAGCCTACATGCATTTCTCCTTACCTTTTTTTGGCATAGTGATAGTAACAATCATGTCAGCCTGAGTGGCTTTTAGCTCACAGAGCCTTTCCGCCGCACCGGCATGGGCCTTGCCTAACCCACCCTTAAGCTTTTTGGTGGAAAATTTTATTTTGGCGCTCCCCATATTGTCAATGTTAGACTTCCGAGGAGGACTCTTGGACTCGGCCGAGGAGATATGCACTATGGAGAGGGGTTCAATGTTCTCAACATGGACAGCGATAATGGCTTTAGGCGGGTAGAGGGCAAGATGAAAATGATACAAGTGGAGGATTAGCCCCTGATGGAGTGGGAGTGGTGGAAGATCACAAGGATTTCGGTTGGCTGATGCTTTACACTTGTCCACAGAACTTTCCAGGTCCATAAGAAGGAAAAATGGAAAACTAAGCAGCATTTTATGCCTAAGGTGGTTTAACAAAGGGAAATGATAAAATAAACAAGTTTTGAATCTACCTTCCAACGTAACATATTTCATTAGCGCGATGCAAACTTGGTCCCATGGCTTAGGAAGATCTTCCCTTTCAAACCCCGCCTGGTTCCTAACCGGGGTCTCTTCTCCTCCGAAAAATGCCTTAAGACTCTCGTGGTCCGGCTTTTTAGTGTGCTTAGGATATTTTTTCCCTTCACACAGCAAACCCGTAGCCTGCACAATAACATCCTCATTGATTTCGAACGAAATTCCACCAATGGAAACCCTCTTGTCCTTCCATAAACTGGCAAACTGACCCGATAAAATGGGATCATGGCTGACTAAGCTTTCCATGAGCGGAGCAATTCCTCCCTCCACACAAATGTGTCAGACCAGTGGGTTGTTACAAAATTTATCACAACTGCTTGGTTCCGTCTGAACGCGATCACCACCCATACTGCTAGATTGCACAGGAAGCTCACAAAAATGCAAGAAATACCAAAAGTAGCAGTCGTGAACAATAATCTCTAAAAGATAATTTAGGCAGGGATTATAGCAAAGCAAATTAAACCCCGCAGACCATTCACATGCATGGAGAGGAAATATACCAAAGTGAGAAGAGACACAAAAATTGATGAATTTATGATTATAGCAAAGAGGGAAAAAGTTGGCGGAGCTGTAGAGAATAGTATGTTGTTTACATAGAGAAGTGACATTTTTCTTTGTGTTTCCTAAATAAAAAATTATGTGCCAATGAAAGATTATTTGCAACAAAATATATGTTTTGAGCATAGGAGAGCAAGTCAAAATTTGTTACTCCACCCAAACCTATTGTGAGAACTTGGGAATCTCAAAAAGCAAATAGGGGAAAATATAGTATTAGCTACAATGGTTTTGTTGGCTCTTATGTCCAAGAATATTCTGAACTTATAAAATTTGTATCAGGGGGACATGATAGGTTTTCATTAGCTCCCATTACTTTAGAAGATAAAACTTCAATATGTCTACCGGGCAATGTCCAAGGTTGTTTGTAATAGAAGGTGACTTGACTAACTCTCTTAGATTGTCTAAATTTTTAGAGCTATGAACATTAATTCTTAACCTAAGGTCGTCTAACTATCTAACTGAAAAAATAGTTTATCTAAAGGAAATTGAAAGTATTTAAACTAGAAAGCACAAAATGACTAATCTATAAAAAATGATAACTAAATGAGAAAGCACAGAAATAACTAAACTGAAAATCATGTAAACTATAGAAGTAGAAAAACTTGTAAAAAAACTATATGGAACATCTAATTAATAACAGAAAATAATGGTTCGCAACAATTAATGCACTACGAAAATGATAGACAACGAGTGCTCCAAAACTTCAGACTCTAAAAAAATAGTCTTAATGACTACACTCATAATTATTATTAATGTAATAAATACAATAGAAAGGAAAGTACTCATCTATTTAATCTATTCTCCCTCAAGTGGCCAGCTCGTAGGTTCCTATGTTCATTCTCAGGTCACATATACAGCATATTCAAAAGCTCTTTCATTGAAAATAATTTCCATCCTTAATTTCAACAACTCAGAGATTGATATGCAATAGTCTCTTTATTCATATATATTCAGAAAAGATGTCAACAACATAACAGTACTATTATGTGTTGTCTTTTGCTTCTAGAGATTACATATTTATAGAAAACTTATAACTAAATCCTATACTTCAGATGGCTTAGATTATACCATTGAAAAAGTCTATAACAAATTGTTAAAAAGCTTTATGTCTTTAAATTCCCATTACATAGATATTAAAGAGGCTCAAGTTAAGCCATGAATTCTTTAAACTTTTAAAACATAACAGAAATTTAACTAAAATATTATGATTTCGGTCCATCATCCTAAAGTTCTGGAGCATGTTTCCAGCGTATATCTTCAATCTATTTTGGAGCTCGTGCTGGTTGAACACTTTTAACTACTTGTATGATGACCGATTATTATCCTACAAAATACTTAAAACAACCCATTAAATCTGCATTGGCAAGATACTTCAATAAATCACAAGAAATAAAGTTTGTACTATTTTTCTCAAAAGAAAAGTAATTATTATGCCTAAAGTTTAATTAATTGGCAAAGAATAAGTATTTTTCATGTATGAGGAAGGGCTTTATTATGTTATCATGATGAGGTTATTTTTACCTCACCAGGATATATGTGAAACATAGGGAAAGGGATTCCCTAAAATGTGTGTGGGATAGAACTTAGGATTTGAATCCACTTTCCTTGTTTCATTAGGAAAGAGATCGAAAGCTGTAAAGATTGACTTTCAACTTAAATAGTGAGCCAATCGGACCTAGATCTCAGTCCTCGGGACAGTAGGAAAGATCTAGAAACAAACTTAAATTGTTTGACATGCTTAAACTAAATGAGCAATCAGTCCTAATGTATAAAACGTAGATTCTCAAAATTACAGAGACTATTATAGAACTTTACAGGAATATTTAGAGGGGTCTGATGGCATGTACTTGTCACCAAAAATTGATTTTAAGGTCTATTGAGGGACTGGTTCACCCCTGGACGAATGGGTCTTAATCAAGGCTTCCAAAATAACTTTTTATAGTCCTCTAATGTTGGATCTTAGCTTCTTTTTGGTATAGGTCTCATTGTTAGAATGACAAAATTAAATTTTGCAACTTAGTTTTTGTGGCTTGACAACAATGATGACAACTTGTGCAACAAATGTAAAATTTCTCCTTCAATATCTCTTTAATTCTTCTTCAAGATCAACACATAAACAAAGAGAGAGAAATGGTGATGCCATATATGGGTTTTCCTCAGTCAAACCCCATGAAAAGTGTTCCCACTTCCACAATGAAAAAGATTTCAATGATGGAAACCTCAATGGAAAGGAAGGAAATGATGAATGAGCACACTTGCTACATTCACCACCCTTCAAATGCTACTTTGAAGGATTGGAGACAAACACATCTCATCAAAGTTTTGGATCTTGCTTGATAAACTTGATTGATTGCTTCAATGATTGATGCTTGAAGACCTACATCACAATGTTAGCCACAAAAGATGACATGAACACACATAACTTTGACATGATGTTAAGATCTTGATTGCTACTAAACATGATTGATAATGTTACCCTTGAATGCTCTTGACAATAATATTTTCTATTGAATTGATCTCATAAAGTGTGTTCTCATATTTCTTATATTTAAAAGGATAAAAAGACTATATTTATAGGTGTTTATATAATTTCTTGAAAATTAGATTCCAAAAGCTGACATTTACAATTTGAATTTTGATCATCAAATACCATCAAAAACATATTTAAACTAGGTCTTGGCTCATAAAGGGGACCCATTTTCCCCTAGAAGAATGGGTCCTAGCCTATAATTCTAGGACACACATGATCCAAGTAAATTTAATTATTGAATGTATTTTATTTAATGCCAATTCCCCTTTCCAAAATGGGAAGAATAAGACTTAGGAATGCATAATTTGACAAATTAGAAGCTTAATTAAGTACAATATATTAAGGAACCCAAACATAGTGTGAAATTGTAAAGGTATACAATTTCCTACACTACATTTAGCCCCCAATTTGGTGAGAGTATGAACTTATGCTCAGACTCACACTAAAGTAGAAAAATGTGTCAAGGGAGGTCCAAATATACAATTATTGGAAACATAAGATGGCAAAGGATCAAGGAGGGTGATCAAGCCCCCAAGATCTAAGATCTCTTGGTAGGCCAACATAGGCACAAAAGAAACACATGTATGTAGCAACAACACAAGATGTACAAACATACAATGTCAAAATTGAAAAGGAAAATGATGGAGTAGCAAGTTGTATTATGCCACATCCATAAACTACCAATGTTGTACTAGGTTCAGCATTCATGTGCAAAGTGAAGAAAAAATAATAAACTCACCTTAGGGGGTGCAAAAAAACTCACCTAAAGGGGGTGCAAAAAAACTCACCTAAAGGGGGTACAAATAAAACTCACCTCAAGGGTTGTGAATAAAACTCATCTCAAGGATTGCAAATAAAACTCACCTCAGAGGGTGCAAATAAAACTCACCTCAGGGGGTTCAAAATAAAACTCACCTCATGGGTTGTAAATAAAACTCACCTTGTGGGTTGTAAATAAAACTCACCTCAGGGAGTGAAAATAAATAATTTTAATACATGCCCCCACTTTAAATAAATTGTTAAACACCATGCTATGAGTAATTACTTTAAAGTAGAAAAATGATAAATGTCAAGTATCAAAAGAGATCTTATTTGGAAATCCCTATGCCAATGATATGTTTCCAAATAAACTACATCATGATGATGGGCTTGCCCCCAAAATAAAATGCCATGAGAAAAATAGAAAGGTACATTGAGGGATCCAAAAATCTAAGGTCAGCATATGTCTTTACTACATTGATATAATAGAGCTCAAAATAAACACTATCCCCCAAATACTCGTGGAACAATGAACACAATGGAAGAATAACATGTAAAGAGAGTGGACAAAAAATATTTTGGTCCAACATGGAAGAGACCTAAATGTCTCAATGCCTTGCATCATCCCCAAAAGGAAAACACAAGATAAAGGAAAATACAAAGTGTTTGACATATAGAAAAATGAAGATACAAATAGAAGAATGACATGAAAATTTCACTTCCTTTGTATCCTTGCACCAATGAAGTAACAAGGGTCGTCAAAAATCAAGATCACAAACATAAAGACATTCCAAGAAGCATAGTATGAGGAATAAAATTGCGTACATGCAATCACAATGAACATAGAAAGAAAAAAAAGAAGTATGTCACATGCAAGTCAACCTAAAGTAGGTCATCTACATCCCAATATTACTCATTATATATGAAATTCAGACAACTAGCCAAAGGGGCTACAGTAAGTGTCATGCTAGAAGCATCACCAGGTTCAACACATGTTGGGTCACTCTCTTGAGGAGGATCATCATGGTTTCACCCATCTAAATTTGTAAAATCAAAAAATAATAGATTCGGCTCATTATGTACTTCATCAATCTTAGAAATTTCATCGTCATTTTCCAAATTGGTCACAATAGGAGGTTTTATTATTATTTCCTTTGAATCCTCTTATTTTACCTCTTGTTTTGATTTAATTTCTTATTTTGATGGAAGTTGAATTTCTTCTTGAGTTGTTCCCATGGGTGTAGGTGGTATTGTTTTATTTTATTCTTCTAATCGATGAGCAATAGCACGATGTCTATTCTTACGCTCTTTATCATTTTAGTTTATTTTAGCACCATTGGTCTCTTTTCTTCCCTTACGAGTGAAATGAAAGGGACCTCCAAGGGTTGGGAAACCACTTTATCTTTAGGCTTATAAACTTCCTTCGCTTTGAGAGGCACAAAAGGAATTGTATGGTTATCTCTTGGTCTCTTGTAGGTTACAAGTGAAAGAACAATAGTATTTTCACCTTGATTACTTGGGAGAGCTTTAACTTGAGGCATATGTTCATCCACATCAATTGGAGTGGATAGAACAACTATGGATCTTTCAATTTCAGGTTGGATATTGGCAAGGGATAACTCTGCTATACACTTTGCTTTGAAATTTTAGTATGATTTAAAGAAGAAATACTCATGATCTATAATTGGTTCTATGGGTTGGGACCAAAATAAATGAAATAAGAAATTCTCACAGGAAGACAAAGGATTAAACCCACTATGATGCACTACAAAAACTTGGTTTTCAAATGGAAATTTTAAGCACTTGTGAATAACTAATGGGATGACATTCATGGAGCATAGCCAATGATAGCCTAACTTCACACGAAATGGTTTCTACATCAAGATGATAGAGAATGATACATCTAATTGCTTTGGTCCAAACTTTTATGGAAGAGTGATTGAACCTATTGTAGGGTGAGCAAAACCATCATGTGTTTTCATCCATGCTTTCGGTTGTTCACAATAATCTTGGTGAAGTTCATGCAAAAATAAGAATTTCTCGTTGATCGCATTCTCTACACACTCAAGATCAATTAATATCCCATTTTTATGATTTTGATTGATTCTTCCATAAATGTGAAGAGGACCATCGGGTGCATGTTTAATTTTTTCACTATGTGAGAAAGCAATTCCAAGAGACAAGTTGGTTTGAACCTTATGAGGTTGAACATTAATGAGTCTAGACATGCCTTGTAGAGGATCATCCTCATTATCACTCTTATCATCATTAGTCATGTCTTGTATCTTATCAATATTCATCATATCATTCTTGTTGGCAATAGCTTTCATAAAAGATATGGAATGATTTGGCATTGGATTGGTGAAGATTTATAAATTTTGGTTGGGTGGGCCAACAAATTTATTTCCTTGATCATTAACACCACCCAAATGGATGTGATTAGAATAAATGAGGTCTTGCACTTGATGTTTAAGACACATGCATCATTTTTTATCATGTCCACTTTGTCGATGATACTGGAAAAAAACATTTAGGCTATAGTTCAGAGGTAAAGGCTTGGTTATGTCAATAGGTCTAACTTGAGGTAAGAAAATTAAGTTCTTACTCAAAATTTGCAACATAATCAAATGAAGGGAATCAGGTAATGGGTTGAATTTCCTATTGAACCACCAAAAATATTTATATATGTCTAAAAGGGAAAGAGGATTCCCCTAAATACGCCCCTAGGTTTTTCACCTAGGAGCTTAGTTTAGGATGAATGACACTCTTTCACCTAGTGATATGCTCTTTTTGGTGATTGCATTCAAAGGGTATGGGTTGAATAGGGTTGTGTTGTGTGTGAGAAGTGTGGCTAAATGAAATGAAACTAAACTAACTATGAAATGTAAACAAACCAAATGTAAACTATATGCAAACTAAGCTAAATGACCTAAATGTATTCGATCTAGAAAGAAACCGAAAAGTTCAAAGATTGTGCACCTGGGAATGGAAAGTGAAAGAATAGGAGCTCTAGATTGTTTTTGAATCCATTGGAAATTTGTACAGGGACACTTATGCCAGAATGGGTGACCTAGTCCTTCTCTCGAGAAATTTTGCCAAACTGGGTTTCGGGAAAAAGGGTATCCAGAAATTTCAAAACCCTTTTAAAGGTCTGGTACAGGGAAAAGGTCACCAATGATGGCGACCTATTCCTTTTGGTACTTTCAAGATTTTCAAGGTTTGAATCTATGGAGTCCCACTTGCACTTCCTTCTCTGACAGATACCCATGACTGAATCTTCAAAAAATGACCTGCAAGTTGTCCTTTTGCTCCTCCTATGGTTTGATGACTTGATTTGACTTAGATGGAATGATGGTACCCTTTTCAAAACGTTAATCCTTGACAAATCTTCATACAACCTACAAAACACACATGCAAAGACAAATAAAATGTTAGGGTTAGAGATTACCCATTGATGATAATCAAACCCAAATGAAAGAAAATGTAAGGAAAGATGATTGAGTGATTAAAAAATGCAAACATTTACCAAAATCCTTTGTTGTTGAATTTTGCAACATGCAAGAACCAGCTCCAATGGAGGTTTCTTGAAGTGCCTTGTGCTTGAATGCTTGCTTGAGAAGATTGAGTGCAAGAGTGCTTGTGAAGATGAAAATGATGTTAGGGGGGATGAAGGTGAAAACCCTTATTTATACAAGATATGCCCTAATTTCCCAAAAATAGCACATGATAGGCTGACCTTAGGGTTTTGGAGGAAAATTCTCATTAGGTTTTTGTTTTAGTTTTCAATTTTATGCTTAAAGGGACTAGGGCCCAAAGTGGCGACCTTATTCATTGACAAATTCAAGTGGTGGTTAGGAATAAAAAGGTGTTAAATGATGTTTATCAGACTTGCCTCCTAAAACACACTTAAGTCGGGCCTAAAAGTAAATTAAGGGACCAATTTATTATTAAAAAGGGTTGAATTAGTGATAAAAAGCCTAGGAAAATGTGAAAATGCATTACAACACTTTGGCACAAGACTTGAAAAGGGGTAAAAGGGGTTATTTAGGTGAATTGTGTTGAAAGGGTCTTAGAAAAGTGGGAAGATGTGTTACAACAATTCACAACACCTTTGTAAAACATCGTTAGATTATTGTTGATTTGCAAGTGTTTGAGACCTAATGCCACATTATAGCATCAAATCAAAGAAAAATCGGGCCAAAATCCAAGGGAAAAGACCCAAATGAGTGAAAAAGTGTCAAAACTACACTTTTTGGTGACACATTTAGCCCCCACTCTAATGAGAGGATGAACTTGCTTCAAACTCACACTAAAGTAGCCGAATCATGCATTTCAAGAGGGATCCAATGCATTCATGCTAGTAAGGTGAGATAACACCAATCAAGAGGGATGATCAAGCCCTCGGGATCAAGATCCCATGGAAAACCAAACATAAGCACAAAATATCACACTAGGAGTGATTTGAACACAACAGCACAATAGGCAATTAGCGTTGACTTTTGCATCGGAATTTAGTGTATTTAAGTGCATGAATTGAATAATTTGGTTGGTGCCCAACTTGGTGAAAACAAGCATGGTTAGCTCGGTGTCAAATTTTGCGTCAAGTTTCACGTCAGATTTAGCATCATATTTAGCGCCAACTTTAGCGTCAGGACATCATGGCACCTCTATTGGTGCCTAAAATTGTGTAGGGTAGTAGCATCAAAAATTGTGCCGAAATGGACACCCAATTTGGCTTCCAATTTTACTTCCATGTCTACTCCCATTTTTGCTTCTAGTTTTGCTTCCAATTTGACGTCCAGTTTTGCTTCCAGTTTTTCCTCCAGGTTTGCTTCCAATTTTGCTTCTAGATTTTCCTCCGGGTTTGCTTCCAATTTTGCTTCCAATTTTGCTTCTTGGTTTGCTTCCAAGTTTTCTTATAGGTTTGCTTCTAGTTTTGCTCCTGGTTTTGCTTCTAGTTTTGCTTCCAAGTTTTCTTTCTATTTTGCTTCTAGTTTTGCATCCGATTTTGCTTCCATGTTTGCTTTCAGTTTTTCTTCCAAGTTTGCTTCCAAGTTTTCTTCCGGTTTTGCTTCCAGTTTTTCTTCTGGTTTTGCTTCCAATTTTTCTTCGAGGTTTGCTTACAATTTTGATTTCAAGATTGCTTCTAGTTTGTCTTCCATTGTTGCTTCTTTTTTTGCTTTTTGCTTCTATTTATTAATTTAATATGTTTTATTTCAATTTGATTAGTTAAATATATTGTGCTTCTTAAATAACTAATATGAATATAGAGTAAGTAATGTAATTATTTAACTCATATGATTAAATAATAATATAATTATTGTAACATGATCATCATACTTAATAAATATCCATCCAAAATTCATTGACCACTTTTAATATATATAAATTGACAACTCAATACTGATCAAATCTTCATCATACATAACTAAAACAAGTGAAAGTCAAATATGCAAATACATCAAAAACATTTGAAAATGATTATAGGAAGTGATTTGTTAAAGGCTCTAGAAGAGTCTAGAACTTCATGCTCTATGCTTAAACAATTCAATGTTACACACATAGCATTAATCCCGAAGGTAAAGGATCCTAAATCTTTCTCATAATTTAGACCTATATCCCTCTGCAACACAATTTACAAGATCTTTACTAAGGCGGTCTCTCTTTGTTTAGTTCCCCTCATCTCTAAGATAATATTAGAAGAGCAAGGAGGTTTTGTTCCAGGAAGGGAGACAGTTGAAGGAGCAATTGTAGCCCATGAAATTCTTCATTCAATTTCTTTACACAAAATACCATCCTTTATCATAAAGCTTGACATGTTGAAAGCTTACAATAAATTTGATTGGACCTTTCTGATGCAAGTGCTAAGAAAATTTGGTTTTTCAGATAAATGGTGTAAGTGGATTTTATCATGTTTAAAGGGTGCTAAATTTTTAGTTTTAATAAATGGCATTTCTTTAGGATTTTTTGGTTCAACACAAGGAGTAAGGCAAGGTGATCCATTATCTCCTTTTCTTTTCATAATTCTAGTTGAAGCCCTTAGTAGAACAGTCAAGCACTATCATCTTAGAGGGAGCTGGAAAGGTATCACAATACCTATGACTGATTTGTCAGTAACTCACTCTTTGTTTGCAGATGACATTATTATTTGGTGCAGCATAAATTCAAGAGGCCACTCAAATCAAAAATGTATTAGATAAATATTCACATGTATCTAGGCAACAAATCAATGTAGACAAATCAAAGATTTACATGTTTCATATCAAATCTGGTTTGCAAAGAAGAATAATTAATATTCTTCGGTTCCAAGTAGCAGAAATGCCTTGTAAATATCTTGAGATTCCATTATTTTAGGTGTAAATAAATCTTCTCATTGGATCTCTATGATTCAAAGTATTTAAAAAAATATTGCATCTTGGAAGGGGAGATGATTGTCTTTATCTGGCAAAATATTATTTATAAAATTTGTTATTGCTGCCATCCCTAATTATTTTATGGTAGTCCTAAAGGCTCCAAAATCTACCATATTACTGATTGAGAAAATAATAAGAGATTTTTTATGGAAGGGAAACTTAAATAATAAAATGAAAATTTCTCTTATATCAGTCCAGAAGATAAGTGTTGAAAATTCTAAAGGAGTTGGTATTCATAACATCTCAACACATAATAAGGCATTGGGGGAAAAACTAGTGTGGCATATGTATGCTAAGTCACATTCCAAATGGTGTAGAATCATGCAAGCTAAATACTTAGATAATATGGATCCAAAGAGAATCTTTATAGCTATAAATTCTCCCTCAGGTTCATCCAAGTGGAATTTCTTGATTTCTTGTAGAAATGTAATCTTACCATACTTAACATGGGAAATACATGATGGATTGAAGGAAAAATTATAGGAAGATTCATGGGAAGGTCATCCACCTCTAGAAGCATCAAATGATTTGAGTATGGTCAAAACACATCTCAGTGTAAGTTTGGGAACTAAAGTTTGTGAATATGTGGAGAACATAGACGCTTATACTGGGAAGGTTAAATGGAAAGATGCTTCTGCAGTTAATTTTCCACATGAACAGAAAATCAAATTTAAAAGTCTTATGAATCAAAGGATAGCTTTCTTGTCACAAAGGAGAGATAAATTAATTTGGCTTCCTTCCAAAAATGGGAATTATGTAGTAAATATGGGTTATAAGGCTATAATGAGTCAAGGTGAGGAAAGTAGGCCACAAAGAGCATTAGCATTTTGTTGGGATCCTTCAATGCTTCTAAAGGCTGGCTGTTTTTCTTGGTTGGCAATCAAGAGTAGAATTTTAACAAGTGACGGGTTGGTAAAATTTGGAATTACAATTCAGTTTAAGTGTGTTTTGTGTGGGAATGAGGATGAGGAAATAAATCACCTTTTTCTCCATTGTCCTTTTCCTTCTCAATACTAGAATTTTGTCAAACATAAACTAAGTTGGTTTGCTCCATTGCCAAAAAGCATATGGGATCTCTTTTCAAGTTGGCCAGTCTTATATAAATCAGCACTATTTGGTTGTATTTGGAGAGTAATCCCGTCTACTATTCTATGGACAATCTAATGGGAATGCAATAAAAGGATATTTAGAAATGAAAAAATGAATTTAGAGCAAACACTGGTAAAATTGGAATCTTTGATAGCAGAGGTAACAAATGCATATGTAATAAGGATAAAGCATGTAAATTCATTGTTCACATATTTGGATTCAAAAATTATGAAAATCTGGCAAAAAATTGTTCTGCCATTCAAAGGAAGTCAACATAAAAATCCAGCTTCAAAAGTGGATAGGAAAAAAATTCAATGGGCTTCACCTACAGAAGGGTTTCTTAAAATAAATTTTGATGGAGCATCGCGTGGGAATCCAAGTTTGTCAGGGGCAGGAGTTGTGATTAGAGATCATAAAGGTATATTAATTCATGCAAAGTCTATCAAATTGCCAAAAGGTACGAATAACATTGTTGAAGCTCAAGCTTTGCTTTATGGGTTAAAGTTAGCTCAAAATTTGAAAATTGAAAATGTGTTAGTCAAGGGTGATTCATTGATTATTGTAAATGCATGCAAAGAAAGGAAAATATCAAGTTGGAAAATCAGTTATGTTATGGAACAATTTTGGTTGTTACTAGATAAATTCAGTATAGTACAAGTCAAGCATACTTACAAATAGGGGAATTTAGTAGCAAACAAATTAGTGAATATTGCTTATGAACAAATTCAAGAGGAGGTTTCATATGACAGCAACATCGACAAATTGCCACATGAGTTGCAAAATATTATAATTAGAGAATATTTTCTTAAAATATAATATAGTTAGAAAAAGGATCCCAGAACCTAAAGTTACAAATGGTAAATGGTCTTTTAATAATCTCCTTTATTCTTAAGAAAACGTATTGCTAAGTTATGAAAAGGAAGATTGCAACCTACAAAGTTGCTCGACATTGGTACAGTTTTCAATTTAAAAGGAGTTCATCATTTCAGTTTGTACAAACTTGGCCACCTCATTCTTTACGGGCATGATTTCAGTTTTAAGCATGTGTTCATTTAGGATTTTGAATCATACTCCTCCAAAGCTTAGTACAAAACAGGATTTAGAATCATAACAAATCTTGGTTTAAGTAATTTTTTCAGAATGGAAGTTTAGCTGGCATGCTTATTGATTAAGAGTGTATCCATAAAAAGATCTCACACGTGAGCACTTGCCACCAAATCGTATCTTCAGCAACTTCAATTTCATCAAATGACATCACGAAAAGAAAAGGTATGTTTTATGAATAACAAGTGTCATCCTTTTGCAGGATATAGTTGGCGGTGTAATCCAAATGAATTTTTATGATCTCATGCATGTGGCGGATTTAAGTTTTGGTGCTGCTCGAATATCCAGTTTTTTGAAATAGAGAAAATATTCCCACATCTTTGTCAATCATGCATGTGGTGGATTTCATTCAATTATACAGTATTTCAAACCTATTTGGCTTTCATCCTTATTAAAACCCTCATAATTTATTTGTTCTTTAAATTAAAGCAATCAACAAAAATGGAGGGATTCTTGGGTGCTAAGTAAACAGTTCTTGGCCTGTCAACTAAAGTGCATAACGGAGTTGAAGGAGACAACAAATAAGAGCTGATGGAGTCATAATAGGAAGCATTAATTGGTTGTCATAAAAATTATTTTCAAAGGTGGAGATGTAGAAAGGGAATCTAGACACATTCATCTCATGAAAGATAAACTGAAGTGAAATTCGAAAGAAAATAGAAAGGAAAATTATGTTTTTAACTATCTCAATAGTGAAATGTTGTCAGATTCTATGATATGCACCTCCTGAAGCTAAAAAAATAGTTCATGAGAATACTGGGTACGAGAGAAGATTCTAGTACATATTATCATTTTCTTTTTACAAGTGAAAATCTGATCAAATTAAGAGGCACGTGCACCACTATAGTTGATATTGCTCCCTATCAAACTTTTGATTAGTGACTATTTGCATTTACCTAGTGGTACCTTAGCCAATAGAATTTACTTGTAGAACCATATTATGGAGTGCATGTCATGTAATCAGAGGACGCCATTTCCAATCCTAGAATGGGAACTTCCTTTCTCCAAAGGTCTGGAAAGAGAAACTTTATCCAATATCTTCAAAATTGATTTTTCACCAGTGTATAGATCTTTAAAGACTCTGCTAGGAGAAGAAATATTGCACCCATTAGCTCAAAGATTGATCTTTCCATCAGATTTAGTATCAATCTTTGTTTCAAATGTGTTGGATTTGAATCTGAATTATCAAGATATGATGAAAATTGCATAAACATGTGTTCAAGAAGTCTTCTTGCAGGATAATGCATTGCTCAAAATCATACAACATTATAGTCTTTGGAAAGGAGAAGCATATATAGGGGGAATCTTCCTAAGACATTATCTTCATTATAAGGTTTGCTTCAGAAACATCTACATAGCAATGAAACTATCATTGGAGTATGATACTCCTAGTAATCTTTACAGAGCACTAGCAAGACATCATTGGGAAATTGGTGAAGATATGGAAAGAACCTTTAAAGCAAAATAGCATGCATTGTATTCCTCCTTTCTCATCATTGTCATCAAGCAGAAAGTGACAAGAAGCTCAAGCAAAAATAGAAGGAGATTGTGGTTACTGCAGAGTCTCAAGCTGAAGAGTGGAAAATGCAAGAGCATCAAATCAAGCCTTTTTTACCAAACATGAACATAATAGCAAATTCACAATCCACCATTCCAGCATTGCAGATCATGAAAAAAGGAGAAAGAGAGAGCTCATCAGTTGGTAATATTTCAGTCATTATAGTGTTACACATAGTATGTGTGCAATGATACATATTGTAGCATATAGGCTACATATAGATAGTTGACACATACTTCAGCAACTGATATATTTTCAGCTTATTTTGGCTAAATAGCTATTTTTTGTACACTAACATATAGTTAGCAGACACATCCCGATATGAATTTTTCCTATGCCACATTATGTAAATCTTGAAAGATTAGATAGTAGGGACTACTGGCATAGTTGTATAAGTTAGTGTTAGATGTTATATTTCCATTCATCAGAATTACATTTTGTAAAAACTCTATTATATTAATACTATATGTCGACCAAAAGCCTTTTATTTAAAAAAAAAAAAATGATACATGTCAATATGATACAACTCAACAATATAGTACTATAGGCCGTGAAAATGATACATATGATAGTAACCATGAAAAGAGTCATCATAACGATATATCAGCAACGATCCATGATGTAGTCTATATGATCATGAATGTCACTGGTTACTATCACCAAATATCTCATCATCATCATTTTCATCGGCCTTAGTGTCTTTCGTATTTGCATCATCATCATCCTCTTCCATGTGATTTTTACCAACAGAACCAATATTTTGTGGATCTATATCATGTTGAGGATCATTTTGATCTTCTGGAAAACCCGTTTTCTACAAAAAAAAAAAAACATTTAAAATGAAAATTTATTATTTATTTCATGCAATAATTTTTTTGTATGTTATATATCTAATATTACAACATATGAGATGAAACCATAATCATATTACATCATATCAAAGTGCACATACGATATTAAAATTTAGAAAAAGTTATAGCAAATACTAGTGAGTCGGTAGAAACTTCAGCTTTCAAAAATAAAGCCAATTAGGCTGGCAGACTTGTGGATCAGGCCAGCATTTGGTGGAAGAGGAAGAAAGATGATTGGAACTTTGGAGGCCCACCATAATGGATTTTGGTATTCAACCATGAGAGTAGAAGAGAGAGTTGATATCATGCATCAAAACATTAAGCATGCATTCTTCCAGCCAGTGGAGAAGGATATGATTACTTTGCTTCATTAGGTTGGAAAACGTGTGGATCAGGCTAGCATTTGGTGGAAGAGAAAGAAATATGACTGGTACTCTAGAGGCCCACCATAATGGATTTTGGTGTACAACCATGAGAGCAGAAGAGAGATCTGATATCATGTATTAAAACATTAAGCATGCATTCTTCCAGCCAGTGGAGAAGGAGATGATTACTTTGCTTCATTTTCATTTGCATAACCATCGTGGCATGGGAACCAAGAAGACCAAGGATGTCCAATTTTATGTGGAGGTAACGGATTTGGTCCAAACTTTAGGAGGGGAAAGAATTTCAATGTATGATCCTAATGAAATTAAGGAAGAACAGCAAGAGAGGGACAGGACTGTAGAAATTTAAAACATGTAAGAGAGCTATGGGAGCAGCCTCGTCTAAAATATTAGATTACATAATCATGGACTGCAAAAACACAAAACATGTAAAAAAGGAAAGATTCTAAAACTATAGATTGATTATATCCTACAAATAAGAACATGCTATCCATAATGCACACGCTCATTTTATGGAATTCAAAAAAAAAATAGAGATATAGTCTCCTCACTAAAATACAAGCATACATAGTAACCAGGGATTAAATTCCTTTAACAGTTTTCTCAAAAACATACGATGATAAAACAATTAGCTTTGAATTAACAAGGATAAGGACAAGAACTTACGATTCACCTCTAGATGTAGAAGGGCACTTCACTTGAGCACCTCCCATGTAGCTCTCCTCCCTTCCTCTCTTCATTTATATGACCACTAGTCTCACCTCAAGCTGCTCTTGCAAAAATATATATATATCATATTCATTACAATTAGTCTAGGTTTCTTGTTTCTACAACCCCCTCCTCCTCCTTCCCTTATAATCATAAAAATTATGAATCCTTCATAGAAAAAACCCCAAATTCTCAATAGTCAAAATGGATACAAATTCAAAACCCAATAAAAACACAAAATACTCAAACACCAAAATTAAGATCAGGATCCTCTAAAACCCAAGAAGAAAAAGCAAAAAAGAATCACATAAAATTGAAGCTTCTGGAACAAAAGTATTCGACCACATATTTGTGTCTAGAGGTTAAGAGATCGAGACTCAGATCTTATTTCATTTTCACTACCTTGTCTCGCATTTCTTTCTTTCTTTAACAAATCCTCACAAGCTTAATGGCAAATTAAAAATAAATGCTTTCATTGAAACCCCAACTATTACTAAAGCCTTCTTAAAAAGGAGCATCAATTTAAAAAATATACATGCAAGGCCTTTCAGGGCCTAGCCTCTGCACTAAACACTTTCCACAAAAAAATAGAGGGCATTGCAATATAATACAAAATAAAATAAAAAACAAAAGTAAATTGTGAACCAAGATGAGCACCATGGACCTTGTTTTGAAGCACGGAAATCCATTGTTCAAAACACTTTGAACCTTCATCGATCCACTGCAATGAAAATCAATCACAATTCCATCAAATCCATGAAATACTAAGGCATAAATATATCCTCGTCCTCCTGCTGCTCCTCCTCCTTAAGGATTTGTCAAGCGAGTAAGAGAGCCTTGTCCAAAAACATATACTAATTCAATTTAACTATGCACAAATAAAATTTAAATATCGTTTAATAAATTTGATATAATCTTATGATAAATTCAAATACCTTTTTACTCTCCTCACCGGACTTCCTCCATGCATCGGACTTTTATGGCGGAACATGAGTCTTCCTTCTGTTCCTGGTAGTGTTGTGGTGACTCTCTCAAGTCTTCTACCAATGGTGTGTTATAGTGCGGCGACCATCATTGTCTCGCGGCTCCTTCATCAGCTCGGTGTAGTAGAGCGGTTTTTACCATGGTCCCACAAGTTGCTTCTTCCTTCTCGGTGGTAGTGTGGTAAAATATTTTGTGGCAGCATTTTTATTCACAAAGGAGGCCATGGAGAGAGGACGTGAACGGCGTAGAAATACTAAATCACTGAGAGGAAAGTGGGTGGACATTGTAGCAGACAATAATAATAATGACCAAGACTTCTAAATTTTTAGAATTATTTGCAATCCATGTTTAAAAAATGATGATTCTTATGGCCTAAAATTTGAAATGCTTCAATAATATTATGTTGTACTTGGAAAATTGAAAACATTTGTTATTCTCCTAACAAGCTTTTTTATTTTCCATTATAATTCTAGACCAAACAACATTTGTGGGGATGGCCTTTTACACCAATCTTAATTTGTATGAAGTTCATGAACCTATTGTCAAGTAGTAAATTCCTTTCATAGACAAGAAATGTAAAGGCTTCATTTAAGAAAAGATAATTAGTCTCTTTCTGAGGGTAATCCACATGCAAAAAGTAAAAAGAACATAAAAAAAAAATTGTACAGTAGAAAATCATATTCAATCAGTCATGTCTTATTTCGCTTGCACACTTATCTAAAAGGCATAGGGTATTCACCATACATTTCCCTTGACAAAGCAAACATGTTCTTTCATTTATTTTTACTATATATCTCAGAAGTGAAATTGTTGTTACATAATGATGCACTGAGAAAATAATATATACAAAAAAAAATGCAAAGAAAATGTTTGAAATTTAAGATGCAACCTACTGTGTTTTTTTTTTATCGGTGATAGTATTTGATTTTATTAATAATAATGTATAATTTATATCAACTTCAAAAATTAAGTCCATCTAGCAGCTTCTAAAATATGTTTGTTTAACCACCACAGTTCTCAACAAATTAGAAAAAAACTACTGAATTCGTCTATAAACAACCCTATCTACTATTACCCATACCCTATACTGTTTACATTTTCAAATCAAAAACAAGGCTTAACCCTAGAAAATGTACAACAAAAACTAAGATATAAATTATATTTTAACCTAAATTGAGCTTCATTTTACATGGAAGTGCTTGACGTTCTATCTAGTTACATTGGGCATATTTCCTTGATTGGCTTCATCTTCTTCCTTGGATGCAAACCTTTCTTCTCTCATAGCTCCTCTTTGGCGACATCTTTGAGTACCTGAATGACCGTGTCGACCTCCATTATTTCTACACAAATTTTAAGGGCTTTCCATCCTAGCTTTGCTCCTCCTCTCCACATAGATTTGGTGATTCCTTTTGGCCACCTAATGAAGGGATATTTTATCTTTGCTACTTCACGGTCCACATGATCTTCCATGCCTTTGCTCACATCAAAGCCTTCTCCTGGTATAGCCCATTCTAGGATACTTTCCATATTCACTAAGAAATCCTTGTGTACCAACGCCTTCATTACTTTCCTCACTTCCTCCACCGACTCTCCTAAGTCCAACCCCCATGCCATGATCAGTGAGTAAATATCCATATTAGTAAGATACTTGTGCATCAAATCTTCGAAGCCAGTACCCAGGATTTTTTGCATAGATCGCGCCACCTTCACATCGTTGGAGAGGAACAATCCTCTCAACCTCTTCACAGTTGCTTTGCCAACAAAAGGGTCCAATTTTCTCCTCGAACGTAGAGTGAAATTGGCCTCCATTTCTTCTCTAGTATGCTAGCTTCCAAACTGCCTCACACCACATACCTGTTACATTCCTTGCCACCACAAACTGAGAAGCATTAGATGAAATGCCTTGTGTGTCTTCAAAACACATCATATCATTAGCCCTCACCATTAATGTCAAACGTGCGTCCAACGCCACCAAAAATACCTTCATCAATTCTTCAAGTCCTTCAGGAATTTAAAACACATTCCTCTACTTGATAGTGTTAACTCCTTCCTACATTAATTACAATGGACAAATTTCCTCCAAATGAATTCCACTAAAATCTTCTATTCTTATTTCCTCCACCTCTGCAAAAGATAGAGCCCATTTCAATAGGGTATCTACTTCAGCAATGTCTATGCAAGAGATAGATTTTTGATTTGACTATATTTATTAATTAATTGAAAATAAAAAGTGCATTCACTTTTTATTTTCAATTAATTAATAAATACAGTCAAATCAGTTAATGGTGGAATGTGTTGTCTGCATAGACAATACTTTTCCTAATCACACCTTGCAAATTCCAAGCATCAATTCCTCCTTTTATTATTGCTTGGATTACTTGGATGAATTGTGGCATTAAAAATTAGGATTACTTAGATGCTTTTTCCATTCATTTTGTATCAACATATGTTCGTGAAGACACAAAATTTAATAGCTCAATCAGGTAGAGCTTTTGTGATTTTCAAATGAAGAGTAAGGTACATTTTTATTTCTACTACATTACATTCATGTGCATAAACAAAATTAGAAGATTACATTACTAGATTGCACTTATGCGGATGCATATAATATAGGAAAGATTGCACAATCCTTTCAAAAATATAGTCTTTATTGATAATGTAAATGTATGTTGTTCCACACAAGTTGTGGAACTGACTATTTGAATGCATATAATTGAAAAACTATACATTTATAGATACAAAAAAGAAAAATGCACATAAAGAGAAAGGGGACCCGTCATTGCCTCAATGACGAATCCCGGTTGCTTTGTTCTCCATCATCTTCAGTCTTCCCGCTTGTCTAAGCCTCCAAGTTGATGTCTTCCTTGTTGCTCCTAGGTTTCCTATATTTGAGTGAGAAGAGTGTTGTTAGAGAAATGAAGGATTGCCAGTCAAAATATGTGCATACATCTATAAAATATAATTTGATCATCATGTGCATTAAAATAACTTGCATACCATAGATGTCCAGGAAAACAAGAAAGTTATCAACATAGCCATGATTCTAACAAAACTAATCATCAAGGATTCCAAGATAGTTTTCATTAATAGTCTGGTTAAAAGTAAGCAGCCCCAAGCATCATAACAGTCACAAGAATTTAACATGAGGGGCAGTCATGTAGATTAAAATCTTACACAATAGTTATCACTTGAAAAGACAAAGATAGCATGTTTCCACATAACAAATTACATCGAATGCATGAAAGGTACAATGATGAAGTCCATAATAGTGAATGTTGCTTATAAAGAGGGATTTAAGGACAACATTTTTTATCAAGGAGAACAAGGTAACCTCAAACTATGTTGTACTTGAGTATGATAGTACCTAAGCTTCTGGTGTTTCTAGATGGAACCTATACCGGAAAAGTGTAGTCTCCATCTAAAGGAACCATCTTCGGAGCTCTTCCCTGAAATGAGGGTTGAAAACATTAGAAGAAAAGAAATACCATAATTCTAAAGTAACAATTTGTATCAATACAAATGTCAAAAAGTATAATTAAAAAGACAAATCCTTACAATTGTACCTCAAATTGGACCAAACAACAACAGCAAATGTGCCCTGATAAATCTTGCAGATTTAAACAACTTGAAAAGACCACTTTGGAGATAGCAAAGCAATAAATAAGCATGAAAATCGACACAGCAATTGAACATTGAAGATGGATTACAAGTTATGATGCATATGCTCCATTATATTGCTCAAAATATAAACATACATAACATGAGTTCTTTTGATATGAATAAGTGGATGAGATACTCTAGTATCTATTCTAGTGGATTGAAATGATGATGATATGATGATCAAAATCGGACCTTGGTTTCCCTATTTGTACGGGAAGCAACAAGCTTCAGGTTCATTCATAATAGTTAAATCATTTCTTAACTAAATCATAATTAACATAACATAGAAACTTTAAAAGATAGGCCCATTCCAATTATTGTCAAACATTAAATAATGCTTGTGTTTTTTGATAGGTAGAAGATTTTGATGAAACACATACTAATACCCAAGATCCAACTGGGTTATTAAGATTTGGATGGGATGATCCAAACCATCCTTTAAACCATACCAGGGAAAAAAGAGAAAGATTAAAGAGAACACCCGAAAGTGTTTCACACCAACTCAAGGTACAATACAACTTGGTTATGACACTGATAGCAATCCAAATTTTCCTGAACCATCCATACCCGAACATTGCATCACAATCTATTCTTCCTGCACATAAGAATGCCACATGTTAACCCCTTCTAAATAAAACTCAAAATATCATGAAACAATGAGTCCCCTATATTAGTAAGTAAGTAGGCAGTCTATAGGGCATAATTTGATTTTATACAAGGATGCTACGAAAGGAATATTCAAGTGATAGTGAATGAGTTGTTTGAGATTGTAGTTGATGGTGCAATATCCAATCTTAAAGGCAGTTAGCAAAGCAGTAAATGTGCAAGAAATCAAATTGTACACAACAAAAAATTCACAATGTTATCTTGCATAATTCCTTAAGTTTGAAGACAAAAATCTCATTGTATATTGATGAAAGTAGTGACCTTAATGGTCAATCACTGGCAACCATGATTTTAAAATATGGTATTGTGCTTATGGAGGCAGCATTTTAAGCAAGGCGATGAGTGGTGGTTTGGAACAATGGTAGGTATGAAGGACTTTCTTTATATGCATACTATATATTCTAGCTTAAGACAACGTTCTTAGAAGAGATTGAAGGTGGATTAGGGAACTCAAGGGTTACCATGATAAAGATTAAAGCAAAGACTGAGATCTATTCAAAAGCCACTATCATGAAGATATTAAAGATGCCAAATGCAAAACCCTAGCAGCTAGAGTAATGAACACAGTGTGAAAGAGGACAATGTGCTAGGGAAGATTTAGGAGATCTCCACATTATCTAATCATAGGAAAATACATCATTTATTTATTTTTTAAAATTAAGAGAATTTATTCTAAACCCTATATAAGACACATCGATACTTCAAAAGCATCTGATTTATTTTTTTAAATTAAAAGAATTCATTCTAAACCCTATATAGGATATATTGATACTTCAAAAGCATCTAAAGGAATTTGAGATTATGCAAACATATGTCAATTAAATACCTGGATTATAAATAGTAGCATGAACATTGTAACCCTTGTTGATCAAAGTTGGAATTGATAAACAGCAATGAATCCTATGCCTCCTATCACGCACATCTCCTTACTATTCTCTGTCATTCTTTACTAAAACACTTCTCCATTTGGGTAGGCTACTCCTGAAAATAAGGTTTCAACAAAGTTTTTATTGTATGTTTATTAAAATGAATACTCCATTTTGGCGGGCTATGCTTGAAAATAAGATTTTGACAAAAAATTTAGAGTATGTTTATTAGAGGTTTACAGTATTTTGGCAAGCTATATTCTTGATTCAAATGGATTGTGACTAATGTGATGTGTTGCCATGATTACTGTACTACCATCATATCTTATTATACCCTTTGTGGTATGGCATTGTTTTTCCCTTCCCTTTTGTTGTTTACCGCACTACCGCCTTGCTCAAGGCTTCTTGTTGTGGGATTGCGGTGTATACCACTCTACCGCATATGTTGCTCACCTTCCCGGTGATATAGCGGTGTATGATTTTGATCATTACCTGAAGAGTGTCGATGAGACATTCTTCTTTGTCTTACCGATATCTCAATGTCTCATCGACATTAGATCTTATGTTCCTCCGATTTTGGTTGTCGGTGTCGATAAGACAAGTTAATATCTCTTGTTGATATGCCACTATCTCATTGATATTTTCCTTTGGCGGTATTTATTTATATATCGGTGTAACTCTACCATGTCGGGGAGACTCATGATTATCGCTATGGTATGGAAGTGTTTTTCCCTTCCCTTCTTTTGTTTACCACACTATCATCTTGCTCAAGGCTTCTTGTTGCAGGGTTGCAGTGTATACCACTCTATCACATATGTTGCTCACTTTCCCGACAGTATAGCAGTGTATGCTTTTGATCATTACCTAAACAATGTCGATGAGACAATCTTCTTTATCTTATTGATATCTCAATGTCTCATTGACATTAGATCTTATGTTCCTCTAATGTTGGTTGTCGGTGTCGATGAGACAAGTTAATATCTCTTACCGATATGCCACTGTCTCATCGATATTTTCCTTTGGCGATATTTCTTTATATATTGGTGTAACTCTTCCATTTTGGGGAGACTCGTGATTATCCCTATGGTATGGCAGTTTTTTTCCCTTCTCTTCAATTGTTTACCGCACTACCGCCTTGCTCAAGGATTCTTGTTTTAGGGTTGTGGTGTATACTGCTCTACCGCATATGTTGCTCACCCTCCTGGTGGTCTAGCAATGTATTCTTTTGATCATTACTTGAAGAGTGTCAATGAGACAATCTTATTTGTCTTACTGATATCTCAATGTCTCATCAAAATTAATTCATTATATCCAAGAGTTTTGTTTCACCGAGAACTTGTAGATATACCTTGTCGATGTGACGTAAGTGATTCTCTCCTCAATATACATGTATCTTGTCAACATTTCATTGTTGTACATCGTCGATGAGACATATAAATAAGTCTCTTCAACATAGGGGTGTCTAAACTGGTGCTAAACCTGAAGCTAAACTCAAAGCTCAAGTCGGGAGGCTAAAAGTGGTGCTAAACTCAAAGCTAAACTAGAAGCCAAAGGCAGTGCTGACAGCGGTGCCACACTCGAAGCCAATATCGGCGCTAAAGGCGTTGATAATTCTAGCATAAATTAGCGTTGACTAGTCCTGGTCGATGCAAATAAACACCAAAAATAGTGCCATCCCAATAAATGGTGTAAACATTTTCAAAAAATATGTTAAAACATTGGCTGGAAGAAAAAATTGGAGCAAATCACAGGGCTTTGTTGTAGTGGAAAGAGTCAAAAGAGAGAAAAATTCGGATCAAGCTTCGATCATTTGTCTAGCTAGTTGTGGATCAGATCTAGGTTGTTTTTCCAAAAGAAAAGTGTACTCACTCTAGGGCGATGAGACTTTGGGTTTTCCACTGGATAAGAAGGCCCAAAAGGGTGAAAAAAATACACTCGGTTGGTGTGCACTCACACAAAAAAAGGTGTCTATGGGGAAATTCATGCTGCTAGTTGGGCTTCCCGCTCTACCATATCAAAGTTATACCTCCCCATAACTTTGATAAGGAACCACAAAAGGCAAAGGTTCACGGTTCATGAGACAAGCAAAGCTCCAGATGCTTAGAACTCATGAACAAGTGCAAGATGGCACCACAGGCATGCAATTTGTGTTATGCAAAGTGGCCATGTATGCAAAAATGCAATATGTTAAAATGCAAAATGTAAAAATGCAAAAACGATGTTCAAAGGAGTCATATTTGGTTCATGTGAGGTTTCTGACTCAGGGAACATTGTGTCTAATGTATCCAAGAGAAGACCAATCAAAGAATAGAAAATTACAACTTAGGGGATGCAGCGTGTCGCATTAGGCCACTAAGAGGAATGTAATATGCTAAGATAAGTCACACTTATGAAGGACATTACACCCAATTCCATCCACAAAGTGAGAAACACATCATATGGAGTGATAAGGCTGCACTAGGAACCAAGGACAAAAATAAATGCAAATACAAAAATAAATGATGCCCATGTATGCCCCCACTTTAAAGGAATTGCTACACACCATTTTGCGAGAAATTAATTTAAAGTAGAGAAAGGAAAGATGTAAGAAGAAAGAAAAGGACATTAGATCCAACTTGGAAAGCCCTATTCCAAGTGATATATTTCCAAAGGAGGCTACATCATGCGAAGGGAAAGAAAGGAAAAATCAAAGAGAAGGGGGGGTTTCCCCCAAAATGGAAAACCACAAACACATAATGGATCTATGGATTTGGGGTCAGTATTTTCCTTGCTGCAATGTTTTATTTAAAGAGCTCGGAACTGTCATCTCCCCAAATACGTAGAACTGGAAGGACACAAAGAGAGCAAAAAGAAATGAAAAGAAAGAATCATTTTGGGTCAACATGGAAGAGACATAGGGTGTCTCGATGCTTTGCATTGTCCCCAAAAGGACTAAAAAAGCAAAAGGAAAAGGGGGTCCATTTAGGTCAACATGAAGGAGACATTGCGGTCTCAATGCCTTGCATCATCCCCAAATTGAAGGAAAAAATAACAAAAGAAAAATTGAAATGAATGCACAACAGATAAAAGAAGGAATAGACAAATAGAAGAATTCCACAAAGAGATAGAACATCAAACAGTATGAGGGAACACATGACACAAACAGACATGTAAAATAAAAAGAAAAGGCTAGTAATGCAAATGCTCATCAATTATCAAGTAAATCATCTACCTCCCAATCTTGCTCATTATAAAATTTAGGTGGGCAACTAGCAAGAGGGACGGCAGCAATTGCAGGACTAGCATCTAGATCAATGCTTGTCCGAAGATAATTGTCATGGATTCTCATGGAAGAGGAAAATAATGAATTCAAAGTGTGATGGACCTCTTCATCTATTTTAGAATTTTCCTCAGCATCATCATCTAGATTGACGATAATAGGTCAGATAACAATGTCAATGAAAGCATGCAATAGTGGTGGTGATGGAGGTATAGGATTAGGCTATGGAGATGGAGGAGGCGGGTCATCAAGCACTACTTTTGGAAAAGGTGGATTATGATTTTCAATATTTTCCTCATCACGTGATTGGTGAAAAAGAGCACGAAAGTGACGCCTACACTCCCTAGCTTCTTTATTCCTTTTTTTTTGTCAAGGTGCATCGGAGAAAGAGCGGGCTGGTCCACCACAGGTTGTTTTACATTCCTAGGGCAGGAACGGGAGGAACTATAGGTGGCTCATACACTTTATCCTTAGCTTTATACACTTATTTGATGCGAGGAGGTAAGATGGAATTTTTGTAATGATCCCTAGGCCTCTTGGATGATGTGGAAGAGGTTTCAAGTGTTTTTTGGTTAGGTATATCGGATTCGGGCTGCAACATAGCTTCATCAAGGATAGGTGTTTCTGAGGTAGAAGGAGGTATGTCGCGAAGAGGGAGTTTAGAGATTTTCTTGGCTTTAAATTTATAATAGGCAATGAAAAATTAATCTCGTCTAGGGGTGATAGGTTCCATAGGCTCAAGCCAAAAGGCTTCCAAATAAAATTTTCCTTTGGAGGATAAAGGATTAAAGCCTCTATGGTGGACAGTGAATATTTCATTGTCAACAGGAAACATCAAACATTTGTGAATAATAGATGGGACCACTTTCATTAAACGAAGCCACGGGGCCTAGTCACAAACGAAATTGGTCTAATTGTGGGATGATAGAGAAGGTAACGTCCAATGTCCTAGGGCCTATCTATAATGGAAGAGTGATCGATCTGATCGTAGGGCATGCGAAACCATTATGTGTTTTGATCCATGTAGTAGGTCTATCATAAACATCTTGAGAGATATCATGTAGTACCATAAATTTTTCTGTGATCACATTCTCGCCACAGGTGGGATCAATGAGTATCCCATTAGTGGGATTATCATAAATTTTGTCGACTATGCAGAGAGGACCATCAGGAATATTTCTGAGTATGTCTTGAGGTGAAAAGGTAATCTCAAGAGGTGTTTTGGTTTGGCCCTTACGATGGATAACGTCAATTGTGCCTACCATTTCATTTATGGGTGTGACATGGGTTACATGTGGAAGAGAATTGAAATTTTCATTATGTGTATCAACATTCATAACATCAGTTTGTAAAGTCTCGCTCGGTTTGACAAATGAAACATTGTGTTTAGGCATAGGATTGGTAAAAATCTATAAATTTTGGTTTGGGGGTGCAATAGATTTATTACCTTTATCATTGATACTAGCAATGAATAGACAACCCGAATCAATGAGGTCTTGCACAAGGTGCTTAAGACACTTACATTGTTTAGTTTCATGTCCATTCTATCTATGAAAATAACAATAAGCAGTGGAATTATAGGATGGAGGTAATGGCTTATTAGGATCGGGTGCATGAACAGGAGGTAAGGATATCATTTGTTGTTGGAGCAATTGAGTCATCGTATTATGGAGGGTATCAGGTAAAGGTGTGAAGGTTCATTTAGGATCTCCATAATTGAAGGGCATGGCAAATCAGACAGTGGCCACTTGGTTATTGGTAGGTGGAGGGGTTTGGGAAGGAGGATTAAATTGCAAAAACCCTTTATTTGGCTTACGGAATGGTTGGGATCTAGTTTGGTTTGTAGTGTCAAAATTCTCAACTCGACTAGAAGTGGATTATGTATCATGACTATAGTTGAATTTTGATAATCACAGAGCGCTTGGCACAGGTCCATGAAGGAAGGGAACTTCATTAGGGTGAGCTTATCTTGAAGAGGTTTTAATAGGTTTTTTCAGTGAACATCTTTTGCAGATGTGTATCAGGTATCTTGACATCAATTAAGGAATAAAGTGTCTGATAACGGGAGATAAATTCAGTGATCTTTTCATTAGTATCTTTCTTACATCTCATGAGATCAGCCAAGGTCTTTTTAGATGTCATGTGGACTTGGAAGTGATTGATAAAGGCATCCACTAATTCATTGAATGAACTAATGGAATTGTTTGGTAAGGATGAAAACCAATCCAAGGCAACATCTTTGAGGGTCCTAGGAAACAACTTGGCTAACAAATTTGTCATCAAGAGAAAAATCACTACATAAAGTAATATAGCATTAACGTGATTAGAAGGATCACCCTTCCTTCTGTACTTCTCAAATCTCGGTATTTATATTCCCTGTTGCATCGGGGTACATAGAATCTCTAAGGATAAGGGTTTGGTACAAACATAGTGGGCAGGTGAACTATGTTGGTTTTGATTAATAGTGGAAATTTTTTGTTGCATGGATGTAATGGTGTGAAAAATTTGTGTGATAAGAGGATCGGTATAAGTGTGATGAGGTGGAAGGGAAAGTGGTGATGGGGTGAATGTAGTGGAAGGGGAAGTGAATGGGATGCTAATGGGAGGTATGATAGAAGAGGTTAAGGGATGTGAAGCCACATAAGAAGTAGGAATACTAGTAGGGACACCAAGGGAAGGTATCACATTGCTAATTTTTTGTATTGTTGTTGTCACATTAGGAGGTGTGTAAGTGGGAATGGAAGCTATTGTTGAAGGAGGAGTAATAGAAGTTCCTCCTTGGCTAAAAATAGGGGTGGTTCATTGAGGAACCCTAGGTATGGAAGAGGCATGTTTTTGGTAGATCTTTGCTATTTTATTCACAACACCTAGGCCATCATCACTGTCAAGCATATGGTGAATGTTCTCTATGGTGGGGATGGAAGTGGTGGATATGGTCTCAACGCTTACTTCATGTTGGAGGTATGCTAGGTCTGCATGAATGTGAAATATCTTGTCATGTGGGAATTCATCGGTTTTATTGTCAACAGGAGTGTTTTCTAGGTGCAGAGAGTTGCTAAGGGTGGTTTCTAGGCCTAGTGCACTATTGTTGATACTAGGAGTAGAAGCCTAAGAGATCCCAAGATCTACAACAATAGTATTGTCATGAGATGCCATGAGTCTAGAGCTTCGTCTCACTATGGTATTAGCAAGAGAATACCAAACGCTCATGCAAATTTTCCTAAGGGTGGGTGGATGCAAATGCAATGTAAACAAAAAAGACTAAAATTCTTATAACTAAGATTCCAAAAAAGAAAACAGAAATGCAGAACTAGAGGACACAAATGTAGAAAATGCCTTAAAAATGCCACAAGTTATAGAGTGAATGGTGCAAGAGGACTACGTCGTCTAGTGTGGCGACTTAGTCCCAACAGTGAGATTTTTGACACTTGTTGAAAGTTTTGAATGCTTTTCCAGTGCAGGTACAGAATGAAAATGCAGAGTTTTTTATACTTTTTTCAATGAGAATGAAATGAAAAGTGCAAGGTAACATAAAATTTTCACTAATGCACTTTTTTTGTGAACCCTTGGATGCAAACAATGCAAAATCCTAATGCAATGTAGAATCAAAAGATTAACAAGTGGTCTATGGAATAAACCACCAAAAATATTGATATATGTCTAAAAGGGAAAAGAGGATTCCCCCAAATAGGCCCCTAGGTTTTTCACCTAGGAGCTTGGTTAAGGATAAATGGCACTCTTTCACCTAATGATATGCTCTTTTTGGTGATTACATTCAAAGGGTATGGGTTGAATAGGGTTGTGTTGTGTGTGAGAAGTGTGGATAAATGAAATGAAAGTAAACTAACTATGTCAAATGTAAACTATATGCAAACTAAGCTAAATAACCTAAATGTATGCAATCTAGAAAGAAACTATAAAGTTTAGAGATTGTGCAACTAGGAATGGAAAGTGACTGAATAGGACCTCTAGAATGTTCTCAAATCTGCAAGAAATTTGCATAGGGGCACTTATGCCAGAATGGGCAACCTAGTCCTTCTCTCGGTAATTTATTCCAAATTGGGTTTCAGGAAAAAGGGTATCCAGAAATGTCAAAACCCTTTTTCGGGCCTAGTACAGGGACAAGGTCGCCAATGATAGTGACCTAGTCCTCTAGGTACTTTTAGGAGTTTCAAGGTCTGAATATGTGGGGTCCCACTTGTACTTCCTTCTCTGACAGATACCCGTGACTGAATCTTCAAAAAATGACCTACAAGTTGTCATTTTGCTCCTCTTCGGATTTGATTACTTGAGTTGACTTAGATGGAATGATGGTACCCTTTTCAACACTTTAATCCTTTCCAAATCTGCATACAACCTACAAAACACACATGTAAAGACAAAGAAAATGTTAGGGTTAGAGATTAGGGGTTTGCCTTAGTCAAACCTCATTGATGGTAATCAAACCCAAATGAAAGGAAATGTAAGGAAAGATGATTGAATGATAAAAAAATGCAAACATTCACCAAAATCCTTTGTTGTTGAAGTATACAACATGCAAGAACCATGCTTGAAGTGTCTTATGCTTGAATGCTTGCTTAGAAGATTGAGAGCAAGAGTGCTTTTGAAGATGAAAATGATGTTAAGGGCGGGGGGGGGGGAATGAAAGTGAAAACCCTTATTTATACAAGATATGCCCTAATTTCTCGAAAATAGCACATGATAGGCCGACCTTAGGGTTTTGGAGGCAAATTCTCGTTAGGTTTTTGTTTTAATTTTGAATTTTATGCCTAAAGGGACTAGGTCACCCAAGGTGGTGACGTAGTCCACTTGGACAAATTCAAGTGGTGGTCGAGAATAAAAAGGTGTTAAATGATGTTTACCAGATTTGCCTCCCAAAACACACTTAAGTCAGGCCTAAAAGTATATTAAGGGATCAATTTATTATTAAAAAGGGTTGAATTAGTGATAACAAGCCTAGGAAAATGTGAAAATGCATTACAACACTTTGGCGCAAGACTTGAAAAGGGGTAAAAAGGGGTTATCTAGGTGAATTGTGTTGAAAGGGTCTTAGAAAAGTGGGAAGATGTGTTACAACACTTCACAACACCTTTGTAAAACATTGTTAGATTAATGTTGATTTGCAAGCGTTCAAAGCCTAATGCCACATCATAGCATCGGATGAAAGCAAAATCAAGCAAAAATCCAAGGGAAAAGGCCCAAATGAGTGAAAAAGTGTCAAGTCTACACTTTTTGGCGATACACCTACCTTTATCCCTAAATTTGTACAGTGCTTTTTATGGCAGCAACTTGAGATTCAACATGGGGATTTCCTTGAGAAGGATTTATCTATATAGATCCCTTATTTTGCTTCTTAAATGGTTGAAAATTGTTGTGAGGTATGGGTTCAAATTTTGTAGGATGGTTCAAATCAATTTTTCCTTCATGTTGATTAAAAGAGTTTTGATAGTGACAGAGAGTCATGCATAAGTGTGTAAAAGAGTGGAATTTCGTCATCCCAAGCTTATCTTGGATATTTATTTGTAAGTTTTTAATGAACATTCTTTCAAGATTGGAATCAAGAAGCTTAATATTTATTTGTGAGTAAAGTAGTTCATAATGTGCTATAAAATTAGTGACTTTTTCATCTATTTTTTTTTACATTGCATTAAATCAGGTAGGGCCATCTTAGGACCAATGTACACTTAGAAATGATTGAGGAAGGCATCAACAAGCTCATTGAATGAGTGGATTGAATTATTTGGTAATGAACAAAACCATTCCAAGGTTGTATGTTTAGGGGACCCAAGAAAAATCTTAGCCAAGAGCTTGTCTTTAAAAATGAAGTCACTACATAGGGTTGTGTATGTTGATACATGGTTGTCAGGATCTCTTTTACCACCGTATTTATCAAAGAGAGGTATCTCTATACCTTGGGGAATTTGTGCTCTTTAAATCTCCAATGATAATGGGTTTCTTTTGACATATTATGATGGTTGTCCATTTTGGTTTTGGTTCAATTTAGAATTTTTGTGTTGAAGGGATGTGACATTTTATAAAAGTTAATTGACAATGAAATCATTGGTTTTTTTTTGGGAAGGAGGTGAATATGGTGGAGGTGTATATGTGTTAGGTGGGAGATTATAGTGAAATTTTGTGAGAGGTGATGGATTTGGAGATATGATGTTTGAATTCACCAAACTAAAAGTATTTCCAATGGAAATACCCAAAGTTGGAGCAATATTGTTGGTTGGTTGCATTTTTGTAGTAACAGTTAGAATTGTATATGTAGGAATATATTTTATGGTTGTTGGGGGGGGGGGGTGGCGGGGGGAATTTGATTTCATCCTTGACTTTGAGTATATCTCAAAGCTTGAGCACAACTAGTCAATGTAGGAACATGATCATCAATAATATGTGTTAGGCTATGCACAATCTCTAATCCATGTTCGGTATCCATCATTTTACTCATGTTATCTATGACAAGAACCGCATTACCAACAATATATTTTGTGCCCACATAATCTTGAAGTGTTTCTAAGGCGTTATGAAATTGTTATAGCTTCTCTTGAGGGATATGAGCAACCATTGTGTCAACATCACTAAAAATGGTTGATGGTAAGGTGGTTATGGGAAATGTGGCATTAAGGATATGGTCCATAATGGGTTGACAAGTGTAAAAACTATGTATGAAAGAGTTGGAGAACTCAAGATCCACTGCAGATGTACTAGTGTGGGATGTCATGAATCTTGAACTATGTCTCACTGAAGTATTGGCAATAGGACACCAAGTTGTGAAACTCATGCAAGTTTCACCAAACTCAAATTACACCCACAATGGACAAAAGGTACTAAATAAAAAGAACAAACAACCCAAAATAGGGAGCACAATGCAAGTATGGAAGAAGATATTGCAATTTCTAGATCTAAAACGTGATATTTGTCTAATTTTAAGATGCAATAACCTGAAAATGATATATTTTGAATGCAATTTTTTATTTTAAACAATGCACTTTCTTTCACCAATTGAACTAAATGCAAAAAACTACAAAATATACAATATTTTAAAACTGAAACAAAGATCTACAAGTACAACCCGAAATAAAGCAAACAGAGACAAAGATATGTGTAGAATTTAGCAAAATCACCTATACAAGGAAAGGTTCACCCAAGGTTGAATGGGTCTTTGCATGGGGTTTTGAAAAAATTAAAACAGAGTGTTTGACTTGATATTTAAGCTCATTGCTCCTAACCACAAACAGATTTTTCAGTGACTATTTTTTTTAGAATTTTTAGTGCAATTTTTGATGAAATTATGATAAATAAATCGTTGAAAGAAACCTTAATGCAAGCTATTATGCAAAATATATATAATATTTTTTTTATTTTTATGAGTTTTAATGATGCAAATAAGCAATATGCAACCCTAAATGAAATGCAAACAAGATGATGCAAAACCTATATCTAGGGCTTTTATAGACTTCCATATCATAAATTATGATGCAAAATGTCAGGTTCACCAAAATGAAACATAGAGAAAGGGATTCCCTAAAATGTGTGTGGGGTAGAACCTAGGATTTAAATCCACTTTCCTTATTTCATTAGGAAAGAGATCACAAGGTGTAAATATTGACTTTCAACCTAAATGGTGATCCAATTATACTTGGATCTCTGTCCTTAGGTCAATAGAAAAGATTTGGAAACAAACTGAAATTGAAATGCTTAAACTAAATGAACAACAAGAACTAATGTATAAAATGTAGTTTCCCAAAACTACAAAGACTGTTGCAGATCTAAGAGGGATCTGATGGCATGTACTTGTCACTAAAAATTGATTTTGAGGTCTGCTAAAGGACTAGTTCACCCATGGACGAATGGGCCTAGATCAAGGCTTCCAAAATAACTTTTGAAAGTCCTCTGATGTTGGATATTAGCTTTTGTTTGGTACAAGTCCCACTATCGGAATGACAAAAATAAATTCTACAAATTTATTTCATGGCTTGACAACAATGATGATAACACAAGTGCAACAATATAAAATTTCTACTTCAAGATCTCTTTAATTCTTCTTCAACCTGTAATCTACACGTACAAAAAGAGAGAAGAATGGTGATTCCATATAGAGGTTTTCCTTAGTCAAACCCCATGAAAAGTGTTCCCACACTTGCTACAACTCACCACCGTTCAAATACTCCTTAAAGGACTAAAGAAAAACACATCACTTTAAAGTTTTGGATCTTGCTTGATAAACTTGATTGATTGCTTGAATGCTTGAATGCTTGATGCTTGAAGACCTACATCACAATGTTAGCCTTTGAAGATGACATGAACACACATAACATTGACATGATGTTAGGATCTTGATTGCTACTACAAATGACTGATAATGTTGCTCTTGAATTCTCTTGACAATAATATTTTATCTTGAATTGATCTCATAAAGTGTGTTATCTTATTGCTTAAATTTCAAATGATAAAAACATTATGTATTTATAGGTGTTTAACTAATTTCCCAAAAAATGGATTCCAAAAGCTGACACTTACAATTTGAATTTTGATCATTAAAATTCCACCAAAAACTTATTTAAAATTGGATCTTGTCTCATAACATCGTGCTCTATCCCTATATAGACCCTCTACAATCCTTATGGTCAATATTGGATGATGTTTGTAGAAATCCATCCACCATGATTTCCCTAGTACACCATTTTTTAATGGATTTGGCCCTGTTTGACAAATATGAGCCACATGTGATTTCAATTGAATCACCTCCAAGCCACAACCAAGTTGAGCCAAGTCTTTGCACCACTCAACTACTTACATCTCTTTTCCATATAAATGATTGTTGGTGGTCCCTTTCTTTTTTTTTGTTGTCAATCCTAACAACCAATATGTTAAACTGCTAGCAAGGATCCCCACATTTTTGTTGTTTCTCTTATGGAAAAGACACTTTACTCAAAATCATTGATGCAATGATCCAATCTTCTTGTGTCCATTTACCACTATTATACTTAGTCCTTTTTCTATGATGTTGTTGAGTTTTAACAACATTCATTATTTCTACAATATTGTCAATAAGATCACAAGCTATGTTATCATGAGGTGGGTTGGTTGAAGTGTCACCATCATTTGAGTCAACCACTTGTAATTCCACACCACATCGTAAATGGTTCCGTAGTCTTTTGTTCGTTCTTTTGCTTTTTCTTTTTCCTACTACCATAATGCCTACAAAAATAAAATATCAAATAATATTATTCTACAAAAACATATAACAATTGAGTTGTTTAGAAATATGTTATATATATGAGAAACAACAAAATGTTTATACTTATGTTTAGACAACTAGATATTTCAACTTCAACAATATAAGTACTTGACTACAAATGAGAAACAATAAAATGCCTATATCTACTTAAGTCCCTATAATTTCATCATTCTCCTCTTCCGCTCTAAGAAATACATCATGATCTAAAGTACTCTTCCAACCCAACAAGCTACTAATATACTAGCTCAGATGTAAAAGGTTAAACTCAAACATGAGTACTAATTTTCTCAATCTTACAAAAATGTTCTTAGCTAGTCAAGGTAAAAAGTTTACTATAGATATGGATAGTAGTTTTTGCCTTCTTTGTTAAAAATTATCACTTATATGATCAGGATTGTTACATATATATCAATCACTCTCTATATGAAAATAAATATACATATATGATATATCAATCACTCTCTATATGAAAATAAACATACATATATATTCATATATGTGTATATGAATATATATATAAACATAACACATATATGGTATGTTTATATATAATGCATGTTAAAATATATCTATAATAAAATCAGGGTTTGTGTATAGATTTTCAAATTTCAGGCCTTGTAGCCAAAAGACATGAGATAGACAACCAAATCAGAACATAGTTGATGCTAAACATAACTGAACATAGAAGATTACTTTATACAACATCTCACTAAGACTAGTGACAAAGAATAACAGATCCCATAGATAATAATAGTAGGGCTTGTGTATAGATTTTCAGATTTTAGGACCTATAGCCAAAAGAGGTGAGATAGATAGCCAAATCAAAACATAGTTGATGCTAAACATATCTGAACATAGCAAATTACTATATACACCATCTCACTGAGACCAATGATAAAGAATGGCAAATCCCATACCAAATCAAAGAGAAGAATTAAATGAGAATAAAATTCTTGAACCAAGAATAAGAACAGTTTGGGTGAATATTAAAAACATGTGATTTAACGAACACATTATTCACATACTGGAGAAGAACATTAGCTTTTTACACATTGAAAGGATAAAAATTTCAACAAGAATCAAAGGTTTAGATAGTGTCACTATCTTGAGAAGGGGTTTTACTCCAATAATTGTTGTGAATTGATACAACAAATCTATTTATCAAAAAGACTCACTAGTTGGGGATCCTTCAAACATTCAAAGGACATAATCACAACATCAAAATATTCCTCATGTTAATGTTGTCACTACTTCAAGTCCACAATATTTCTATGAAGAAGAATGCGGCTCCTAATAACACGAGATTTAATTTCACTCACTGAACGAAGAAAATTGATTTAATGCAAGTGAATCTAGTAGACCGATTATGTTGTCAATGGTAGCATTAATAAGTTCAAAACACAACTTGTGACAAAAGGTTTGTCTCAGGTTTTGGGCGTTGATTACACTAAGACTTTTGTCCAGATTACCAAAATAAGCAAATGATTGACTATCGCCATTGTCACTGTTAATCATTGGGTTGCACATCAAATGAATGTGAAATATGCCTATCTAATGAGGATTTATAAGGGGAGATGCGCATTTAACAACCACAAGGAATTGTTCAAGATTCTTCCTTCGTATACAAATTTTAAAATGTCTATATAGCTTAAACAAGCCAAGCAAGCTTGGTATGCCATGATGGATTCATTCTTTCAACAACTTTCTCATGATAACATTCTAATCGGAATGTCTATTCTACAATAGGATAATGTATTCTTAGTTCTACATGTCCATAATCTCATCATCTAAGGAAGTTCTTCATCCATCATTGGCACAATGATGTTGTTGCAAGTTGTGCGCCCTTGGTCTCCTTGTGTTGCACAGTGCAGCGCTTGGGTTCGTGGCATGGCTTAACCACCTCCCATGGATTCATTATCTCTGGTGGATGTATCAGGCATTAACAGGTTGATCTTCTGGTGCAATGACAACCATATGTGCAACAATTAGTATCAAAGCCTGGGTCACGGGTTTGAGTCCCTCGCTTGCGCTAGGGGGCATTGTTGCAAGGTGTGTGCCCTTAGTCTCCTTGTGTTGTGCATCGTAGCGCTTGGGTTCGTGACATGGATTAACCGCCTCTTGTGGATTCATTATCTATGGCGAATGTATCGAGCATTAACAAGTCGATCTTTTGGTGCAACGACAGCCATCTGTGCAATAGATGTCAACTCAACAAAATATATTTGACATTGTTGATTTGGGTCTTTTGTCAAATCTACAAAATATATTTGACATTGTTGATTTGGGTATTTTGCACTACTTTCTTGAGTTCGACGTCACTCAATCTAATTATTGGAGTAGTCTAGCACAACCCAAGTATGTTCTTGATCTTATGCACAATTTCACATGGTTGATAGTAAGCCTACACCAAATCCTCTTTTCTCTAGTCATGCTTGAGGCCAAGTGTTCCACTCCATTGGTTGATGCAACCTTGTACAGTCAACTTGATAGGAGACTCATTTTCTTGACTCGTACACTTCCTAATGTTTCTTTTGTCATTGGTATAGCTTCTTGTCTTTATGCAAAATGTCAAGGCCAAACATAGGTATGGGATCCACGACCTGATAAGAAGAGATGTGATTTTGGTGGAATGCATAGATTAAAACTGGGTTATTGTTAAAAGATAATCAAGTCCATGTTATCTTACCAATTTCATATTAGCTATGGCCTCATATGTTGAAGCAAAAAACATCATGATATTAATCTTCCACAAAAGTTGAGCATCATGGGGTTGTAAATGCTTCCATAAAAGCCATTTGACTTCAATATTTTCTTAAAGAGACCTATATTCTTTTTATGTTAGCCTTCAAGCATTTGTTGTTAGTTAAAGTGTCATCCAAATCTTGAAGAACAAGATGCACCATCAAGGACCAAACACATCAATGACCATATGTACCACATCAAAGAGCTCATTCAGAAACATATCATGAATCTTCAAATTTGCCATACTTTGGAGGTAGTTGCAAACATTCTCACCAAGCCCTTCATAGAAAGCATGTTCATATAATTGTGTGTTAAGAGACTACTTAATGCTTTCTCACTTTCTTTTATTGTCTCTCTCTTCTTTTGGGGAGGCTCTCTCTAAGGGGTATTCTTGTGCACATATGTAACTAATATTACCCGTTTTAACCCAAGTAGCACTTAGTGGTCTATTAGTGAAGTTATGCATTTATTACACCATAAGTTAAAATTTCTTAAACAATATGTTTAATTGAAGTAAGAGTTATTATTGTCGTTTTTAGAATGCAAGATGGCACCCTCTTCCTTTAGATCTGCAATTCCCTTGTTTGGAAAGTTGGGATGTTGCCTCATTCATTAGAAATTAAAGATTTTTAAGGTTGAGCTCTAACCCTCTTCTCTTTGAATTTCTATAAATGCAACTTCATTGCAATTATTAATTACACTTGTCCATTACATCTTGCACTGATTTCTTTCGAATATATGATTTATTTCATTTCTTTAAAAAACAAAACAGGTGGATGTAAATAGCTCCAAGGCATTTCTTCTTGGGTAGAGATTTAAGGTAGTTTCTTCATACATAGAAATCGATTAACCACATAAACATCATTAAATGTTGCATGCAAATGCAAAAAGAATAAAAGGATTAGCAACTCTCTTCTCATCTAAATATCTCATTAAATGTAATGCAACACTAAGCAACAGTCCAACCCCATCTGATTATAAGATTATTGCAAACATCAACTATATGGATTTCCGACTATGCGATGGTTTTTTAGCTGCCAAATTGTCTATAGAAATTGCAATTATCTGCCTTCGGTGCTGTACCCATGGTGATTAAATATTATTCTTGTATTATCTTTCACCCCCATTAATTTGGGGTTAAATCAATGAAGTTTTATTTACGAGTTGCGGCACAGTAGTATTGTGCAAGTCATCTTCTTCACAATGCAATTTTCTGAATATGAAAAGAAACAATGATCAATTAAATTTCCTTCCAAAGTCATGTTAACTTTTTATTTTCTACCTCAATATCTGTGTTGCTGTTTCATCTGGCATCCATATCACAGGTATGTCTCATCTACCTTGAGGATGTGATCATTGCAGACCAGAATTGTTAACATGCCGGGCATTGACAGAAATTTTGAGTACCAAGCTTTACAATTTGTTTTTGTTGTCTAGGACACGGTCAATTAGTACAATCATGCTTCTTTCATATAAAACACTACCTTCAAGACTTCAAAAAATTGCAAAGGAACCCTGTAGTGTCAATATATGTACACCACACCGAAGGATACAGTGCCCATAACATACCACTGAATAGCAATCTGTGAAAGGTAGAGCTTTACAGAAATCTTGCTTTGATAATGTTAATAATTAGAAGCAGGTATAATGAATTAACTAACCAAAAATGTCTCATCATATCAAACCATTGTATAAACCACAAAATTTCAATAAGGATGACAATAAAATCTAATCAAACAGTTATTTATAATAAATATATAATATTATGACCCTGACCTCAATAGAGCAAACGCATCTTTGGCAAAATTGAATGCCTATGCATCCGATTGGTTTGCCTCAACAGATGAAATGTACCCACCCACAAACTTAGCAACCCTTCCAGCAAGTTAAAAGTCATAATGTACTGATATAATCTTGTGTCTATCATTTACTAGGGTTCAAAGAAGATGCACAAAGACTAGAGTTACACAAGCTGAAGTAGGGAGACTTTTCCTCAAAATTTATCAGAGTGAGCTATAATGCTAGCATCTTAAATGCTGGAATCAGTTTGATACATCAATGCTATCTGTATTCCTCTGGCAGGTGGAACCCTGATATCACTTTTTTGTCAGCAAACATATAACCTGTCTTTGGCATAACATGCCAGTGCATTGTCAAATTGAACTCTTTGCCACGTAGATTGCTCCCCTGTAGACAACAGCGACAGAACACAATTATTTACAAGATTCATAAAAATTAATGAAAGCAGCTGACGAGCAAAATGGTTCAATCAATAGCGCAGCTGAAGATCAAAATGGTTTAATAAATTGCACACACAGAGACTAGTATTCAGCAAATTCTTCTGTCCAAAATATATTCTCATTAGACACTGTGAATAGACAACATCTAGAATTCAAATTCAGACAAAAATAATTGGAGAATATCCCCTGCCTATGAAGTCAAAACCAGATAATATCTATCGGTGGGACAAGATATCAGTATTACGTAAGACCCAACCTGCTTGAAGTGCTTCTCATTAAGAAAAGATTATATGAAAATGAACCATGCCTTTCTTTGATTGTTCATTTTTGCAAATGCTATATGGTACATAGACACTTAACAAAGGGCAACCATAAAAGAAAGCTTCTCAGAAGCAAACCTGATCCACAAAAGCATATTTATTTGTTGTATGAATCCAGAACTTAGCATTCTCCTTTGAAGGTATGATACCATCCCATAGAGATACCTGTTTTAATGGGATTCACAAAGTCCAGGTAAACATGCTTTAGAAATGTTTGCACTCTAGATGGCTTCTTTAGCTTCAAAAAAGTTCACTTGCAAATACAAAGAAATTAAGTCAAATTGTAATTGCCAAACAAAAAATAATGAATAATAAAAACAAAGAACCGGCTGCAAAAAGTAACTTCCAGATCATAAATAGAATTTAATTAAGCACATAACTGCCAGCCCCAGAAAGTAATTTCTAATGGATTCATAAGAAACATCACTTGATAAAAATTCACCTAGGGGTGTACAATTTATACTTCATTGATTGCTCAAATGTAGAGGATCATAGAGTTCAAAAGCTTAATTAGGGCCTAAATTGCAGCATTTCAGCACATATTAATAACCTGACTCAACCTATTTGTGGTGAAGACCTCTGAATACTTAACATGTGGGTACATATCAAAATTTGGTTTCTCCATCCTAAAAGATGCATTCAAACAACAAATGTAAATATTAGTACACAATACAATTTCAGTAGATACACTATGGGAGCTTATGGTTGACTAATTTTTGCACACCCAAACATGAAGAAAAGATTTTCCTTTTCTGGAGTGGAGCTTATTAATTTGGGGCCAATCTTGATACATATCATGGACCTGCAATCCAACATTCCCTGGCCCAATCTTGAGACATATCATGCAGCCACAATACAATAATATTATAATAACAATGTATATGAGGCCACAACCCAACAATAATGGCAGCTATTCATTTATATAGATAAGGACCTACAAGCAAACAAAGAAACAAATATAGGGTTAAAACCAAGCATACATCCAGGGAATGCACACCATTTAGGTATGGGTTGGAGACACCCTAGCATCCCCTGGGTAAATTGAACATGGCAGGGACATTAAAATTTCCCCAACAACCTGTCATTTTCAATATACAAAAAGCCCTTAAAAGACTTTTCTTAAATTGCAGTCTCTATAAATTTATAATAGAAAATACATTAGGTATAGAAAAACATTGTCTGGAACTACTGTAAAACAGAGTAACCTTAATCAGTTCCTTGACATTTTGTGGTTATTTTAGACTTGTGAGAATCACCTGTAAGCCATAAACCATATCCCAGAAGGCTGAAAGTATATTGTGATTCAGAATTTCAGATAATTGTTGGGTAAAATCAAGGTATGAAATAAAAGTTACCAGGCTATTGAAACCCTATGTAACTGTACTTGTAATTTCAACTTCATGAAGTGGCTCTTCATCCCTGTTAAGATAACTCACCATACTTACCTAGATAAGGACTCATTTGGCTTATTCTTTAAACTTGAGAGCTCAGTGTTTTCAGCTAGATAAGGACTAAAAAGACTTAACTAATGCTTCTCCAATATGAATTTTTTTACTTCTCATTGTGCACATAATCTTTCTATTTGATGATAGTGTAGTGCATTCTCAATGCACCACCTTCAAATAAGATTGACTCTGCCTTGGTGAATTTTTCCTACTGCAAGGTCCTTGTACATCTTCAGTTCAAGTGAATTTACAATTCCCTTTCTGCCATCAAACAGGTTTGCTATATAAGCAAGTTTTCTTTGGAGTGGATCCTCAAGACAAAGCAAAGGTTTTAAAAGAGCAAGGGCAAAACAACAGCTGACTGTTGATTTTCCAGATCTAACAATGCAGCTCCTTCCGTTTGAGCAGGTTTGATATTTTTGCATGAGGCCCACCACCGTGTGCATCTTCAAACACACAGAAAAACATAAAAACGGATATTTCCAAACAGGCTCCTTCTCAAGGCACCTTTCTGAACCATTCACATTCTCTTACTTCAAGCTGCCCTCCTTTCAACCTTCCCTACACAAAATCTTCCAAATCAAGTGTCCATCATCTATTTTGCTTGGATGATCCATCTACAGAGCATGTACCTGCAAAATCTTCACTCCTCATTATTGCCAATCATTAACACATGCCAGATTCATGGAACTTTATTTGACAGTTCTCGACTGTCATGTGCAAGTGGCTAGCCAAATCTTAGGAGTGTGCCAAAATTGATTACCCCATTCCTCACTGTGCATTTATGTCACCATAATCATTCAAAGTTAAGGGATCACCAACCATTACAACACTCCATGTCACATCCCAATTGCTCACCTAGTATCTACAGCCATAGTTGGAGAACTTGCAAAAAAATTGCACACCAAGTTTTTCCCATGTTTTGATAGGACGATTTTTGGCAAGTTTTGGCACTGAACTCGTGCAAGTACCCATAAGTACTTGCCAATTTCAATGCAGAAACTTGCCGAACATGAACTATACACTGAATCACAATCTATATTCAGAATTTATGCTAAACAAAACACTACATTTGCTTATAACACCCCATGCCCAGACATCTTTCTCGCACATCTGAAAATCATTCTTGAGTGAGTTTGTAGCAAACTTGAAGAGCAGATTTGAGGAATTTCAGGTTTCCAAATTATTTCTATTTTTCCAAGGATATAAGTTTTTTCTAGCATGTCAACATTATAAAGTTTATAAACATGATTTACAATTTTACATGCAATGAATTTGAATTACATAATTTATAAGTTGCCGAATCGGGTACGGGTACGTGGGTACGGCAAAAAAAATTGGGGGGGCTGGGTACGGAATCGGGTATATCCATACAAAAATATAATAAAATATTCAAATATATATATATGCAGCCTAGAAACAAAATTAAGTTTAGAGAACTGTGAAATAATAAATTGTATAACTATAATATTATATTATTATGAAATCAGAAGTATTAAAAATGTAAAATAGTAAATACTAAAATTATATAATTAATAATTCTATTTTAAAAATTATATATCTTAATTATTATAAATTTATATATTATGAAAAATGTAAAATAAAAAAATTATATATAATAATAATATTAATATATATTATATATTATTAAATATTTATTATTTAACAAACAGTAAAAATATAATTAGTATATTATTTAATAAATTTATTATTTATTATATATAATATATATTATGAAATGTCTAAAACTTATAAATAAATAAATTTAAACCAGTTTATATTATCATCATATTAAAAAAAAAAAAAAATTGAAAAACCCGGTTGTGCGCATTTCTTCCCTGGTCGTGCGCGTGTCTCTGTGTCATCAAGGGTTTCCTGGTCGCGCGTCTCGGAAGTCTCTTGTGTCTTTCTGTACTCCGTCATTTCTCTGTGAGGCGTCGTTCTTCTGTGTGTTTTCCTCTAGTTGCGGGTGAAAAAGAGTCAAATAAACACTGGCAAATGAAAACAGAAAGCAATATGCCTTTGCAAATGAAAACACGCATTTTTATTGAATATTTCCACCCTAAAATTCGTAGTTCGATGATAAAAAAGATCAAAAACGGTAAAAATGCGTTTGAAATGCCACATCGTTACCAGAAACGACTCGAATCACTTTTGCAAATCTGGAATCGTACCCATAGGCGGAAAACCGATTCATGTGCGATTCCAAGCCATTTCATACCTATTTCAGTACCCGAAACGATTCGTCTCTAGAAACGGCGCCCTCAGCAGAGCGATTCGGTAACTTAGCATAATTTTTATTGCTGATTTACACTAGTTTTTTATGAATGAAATTGTTGGTTTTTTTCCTAAACATACAATTTAGGCTAAGTAGTTGAACCGTCACCCTCTGCCCAACAACTCCGGGTACAAAACGTACCCGTTACGGGTCAGGTACGAATCTCTCTAGAAACGCACAGGAATTGTGTTTTGCTACCTGGAATCGATTCCAAGTTTGCCATCGCATTTCCGAGCGTTTCTGAAGGTGATGTGGCGATTCCAAGACATTTTTTGACCATTCTCAACAGATTTTTGACTTTTTGAAAGTCGGAAAGTGAAAACAAAGGGATAAAACCCCCGACAGGGAGATTATTATTGTTTGTTTTATTTTGTGCTGCACAAAGGCGGAGAGAGCAATTTTATACTTTATCGAAATGATCTGTAATCATTTGAAAAAATTCATATCATCCTTTTATGAATATTGAATTAACTCAATGAAAATGGTAGAAATGTACTGACGCGCCCACTAAAGGCCATACTCTAAGTTCAGATATTAGAGAATAATATAAATTTTACAAGGCAAAAAAATTCTTGAATTTTGGGGTCGACAGGGGATACTTTGAAATATAATAATATAATGTGAATAATATATCTTTTGATATTTTGACCCATGCTCCAATTAATATACTTAATATATTATATTATTATTATAATACTAATTTTATATACTTTGATATAGAATAATATAATGGGAGAAAAATATACCCTTTGAACTATTATATTATTATATTTTAAATTTGTATATTATTATATTTTGACCCATGCTCCAATTAATATACTATATTATTATATACTTAATATATTATATTATCATTATAATACTAATTTTATATACTTCGATATATAATAATATAATGGGAGAATAATATACCCTTTGAATTATTATATTATTATATTTTAAATTTGTATATTATATAATTATTAGTATATCATATAATTATTATATATTATATTGCTATGAAGATATATATATATATATATATATATATATATATATATATATTATTTTTATTTTTGTACGGACATACTCGTACCCAACCACCCAAAAAAAATTTCGTACAAACATACCGTACCCACGTACCCAATTTCGATTCCAATTCAGTAACTTAGAGTTTAGGCTTTAAGATCCAAAAAAGTGTTTTAATTAAGTTAAACAATGCTATTGCTATTCAATTACTTACTAAGTTTGAAAAGCATTTTATATGAATTTTTTTTTATTTTCATGTCCAGCATCAAGAAATGGAAGCCACCCCACTAGAAGTTGTGACTCCACTTGGAAATATGCCAAAAGGGGGCCAATTTTCGGGGAGTATGATTTGCCCCTTCTGCTCAAAGAAACTTAATGAAGACATCTAGCAAAACAAGAGATGTAGGCAAGCCTTGCATTGTTGGACGAGTAGAAACTAAAGAAGGTGAGGACACAAGCAGCCATAGCAACAACAATTAATCCTAACATGCCAATGGAAGCAAAGATGGCTATAGTGGACATTGTGAGCTCTAATTGTGGTTCACACATACAAGGTACATCCACCTCATCCACTTCGAGAAAAGCCCAATCACAAAGCTATTTTGTGCCTAGAAACATACCTAGAGCACAACCTTCATTGCAAGGTATAAGGTGGAATATGGACATGCACCAAGAAGCAGATAAGGTATGTGTGAATTTCTAATTTTACAACCTTCCCTTCAACATGATGAAAAACCCATACTAGGATAATTTGGTGATAGCATTGACAATTGCAAAGAAAGAATAAAAAGTTTGCTTTCCAAAATATTTAAGTGGGAAGTTGCTCCAAGATGTTATTGCAAATACAAATTCAATTTTGAAAGAACAAAATAAGTAGTGGTGAAAGCTTGGATGCATCATATTTTCAAATAGGTGGACAGATGAAATAAATTGCATCCTCATTAGTTTTTTGGCCACTCAAAATGGTGTGATGGCTTTTTCTAATGCAATTGATGCCTCTAACAAAGTCAAAAGTGCAAAAACTTTGAGCCTAATGCTGGAAGAGTTGTCTTAGAGGTGGACATAGGGAATGTGGTACAAGTTTTCATTGACAATGCATCGACATATATGGCAATTAGGAGATGATTTCATGGGAGGCATCTATCACTCTTTCAGACCCCTAGCATAGCCCATTGTCTTGACCTTCTTTTGGAGAACATAGGAAAAATTGATTGGGTGAAACTGATTGTAGATGATGCCAGGAACATAACAAAAAATATTTAAAATCACCCTTGAGTTTTCAAAAATGAGCTTATATCACCAAGTGTCACAAGCTTTACAACTAACTTCCTAACATTGCAAAGTATTTGTAGTTTGTTGACATAATTGAAGTAGATGTTTGTAAGTCAAGAATAGCTAGACCCAACATATGCAAAGAAGGACAATAAAGAGAGGACTGCAAAGACAACTTTACATGATATCTTTGCGAAAAAAATTGTAGAGATTGTCAATATAACTTCGAACTTTAACTTAAATTTCAAATTGAATCATTTGCTTTCAGTTTTTGAAAACATTTACTTGAATACTAAATTTATAAAGTTGCTATTTTTACAGTTGTAGTTGTCAAAGCCTTTAGTGAGGGTTTTGTTCTTGGTGGATGGGAAGCAAAACCTAATAGGATACATTTGTGAGGCCATGGATAGGACCTATCAAGTAATTGTTGAGTCCAAATTTTTCAACTATAGGTAGGATAGTTGAGGATAGTTCATAAATAAATAAATAAATTTTAGTACATAAATAACCTTGTTAGTGGTTAGTTGTGCAAAAACAGTTTCCCATAGGGGGTTATTTGGTTCAAGTAGTTGCATAAAAAGTTGAAAATTGAAAAGGCTTCATAGAAGTTATTGTAATCTATCCCAATGAGCAGTATAATATTACATATTTATTCGATAGTATTCATTTGTATAAAAATAGTGTAATATGTATATGCAATTTGCTCATCATCTCAATTACTATTAGTCACATGGCTGTTAAGTATAACCCTTCTCAATCTTGTTATAATAAAGCTAATTGTAAACACACTCACATAGGGACTCTTCCAGCAATCTTCAAACAAATAAACAGGGAAATTATTTAACTTGCACAGGAAACACAGCTACAAGCATGATAGCAAATGATGTCAACGACTCTCGTAGGCATACATTGCATGTCCAGTCCATACAATTTTTAGACTAAACAATCACAACTTTAATATAATATTAACCCCTAAGCTCCATAAGGCTTCTTACCCTATGATTACTGTCCATAACATACAAATTTGTAGATTAGCAATTCATCACATTCCTATTAGTCACCAATCTTGTCACATATACTCTTGAAGTGCATATTTTACCCAACCATAATTTCTGTAATATACCTGATTCAATGAATTCTTTGCTGTCTCATATTCAGCTGCCACGAAGACAAAGACCTACAATAAGGAAAAATATAATGTAAGAACTAAAAAGCAATCAAATTTCTCTTAATATAACACATCTATTATAATTGTTTAACAAGGAGGCATAATCTAACGAGATACCAATCTTTTCAAATCAAAAATACTGAAATGATGACTTAAAAAACAAACATTGGTTGCTATAACCTTTAATGAAACTGGAAAAAAGAAGGGAAATTTTGAATTTTTCAATTTCAATGATACAAATATATAAATGATCCCCCAAGATTATTAAATTAAAAGAAGTTATTTGTGCATTCTGTGTGATCAAAGATTTAAATACTTGCTACAAGTTAACAAAGAATCCAAGAAAGGTCGTTGCTGACCATCATGACATTTATAAACCCTTCAACAGTTGTTAACCCTTCATGAAATTGTTTGAAGCAATGCTTAAACACAAACATGACACCCTCTCCACCCCGCATCCCTATACCTTCAACCATTTCTTATACACAAGGATGGTGAGGGAAATCCCCACAATGTCTAATTTCAATTTTATTTTTGTTAGCGGTTTAATTGTATCTTTTAGTGCAACACAAAACAGAACAGTGTGTACAATAGAACCACTCTTCAGTTTACAAGGGGAAGCTCCCTGTAATAAAAAACAAACCTAATTTGAATAATACGTACTTTCTAGTTTCTACTTACAATTTATATAGTGTTTTCTAGGTGATTTATGATCCTGCTCAACAAAACTAAAGATGTGTCTTTTTGGATTCATTGATACACACTTTGGAACTAGATGGAAAATTTTATATTTTATGACTATCTACTACAGAAAAAGATCTTACAATACTAATGAAAGTTTGCAACTTTCTATCGAATGTGAAGACAGAAAGCAAAAGCAAAAGTCGATTAAATTGAAATGAACAAAACCACAAAGGACTGCATACAAAGCCACAACATTTTCTCTAACAAAATCTGCAATACAAAGTTTGCATTAATTATTAGATTTTTCCCAATTCACAAGGCAATTAACTCAAAAGGCAATATCAAAAACAAACACTAGAGATACTATTGAAGTTGTTCTTGATGATATTTGATTTCATGACATCATTTCTGGTGGAATGTAGAAAGTGTATGAAGACTATAGTTATCAGCAAGCATACCAATAAGCCATAGCTGACCCTGTTATATACATTGTAGGCAATAAACGGTCATGTCAATCACTTAAGCATTTACCCTAAAGTTGTTAAGTGTGTTGCTTTGTATATTTATCATATAGAGTCTCCCAGCAATGACTTGCATTACCCATTCGTGTTGTTAACAAGCATACTTGTATGTTCTTTCATGAATACATGTGTACCTAAATGTATACTTCTTAATATATGCATGTGTACCAAAAGGATGAAGATCTGCATGACTAATAGGAAAACTCCTACTATGGAGTCAGGCTAGATACCATGCCATTTCTCATTATCCCTGCAACAATTCTTACCTTTTTAATAAAGAGGACAATGAGACACCAAAGTTATTTATCATCTGCACATGATGTCTTAACATGGTGTCTGAAGAAAATGATGAGCTGCTACCCTTCTCTCAATGGTACAAGGTGGACCAATGCACGATAATATCTTTATCATTATATTCCCAAAGTTGATTTCATATAATTGGATGCATACAAACACACTATGCCTTTGCTCGATAAGCTTCAGGTGCTTGAGAAAGCAGTTGTTAAGAACTTAAGAAAGGCTTTGCTGATTCTCAATCAGTGGAAAAATGGAAAGTAAATTTGGATAATTAGCCAAAGCTGTAAATCCAGAGATTTCATCAATTCCATTACATTCCAGAAAAATATGGATAAGCAATCTATTGAATACAAATTTTAAAATATAGCAATTTTGGTGATGTGCATTGTGAGATTAATTACAATTTACAACAGAAACACAACTTTGTGCCTAAAAGCATACCAGATCTAAATTCCCATATATTAGCATATATATAGGCTATATAATATGCATCTCCATATATTACATGATTGCCTTACCTTTTCACTCAATGTGCCACCAGAAAAGAGGAAAATGAGAATGGGAAAAATAAATTGCAAAAGCAAGATAACCACCAAATAGTGAGATATATACAAAACCTAACCTAAAAGACAGCAATATATAAGATTGAATATACATGAGAAATTCACCTGCTTTGTGTTCCATGTAAACAATGACTGCAAATCTGCTGAGATATTCAGTGTCAAACTAACCTACACAGAAAAAAGAGAATACTTAGATAGCATAGAATCAGGTGGAATTTTAGAAAAGCCTACATCAAAACTGAATTATCTAATAGATAATTTTTTTAAGGGAATTTAAACAGCTGTAAAGCAGCCTTTGGCAACATGAGGAAAAGAAAATATTTAACAAGATAAAGCAGAAAACTATACACTTTTTTATTTGGATTTTTCATTTTGATTATCACACTGAGACTATTATGATCTTGCCTCCATATCATGACATTCTTGAGATGACTTCTCAATATCCTAAATATTGCTTACGGTCAAATGAAAAGCACATATTACATTACATTTGTGCCACTTTCGTAAGTCTTTTGTCATTGAACTGTCATAATGCAGTAACTTTATTGAAACTTGTTAATGTTAAGCAAAAAGTAACAAACGCTGGATCAATCTTTTGTAAAACAACACATAAGGGTCATGATAGTGATGAAAATATAGCAAAATGAACACTTCAGAGGTCTGTACCTCAAATAGAAACATTGCATGTACAAAGGACATTTCATGCCTCAAAAAGAACCACCATGATACAACCCATGTGAGCAGGCTGTAATTGTGCTACTTACAATCAAAGTGTTCTACTAGTACAAGATACTTAGATCTCTGCTAAATGGATGTTTAGCACCTCATTACAAAATGTTCAACTCTATGAACACAAAAAATGGAGCAACTTTGGTAAGTCAAAAAGCATATCAGCAACTGTTTTGTTGGCATACTCAAGGATCATTCAGCAAGATCCATATGTAGGAAAACTAGCATAGCAAGCATTCCAAAGCTATGAATTCGTATGCAATTGTTCTACACACACTTTAAAATGGTAAAATATTTCAAAGATTATAATAAATAATAAAATTTCTACATAAGAAAATATTTTTTTTATACTAATTTTCTGTTGTGAAATATAACTCTCTGATTTCTTCCAGCCAATTTGATATAGGGCCAATCTCAAGGGTCAGGCAATCTTGCATCACCCAAAAAATATCAATTTCATTTTCTTTGTGTTTTCTGTTCTTTGGATAGATTTTGAAGTTTAAGTTAGGGTTTGGCTTTGTGGTTTTTACTAAAACAGTAATCTTCATCAAGCCTGAGAATGTATGTAACCCTGGTGCATGATGTTTGGTTTAGAATTGGTTGCTGCATGAAGAGAAAAGGCCTAAATGACAGACCAGGTGTTTGTGCAATAATGCACATGGACTATTTCATCATCAGGAAGCTATGCAGTAGCGCTGAAGAAGTATTCCTCATAAGAGTGCCATACAGTGACACTTTTGAGCTTTATGAGTTCATATTTTATGATTGGAGATGGTGCAAATATAGTTACTCAAACCGAAGCCGCAATAATGCATTTCATTGTCAGGAAACTACAGAGTAACAACCAAGCAAGTATTCATCCCCGGGATATTGTGCAGTGACACCATTGAGTTTTATGTTTGTATTTCTGAGATGGTACAAGGTTGGATTCTTCGAATTGGGGTTGTTTTCCTTTACTTGGAGGATAAGAGGAATACATCTCATGGCTTGCAATGAAGAACACAGCCAACTAGAATCATTTCCAAGGTTGACATATATGATATATGTGTTTGGTGATTTGGAGCCATTATGATCCCTAATTAAGACCTACTTCTTGGTACAAAGCAATATAATGCTTTGGAATTACTGAAAGAATGGTTTCATAAGGCCAACTTAATTTACTTTGAGGCTTGAGCTCTTTCGCTCAAGGATTATTTCAGAATTGCCTATATAAACTAGAGGTTTGAGGATCATTTGAGCAGCGCAGTTTGAGGTGAAATGATAAAAGCTTGGACAGGGAGTTGAGAGCAGAATTGAGGTTCTAAGGCAACAAGCCCATTTCAAGTAGAAGTTCAGGTAATGAGATTAGAAGTCCAAAGGTACATCAGTGAGAATCTGACAGTGCATTGCTTGTGGTGTAAGCGTAAGGACTAGAAATTGTGGTCTCACTCATGCTATAGAATGGTCTGTAACTGCAGTCCAGTAAAGACTTTCTAGTGAAGTTCATTGTGTTAGATTGTAAAACCTATTGGTATATAACTGCTGTGAGGCTTCAAGGCCAGATTGTAATGGCTAAGGGTTTGGTGTTATTATTGTGGATCAATAATACATCATTTCTCTATTCATGTTGCTGTGTATTTCCTTTAGTTCCACTGTTTGATTAGGTCTGGATGGTTGTTACTTAGATCTGGGGTAGAGCTGCATGGTTGAACAGTCTTTCATTAGACCCTCCATCTGTGACTGCATCATGATTGAAAATCCATTCCAGTCAAATTTTGATCACCAAGATCTGATTTGTCTTAGCCCTTCAACATTCTTTCATTAAACCTAATGAGACCCAAATTGTTGTCATTAAGGTGGCAAAAAGATGCACAACCAGCACAAAAAGGCAATGCAAGAACAAGGACCTTGCTGATGAAGATAAGTATTAGAAATGCAAAGACTAAGGGTTGAAGGTTATATTTTGCATGCTATAGAAGATATTGGAAAAACCAAACCAATTAATTTGAACATTCTTGCATATCTTATTTCAACACAAAATCAGTTTTATTTTCAAAAAAAGAAATCAGCATGTCATCTATCCCAGGAAATTTGCATGGAACACTATGAAAAAGCAAGCTATTTTATTAAGACCTAGTTGCTTGAATATTTCAAAAACTACCACAAATGAAGCAACTTACCGTAGAGAATCTTAAATAAGTTATAACCATAGAAAGTAGGATGAAGATGAAATAAGCTCATTACCTCGTCATTCCCATTTGGGTGTCTTTGAAACCAATTGACATTCAAAACCTGCAACATCAACAATCATAATCAACAACTCAACCAATCAAAACCAAGCATAAGCTAAGTAAATTAACAACTCAGTCAATCAACTTTTTGATAGTCCAAAGACATGTTTGTATACCAAAACTATATGTAGTGCAAAACTATCAACCAATACAAATGAATCAAGTATAAACTAAGCAATCCTTTTACTAAAGTCAGAGGTACAAGTGTAACATATTACGTAACATAACCTTTGAACAAGCATTTTATTTAACTTGATAGACACAAACCTAGACATACATATATAATATATGCTTTGCTAGTAGAGGGACCCAACTTGTCATACCATATATTGTTGAAACAACTATCTTTCTCAACACATATCTTGCACAGAAATGATACAGTTTTAATAACCATCACTACAAATGCAACTTGTCAATGATGAGTATTAATATATAATCAATGGTCAACCAAATAGTGGCTACTCAATATTAAATAGATAATTGGATTAAAGACCTTTCGGCCCAATATATATAATAAATTCATGTGTAAATATGATCACTCCTATATTAGAACCTAGCCTATGAGCCTAAATGTATAGATAAATAGTTTGGTCCACAAATTTCTAGGTTTTATAGTAAATTTGGGATCTAATCTCAACAGATAACCACCAAAACAAAAAGTGGTGTCTATAAATCAAACCCTCATCTTTTCAAGGCTTGAGACTCAAATGCTTAGCTAGGATACCAAGACAATAGAGTTCAAAGCTTAGCTACAAAGAAATTATCCAACAGCCAATCCAAATCATTCTACTATGCAACAAGATAAAAATCCCCTAAGCTCTAATTGTTTAACCTCAAAGCTACTCAACAAAGGCTTCATTCCCCATGAGAATTTAAATGTCCTTAAAGGTGAAAAGATAATTGATATTCATAATTGCATAATTACAAAAGGAGACGAAAGCTCCTGATGAAGAAATTTACAAGACAATGTTTCTAAAAAGAAACAATCGTTAACTAAAGCAAACTAAAACAAAAATCAGGAAGATGCTAAAACAACTAAAGTGTAAACAAAAGTTACTAAAAGCTAACTGAGTTAACTAAAGTAAACTTACAACTAACTAAAGCTAAGATGACCATTAATATTATATTTAATATTTTAATACCCTCCCTTAATGATCATCGTACAAACATAAACTTAGTCTACCCAAATTCTTCTAGAAACATATCATCAGTGACTAATAACTGGAGAAGCATAACCACCTTGTGATTACTGATCCTTTCTTGCAGAACAAACAAATCAAGACACCGGCACTCAAAAACAATGAGCTTCCGCTACTTCTAGGTAGTAGAATTTTTCATTGAACCTCTACATACTTTCCAACATGACGTTGGTCAAAGCAGCCGTCCCTCTCGTCTTCCAAAAGCCCAAAAAACAAGATAAAGTTCTGATCAGTTGGCACAAACTCTAGACAATCAGCTAGCACAACTCACAATTTTAAAAATCGTCTAAAAAGAGGCTCAGAAACTGTAAGATTCTATGAAAACTCTGAAAAAGTAAAAAAAATTCAAGAAAAATCCTCAAAAAACTTGAGCAAAATTTTTATAGAAATTTTTCAAAAACTTTTTTAGCAAATTTTTTCAGAAAAAATTTTGAAAAATTCTTTGCAAAATTTTTATTTTTCCCCAAAAAAATTTGTCAAAACTGGCTCAAAAAAATCAACCCTTCAGGTTGCCATGAAATCACGATTTTTATCAAAATCACCCATAAACAGTAAAGAACACGATTTTACAAAATCATCTAGAAAACAGCCGCCAAACCCTCAACTTTTCACAAACAACAAATTTCCCACAAACAGCAAATGCCCGTAGCAAAAAAAAAAACTTCACAAAAATCCATAGGAACAAATCCACGAAAAGTGTCTGCAAATTCTCCTTCAAAAAAACTTTAAAATTCTAAAAAAAAATCAGCTAAAACTAATCAGGTTCGAGCCTAAGCTCTAATACCATGAAAAGATAATTATAATTACAAAAGGAGACGAAAGCTCCTGATAAAGAAATTTACAAGACGATTTTTCTAAAAAAAAAAGAATCATTAACTGAAACAAACTAAAACAGAAATCGAGAAGATGCTAAAACAACTAAAGTGTAAACAAAAGTTACTAAAAGCTAACTAAGCTAACAAAAGTAAACTTACGACTAACTAAAGCTAAGATGACCATTGATATTACATTTAAAATTTTAATCAAAGGCAATCATTTTCTTTACACCTTCACCTAAGTGTTACTTCGAAGTAAATCATTTTAGAAAAAGGCATAAAGCTTACTAAGCCCCAAAAAGATCAACATAATAAGACTTATTGCGCACATGGTTCACCTCATGCTAACACTTGCGCTACTAACCCCTAACTATTATGGTGGTTATAGTAGGGCCCCCTATCTATTAATATAGCAAGGCCCCACTCTATAATGAGCAAGATATCTTCCAAGTACTCTCCCACCACCAAGGGTCGACGATCCTCTAGAAACATACTCTAAGGTGCTTTCAGGTCAAGCTTGGGAGGGCCTACAAAGAGTAAATAAAGATAAGCTCAAAACTTAGAGAAGGCTCAAAATAGAATGAATGAATCATATGGGAGTATACCTAAGGGTTTGGTGGGATTGGATAGGAGCAAAACCAAAATGTAAGCCAATCAAGATCTTGGGTAAGGTCTGTTATGCTAATGAACGAATCATGAATCATAGATCACATGGTTTGAGTCGCACATGTGCTACAATGACACAATTTCAATGCAAGAAAGGAAGGAATGAATTCCCAATCATTGAGAGTAGATCATAGATGGCCCCAACCCCACTATAGCAATGATAGAGCTCTCAATAGACCCACCCACCAATAGGAAACACAATACCAAAGCAATAAACTAACAAAGAGAAAGCCACCTATGGATAGTAGGAACCACCCCATCCCACCATAAAGATACGACTACCACCCCTACCTTCATAGCACATGTAGGATGCCTATAAATAGTAGGGTGATGCAAAGACTAAAGAACTATATAGCTTAGGTTGTTGAAAGAGGATGCCTAGGAGGAAGAGTTCTATTAGTACACCTTTTTGCCCCACTATAGAGGATAGGGGGATTGGAGAGGAGAAATCGTGATCGAGCAACTACTATACTATAGTTGCCAACAATATTAAAATACAAGCTCAATTAGAGCACCTTTCATCTAAATTGAGCACCTTAAGTTTCTTATGTCCAAACAAAACTACTATAGTTCAATTGATTCCTTTGATTCTTCTATAATCAAGCCCCCACACACCCTTTAACTACATTTATAAAACATAATGTGAGCAAATGCAAAGGAAAGAGGTAAAACAAAAAGTAATTAACTAAAGCTCATCTAAGAAAAAAAGTTTTTCAATGTAAACGTTCAATATTAGTGCACAAATCCATCAACTAATGCATGCCTAGAGCAAAGCTAACATGCATTCAACCATGCATACACAAGACAAATAATGGTTGCTGCACTCAACAATATCATGGTAGTGGTCATTAAAGGTAAACCATACCAATTTGGTTAATAGGGTCACTGCTCAACAAAGGATGTCAAGTAGAAGTAGATATTGAGAGGGTGGGTCATGTCAACAACTAGATTGCTAGCAAGTTCGAACTATGGTGGTCTTCTTGCTTAGGGTTTACAATCGGATGGTATCATTCTAGGCGAATTTTGAGACTTCCAAAACATGAGGATACTAGATACCTTAAATATTGATGATATGGATGTTCCAATTGGATCTTGCCCAATCTAATTCCCAATCTATATCAACATCTAAAGAAAGGAATGGTTTTTCCAAGCATGTCAACAAACCAGATATGCCACTATAAAGAAAAGGGCTCTTTGGACCTAGTTCTCGTAGTATGGGATCATCGAGTAGTATGCAAAATGGCTCTATGGCTTATATTGTTCCCAGTTTCCATAATTTATATCTATGGAAAATTGCTACATTCAAGAAATTTGGATTGAGCAGATAAATCTGCAAGATCTTATTTCAACCATCAAAGACTTACTGGATAATTCAAATAATCAACTTTTTATGATTTGAATGGAAGGTGACCGTCACAAAATAATTATGGATGACAAAAGAATTATGGATGGCCAAGCAGAAACTCCAAATGCCATCAATGCCAACACAAGGGATATGGAAGACATCCATTGTTGTCTGCACTCTTTCATGCATGACATGAGAAATTTGGTTCGCCAAGCACACTAGTGGCACTAGTGGCTTTCCCATGAGACTCCTAACCTGGATAATACTGATGCTAATCATGTTGTGAAGCCTACGAAGGATCCCAACAATGATCCTTTAGCTCCTTTCTTGTTAATTGTTTTTTCTCTGTTTCAAGGCTTTAGCATCTTTGTACTTGACCTCTAGCCTATTTGATTCGTGAATAAAAGTGTATTAAAAAACAAATCATCTAATTCGTGCTCTTTTGTATTCTCCTTAAAAATGCATTGTTGAAGAAAAAATAACAGTTGTTCCCAAACTACAAAATCCTATCCCTGTTAACGGCAGTCGAAAAAACTTGCTTTCAACTTCAATGAAAAAATTGTACAATGCACTGCAGCTTGGCCGAGGTGCTCAAATCTACAACATGCTCTACTTTCTTGTTCTCTCAAGGGTTCAAAGCAAGGTAATTTTATTTGGCTATCTCACCACTTGGCTAACTTCTCACAGCATTTTTTAAAATTAGATTGGTCAATTAGCAAATATTCACCACGTTTTATATATAAAAGAACTCTGTAAAGCTCAACAGAAGAATCTGAATTAAATAAATTGTCAAGGTCATCCAAAACAGCTTTGGCAAATGTCTTCCTGCGAAAATATTGGTTATGAAATATTTAAAGTCGTTAGGTTCCCAGAAAATTCATATTTCAACGGAAAACCCTTTTAATTTTAACCACAAAGGTTCGCCTACCTTTCTGTCTCCATCCCTTATAAATTCCCCCGGGTCCAAGGTTCGAAACAAAAGGGTTAATTCAAAACGGAAAAGCGCCATAAAACACGTAACACAACCAGATCTAAATTCAAATTCAACACAAAAAATTTTTGAAAACCAAAAACATTATAAAATCAAACATGAAGATTAGGGTTTTCAAAACAATGGAGGTTAGTGTTAGAAAGCATACATCGATCTGCGCGTGAGGTTTGGGCGTGTTAAGATTGTCAGAAAGGGAGGCCATGACGCACATGATCGCCAGAATTGTGACCGCAAATGTTAAGAGGGCATTCGCCCTGTATCCAAACGAATGCATCTCTCCACAAATTTTATTTCTCTTCTTCTTTCTTTGTCGACTGTTAAAAATGGCCTCCTCCTGCAGTCTAAATCAGACACAGTCGGAAACGCCAATAATATCCTTAGTGTCTAGTTGTTAATTAAAAATAAAGGCTTATTACGCCGGAGGCTTTCCTTCTATGAACGAGGCGACCTGTAAAAGCGTATCGACGGCTACCTTGAGCCTGTATCAATGCAAGACGATTAAACGAATCTCAGCCGTTCACCATTTTGCCGGCTGTTCTTCGCCGGTTTTTTGCTGCTTTCCTCGCCACTATTGGTTTCCGCTCCTCCGAACTCTTCTTCGCTGGTATTGACCTTTCACTTCTCCAATTTGGCGAGCTGCACCTGAAAATAAGGTTTCCACAGGGTTTTAGAGTATGTTTATTAAAATGAAAATTACGGAAGATTCTAATAATGAGCACTAGGTTCTAACATTACGACATCCTTTATTTTAAGTATATATTAGTATGATCAATATATTATGTATATTTTATATAATAAAAAATAAATTATAAATGATAAATAATATAATTATATTTATTATTATTATATATTATATTATTTAATAAAACTATTAAATATATATAATTATTAATTATTATATTTTAATATAATATAAATTAGCAATTGCACTTTGATGTGCAATGGGTACGCAGAAGAGTTGTGGAAAGTCAATTAAAACAAAGATTGGTTTATTTTGTGTATATATTTGTTTTGTTTATGACATTTTGGAAATTAGTAAATATATTTTTTAAAAATTTATAGAGAAGATGTGTACAAGGTCAATGTGGGAAAATATTGATGTATTAGTTAGATATATTTGTTTAGTACATATTCAATAACTTTTTTTATCAAGTATATTTTTACATAAATAGAAAACACCTTTGGCATGTTCAATATTAAATGTAAATCAAAATTTGTCAAATGAAGAAGAATACATTTGATTTAATTATATTATTATATGAATATTTATTATGATGTAAGTATTTTTGTGACATTTTTAAAAATCAATCAAATGACTTGTTTTCGATGGAAAATAATAATAGTAATCTACAATATTTCATATGTTTAATTTGTTATATATTCTTTAGATAATCAAATGAAGAAGAATGAATTTTATTAATAAAAATGTTAATTGTATTCAATTATATTGTAATAACTTTGAGTTTGATTACAGTCAATAATATTTTTATATTTTATCCATATAGAAATATTTATCTTATTGATGATTTTATAAATTTTAAAAAATATATTGAAATTTCAAAACATCCAATATCAATTTCTAAATGTTTTGAATAAAACCATGGCATAAAGTGTTTGGACAAACTTTTGAAAATGATGTTAGATTCTTAGGTATTTCCAAATAATAATTTATGCTATAATTATTAGTTGTTGAATGAAGTCAATGCAAATGGGTGACTGTTATTGAATTCAATTGTTAAAAAACAATAATCTTGATTAATAAAAACAAGACAAAAATTTTATTAAAAATTTATAATTTGTAATAAAAAACAAAAATAATATCTCCTTTCTGCCCAAAGAAAACTAAAAATTTGTATGACTGTTGCTCATCCAGAATAAATTTGCAGTGCCTAAGAATACTCTAAATTCAGTGCCTAAAGTAAATTAATAAAAACACCTAAAACAATAGTTACAAAAAGCAAAATAAAGATAGTGTGCAATTTTTCAGTGTCCAATAGGCAGTATTTTTCATGAGTTCTTTTTGTTTTAATTTTATGTGTATGCTCATCACAATTGTGATGTTATATGTGGACCAATTATGTCGTATCACATGTCACCTTGCTATTATTAGGTGTTGGACCCATGATCTTTTATAGTAGGTGCTTGTTTCTTTACAAAGGTTTATGTGGGTTGAAAGTTGAATTTCAGCCTACCACATGTCACCTTGGTGTTGGTGGTGGGCCCAATATCTTATTGGGATGTTTTGTACTCCATAGTAGCAGTGTGACAACAAGTACAAGATGCCAAGTGGTGTATAGATGGCATTCTTTGTTGGCCCATTATCTTGTTAGGAGTGATTGTGGTATGGTTGTGGCCTACTTAGGTTGTTGTTTGCTTCAATGTTGGTGGTTGGGCTTTACAAATGCTACTCCCATAGCAGCCTTGGTTTCAAGTTTTATTTCACATTTCATGGCATCAATGGAAATTGGTATTTTTTTTAAGTGGTTGAACAAAATGGTGGCCTAGAAGGTTATGAACAATTGTTGCAGTCATTGCCTCCATTGGTATTAATGGCTTGCAACATGAATGTACTAATTTATACTAGCGTGAATCTTCTTCCTTCCTGCAACAATGTACCCTAAAGTAGATCCAACGAGGGATTTGTCCTGTACAAGTTTGATTTTTCTGCTTGTAGATGAATGTTAATTTTTGACATGGTGTAAATTCTTATCTTGCATAATATTCCACCTACATCCATGCCTAAGAGATTGATTGTAAACTAACATATTATAAATACATGAAATAAATATGTTTTTGTGGTTGATCTTTAAACCAAATTTCTGGGCTAGTTTGTGTACATTTGAACTAGGGCATCAAATTATGCAAGCCATGTTTTTGTAAGGGATGTGGGTATGCATTGCAAATCAGATAGTGAAATGCATTAGATAGTGATTTCACATAAAGTCATAGTCAAATAAAGGAAAGTGACTATGCAAACACTAAGAGGGTAGTCATAATAGTGGTATAGGACAGTGACCTTCGAAAGCTAACAGTCTCATATAAATGATAGTTTAAGGGGCAGAAAATTATGGAGAATGTAAAGGCAGTAAACTACGAAAAAAAAGTTCAAGGCAATATTCTCCAAGCTACAGTTATAAAAAAGTGGTTCACAATTACTTTGATGTAGTAAAAGAGATTGTTTTAATAATTAGAAGTGAAGAAATTTGTGTCCAAGTAAATAATTTTTAATTTTAGTTACATAAATAACAAGAGAAGAATTAAACACAAAATTTTCCTTGACTTATCGATTGTTGTAATAATGAGAAGTGAATAAATTTGTGTCCAAGTAAATAATTTTTTAAGTTTAGTTATATAAATAACAAGAGAAGAATTGAAACACAAACTCTTCCTTCACATATCTGACATTATTGCATTTTAACCTACAAAGACAACATGTATTGTTACATTGTATATCTTTGAACAATATTTTTGTTATTTTATTACGCCAGCCAGTAAAATTAGTGTAGTGATTGTCATTGTATATAAGACTCTTGTTTGTTGGCTTATATGACCTAATCATTGTTGTAAGTTCTAAAAATCACCATTTTTTTTATATTCCTAAATCTCACATACCGTTACTGAAGTTGTCTCTTCCTCTTTCTCTATTACAAACATAAAATGAGCCTATTGGTAATGGAGCTTGATTATCTTCTTGATTAAAAGGTTTTGATTCAGTCATATTTATATCCTTGTAAATGGATGTATAGTTGATTTGCAGCTATCATTTCTCCATTGAAACCTCTTTTGCACAAACAACATTCGAAAAAATATAAACAATATTCAACATGAAACAACCCCAATCTCTTTGGTCCACTTGCCAGGTTTTGTGTTGGATTTTGTCTAGCATTGTTGGATCTCAGAAAACAACTGTGTGTTGATTATTGCACATAAGGCTCCAGAGTTGCAAATCTATGTGGATGCATGGGAAGATATTCATATTATCTCAGCCCCTGCAAATAGACCAACTGCACAAAAATTGCTCTGGGTTCTCTCTTATTTAGAAATATTGTCTGCCTAACATGCTTCTATTTTTCTGTGTTTGGGTGGAGGAAGGAAGGTGCAGATACTGAAATGTACAAATTTTTTGACCTAAACCAAAGGTTGTTATAAAAATATTACAAAGATACTATTGAGAAGCAGAAAATGAAAAAGACTATCAAATAAGGATTATAAAGAAAAAGAAATAGGGAAATTCTTATATTTCAGTAATACAAAGAAGATAGTATGCATGACTGCATTCAAAGACAGAGCGAAGGTCAAGGCAGGTTTAGAAAGTACATAACCTAGATACATAAAATTGATATCAATGTATCATCCGTTTACTATTAGGCGTTGTAGATGGTGTTGAACACTGGATATACCATTTTTAATTAGTCCTCAATTGGAATGCTACTGAAAATGTATCAAGATAATTTTTGGTTATTTGTTTGATTCATTTTACGAGGGTGAACTGTTGGTGTTCGATTTATTACAATGAGATTGCTTAACATGAAACCCCTTTTAGGAAAAATTCATTACAAAGTACATAGTATTGACTTTGGTTACTTGATAAGAGAAAAAAAAATTAATTAAATTGTTCATCTAATTTTGCTTAGTGATCCACTTGAATTTACAAACTGGTGCATCAATGAACTTGTCTTAGAGAAGGCTCTACTGAAAGGATCTATTGTCCGCTAAAAAAAAATGGTTGCAAAAAATTCACCAAGTTCACATATGTGTATACTTGCCCTTTATTTTTTAGGCCTTATTGGTTAAGCAACTACATTTCCATGATAAGTATAGAAATATAACTCTGGAAAAATACTGCCTATTGGACACTGAAAATTTGTGAAATTAGAACCATAACTACATGTTGATTAGACAATTACAAAAGGTTGTTCTATATATAAGCAACAAGTGGTAAATAGAAATTATTACAATCTTCACTAGGAAATCATATTTTGAGGGATGGTGAAATAGATCAATTTATTACATGTAAATAAATTGTTAAAACTTCTACAATTTTATCATTGTTTCTGAAATATTTCTTGGATATCAGTAGCATAAGAATTATAGAAAAGGTTTACCAAGAGCTTGTAAAACTTTACCAAAATCTTAATCTGCCATGATTTGAGGCCCATCTTTAAAAAAAAACCTGCAGAATTGGAAATAAAAATTGATACATTATTTGAGAGTGAATACTTGTAAATGAAGTTTCTTGTATAAACACAGCTCAACAAAAAAGAAATAGAAATAATTACAAATAGAATTTTTTCTTACCAAATGTTATTCTGTAACATCCATCATTAGATTAAGAAAAGAATGACTAGATCACATCAATATGCTTTAATTTCCTTTTCATGTAAAGTTTCCATAAGTTGATGTTGAAATGCCTGTATAATATTTGCAAACCTATACAAAAATAATTCCATGTGGGCATTGGGTTCAATCCTGCAATGCTCATAAGTATCATTAACTTTTTTTTTCGTTCCACATACAACTATAGATAAATCAAAGACCATTTTTGGCTTTATTTGTTTCATTTTCGTTGCCAAGCAAAGGAGTACATTTGGCTATGGATTCAATGCTAATATAGTAGCCTTTTTCATCTTTGTTTTCTAGATTTCTTAATGCTAATATAATGTCAACTTCAATTTTGATCTTGGATGGGGTCAGTGGAGCTTCACTCATCCAAGAAGCTTAAATTCAAACCTAGTAGGATACATTTTCAATACAAAACAAGAAGTAGAATAAATCTTTAAACTCAGACCCAGAAGTATGTACTAAGTAGAATATATATAATGAATATTAAAGTAAATGTAGTAACATTCTCTCAATGAAAATATAATTAAATAGTAGATAAGTTCATACATGATTATTTGAAAAAACGTTAGTATCCACATCATTTTTATAGTTTTATGTGACTTTGTATTTCAGAAATCCTTTGCAGAATTGTCATATATAATGGATATTTTGACCATAAAAATTCCCATTATAAACCAGGCCAAGTGAATTACCTCAGGATTCTACACAAATTGTATCTTTATGTCAACAATGTTGAGAAGGATAATGTAGGGATTGTAACCTGTGTACAATAACAAAAAATGAGCTGCCCATAATCAGTTTGCCAAAAATATGAAATCAAACCTGGGCAAGTGACGTACCTGAAGATTGTGCAGAAATAGTGTCTTTTTGTATGCCTACATAGTAGGAGAGCAGTTGTATATTCTTTGGTGCATACTCCTAAAAGCTTATAGGTAGACAATAGATGATGTGAGATTCCTATATGGAGAAGCTTAGAGATTTACTATATAGCCGAATTTTAATGTGCAAGGCATATTATTATATTTGTTCATATATATGAAACATATATGTTAATAGAGATAATAGCTCATATGGGAGTTTGTAGCTACGTATGAAATTATTTTAAATGAAGTTGGAAGGTGAATAAATGTAACTGATAAAATAGAAGTATCTAACCTGCAGTTGTTTTAAGTATTAGTGTTTGTTGTGGAGGTTGAATTTGATAATGTTAATAAGTGTGCTTCCACTTGCTTTTAGTGAGCTACATATGGGCTTTTTTGCATATGTGCATATCGTTCATATGTGAAGGTTGGTTTGATGAGTAGACTTGCAAGTTCACGCACTCTAGAAATAGTTGTGAATGTTAGGCCTTGCCGGTCCACATTACCGATGTCAATTGTTGCCTTTTCAGGTGTTAGGCCTTGTGATTTGTGTATCGTTAAGGCCCATGCCATTTTTAGTGATATTTCACAACATTGACCATGACTTAAAGGGGCAATAAGCACATTTTTTTTATTATTATGGTCCCAAGCAGGGTCGATGTAATTTTTGAATTCAACAACAACAAATAATGGAAGTGAAGTTGGATTCTCAACATCCTTGTAGACTATTGGTGGTGGGTATTAGATTTTGTTTCTATCACTTCTAATGAAATAGGTTTGTTAGTATTTACTCAATTATCAGTTTGCACATGACAACTAACAAGCAAAATCAGCATGCGTTTCTGCAAGGAAGATTCGTATGGCTTTGCAGGCTTCAAGCCTCAATCAATAGTCACTTATATCTTATAGGGAACTAATTATTTTTCTTATTCAAAGGGTTTTTCAATCATGTTTGGATCCTTGTAAGAGGATGCATAGTTGAGTTCAACCTATCATTTCTCTATTTTCTTGACTTCTAAGTCAGCAGTGACAAAATTGAAAATTTTACTTCATCAATAAGCCCCAATTTGTACGTCGTCAAATCCCAATAAAAAAAGTCATTCTATAAAAAGAAGATTTCAAAACAAAAACTAATAAAGTCACATAGAAATTAATGTTATGAAATCAATATGTAAAATTGAAATGTTAAATACCTTAGTAAGCTTTCTGAAACAACTATGTTTGATTTCTTGTATGTCTTTCTTTTTGTACCTAAAGAAAAAAAAGGTCAAATTTAAGAAATTAAAATAATCTAAAATAATATACATGATAATCTAGATGGGATCATTTACAAAGAACAGCTAAAAGGAATCATCAGGGAACATCAAACATTAATTACATGATAGAAACACGCATAATCAAGTTTTAGGCTAACAATTCTCATAACACATCATACCGAAAATGGATTAACATGTTCATCACACATAACACATATAATGCAAAAGGATATATGTTGTTTTAGTTTACAATTAACATGTATTTTATCTTATGAAGCATATATATCTGATCTAGTTTGAAGGAAGATACATAGGTGGATCTCAGAATCCAGATATTATCTTTTCATTAATTATCCGGGTGATTCAATAAGTTGGGTGCTAGTGGTAGCAAAAGAAAATCATGAAAGAAGAGTGATAGTAAGAGGTGAATGTTTCTCATCAAAATCGTGGCCATTGTGGTTAAAAATCTCTTATAACAGCTAGTGGCTTGAAAATGGAGATTATTGTCTAAGGTTTCATTTTATTCGAGAATTCTAAGGAAGAAGGAAATGATTTCATGGGAGGAAATATTATTTCAAGCACATAATTATTGAGAGACTATAAGAGATATGGTTCAAAAGATAGTGAAAGGGGATATCTCCATGATTTCAATCATGACAGCCATATGAGAGTCCCCTGAGATGTGCAACAGTAAAACATGGATTGTCATCATTTCATCAAGAATTCCTCAGTCAAAATCATGACAACAATTAGATCACAATGATATGACTGTCATCATATGTATAAATATTTTCAAAAAAATGATGATCATGTGACTATGTTTTCAAAGTGTCAAAAGAAGCATATGGCAATGTTCTCCACACTCCTAAATACCTTACATAACACATTAACTACAAAAAATTACATCATATTACTGAACTGCATACTTATGGAAAAGCCAAACAACAACCTTTATCACAACAATAAACTCAATACAAGGAAATTAGAGAGAAACTCAACTATTTATACTGTTCCAAAATTGAGATTCTCTAATATCGAGGTTGTGTAATACCTCACAAATGAGATTCTCAAAAATGTACCTTATTCGAAAATATGCTCACTATTAGGATGATGGCCCCAATTTTCATTTTAATAAACATATTCTAAAACCCTTGCGAAACCTTATTTTGAGGGAGCAACTCGCAAAATTGGAGGAGTGAAAGGTCATTAGCAGCGATGAACATTTTGGAAGAAAAAAAATCAATACCGGTAGGGAAAGTAGCAAAGAACCACAACAAATAGTAAAAATAATGGGCAAAATGATGAATAGCTAAGATTCCATCAAAATTCTTAAAACAAGGAGAAAATCTACTTCATCGGAATTATTAATACCCATGAATCATTGTTTGAAAAGAATACCTTGTTCACTGAAAAGAGAAGGATTCGGGTGAAATGGCACAATGCGTTGGCACGGTTACTTTTCCATTTTTCCTGCACAACATTAATTACTGCAAATTATACAAAAATTAATATATTAGTTGTAGAACATATATTAGATAAAACAAATTTCATACAGAAAAATTATTATATTCAGAGAAAATACAAAAACATGTAAACTGAAGAGTTGTAGAATATACAATTACTTGCGAAGGAATACTCACTTGGCAGAAGAGAGAAGGCGGAACAATTCTAACTTCTTCAATCTAAGGAGAAATTAATATGCAACGAACATTAAATGAATCTCATATGTTCATCATTTTTCGCCATTCTTTCAAATCATTTTTTGCCATTTTCATCGTCTTTTGCTGCTTTCCCCGCCACTCTTTGTTTCCGCTCCTCTAAACTCTTCCTCGCTTCTCCTCCTTGTGGATCTACTTGTACTTCTACTATCCGCCCAATTTTATGAGGCATGTTTTTAGTTTAGTTTCTAAGTTTTAGCACAAAAACCCTTTTTCACAGGAAAAGTTTCAATGTAAAACCTTACGGCTAGGAAATCGACCATTATCTGCCACTACCACATTCTTCGGAAGGAGAGCTTCCCCACTGCTGGAGAAGAAAGCACCATAGTGGACAAGTCGCAGTTTAGAAATGAAATAAATATGCAACGAATAGGGTGAATCCACTGTGTGCCATGTTTTGTTTGACAAAATAATTGGCACATTATTCAGTGGGAGCCTATAATAACGGTGACGAATTCAATAACATTTAATTAAAAATGATATTTATAAAAAAAAAAAAAACATTTAAAAGCATTCTATGGACGAGATTAAATCAACCGTATACCATTGCTTATAATGAACTTTTGACTGTTGATTTCATAATTAGCTTTACAATTCTCAAATAGGACACACCTTCGACGTAATTATTTTAATTATTATTATATATTATATTATTTAATAGAACTATTAAATATATATATAATTATTAATTATTAATTATTATATTTTTATATAATATAAACTATAATATATATATTAGATTACATGATATATAATATAAGTATATTTATTATTATATATAATAGTATATTTAGGTTATATTATTATTATATATATTATTTTTATAATAAAAAATATTAAATATAAATATCAATTTAATATAATTAATAATTAATATGTTTTTATATAGAACAAGTTAAATTAATATATAGTAAAAATCTAATAGTTTAATTGATCTTTGGAGAGATTAGGAAAAAGAAAGAGATAGACGGGGAGACAATTCTATAGACAGGTATATATAATAGCACTTGCATCTAAAGGAGGTTCAAGGATTACGCCAATAGAAAACTATATATATATTAATATGTTAGAGAGTATGTGTTTGTGCATGGATGCGCTACAAATTCTAGTTACATGTGACATAATTAAACAATTAATAATAAGTGTTAAATAATTGAATGAGATCAATTTAGACAAATCTAAATTAAGTATTATCTAATTATTAAATATTTGCATTCAAATTTAAAACATAAACCAATGCAAATAGAAAAAAAAAAGTTGTCATGAAATTGACAAAAAATACTCAAAATGAAAATAGAATATTCTCATCCAATTGTCAAATCAATATTTATCTAGCTTTTATGTGAAAAGTGAGATTTTGGAGGCTTTTACCTAAAATTTTAAAGGATTTTACCATTAAATTGTTGTTGGTTTACCATTAAACGGTAGCTAGAACTTGTTTTCCAATGACTCAATAGTGGTTTACAAACATGAGACTTATCAAATCTCACAATATATGTAGCCTATGAGAAACTCAAAAGATAGAAAAGTAGCCAAAAAATTACAAAAATCAATGAACGACTGAGATTTGTTTAATTATCTTGCATTGATACAGACATAAGATAGTCATTGATACGCTTTTATAGGTTGCCTTGTTCGTAAAGGGTATCTCTATCTATATCTCTCTATCTATTTATCTCCCCCTTCCTCTCTCACTCTATCTCCATCTCTACCTCTATTTTCCTCTCTCCCACTTTATCTCTAGACAGGTCTGCCTCTCTCTATCCATCCATTTATCTCCCTCTCTATCTCCCTCTCTCTGTATTTATCTCTTCCATCTCTATCTATCCCTCTCTCCTCTCTCTCTTTATCTCTCCCTCTATTTTTCTCCTCTCCATATCCCTCTCCTTCTCCTTCTCCATCTCTATCTCTATCTCTATCTCTATCTCTATCTCTATCTCTATCTTCCTCTCTATCTCTATCTCCTTACCCCTCTCACTCTCGCTCTCACTCTTACCCTCTCTATCTCTCCCTTTTTCTATTCATATCTCTCCCTCCCTCTCTCCCTCTCTCCTTATTGCAAACATAACATGAGCATGTTGGTAATGGAGCCTGATTATCTTCTTGATTTAGAGGTTGCATTTCAATCATGTTTGGATCCCTTTAAGTGCATGCATAGTTGATTTGAAGCTATTAATTCTCCATTGAGACCTTTGTTACACAAACAACATCATTTACTAAATGGCCTACCAATTGACCTCATGTACATATTTGTATTTATCTCTCCCTTTACCTATATCTCTCTATCTATTTATCTCCCTCTTCCTCTCTCATTTTATCTTCATCTCTACCTCTATTTTCCTCTCTTCCCCTCTATCTCTAGACATGTCTCCCTCTCTCTATCCATTTATCTATCTCCATTTCTATCTCCCTCTATGTATTTATCTTTTCCATCTCTATATATATCCTTCACTCCTTTCTCTCTTTACCTCTCCATCGCCATCCCCATCCCCATCCCCATCCCCTCTCTCTCTCTCTCTCTCTCTCTCTCTCTCTCTCTCTCTCTCTCTCTCTCTCTCTCTACCCCCTATATCTCTCCCTCTTTCTATCCCTCTCTCTCCCTCTCTCCTTAATGCAAACATAACAAGAGCTTATTAGTAATGGAGCCTGATTATCTTCCTGATTCAAAGGTTTTATTTCAATCATGTTTGGATCCTTGTAAGTGGATTCATATTTTATTTGAAGTTGTCACTTCTCCATTGAGACCTTTGTTAAATAGGCAACATCCTTTGCTAAATGGCTTACCAATTGACCTCATGTACTACATAAATGTATACAAAATATAGACCAAAATTTATCCTAATTGACCTTCCACACTTCTTCGACATACCCAATTCTAGTTTTATTGAGTTTGTATTTTATTTCTCTGTTTTTAGTGAAGGTCATGAATTATTCAACAAAATAGTTGTTGCTCTAGGTTAGGGTTTATATGCAATGGTTGTTAACTAAAATATCCTAAATAAACATGTGGTGTGGGGAAGTTGCACTAAAATAATTTCAAATCAGATATATTTGACTGTTTACTTATTAGCAACTTTAAAAGAAAGATAACTTGCACTTGCACCTAAAGGAGGTTCAAAGATTACACCAATAGAAAATTATATGTATGCTAATATGTTGGAGAGTATGTGTTTGTGCATGCAAATTTTGGTTGCATGTGGCTAGATTAAATAATTAATAATAAATGCTAAATAATGGAATGAAATAAGCTTAGACAAATATAGATTTTTGCTTAAAGAAATTAAGTATTATCTAATTATGAAATATTTGCATGAAAATTTAAAACATAAAGCAATGCAAATGAAAAAAATAAACTTGCCATCAAATTGACAACAAACACTACAAATGGAAATTGAATGTTCTTATCCAACTATCAAATCAATATTTATTTGGCTTTTATGTGATAAGTGAGATTTTGGAAGCTTTTAACTAATATTTTGGAGGCTTTTACCATTAAATGATAGTTGGTTTACCATTAAACGATAGCTGAAACTTATTTAATGATGAATCAACAGTGGTTTGCATGCATGAGACTTGTTTCAGCTCAAATCTCACACTAAGTATAGCCTATCGGCTAAATATAATTTATTTAATTTTAATATTTATAATTAATCTATAGTAAATAAATAATTGAATACTACAATGATAGTAAATACATTTAATTGAATATTATAACAATAGTAAAAATAGATACATTTAAAGTAAAGAGTTAAGATTGATTAAGTTATTAAATAAATGTTTAGATTTAAAAAAATAAAATAAGAGTATTTAATTTTAGGTTTGATAAAATTTTGATTATGATAGATGTTGATTGATTCTTCAATGTTTTAGAAAGGTAGAATTTACTGGACAAATAGCATAAGACTGAGAAAATTGTTATTTGATAATTTGATTCTTTTAAAAGCGTGAAGTTTCCACAAACCATACGTTAAGATTTTTGGATTGAAATCGTGTGCAATTTTTTACATCAACATTTCGGATCATACTCCATGATTCATCATCAAGATGCAATTGATTTTCTTTCATACCTATGAAATTGAGCTTCATTCACATAAATTTGAATCCCTACACACTAATTTGAAAAACATGGAAATTAATGTAAAAAATCTAATCAACTTGATGTTTAGATCCTATATCGGAAAGCAGTGTTGTAATAAAAACTCTCGAGGAGCTTGATAGATTAGGATTGCTTTCCTTTGATCAAACTCTTCTTATTGATTCAAAAATTTGATACAAGGATAGAAGATAGAAATGATTCATTAAGTATGCATGGAATGTGGATGTCACGTTGTTATTAAGCTCTTGTATTAATGCAATGTGTAACGAATCTATCATTCTTGTTATTTTATGATAATAAATTACAGTTTTTCCTTTTATATAACACCCTGTCATATAATTCAAATATTTGCATGCTTCGATCAACTCAAAATGACTAGTTGGAAAGGGGAGATATGGATCCAATTTTAAATTTTCAAATTTAAAACTTTATAGGGCAAATCCATGTCATTAAAAGTGATGCAAGGTGATGATCGACTAAGATAGCAAATCAAATATGAATCTATGGGATGTGTGAAGATGGATTTAGGTTAGGATTAGTTTATTTGTCAACTTCTAAATAAAGTATATCATTTAGAACATAGTTAATTGTCATGGAGAAAACCATGTTAAAGTGAGTCCAAAATGAAAGGGGAAGAGTAAGATATGCATTTTCCCCCACTTTGACTTTTGTGTGAACTACTATGAAGATGCATGTCAAAGTAAACATGTAGCAAAATAAATTAGTTTTAATAATTAATTGAGATTAGTTACATGTATTAATGTTTTTGGCTTATGTAATGTTTGTGGGGAAGGTGAAGTTTACACACTTACTTTTAAATAATCAATATTTACATTTCTAAAAGTAAATACACCATTTAACATAATAAATATCTAATACTAATTATTCAACAATTAATTTAGATAAATAAATTGGGATTAGAAATAATAAATGTAAATTAAATGTGAAAAGTAAATATATTCAAATGTAATATTTAGTTGGAGAATAGAAACAAGGACGACAATTCTATGTGCTTCCCCATAATGAGCCCTTCATCTTAAAATTTGAAAGAACAAAAGAAAAGCTTCCAATGAGTATTATTTGTCAAGAATTTTGAATAGGTATTCACGTGATTACTAAAAATATCTATGAATAAAAAGTAAAGAAAATAGCTATAAAGGAGCTTGCAAAAAGATAAAGTGACTTCATGTGGAACAAAAATAAGGCTCTATTTAAAGAAAATATATTAATGGGACTATACTTGGAGCAAAAATAATAAATTTCTTCTTAGACCATAAATTTGATTGTGTACTCTACTTGGAGCTAAAATAATGTATCTTTTCTTAATCACTATAATCATATCATTAATGAGCATAAATAATAGTACATGCTACCTTCAAATGGTTGCATACAAGGGATGCAAGAAATTGTAAGATAGGAGAAAAATATATGATCATGTAAACCCAATAATAATGTAAATAGTTGTCAGATAATTTTGTATGAAAATCAATCAAGAATATATGAAAATATGATCATGTAAGAACATGTATGAAAGGGCAAGAAGGTGGCCCAAATATTACGCCCAACAATTGAGAAAAAAAATATAATAAGAATAAAATAGACGGTATATAACATGTAAGCATGTAGTTCCATAGACATAAAAGCATATCTAGTAAGATGTAAGCATAAAAATACAAGAAGAATGTGAGGATAAGATTATCTAGATTATAGATTATAATAATGATGACACGTAGGTTAAGTAGAAGGAGAATATGGATAAAGGTTCAAATAATATGTGAACCATCTAAAACTTCCTTATGTAACTATAACATTATAAATTAATAAAATTGAGATCTATTGAAAAGCTAAAATCCCATTGAAAATAAAACCAACTAAAGTTATAAAACATGTTGAAACCATAAAAACTAAAATTAAATCCCTCTACAATTGAGCTCATCTAAAACATGTGAAAATAAAAACTTAATGAAATTTAAAACCATTAAAACTATAATTATATGAATTGTGACCATCTAAAAATTAAACCCTTGCTAAAAACTAAAATTACTAAAGTGATAAACCATTAAGAGTAATATTAGAACACGTCCATAATATTAATTAGATCTTTCAATTGTTTTCTATTTACGGTGGATAAACCAAATGCTTGTGTCTTACCTGGAAATAATAATGAAGGGTCACATCTAATTGGGTCGATTTTTTTCTTTTAGATCTTCTTTGCATTTGGTTTTGTTGGTTTGTTAGGTTGACATGAACCAAAATACCAATCTCAAAACCTTGTTGAATGATTTCCTTATTTAAAAAAATTATTTAGTTATTTTTTATATGCCCAAATATTATCTAACACATGCACCCCCTCTAATCAAGAGTCTGAAGTTTGTGTAATCTTTTTTCTCTTTATGTATTGTCATTAATAATGCTAGAAAGGGATTCTTGCAAGGATGGAATCTCAAAATCAAAAGGCTTAATGCTCTTAATCCTATAGACAATGGATGGAAGTGTACCTCACAAGAACATGTATGATAGTACGATGAGCCCATGATGTGGTTATACTTTATGAGTAGTATAAAGAAGAGAATTGATATTTAATATAAAACTTATCTAATAATTTTTTAGTTATTTCTTCATAAAATATGTATTATTACCATTCTATAGAAATGGTTGAAGATAATCTAAATATAGAAATAATTTTTTTCATAAGAAATACATAGATACCATTTATAATAACAAACATAAGGGGGTGGTCTTTACCCACCTTATAATAGAATATATAGGTGTGACACTGGCTAACTCCTAGACAAAAGTGGCCTATGTGCATACAAAAATGCATGAAAGCATACATAATGACATACATGGTAACATACATAACATGAAGAGATGGCGTAGTGCGGGGCCCACCAAGCGGATGATAGAAGTGACAAAACTAGCAACAAAAGGAAATGGGGAGGCACGGGAAGCGAGAAGGTATCTCGTTGCCGAATTACGCTAGCATTTTTTGCCTTGTGGGAGAAGCTAATTGTTAAGCGCAGGAAGATGTGATTGAGACACACGGTTTAAATTGTAACACGTATTGTTCTTGGAAGACAATTGGGAAACACATTGTGCTTTGGGTTTTCTCATTATGTAGGTTGAAATTGAAACGTTGGAGAGCAAGGGTGCACCATAGGCAGGGAGAGGACCAACCGACTTGAGGTGAGGTGTTTCTAACCGACTGTATTGAATGTTGAAAGTTTTTATGTATTGTTTCATGCGTTTTTGTATCATTTCATGTGTTGATGTTAAAATCAAAGGAATGTAATCAAATATGGATTTATAGTTGTGTTGTTAAAACCGTAGGAATCTTAGAAAACATATGAATGTCTTCAAAATATTTTGTTATTAAAACCATAGGAATGTAATGAAACATGGATTTAGAAACACCCATTGTTTCCAACAACCTTTCACACCGTGTATTTTTCTCTTTCATTTTGCAGGTTGAAAGTGAAAGGTTGGAGAGTGGAGTTGCAAGTGAAAGGTTGCATAGCAAGGGGAGACTGCAAAAAGTGAGTTGAGGGGTTTCTAATCATTTGGGTTGTTAGTTATAAAGGGATTTAAAATGTTGTGAGGGTTTTTAATTGTAAATTGTTTTTAAACTTTAAGTGGGTTTAGGGTTTTGTAAAACCCAATTTTTTGCATCTTAGAATTTTAGAAAATAAAATGAATGTCTTTACAAGCTTTTGTTATTTAGACCCTAGGAATGTAATGCAAGGCACTATTTTATAAACACCCATTGTTTCCCAAGAAGCATTAACATTGTGTTTTGCCACTTTGAACAAGTTTACTCATTATCGGTGATAATGTCAAGAAATTGGTGTTCTTGTTATTTGTAATGCACATGTACATATACAAGCTTGAAAACCACGATGGTTTGGGTATGTTGTGATGTGGCTTACGGTTTTATAAACATCCTGTGTTTTCCATTTCATTCCATTGCACATCTTTCAAACCGAAAGCAATACTTCACGTTACATAACTAATAAGTAGATGCTCATAGATAGATGACAAAATTTAAATTACAATATAGGTTTTTTACATAGTCAACCTAAAAGCAGTTATGCATTTAGTTCACAGTGCATAGGTAAAAGCTATATCCACAACTATAGGGAACTCCACCTGCACAACCAAGTACTATTATGAAATATATTAATTTCTTCATTCTAGAGTGATAATTGCAGCTGCCAATTGTATTCTTTTGTTATGGCATTCCATGAGAGCATATTTGTTTGAGGTATTTTTTGAAACAGTTCACTGCCTTGTGTATGAAAGCATAATAGTAAGTAACAACAGATACAAGGCAGTGAACTATTTGGAAAAATGGTTGAAAGAAATGTGGTCTAATGGTCAATGGAATGCCATGCCAAGCCATATACAAGGAAATTAACTATTTCTATGTGGGATTGGTTATCTATGGCTTGCCACTATGTTTTGGCAGGCATTCTCATGCGACACTGTTTTTACAAAATAATTGCAGATAGTTTTTTTGTATTAAGTATAGAGAGATCATTACATAGTGCATCTAAGTAATTGCATTTGTATCAAGCCTCTAGGAAGCCCTGCATATGCTATAACACCCTATTGCCCCAGTTACAAAATATACATATCCCCACACTGCCCCTGACACAACAAATTTGTTATCTCATATTAACATAGTTCACAGTGCATAGGTAAAAGCTATATCCACAACTATAGGGAACTCCACCTGCACAACCAAGTACTATTATGAAATATATTAATTTCTTCATTCTAGAGTGATAATTGCAGCTGCCAATTGTATTCTTTTGTTATGGCATTCCATGAGAGCATATTTGTTTGAGGTATTTTTTGAAACAGTTCACTGCCTTGTGTATGAAAGCATAATAGTAAGTAACAACAGATACAAGGCAGTGAACTATTTGGAAAAATGGTTGAAAGAAATGTGGTCTAATGGTCAATGGAATGCCATGCCAAGCCATATACAAGGAAATTAACTATTTCTATGTGGGATTGGTTATCTATGGCTTGCCACTATGTTTTGGCAGGCATTCTCATGCGACACTGTTTTTACAAAATAATTGCAGATAGTTTTTTTGTATTAAGTATAGAGAGATCATTACATAGTGCATCTAAGTAATTGCATTTGTATCAAGCCTCTAGGAAGCCCTGCATATGCTATAACACCCTATTGCCCCAGTTACAAAATATACATATCCCCACACTGCCCCTGACACAACAAATTTGTTATCTCATATTAACATTGTTCCAAGTACCATCTACAAAAGGTTTACATATGTACATGTAGCATGTAGTTACATATGTGCAATTGTATAAGGTTGTACATCTATGTAACATATGTACCAGACCTATTACCATTTATAACCAAAAAGAGACAATTTTTTTTCCAAGGCTTATTCCTAGAGGGACTGTTGTATTGTCTGAGTCTCCAAGTGTCACCAGTGTCTTTGTTGCAGCCATCTCTTGCACTGAAAGCCCAGGATCCCTGCTACTCTGCCCTTCCATCAGTACAATTAAAATCTCTTTTCTTTTTCCCTTGTCGGGATTGTTCTTTTTCTCTCCTTTTAGTTCCTCCCTAAAGGCTTGCAGATAGTTAGAGTGATATTTGCAGATGGAGACCCCCTAGCCAAATTTTGTTAGAAAGTGGGAAACACCTTAGTTAACAAGAAATGCAATTTTTCTTGCAGATATATATTGTCATCTTCAGTAGAGGTATCAACAATATATTGTGAAACTATACCCACAACTATAGGGAATTCCACCTATGCAACCAAATACTATTGTCAAAGATATTAATTCATTCATACTAGAGTGATAATTGCAGCTGCAAATTGCTTTTGTTTTTCATGGCATTCCAAGAGACCACATTTATTTGAGGCATTTTTTCAAATAGTTAATTTCCTTGTCTATGAAAGCATATTAGTAAGCAACAGTTCAAAGACAAGGTAGTGAACATTTTGAAAATTACCTCAAAGAAATGTGGTTTCATGGTGATTGGAATGTCGTGACAAGCCATAGACAAGGAAATGAACTGTTTGTAAGTATGATTTCTTATCTATGGCTTGTCATTGTGTTTTGGCAGACATATACACACCTCACACTATGTTTTCCAACTTGCAATTATCTAATGCATGTAGATGGTTGTTGGAAAACATTGCACATGTTTACTATCGTAGGATAATAGTAGATCTGGATTGTCATGGCATTCCAACACCACGGTGATTGGAATGACATGACAATCCATAAACAAGGCAATGAATTGTTTGTATGTATGGTTGCTTATCCATGGCATGCCATTGTGTTTTGGCAGACATGTACTCACCGCACACTGTTTTTTCCAACTTGTAATCACATTATGGATATATATGGTTGTTGGAAAACATCACGTGTTTACTATGAAAGCATAATAGTAGATTTGGATTGTCATGGAATTCCAACACCATGGTGACTGGGATGACATGACAATCCATAGACAAGGCAATGAACTGTTTCTATGTATGATTGCTTATATATGGCATGCCATTGTGTTTTGGGAGACATATAGTCACCTCACACTATGTTTTCCAACATCCAATCAATCTACATGTATATGGTTGTTGGAAAACATTGTTTATTTACTATCAAAGCATAATAGTAGATCTGGATTGTCATGGAATTCCAATACCATGGTGATTGGAATGACATGTGACAAGCCATAGACAAGGCAATGAACTGTTTGTATGTATGATTGCTTATATATGGCATGCCATTGTGTTTTGGCAGACATATACTCACCTCACACTGTGTTTTCCAACTTGTAATTACACTATCCATTATCTTATATGTATTTTTCTGGATTTACTTTAGAGTGTTGTAGATATTTATGGTCTATGGTTTCATTAAAGCTAACAACGAGAATCCATTGCACATTGTGTTGTGTAAGCTTCCACACATCATACCATAATTATTGTTAGAAGTGTATTCTCTATTGTGCACTTCAATGTTTTTTTTCTATTGCATTTTTATTCTTTTTTGGGGGCTGCAGATTGGAAGGTAACCCATAGTGATCAGATAAGATTGAAAGACCATTTTCATTTTTTGTTTTATTGCTTGCATTATAATGACAAGATTAGTATTACTATTAGTTTTTTGTGATAACTTTGGAACTTTATGGGCTAAGGATTGGGAAGCAACCCATATCCTCCTAGGTAAGATTCAAAGATTGTGTTCAGTATTTTGATTCATTTCTTGCATTAGAATTAAATGATTAGTCTTTTGAAATAAATTTGTCGCTTTATAGGGTTAGTTTACAATGTTTTTTCTTGATATTGTTATTTCCTCTCTATGCGATGCATGTAAAATGGTCGCACGAACTAGTCTCAGGTGCATTTATAAAATAATTTAAATAATTTCCCTCCCTCTCTTTTCCAAATAATGCACCATTTGTTGCATATTTCTTGTTTCGACTGGCACCAAAAGAAATTTGTAAATCTAGAATACAAATATGCAAGTTAGACATCAAAGCTTATAATATACTTGCTTTTTTGTATCGATATGGAGTTTGAATTTAAAGGCATGCTAAGCTCAAAATAGGATAATCTACAGGTATTTCTTATCTTTAATACACATATCCAATATGTCCATGCACGAGGGTATACAATAGAATAAATATTGACTATTTAATACTGCTACATGCTACTAGTTCCCAATAATGACCCTATTTTACATGACAACAAAAGTAACTTTCCACATCCTGACAAAAGAAATCCTTGAAATATAAGTTTCATTTGTCTTTGTGACATATGATAATCTTGTTCTATCTTTTTGCATAGAAATGTGTTTCTTGTGATGTGTATGGTACAACAACGATGTAAATTATAATTGTGGTTATGATTGAGGACATAAATTCTTAGGAAATTCTCTAATGGAAGGTCAACTTGATATCAGGTTTAGGCTACTGCAGTACTGACTTAATGGATTTATGTTATAGAACTGTCATAATAGATATTACTGTGTTTTCTAATTCTATGTGTTTGATTCTAAAGTTACATAATTTTCATTGGTGAAAGTTGTCTATTTGAACAATTACATAACACAGTTTTTTATTTTTTTATTGAATCAAAGTTGTTGAGAAAAATACAGAGAACCATGGCTACGAGAAAACAATAGCCATAACTAGTACAACTACATAGCAACCATCTAATTAAGATACATATTAGCCCTCCAAAGAAGGGAAAAATGAAAATAGAAACGACAATAAATCTATCACATACCAAATGGGATTGAAGCAAGAGAAAACTGTAAACTGAAAGTCTCGATTGAATAGTACCCAATCAAAGCGTTCAATTGTGTAGGTTCTGGTATCAGCTTTGATATCCAATTGATCTACCACGTGGTTGATAGTATGTTGCATGTCCTTGAAGCATTGATAATTGGATTTGTTCAAATATTCCTGAATAAAACGAAGAATTATCCAAGTAGATTTAGTCTAAGGCAACTTTTAGTTCTGAACAATAATCATGGAGGCTTAATGTTTGGCATCTCCAACCTAAGGCATAACATAAAATTTATGGGTTTTTTGTGACTAGTATCATAGGGATATTATTTTAGGTCCTAGGAGGTCGAATTTGCTACTTTGTACACTATAACTTTTTGAACTTACAATGGATCTGCATTGCATTAGGACAATCATAGATGCCATGAACAAATATTAGTCAACCTGATTGGTTGATTGCATATTGTTCAACATAAGCTGGACAATACTATATAAAGGTCGATTTATGTAGAGAAGGCAATGTATTGTTTTTGTGTATGATTGCTTATCTATGGGTTCCCACTGTGTTTTGGCAGACATTTACTCAGCTCACATTGTGTTTTCCAACTTGCAATCATATTGTGCATGTGTAGGCTTGTTGGAAAACATCGGGTGTTTACTATCAAAGCATAATAGTTGTAGACATCTAAATTTGACCACTTCCACATGGTCAAAATCGTCTACTCTATTAGTCTATTTCGTTAATAATGATTAAATAATTTATTTAATCATTATTTCATTTTTTGTCCAAGGTTCCTAAAGTATGTAATTGAATAATTAAATACTTTACCTTACACCTTTTCTTCTCTAAATTAAATAAATAAGACAATTTATTTAATTTAGTCACTTAACCAAGTTTTGATTAAAAATCAATTTTTAATTCCTCACCTTCTCTCTCCTTGCCACATCCTCCATAATCATCATCTAATTTGGATTAAATAAATTAATCCATGATTAGGATGTGCACCACTTAATCAAGATTAGTGTCACATCCTCCACAATCTCCCACTTGCTTCTAATCTCTCATAATTACCCTAATCTTGTGTTTGCACAACCTTAATCAAGGTCATTAGCCACATTTAGCATACCTTTTTTAGTCAACCTTTTCACTTGCCTTTCTTGGCCTTGACTTGCTTTCCCATGTGAATTTTTAATTCACATTTATTCATCCTAGGCACCTCTCTTCCTCGTGTGAATTTTTAATTCACATTTTATCCTTCCAAGGCTTACCCTATCCCCATGCAAGTTCTAGAAAATTTGACTTGTCATTTTACATGTGCCAAAGATTTCTAGAACTTTAGACTTGTCATATCACTCACATGTGGCAAATCCCCACCTTTTTGGAAACCCTCTTTTATCCATTAGACTCTCCCAAGCATGTGAATTTTTAATTCACATTTAATTCTCCAACCACCTTCCCATTCCCCATGGAGATTTTTGAGGAATTCTAAAATTTCTCAAATGTCTTTTTCACTCTCATTTGGGGACAAGAAGTTCCTTTTTGAGGAAATCTTCTCATCCCCCAAGGTACTTGTCATTCCTCCACATCATGTACCTTTCTTCCACCTCACTCCCACATCATCCCATCCTAATCCATCTCACATTATACATGTCAAGATGTGAGGGCTTGTGAATCCTCAACTCACCATAGCCCTCCATCTTGGCTTTGTTGGCTTAATCTCAACCGTTGAATTCTCCGCTCTATAAATACCCCCTCCTTCCTCTCATTTTGAACAATTATGCTTGTGTTACCAGACTCTTGCTACTTTGTCATTTGAACATTTCTTGCCTTCACCATAGAATTTGAATCCACCATTATCACACCCTCATTCATCTTACATCTCATCTTGCATCTTTGATATCATTTTCCATCCAAGGAGCATGCAAAGCACACAATATCAAGGGCCAACTAAGGAATTTGCAACACAAAGGTATAATCACTTATTGTTTTATTTCATCTTGTTTCCTTGCTTATCATTCCTTAGGCTAATCTTGAGGTGTATTTCTTGTGTTATTCCTTTAGTGCATTATTAGTTTGTTTTGCATCTTTATAATAGGGAAAACATTTAAGGGATCACAATAGTAAATATGGATTGTCATGGCATTGCAACACCATGGTGATTGGAATGCCATGACAAGAAATAGATAAGGCAATGAACTATTTTTGTGTATGATTGCTTATCTATGGGTTTCCAGTGTGTTTTGGCAGACATATACTCAGCTCACACCGTGTTTTCCAACTTCCAATCGTATTGTGCATGTATATGCTTGTTGGAAAACATCGGGTGTTTACTATCAAAACATAATAGTAAATATGGATTCTCATGGCATTGAAACACCATGGTGATTCGAATGCCATGAAAAGCCATAATATTGGCAATGAACTATTTCTATTATTTGTTTATGGCTTGTCATGGCATTCCAAGACAATGGTGTTGGAATGCAATGACAATCCATATTTACAATTATGCTTTGATACATTTTTTCAATAATCCATATTTACTATTTAGTCATGGTATTTGAAGCGATGAGAATCCATATTGACTATTATGCTCTGATAGATTTTTTGGAAGCATGTGTAGCTTGTTCAAAAGAACTTATTTTAGGCTTTTAGCCCTAGCAGCAAGGCAGTGAACAATTTGATAGAATGCTTTGGTAGACATGTATGAAAAATGTAGTAGCATAGTGAACTGTTTCATATAATGCCTCAAAGAAATGTTGTCCCTTGGTGAAGGACTGCCATGATAATCCATATTGCTATGGCAGTCCTTCACAAGGGGACCACATTTCTTTGAGGCATTATATGAAATAGTTCACTATGCTACCACATTTTTCATACATGTCTACCAAAACATTCTATCAAACTGTTCACTTCCTTGCCGCTATGACTAAAATCCTAAAACAAGTTCTTTTGAACAAGCTGCACATGCTTCTAAAAAATATACCAAAGCATAATGGTTAGCAACAACATAGAGAAGGTAGTGAAGTGTTTGATAAAATGCATGAAAGAAATGTGGTCACATGGTGATGGAATTACATGACAATCCATATTGTTGCCTTGCTGCTATATGGATTTTCAAGGCATTCCATCAGCATGAGACCATATTTCTTGAGGCATTTTATGAAACAATTAACTACCTTGTCTATGCTACCACATTTTTCATACATGTCTACCAAAGTATTTAATCAAATAGTTGAGTGCCTTACTACTATGGCTAAAAGCCTATAATAGGTGCTTTTGAACTAGGTACACATGCTTGCAAAAAATCTATCAAAGCATAATAGTAAATCATTGAACATAGTAAACCTATCTATGGCAGTAGAAAAATCCAATCACATGAACTCAATCAGGTACCCCTTAAAAGGAGGTTTAATTACACTCAAATATACTGAACATTTGTAGATGGGAGTAAACTTGTTATAAAATTTGCATAATGAACCTCATATATGGTTTAAGAACAAACTTGCAAGCAATGAAAGAACACAAAACAACTTCAAACAAACTTAATGGACTTCAAAACATGTAATTGATATGTAACCTTTCATTGTGACCATATACCTTCGATGCAAAATTGCTTTTGACATTGGTTTAGATCCTTGTAGAAGCATGACGATCTCATCAACAAACACCAATTATGTCTTTATGCCTAAAACCTATCCACTGAATACCTTAAAGTCACAATATCAAAACGTATTAGCCATCAGGAATAAAATGTGAATGATGAATGTGCAATGATTACTTGGTCAATACCTCTGAATTTTTCATGAAACAACTCTATCAAAATTTTGCAACAACTATCAATACCTTTTGCACCAGCACCATGTCAACAAGTAATGAGTGAACAACAAGGAATTTGACATGAATATCAACAACCACTTTGGTTGTAGATCACCAAATGGATGAATAATCTCTTTGAAACCAATCCATGGGAACACAATGAAGCAAATCAGTTTGCATGTAGCTGGCATCAGACACCTTTTGACATTAATTAAAAACAACATCAGCGTAGACATGTCTGAAAAATGTTGAAGTATACATAAGGCATGTGGTATGTTTCAAGTATACAAGTAGAACACAACATTGTAACTCATACATTTGTCAATCACAATAACTAGCAACACTTTAGTAACACTTTTCAAGCAAGAAGATACATATTTTAGACTTCTATATGAACATGTGAACACTCAAGATTTGTAAACACCAACTGTAAACTTCAATTGTGTCTAAGAGCTAGAAGATAATGCATGCATGAGATGAAAAAAACTCACATTCAACATGGAATCTTGATATGGTTGTTGCCCTTAGTATTTGATTGCATAACCTTTTTATTTCCTTCATATTTTTCTTTGTATGGTATGGTGTGAATCTTGTTATGATAGATGAAGGTATGTTTGAGTTGTAGATAGATAATGATATGCAAGATTTAGAAATATGAATGACTTGGGTGGGTTCAACAAAGAAAGGATTGCAAAACATTTATTAGATTCAGGCAAAACATATAAATGGCTTATGAAAAGTATTCAGTATGGGAGGAAAGGATAAGAAAGGTTGGATATGCAAATGAATGGAATGGAAAAGCTATCAATTCATCATTTTTGAGTTGTAGATAGAATATGATATGCAAGATTTACAAATATGAATGACCTAGGTGGATCCAAAGAATAAAGGAATGCAATGCATTGATGTGATGTAAGGAAAGTGTATAAATGGCTTATGAAATGTATTCGATATGGGAGGAAAGGATATGGAAGGTTGGATATGGAAATGAATGGAATGGAAAGGGTAGGAAGTGATCATTTGTTTCATCACAGAGTGGAACGATTTCCCCTTTGTTATCAGTTATAATTTTTGTAATCATCATAGGGCTTACTGACTCGATACACACACATAAGAAAGACTCATGCCCCTTTTCTCACTCTCCTTCATACACAACAAGGTGTGGAGATCCTCGAGCTTCCTCAGAATGTGACAAGAAAACAAAAGATATAAAAAAATAATGATATTGATGGAGACAACAAACAAGATTTAAGATAAAGCACAATTTGTCATGCACGCAATATGAAAATGATAAATATGCAAGATCATGATAATGAAAAAATGGAAATGCTAATGCATATGATAAGGACTATCTCACTAAATAGTTGTAGGATGGAAATCACAGTGGGTTGTGACTCGATAAAGCCTGATGTTTTAGTATGCTAAAGAGTTTATGGTTTCTTTAAATGTGTTACTCATAACAATTTTAATGTAATGATAAATAAGAATTTAAATGATAATGATAAACAAGATTTTATTCCTTAGTCAAGCTGAAAACTAGAGGACATATGGATGGATAGGGATCAATGATATGGGTTAATGATAGGACATGTAAGGATACACCCTATATGGAGGATGAAGATAGATGGATCAAGATATGGAATTCTATGGGCGGAGGGAACCAATGACAAGGGAACACAAAATGTTTTCTCTTATACAAAGGAGAAGTAGACGACCTATGGAGGACTCCAAAGATGGCATGTCAAAGTAATAACATTCCCCCATGGTAAGAGGTATGACAAGTTATAATGACATGAAATGGATATGGAAGATAAATGTACATGAAAGGAAACATGACATGGACAACAAGTGATATGGACGATGGAAGACACATGGTATAAAGCATGCACTAGATTCAATTTCTTCCTATTTTGCCCCAATACTTTATGCAAGATCAAAGGAAGGTGGATGGATGGATAAGGTGGATAGCATGGAATATGAATGAAGGAATATGATGGCTAAGTGGAGATAAGATAGTCAATAATGTATCATACAAATGGAAAAGTCTTGCCCCCAAGTGTACAAGCAAGGGTACATGTATGGCTGTGAAAGCTAGCGGATATGAATGGCCATGGAAATAGAAGTTGATGAAGGTGAATGGATATGAATGGAGTACTCAATTGTCTCTTTATAGAACATAGTACCCCACTGACTAAATGTTTCTTATAGACCATGGCTAGCATGCTCCCAATTAAGGACGTTGGTAGGAAAATTGGTAAAGATAATGGAATGGATAGGGGTAGGCAGAAGGGGGTTAAGGATTAATGCAAAGGATTGGGTTAAAGCTATGGAATGGGGGATGAAGCTTGGATGGAAGTATGGAATTGAGTCGTTATGAGGGAATGTGGGCAAGAACAACATTGGCACACACCTTGAAGGGTGGTGAAATTTGAAGGACTGAGAGTGGGATGGGATAATAAATTTGGGCATATAAGGATGGAAAATGGATTTGGAGGATGAATAATGGAGGAATGGATGACGGTGGAATAATGGAGTATTTTGGATTAGCAAGTAGGGATACCAATTTTTTTTTATTTTGAATGCATTTATTTTTTTGCTTGCTTTGGAACCCACATTGTTTCCACTTTTGATTTTTCTTTATAGCCCTTTCATGTTTTCTTAATAGGCACCTTCCATTTTTTTGGAAGTATTTTGCTTTTGATTTTGGAGCATACTTTTCTTTTTTTGGGCACGTCTTTTTATTAAGACATGATGATATTTAGGTTTTAGTGGATTATTTGATTTATGCATTTCTTGTTTGGTATCCCAATTGCTTGGATAGGCCATAGAGGGTATGTGCCTTTGTTGTAATGAATTCAAGGGTATGTGCCTTTGTTGTTCTTGAAAGGGCACCTATGGATATGCATTGGGAACATATGGGCCCATGATGGGTGGAAGGGTTCATGGATATGGTCCAACAATAGATGGTGAATATGATGGAGGAGGTGGACGTATTCATGTAAAGGGAGGCCTCTTGTGTTTGAGAGAGCTACCAACGTCTTAAGAAGGAGGTATATAGCCAAGGCCATAAGAAATTACATGTTTTTTAATATTAGGGTGTGCAGGTAAATGGAGTTCATGAAGGTGTGTGGTATTGTATGAGAAAACCAAATTTTATAAAGGTGGATGACCCAAGCTTATATGTTTTTGGTTCATGAATGGGATCTTGTGAAAGTTTAGGATTATCATGAGATGTGTGAGAAATGCTTATACCTTGGGGGTCTTGACTTATTGAATGGATGGAAAGCTTTTTTAAATGAATTTATACACAACGCTTATGGTATGGAGTTGACATACTTCGATCATGAGATGGTATGGTGTCATGACATGGAATGGAATTATGAGATGAACTGGGATCATGAGAGGGAGTATTTTGATCTTCACGTAAAAGGGGGATCTATGATATCATGCTTTCGATCAATGAGGTCAAGTGTGTGACATGGTTGAATTTATATAGGTGCTATGAAGGTGGAAAAACATGGAATGGATGAGCTGGATAAACATGGGATGGATGAGGTGAAAGTGGGTGGAACTAGAAGACTATGACTACCATTTTTGTGAAATAGAATTTTGCATCAGGTTTGTGTTCCTTATAGGTTGAATTTTGGTGTTCCTTTGGTGAAATAGGATGGATAGTTGTTGGTTCAACATGGAAGACATTTTGGGTTCCCTTGTTAATGAACAAAAAGGATGACATTGACGGTGACATAGGTATAAGTTTGAATGGTAGGTTTATGGTTTTTCTCGCTTGATTAAGATTTAGATCTTGAATACCCCATCCCACTATGAAATATCATACACACCTCCAAGCATATATGTAGAAGTTGATAAATCTCAACCTCACAATCCCCAAGAATCACCTGCATGCAATCACCTGTCACATGCAACAAATATTCAGAACAAATAAGAGATGTTATGTAAACCCTCAGAGCAAATATGTGCAAGTTAAAACCAGAAATAATTATTGAATGATCTGATAATTACAATGTGATCAATCCTTATGAGGATATCAAGAAAACTTATAATTAGGAAACCCCTAGTGTGCACACTTAATAATTAATAAATAATTATTAATGTGCCTAAGTTTAGCTTAAGAAACCTAAAGGAATAAGTGACTTAATTAATTAACCAATATGATTAAATTAATTAAGTATAATAACTTATTACTCTAACACCCCCCCTTAAGATGAACTTAGGGAGTAGCTAAAAATATGGATCCATGGTCGTTGTGGAGGGACACTCACCGGACAAAGGTGTGATGGCAAACAAAGGCAAACTACACAACCCCCATGGTATGGATTCAATGTCGTCGTGGAGGGATACTCACCGGACAAAGATGTGATGGCAAAACAAAGGAAAACTACACAACCCCTCATGGCACTTTATAATATTAGTGCAATTACAAAATATGACACAACCTTATGTGCAAAATCCCCAAAAGATGCATGTACAATAGTGTGGCACTTTATCTCAGTGCATTTACATAAAAGATTGCTTACAAATGATGCTCAAAATGTCCTTAAAGGACAAAATTCTGGAAATACATGAAGAATAGCAAAAATCAAAGCATCCCATGCAAACAAAAAGTTTCCAAGAGCAAATATGTCCAAGTAAGCCACCAGAGTGTGAAAACACAAATAACTGAATAAAATATACCTAGAGTGATATCTAGAAAAATTGCATGGATGAAACTGAAGAGCTCTGAAAGACAGTTCCAACGCTGCTAAGATTGTGAAAAACGAAGAAACTGACCAAAAGTTATGAGCTTGAGACTGAAAATAGCCCCTTTGTCTTCAACTGGCTGTAGAATGCACCAACGGAAAAATGATGTGATGAGACCCACACCAATGGAAAGATGAGAAAACCAGCTTTTCGACGATATCTTGTTTGCCAAAAAATGATATCGTATGCCCAAGTTATGGCCTCAGGAATTTTTTTGATTTGCGCACAGATGACGGCTGTACAACTGTACCCTAAAAAAATTTTGCTCCAAATTTTGACTTTGTCCAAAATGGACGAATGAACAAATGATTTAGGGGTTTTGGACCGCTGTGGATGCAACGGCGAGGTCCATTTGAGCTGAAAATTCTTCAAAATTGCAGGTATGCCCTAGATCAAGAAAACAAACCCCAAACCCTTGAAGCTCCAAAAATCTTCAAAACAAGAATAGGAAGCAGCAGGTGTGGAGCTATGATACCATGTAGAAGTAAAGCTCTGATACCATGTAGAAGTTGATAAATCTCAACCTCACAATCCCCAAGAATCACCTGCATGCAATCACCTGTCACATGCAACAAATATCCAGAACAAACAAGAGATGTTATGTAAACCCTCAGAGCAAATATGTGCAAGCTAAAACTAGAAATAATTATTGAATGATCTGATAATTACAATGTGATCAATCCTTATGAGGAGATCAAGAAAACCTATAATTAGGAAACCCTAGTGTGCACACTTAATAATTAATAAATAATTATTAATGTGCCTAAGTTTAGCTTAAGAAACCTAAAGGAATAAGTGACTTAATTAATTAACCAATATGATTAAATTAATTAAGTATAATAACTTATTACTCTAACAATATGTACATTCTATATTACTATGGTCTTCAAACATATCGTTCGATGTTTGATAAATGCGTGAACACAAATAGTTCGTATGACAATAAAATGGCTTGTTGTAATTATCACTTTTTGTTTTGTGCACTAACAATGTATTTAAGTCCACCTTCATATTGCAAGCTAGAAAACACCGTGGGTTGTATTTTGTATTTCACGCAGTGTTTTCCAACTTGCAATTATACATAGACAAAATGGTTCTCATGAGACTCTTGTGTTTATTAAACTTTAATAATTTCATGAAAGTCACCTAAAAAATTATTACAACTCCTTGGTGGACTAAAATTTGGGTTTCAAAATCGTGATATGATGGTAAATCAAAATGAACTAAATAATTGCAGGTTGGAAAACATAGTGGGGGATGTCAATAGATTCTTCTAAGAATCTTGCATTGCCTTTTGATGGGCAACAAGTTGATTATCCCTTTAAACAAGATCCAAGCCCATACAATTCACCTCCTCGCCATTCGCTTCGGCCAATACGAAGACAACTTGGCTGAAAAGTGTCCCCTTTGCAACATCTAAAGAAAGTTGAAAACTCATGCACTAGGAAATACAAATTGGATAGCTAGTTCAATTTCATCTTCATATGCAACAGGAGATAGTGGTAGCCTTGTGTTTCCATTGCTCAATAATTTGGCTGGTGATTGTTGATTTGTGGAGGAAATGGTATGGGCTTGGATTTTGTTTAAAGGGATAATCGTTACTCCTATATGTAGATGTCCTATTTGAAGTGAGAGCTTTCCTATCTGTTATGTATCCACTATCGCATTACACAAATTCTCTCCTCCACCAACCTCCATTGCAGCTATTATTGTGGCATCTTAAAATTTTATTATTTGTGTAGCAACACCTTTGAATTTTGACCTATGAACTGTGAAACAACACCTTTGACATTTGACGTTTATCAATTGTGCAACAAGACCTTTCACTTTTGACCTATCATTTGTGCAAAAAAACATTCCATTGATGTCTTTATTTTATCAAATTCCTATCTTTTAGATTGAAACTCTCTCCGAACAACATTAAGCTACTCTTCTTTTCACTGTGACAACTTCTTGTTGTGTTTTAATTCCTTTTCTAACTAGTTAATTATAATGTTCGATTGTTCTGATCCACTTTGAGCATTTCTAAGTATTGTTTTGTAGTGTGTTTATGATTAGAGAATGCAGATGTTTCTTTTCGCAAGCTTGTTAGGGAACTTCTCTGCCTTTTCGAATAAGACTTTCATGACTCCACCCAACTGATTCTATTTTTCTGCACTTAGATCTAGTATTGCCTTTTCCTTATCATCCATTTGCAATTGTATTCGTTCCATGGAATTTCTAACTGATAGAATACTTTCCTTCATTCATTCAACTCCACTTAGAGCATCATGTCTCTATTTCTTTGATTGGACAAATTCATACGCAATAGAAAACCTTTCAAGTTAATCCACTTCTGCATTGCCATTTGCCCCTTGCACATACTACACATGCTCTTTCCTCCACTTTTCACAAGAAGGAACAACCTCTTCAATCAATACATTATTTATCTCATTTAATTTGGTATGCTTATTTCTAAGTGTTTTAATGTAGATTCCTTTTTTTTAATACACACTTTCTAATATGTCCTCATATGTTTTTTATTACTACCATGTCATACAATTCTCATAACAAATATTTTTTGGATTATGTCAAATTTCTTGTAGGCAAAGGGGTAGAGTTTTCAATGTCCCGAATACTTTGAAATGATTAAGGGACAAACATGTGGTAATGGGGTTTTCATGTATATGGAAATTTCAATATGAAGAACATCAGACATATGTTGTACAAAATATCTTTCATTCAATAGTAGTGTTTGAAAATAGTTGATCCGGTTATACAACTGTGAGTGGGTTGCAGTTTTCATAACACCCTATTTTTTCCAATCTGTAGTTTTACAAAACAGGATCCATGTAACTAGGAGCTTCTATTTTCATAAATGTATTGTGATATTTACTTGTTTTCTCAACAAGTGGATGAATCAGTAGTTGGAAGTAAATATTTTTTTTTTTGTAGATGCCTGCAACGTTATTTGTTACTAACTTTTTTTCCCTTTTTTTTTAACAGTACAACTAAAAATGTTGAACTTGAGAATTCACATTGGGAAAGTTCCCCACAACAATCAAGAAGACAATGGCAATTCATTCAGTACAGAGAGGTTGCGTTGTGCTTTCAAATTCAATTGTCAGATGTTAGAGGATGTGATTCGCAAGGTCGGTAGATTTTTGAAGCCCACCGAACCTGTACTCCCCTATTCAGAGACTAATGTAGCTTGTGGGTTCCTGTCAAACTCCATGGACCTGCTGACAAACTGTATTCTAGTTCAAATTCTCTATGCAAAATATGTTTGGAGCCATGTGATCAATCACAAACAACTTGATGAAGAATTGGAAAGATATGATGTTAATCAGGGACTCGACCTCATTGGTGGCATCTTCCCATGTTCGTTACTTGGAAACATCCTCGGATATGAGGTGTGTTCAAGAAATATTTAGCAACAACATAGAGCATCAGGGTGATCATTTTTTTGACCAAGCAATGCGATTGCATGGTCATGTTGTTGAGCCACACATTGAAGTGGGCATACGGGAGATATATCTTTCCCTCCACACACTGCTTGACCACCCTACACCAATTCTGAAAAATGATGAAAGGGTTATTGAGTGGCTTGGCGCAGAATGTCCCTGTCGTTCCAATGAGGGCACAAATGTAAACACAAAAAATGTAAAGAGTGAATTTGATTAGGATGTGGAAGGATTGTTAAATGAAAAATGGAAACTAAAACTTTGACTTTTATTATGTATAACTCTTTTCAAACACTATAGTTGAATGAATGGTATTTTGTATTGTTGTTTATTACTCTATTTTTTATCACTCTTTATTACTATTTATTATTGCTTAATACATGAATGCTATTTTGTAAAACTACATATTGTAAAACACAGGGTGTTGTAATAAACAACAACCCACAGACAGTTGTATAACCAAATCTACTATTTTGAAACACTACTATTGAATGAAAGATATTTTGTATTACATATGTCTGATGTTCTTCATATTGAAATGTCCATAAACATGAAAACTTCATTACCACATGTTTTTCCCTTTATCATTTGAAAGTATTCAATATATTGAAAACTCTATCCCTTTGCTTGAAAGAAATCCAATAGAATCCAAAAAATATTTGTTATGAGAATTGTATGACATGGTAGTAATAAAAAAATATGAGGACATATTGGAAAGTGTAGTGAAAAAAGGAATATTCTCTAAAAACACTTGAAAAGAAGCAGACCAAACTAAATGAGATAGCTAATGTATTGACTGAAGAGGTGCTTCCTTCTCATGAGAAGTGGAGGAAGGATCGTGTGCAGTATGTGCAAGGGGAAAATGGCAATGCAAAAGTGAATTAACTCAAAAGGTTTTCTATTGCGTATGAATTTGTCCAATCAAAGAAATAGAGACATGATGTTATAAGTGGAGTTGAACAAATGAAGGCAAGAATTCTATTAGTTAGCAATTCCATGGAACAAATACAATTGCAAATGGATGATAAGGAAAACGCAATACTAGATCTAAGTGCAGAAAAACAAAATTAGTTGGGTGGAGGCATGAAAGCCTTATCCGAAAAGGTAGAGAATTTCCCTAATGAGCTTGCGAAAAGAAACATTTGCATTCTCTAATTGTAAACACACTGCAAAAACAATACTTGGAAATAATCAAAGTGGAGTAGAACAACCGAACACTATAGTTAACCAGTTAGAAAAGGATTTAAAACACAAGAAGAATCTATCACGATGAAAAGAAGAGGAGCTTAATGTTGTTCAAAGAGAGTTGCAATCTAAAATACAGAAATTTGATAAAACAAAGACAGCAATGGAAGGTGTTGTTGCACAACTGATAGGTCAAAAGTGAAAGCTCATTGTTGCATAACTGATAAATGTCAAATGTCAAAGTTGTTGCTGCACAGTTCATAGGTCAAAATTCAAAGTTGTTGTTGCACAACTAATAAAATTTTGACAGTGTGTATGTAGTGGTGGATAGATTTAGCAAAATGACTCATTTTATTCCTTGCACAACTACTCACGATGCTAGCTACATAGCTCATATTTTCTTTAAGGAGGTTGTAAGGATTCATGGCTTACCTTTAAGCATTGTTTCAGACAGGGATGTTAAGTTCATGAGTCATTTTTGGAAGACTCTATGGAATAGATTGGGTACCAACCTGTCATTTGGATCAGCTTACCATCCTCAGACCGATGGACAAACATAGGTGGTTAACAGGGTGCTGGGTAATCTTCTAAAGTGCCTCACAAAGGAATATGGACAGACATGGGATATGGTCATCTCACAGGCTGAGTATGCCTATAATGATAGTGTCAACCGGACCACAGGGAAGAGTCCTTTTGAGGTTGTGTATGGGATGCACCCAAGAGGTATTTGTGAGCTCAGGGATCTAGGAGCCATGGAGAATAGGAGTGGACATGCTAAAGACTTCAGTCAGACCATGAAAGAGATTCAGGAGCAGGTGAAGAAGACAATCACCGAAGCTACACAAAAGTTGAAGGAGAAGGTAGATTTGTCAAGGAAGGATGTGCAATTTGCAGTGGGTGAGTATGTAATTTTTCACCTTAACAAATCTAGGTTGCAGAAGGGAGTGTCAACCAAGCTACAGATGAAAAGGGTAGGACCATGCAAGATATTGGCCAAGTATGGAAAAAATGCATACAAGGTTGAGCTACCTACTGAATTAGGAATCTCACCAGTTTTCAATATAGCAGACTTGATCAAATATAAGGGATCAGTCAAGGGTATGGATTAGAACAGTCAAGAGATCTTCAAGGACATCAGCAACATACCCCTACCTACTCAGGACAAGCACCAAGCTAAAAGGATCTTGGAATAAAGGGTACAAAAGTCTACAAGACACAAGGTGTACATGGAGCACCTTATTAAGTGGAAGAATAAGCATGAATCAGAAGCTACGTGGGTTCAAGAAGCTTAGTTCCAGAAGCTTGGCATTGACATGTCATTGATCTCTCCTTATACTACTTAGTGTTTGGCAAGGAGGGGGAGAATGGTGCAGGAGCACCTAGAAAACACCTAGGAAGCACTAGGCTAGGCTATTTTTGTTTTGATGTTATAAGGTCATGTTGACCATTGCATTTGAGTGAGTGGCTTACCAAAATACCTTGGTCAGGAGCTATTAGAAGTGTTTAAGTTTTGAGTTTAAGACACTCATTTGTCTTAGTTCTAGGAAGTTGGGGAAAGTGGCCAATTGGGACAATTTGCACTTTTTCCCACTTGGTAACTGATTTGTCTGACCCAAGGGAGGCACAACTACTTTGGACAACCTATAAAAGGTATGCCTCAACCTGTAGTTGGGTTGGAAGTCATTTGGAAGGCATTTGAAGTTTTGTAAATTGAAGTTTTTCATGAATGATAACCGAGGATAGTAGGAAGATTTGATTATTTTATGTGTTCTTGTTCTTGGTAGAGTGTTAATGGTATAACCAGGCATTGGAACTCATGTGGGATGTGATGTAATTTCCTTCCAAGTATTGGTTGGGTCTGTAGTTATTGTTTCCTTCATTAAAAGCTTTTGAATTTAGTTAGTTAGGTTCTTTTAGTTTACTATTTTTGATTTGCAGACTGTAGTTGATGGAGTCCTAATTGCTTTCCCCTTTGTACCTAAGTATGGCCCTTTGGAAATGTGGTTAGGCTCCATGTCTGTACATAAGTTAGATTTAGGAGAGGTCAGGAGTCTTGGAAGCATGAAAAAAGACTTCTCCTAGGTGAGCTGGACAGTACTCGGCTAGGAAAGTCCAAAGGTATAAGACACCTAACTTGCAGGGGAGACCTCTCCATGACAATTCTCGTGGTGGAAAGGTGAAAGAAAGACATACAGAGGTCTGGTATCTGGTAAGAGGCTACATCAATCCATTTGATGGAAGAACTCTTTGACAGTCCAACCGGGTGGCTAGGAAATGACAAAAAAACCCTACATTTGCTAAGTTGGTGAAGAAACCTTTGTACGGCAAGACAAGGCCTAAGCCTTTGGAAATCTTGAAGAGGTTGGCATCAGGTCCAAGAAACCATGGGGAAGCTTTGGGGTTCTTTGGGAAATTTTTGAGTAACATCCACTTTTCTCGGGTTAGGAGGGCTAATGGTGGCTTTAGGCTTGTAGCATTTTTAACCCTAAGTGAAAGTTCGGAGGGAGCGATGGAGAAATGGACTCTAGTGGTTAGTTGATAACCCTAAGAGGATGCTAAGAAGCATGTTTCCACATCTCTACACCCCTGCAAGAATCTAGTTGAGTTTTGTGTGTGTTTGGCCTTTAGGGATGATTAAGGGTCAAGGGTGAAACAGAGGTTAAGCACCAAGTTTTGGTTGTGTTGTATGGCATGGATGGAAGAGGGGATGGCCAGTAGAACCAGGGATATCTGCATTTGAGTCAGGACCTATAGGTTGAGTTGGTGGAGAGAGCCACCAAAGGGAATTGCTAAGGTGAGTCCCAGAGCATGGAACAGTGAGTGTTCCATCCAAACCCCCCTTACATCATTATGTAATGTGGTAGTGGATACGGAATTGACAGGAAAGCTCCTACTTCAAATAGGACATCTACATGCAGGAGTAGTGGTTATCCCTTTAAACAAAATCCAAGCCCATACTGTTTCCTCCACAACTCAACAATCACCAGCCAAATTATTGAGCAATGGAAATGCAAGGCTGTCACTATCTCTTGTTGCATATGAAGATTAAATTGAACAAGCTATCCAATTTATATTTCCTAGTGCATGAATTTTCAGCAATTCAGATGTTGCAAAGAGGATGCTTTTCAGCCAAGTGATCTTTGTATTGGCCGAAGTGAATGGTGAGGAGGTGAATTGTATGGGCTTGGATTTTTTTAAAAGGGATATTGTTACTCCTGTATGTAGATGTCCTATTTCAAGTGGGAGCTTTCTTGTCTGTTCTGTATCCACTACTGCATTACACAAATTCCCTCCTCCACCAACCTCCAATGCAGCTATTTTTTCATTTGTAAGACCATTAGAGCTAAGTTGAACTATTTTGAACTCCTGTGCATGTTTTGTTATAGTGTGCATAACAGAAAGTGGTCATTGAACAAGAATTCAGATGTGAGTGGCCACCATCTGTGTTTTCCATCATACAATTATTACGTGCATCTTTTGTTGGAAACGTATGAGGAAATTAAAATGAAGTGTTCTGCTAAAATTAAGGGTTGTCATATACTATGAAGGTGAACTTGAAAACATTTTTTTTGTTACAATGTACATAAAAGAAAGCTATCATTGAACAAGAATTCAGAAGTGAGTCACAACCCAGTGTGTTTTCCATCCTGCAACTATTATGTGCATTTTTGGTTTGAAACGTATGAACAAATATTGAAATGGAATGTTTGTTCAAAGTAAGGGTTGTTACGAACTTCAATACATTATTTAACTAGAATTGTGAAGTGAGTCACAACCCTGTGTGTTTTCCATTTCCTCCAACTTTTTTTTGCATTTTCTATTCACAAAACGTACGACGATATTGAAATGGAATGTTCGTTGAAAGTAAGGGTTTTTATAAAATATGAAGCTGAACTTCAAAACATTGTTTTCTTACAGTGTGCATAAAAGAAACCGCTCATTGAACAAGAATTCAAAAGTGAGTTACAACCCAATGTGTTTTCCACCATACAACTGTTATGTGCATTTTGTGTTTGAAACATATAACACATGTTGAAATGGAGTGTTTGTTGAAAGTAAGGGTTGTCATAAAATATTAAGGTGAACTTGAAAATATTGTTTTGTTACAGTGTGCATAAAATAAAGCAGTCATTGAACAAGAATTCAGAAGTGAGTCACAACTCAGTGTGTTTTCCATCCTATAACTATTATGTGCATTTTTTGTTTGAAATGTATGAACAAATATTGAAATTGAATGTTTGTTGAAAGTAAGGGTTATTATGAACTTCAATACATTGTTTAACAAGAATTGTGAAGTGAGTCACAACCCAGTGTGTTTTCCATTTCCTCCAAAGTTTCTCTGCATTTTCTATTCACAAAACGTATGACGATATTGAAATGGAATGCTTGCTGAAAGTAAGGGTTGTTATAAAATATGAAGCTGAAATTGAAATCATTGTTTTCTTACAATGTGCATAAAAGAAACTGCTCATTGAACAAGAATTGAGAAGTGAGTCACAACCTAGTGTGTTTTCCATCATACAATTGTTATGTGCATTTTGTGTTCGAAACATATAACACATATTGAAATTGAGTGTTTGCTAAAAGTAAGGTTTTTCATAAAATATGAAGGTAAACTTGAAAGCATTGTTTTGTTACAGTGGTTTATAAAAGAAAGTGATCATTGAACAAGAATTTAGAAGTGAGTCACAACCCAGTGTGTTTTCCATCCTGCAACTATTATGTGCATTTTATGTTCGAAATGTATGAACAGATATTGAAATAGAATGTTTCCTGAAAGTAAGTGTTGTTAAGAATATGAAGCTCAACTTCAATACATTGTTTTGTTACAGTCTGCACAACAAAAAGTGCTAGTTGCATGTGCTTACATTTTTAAGTTTACCATAAATAATAAGACTTGAGGTGGCATTTCCTACCATTATTTGATGGCATTTGACATTGTTTTCCATGAAATTTTACATGGCAACAAAAAGTGTCACAAGATCTGCAAGAACATAGTCTTATATTTTTTTAATTAAGAGGAGTAAATGCTTTTGACCCGGAGCTATGAATTGGTGAGGTCACAAACGGGGGACCTCATCCCCAATATAAAGTGTCAAAAACTAAACCCCGAAGGGATTGGAGCCTTGATGGCAAGATTAACAATACAACTTAGCAATCGCACAATGCCACTATTGGCAGAAAAGTATAGCCTTCAAACATACCAGAGTACTGTAATTCCACATGATAATTGTTCAATAATTACATGATCAAAGATAATGTAATTTCACACTATAATTGTTCAATGATTACATGATTAAAGATAATGTAATTCCATGCCATAATTGTTTAATAATTACATGATCAAAGATAATGTAATTCCACACCATAATTGTTCAATAATTACATGATCAAAGACCGAATGGAAAATGAATATTGCCAACCTCTCTCATCCTCTACTACAATGCCTTTTATGTGCAATCGAGGAGACGGTCCTGGATAAGATCTTATAGGCTTCTTTAAGTCCTTTGGCACTGACTGTGGAGTGATTCCACTTGCATGAGGGTTCAGGGAAGCCTCTGCTTGGAAAATTGCACTTTCAACACCATCAACTTGTAAGAAACCCATGAATAAATTACTACGTTCAACAATTAACATATGGATTTAAGAAAAAGGCAACATCAGATTTAAGTGCAAAGAAAGAGAACTAGTAGGGGGAGAGATGAAAGTCCTATCTAAAAACGTAGACAAATTTTGTAACACATTTATATGAACTTGTGGAGGAGAAATACAATTGAAAATAGATGAGAAGGAAAAGTCAAAATCAGACAAACCAAGAAACATCGCTAATAATCAAGGCCTGAATTTTTTGCTTCTTACACAGAAGTTGAAGGAAATTGAGAATTTGAGCAGGGTAGGGTCAAGAATCAATAAAATCAAGCCTCGATTTAATTAGCAATGTTTCTTCACACCAACCACTTCCTTGTTCATCCTTGCCCTACAACATGAAGAATGTTAACATCACATCAAATTCAACTACATGCAATAAATTCAGTCAAATTATGAAAATACACGTTCAAAATCATATTTCAAAATTACCCTTTCTTCCAATTAATTCCTCTGAAACAACTAGGGACAATGTGTTTTCCAATATACTGTCAAAATTAGCATATTCGTAATAGAAATGAAATTTTATAAATGAAATCACAAAAACACTCTAAAATTAGAGCAAAAAGCGACTATAGTGACACATATTACAACCAACCACAAATGCGAACTTGAAAAGGGAAAGTGCATGATCTCCTCCCTAGGCACCCTTTCTTCTTGCTGCCTTGTCGAGGCACATTTTTCTATCCTAAATCGACACTAACTTACTCACGCTCACCACTTCCTTTTCCATCCTTTCCCTCTAAATCTAGGAATGTAAACGTTGCATCAAATTCAAATCCATGCAACCAATTCATTCAAAATATCAAAATACACATTAAAAAGCATATTTCAATATTACCCTTTCTCTCACTTTCTTCCACTTTCCCCTTCCAAGTATGCATTCGCGGTTGCCTATAATATGTAAAAAAGTTGTAAGTGTTACGAGACAGTTAAAGTTCCAAAATTTATTGCACCATCTACTGTTAGCAAGAATATAGTTTTTCAATCATAAGAAATAAAAATTTAAGGTGGACTTCCTTACATTCTTGGTACGTAGGAAACAAAAACTTTTGACAAGCAAATAACTGACAAGGGACAGTGTGTTTTCCAACGCTGCAAATAATGTGAGTATTTTTTTTTTTTGCAATCAGATGAAGATAGAGAAATGCCATTTTTACTATTACAAATAACATTTAATACGACTATTCATTTGAAAGTATCCATGATGACAAAAATAGTCGACCTCAAACAATTTAAATGTCGACCTGTTTCTTTCATTTATAAGCAAGCTACCATAAACAATAAGACTTCAAGTGGCATTGCCTACTGGTATATTTCATATTAAGATAAATAGAATGCACATTATAAACACACAACCAAACTATTATTGTCACAGCCTGCATAACATAACAAAAAGTGGTCACTGAACAAGAATTGAGAATTGAGTCACAACCCTGTGTGTTTTCTATCTTGCAGTTGTTATGTGCATTTTGTGTCCCAAACATATCAACAAATATTGAAATGAAATGTTTGGTCAAAGTAAGGGTTGTCATAAAATATGAAGGTGAACTTCAAAATATTGTTTTGTTACAGTCTGCATAATAGAAAGTGCTCATTGAACAATAATTCAGAAGTCAGTCACAACCCTATGTGCTTTCCATCTTGCAACTATTATGTGCATTTTTTGTTCCAAACGTATGACAATATTGAAATGGAATGTTTGTTGAAAGTAAGGGTTGTTCAATACATTCATACTATCAATATAATTGTTGGTGGGGGATACACAAAAGCATCCAAAATCAACTAAGGTGTCACCAACCAATTGGGTTCTCACAATGTAAGTAACCAAAACATTTTCATTACATTCATACTGTCTATGTGTAATTGCAGGTTCAAAAACACTGGGTGTTATGAACCCTACAACCCAAATACTATTTTCAAACCCTTTACAAGTAACAATCCAATTGGTTACTCACCCCTCAGGTGAATTTGGATAGTCTTATATATCCTTGACCTGCAACTCCCTGCAAAATGAGAAAACCTAAAACACAAAGTGTTTTCCAAGAACAATACTTGTTACAATCTAAAACGCATGTCTTAATCACATCAACGCCCTTCCCTCCCATAGTGAATGGATAGATTCTCGCACAAGGCAAAAAAATGCTGGCATAATTCGATGCAAGAGGACATCTCCTCGCTTTCCTCACCATGACGTTTCCTCCCATCTGCCGATTTCATCACTTTTATCATCCGTCTTGGCGGGCCCTGCACTATGCCATCTCCTCATGTTATGTATGTTTTTTATGAATTTTTGTATGTACATAGGTGTGTTTTTTTAGGAGATTAGCTCTGTCCATACAAGGTTTTACAACATTGTATGGGTTGAAGGTTTCATAAACCATGCACTCACATCCCACTGTCTTTTCCAACCCGCAATCATACAGAGTTTTCATTGTTGTTGGAAAACACTGGGTGTTTAAAAATGGTGCCTTTCATTGCATTCCTACAGTCTAAATAACAAAATCTTTTTGAGACAAGTATTCATACTGTTGTGTAAAATTCCAGGTTGCAAAACACTGGTTTTTTGAAATCTACAACCCACATAATATTTGAAAACCCTTTACAAGTGGCAACCCAATCGGTTACAAACCCCTCACCTCAATTCCATTGGTTTTTCATCTCCCCCACCTACTCTCCAACCTTTCACTTTCAACCTACAGAATGAGAAAACCCACAACACAGATTGTTTTTCAATAACAATACTTCTTACATATTAACCGTGACGTTTCCTTCCGTTGTTGGTTTCTTCACTTCTATCATCCATCTGGTGGGCCCTGTACTACACCATCTCTTCATGTTATGTATGTTACCATGTATGTTTGCATACGTTTTTGTGTGTATATAGGTACTTTTTGTCTAGGAGTCGGATTAGACAAAAAACACCTAAGTATGTAGCATGATATCGTACCCCCCATACCCCATACTATAGAAGTTGAGAAAATACAACTTCATAGGAGCCCAGTGATCTCTGCAAGCTAAGAATACCTATTACAGGGAGAAGCAACACAAAAAACAGTAAAATGCTCAAAGATGTGGAGCTCTGTATTCACCAATGTGTAAAAGAATTATGAATTAATTACAAAAGAGAAGTTTTCAACCACATATAGGTCAAAAAACCTAAAAAGGAAAACCCTAGGCTTGCACATTAATAATTAATAAAATAATTAATTATTATGCGCCTAATGTTAGCTTAAGTGTAAAAGAGATAAAAGGGAACTTTAATTAATTAAACAGATATTGTTTAATTAATCAAGTAAATAACCAATTACTCTAACAGCCCCCCTTAAGCTAGACTTAGGGAGAAGCTAAAACCTAGAAGAAGCTACTGAAAGCAAAAACAATGGGTCCCGACAACTAGGCTTGATCAGGTACCCAAATACAACCAAATCTCTATAAAGTGGAGAAATAGAGAAAACCTCATGGGAAAAACTCTACTCCAAAAAGAGATGCAAGTGAAGGACGAAAAAGCCTCCAAACAAGAATGAAGGATGAAGAAGCCTCCAATCAAGAAGAAATTGTCCCAAAAGATAGGAACAAAGGATGAACGCCACAGAAGCATGAAGAAACTGTAAACTCTGTCGAAGAATGACTGTTGAAATGCTGAAACAAGAACCTCCACTGAAAATAGATGATGATTAGGAATAAGAAGACAAGAATCTGTATGAGTGCCCCCAACAACACTACTCGAATCAGATGGAAAACAAGGGCAAACACCTGAAAATAAAAAATACAGATGGCAAAGGTACCAAAAGTCTGAAGAACTGATCATGTGAAAATGGAAGGTTGCCTCCAGAAATAGGAATGCAAGAGTGTCCATATGGTAAGTGCTCCATCTCATCGAAATGCATGGGTAACCAATTGCTACATCCATCCAGTACATAGGAACAAATACTATATACATAGCTCACTCCAACGAAACCAATGAAGCATTGACACCAACAATAAAAACCCCCCCATAATGCTGACAAGGAAGAGGTATGACAGGTACTCTGAAATGAAATGCTTGAATGTAGTGCATGAAGAAGAATCAAGAACATATAAATGTGCAAACATGAAAGTACAAGCAGATATAAAGGGTGTGCAAACAAAGGCACACACACATGAGGTTGTTGTCGTGGAGGGGACACTCACTTGACATAGGTATGATTACAAAAAAAGGCATAAAATCAAACCCCCCCATGGCACTTTATAACACAGTGCAAGTACAATAAGGCACAAATAAATGTGCAAGAATCCTAAAAATACACATACAAAGCTGAGGCACTTTATTTTTAGTGCGTTTACAGATGATAAAAAATATGCAATGTGAGCCCATAAGGTCCAAAAAGGACAACAAAAAGAAGGATTTATGGAAAAAAACCAAAAATCAAATTGAGGAACCACCTGCACCACTGTGAAGAGCTCAGAACTAGCTTTCCAACGATATCTTGTTTGCCCATTTTCGACATCGTATGCAAAAGTTATGTCAAAAATACTTAAGACAACACCTGAAAAGAAGAGCTGACTTTGACTGGAATTAACAGGGATTTGAGAAAAAAATATCCAAAAAATACCTACACCACTGAAAATTTCTCTGAATCCTCTTTCCGATGATATCTCGTTTGCTCGATTTCAACACTGTGGGCAAAAGTTATGGCCTCTGGAAGAAAAATAGCTCCAAAAGGGGGAAAAACCAGTGTTGCATTAAATTTGACGGTCAAACAGTCATCGCAAGAAAACAAGAAGCTAGATTTGACAGCCATTTGGCCGTCACCGAATTTCCATAATTCAGCTTATTACAAAAAAATGTTTAAAAAAAAAAAAAACAATAAAAAAAGTACATTGTTAATTTTTTTTTTCAAAAAATAAAAAATAAAAAAAAGGCTGGGCTTGCATGGGGGCCGCCGCTTGCCAAGGTGGCAGGGCGGTACCCTTGCTGCAGGGGGCGGGGCCTAAGGGACCATCGCCTGCCATAATGGCAAGCGGCGGTACCCTTGGGTACCGTCCCTTACAACCTTTTAAATTTTTATTTTAAAAAAAAAAAACCTTTCAAATAAAATCTCGATGCCCAAAAATGGGTTTTTCACTTTTGAAAAACAATTTTTTTTAAAATTTTTTTGTAGGCAAGGAAAAAATATCAATTTTTTTTATAAATTTTTTACCTCAAATGGCGTGCAGACAACGGTTGTACAAGCAAAAAAAATTTGCCCCCTGGATCAACTGTGTCCAAAATGGATGAATTGACAGTCATTTTGGGGGTTTTAGACCGCTGCGGACTCAACCATGATGTTGGTTTTTGCCCAAAGTGGACCAAAAAATAAACTCCCTCCAGATCCATAACAAAAACTTCTGAAACCCCAGATTTGCTTCCAATGCAAAAATTCTCAAAACAAGAACAAGTAGTTGCAGATCTGAAGCTCTGATACCATGTAGAAGTTGAGCAAATACAACTTCATAGGAGCCCAGTGATCTCTGCAAGCTAAGAATACCTGTTACAGGGAGAAGTAAAGAGAAGCAACACAAAAAATAGTAAAATGCTCAAAGATGTGGAGCTCTGTATTGACCAATGTGTAAGAGAATTATGAATTAATTACAAAAGAGAAGTTTTCAACCACATATAGGTCAAAAAAACCTAAAAAGGAAAACCCTAGGCTTGCACATTAATAATTAATAAAATAATTAATTATTTTGCACCTAATGTTAGCTTAAGTGTAAAAGAGATAAAAGGGAACTTTAATTAATTAAACAAATATTGTTTAATTAATCAAGTAAATAACCAATTACTCTAACACATACCACACGGTGGACAAAAAACACCTTGACGAATGGCTAGTCGTGTGCTGTTACGTGGCATCACCGGAAAAGGATGTGTGACCGACATAAAATGAAAAGAATCTAGACAAAACACACCTACCATCACCATTTTCCACATTTGCCTTTTTCCACTTTGGTGGGTGGGGAGGGAGGAGGTGTGGGCGAGGAAAATGGAGTTGCAAGCAGCTGAACTAGAGTAAAAAAAATCATTTTTTGATGTACATAGGTGTGTTTTGTCTACAATTTTGTTGCGTGCGCAGAGCTAGTCGCCATTTGGAACATTTCATTTTGCAGTTTGGTCGGGAGCGTAGGTGACGCAATGGAGGCTGAACAATAGAAACACATTCTACACGCATGGTGACTACCCAACAGGTATGTATATCTGCCATTGTATATGCCATTTTGCCATTCTATAGGAACTGTGAAGCACGACAGTTAAATGGGTTTCTGTGAAGCATTGAACAACGATTAAATGGGTTTTGTGAAAAGCATTGAACAACTATTGGTTAAAGAAAAAGGGGTTTCATTGACTGCAAAATAAAAAAATTTGTTTACATGTAGGGTTTTCATATGAAATGCATAGCTGATTTCGTTTATGTAGAATACAAAAATTGAATTGGAAATTCTTTGCATTCACCACAATAAGCATCTCATCTATAAAAATATCATAACTTCTTAATACAGAATAAATTTTGGAAGTTTAACTAGCCCGTACACTTGCAATTCAATCTATGACAACTAGAATCACCTATATATAGTGGAGAAGCTTCATGTCTCCTAAAGCGTCCTTCTCAATCCACCTGTTGTTAATTTCTTTAATTTTGTTTCCTCAAATCTATCAACCACTTGGAAGGAAGACAAGTGTTAGCGATAGATTAAATTGGAAAATTAAATACATTTGGTGCTACAAAGAATTATTTTTATTCCAAATTTCACCAATATACAATTTATATATTATGGTGAGTGCAAAATGCCAGCTTCCACAAATAATCAACAAACATATTAAACTGTACAATGAGAATTTAATTTCAAATTTAAACTATCGCTAACACTAGTAGTATGTATCAACAATCCTATCTGCCATTCTGTAGGAATTGTGAAGCACTAAACATTCATTCAGATATATAAAATTCTCATCCCTCCTAACATATGAAAGAGGTCATAACTTACAATAATCAATAAGTGCATAGAAGACAGAACTAGAAGGGTACCACGTACCACTATTAGACTTTTATTTATATCCCATGTCTCTCAATGAACATCTAAATGACATATAGGTATCGTAACCATTATTCAATGATATTGTAAACTAAACCATTACTTGTACAAACAACTGAAAAAATATAGATCATTGCAAGAAAAAAGGGTTGAAAAGTCAACAAAAGCCTTGTTGATCACCTTGATTGACCAAAAAAAAGCAGCTAATCTGCCGACAAAACACACCTATGTACATACAAAAATGAATAAAATCGTACACAAAATCATACATAGAAACATAACATGAAAAGACGACATAATAGGATGTCAGTGCAGAAAAGATAATCAGTTGGATGGAGACATGAGACTCCTATGTGAAAAAGGTAGATAAATTTTGTAAAAAACTTCTTAAAAACAAAATATTTGCATTCTTTAATTAGAAAGACACTCTCAAAGTTGAGAACAATATTTGGATTGCAGGTTTTATAACACATATTATTTTCCAACATGCAAGTATATATAGACAACATGATTCTAATGAAAACCTTAGAGTTTGTAGGCAGTAAGAATGTACTTAACTCTTTTCACCTTCACAATTTGTAGCAACTCTTACTTACAGAAAAAAATTGAAATTCAATTTGTCATATCATTTAAAAATAAATGCACAATATAATTTGCAAGTTGGAAAACACAATGTGGTTTGCCATTTATTTCATTTTGTACATTCAAAGTTACATGGTTGAGAGCACGAGTAAGAATGTCTTGAAAAGCTTTTGTTAATTAGGCAATAGGAATGTAATGAAAGACAACATTTTATAAACACCCATTGTTTCCCAACAACCATTAAAACTCTGAATGATTGCAGGTTGGAAAACACAATGGGAGGTGAGTGCATGATTTATGAAACCTCCAACCCACACAATGTTGTAAAACCCTCTATGGACACAACTAATCTCCCGACAAAATGCACCTATGTACATACAAAAATGCATAAAAACATACATAACAACATACATGGAAACATACATAACATGAAGAGCAGACGTAGTGTGGGATCCACCAAACAGATGATAGAAGTGACAAAACTGACAGACGAAAGGAAATGCCACAGTGAGGAAAGTGAGGAGGTGTCCTGATGCATCGAGTTACGCTGGTGTTTTTTGCCTTATGCAAGAAGCTATCTGTTCACTGTGGGAGGGAAGGGCGTTCATGTGATTAAGACATGCATTTTAGATTGTAACAAGTATTGTTCTTGGAAAACACTCTGTGTTCTAGACTTTCTCATTCTGCAGATTGAAAGTGAATCGTTGGAGAGAAAGGGTGCGTTGTAGGCGGGGGAGATGACCAACCGAGTTGAGGTGAGGGGTTTCTAACCAGCTGTATGTACATAGGTGTGACAACTCAGTTTTCCTAGTTTTACAACACTGTCTGGGTTGCAGATTTCTTAAAACTCAGTGTTTTCCAATCCCATTACATTCTTACTATCTAATTCACAAAAGGCTCTCAAGACAATCACAAAACATACCAAATTGAGGTGAGGGGTGAGTAACCTATTGGGTTGTTACTTGTAAAGGGTTTTAAAACATTATTTGGGTTGTAGATTTTGAAAAACCAGTGTTTTGCAACTTGGAATTTTACAAAACAGTATGAATGCAATTTAGACCGTACAAATAATGTGAGTATGAGTTTTCATTTTTAGATATATTTTTTTGGCGCGAGAATTGAAGGCAGGATGACATGTGTGTTTTCAGTTTGGAGAAAGAAGGGGGAAAACACTCTTCGTTTCATGTCTACACATTAAAAGCTGAAGGTTGGAGTGCACATGTAGGAGTTGGAGGAGAAAACTAATGCTTTGAAACCTATAATTTAACAAGATGATATCAATGTAATTTAGAAAATACAAATGCAATGAAAGACACGTTATAACAAGACTTACGCAAAATAAAAATTCCATTTCTATTTCTCAATATGATCCAAATATACACACACAGTATGATTGCAGGTTGGAAAACACAGTGGGAGGTGAGGTGACAACATGATTTACAAAACCTCCAACACATAAAATGTTATTAAACCATGTACACACTGAAGCTAAATACCTTACTAGTTGTCTAGAAAATGGTTCCTATCACCACACTCCTATGGTCTAAATAACACAAATATTTTTAATATATACATACTGTTTTGGAAAACCATAGGATGCAAAATACTATGTTTTACAAAACCTGCAATCCACTAAAGTAGATATACATACCTGCTAACTCCGAACACCTGCAACTCCTTCCCGTTGCTCTCCACCAAAATGTCGTTGTACAAAATGGGACCTCATATGGGATTTTTGATATTTACAAATAATGGTTTTGAATGCCACGCTTTTTTGGGTTTTAAAAAACCCACCAGCGCTGACACGTTTTCCCGGCAACAGGACAGGCAACGACACATGGAATTAATGTCCAACTGTCAAGTTTTTTCATCAGTGATATTTGTCTGTTTGGCCACCTTTTTCGTCGAGGCCATTTTGTCCACCATGGGGATGGGGGGTACGATATCATGCTACATATATAGGTGACCTACAACTCCATTTTCCTCTCGCACATCCTCCCTCCCCACCCATCAAACTACAAAATGAAATGTTGCAAATGGCGACTTTTAGCTCTGCGCACACAACAAAAATGTAGACAAAAGGCACCTATATACAAAGAAAAATGAAAAAAAATTACTCTAGTTCAACCATTTTCCTCGCCCAGGCCTCCTCCCTCCCCACCCACCAAAGTGGAAAAATGCAAATGTGGAAAATGGTGATGGTAGGTGTATTTTGTCTAGCTTTTTCTCATTTCCCGTCGACCGCGCATCCTTTTTTGACAACGCCACCTAATGGCATGTGGCTAGCTATCTGTCAAGGTGATTTTTGTCCACCACATGGCATGGGATATGGGGGGTAAGATATCATGTTACATACATAGGTGCCTTTTGTCTTGGAGTTAGCTTTTTCCATACTAGAGAGTATATACCAGTATTGAAGGTCGATTCATATAATATACTTATATTAGAGGGAACAACTAATAGGAAACAGTGTGTTTTCCAACACTACAAATAATGCGGGAATTTTATTTAAACACAACGATGGAAGGTGTGATTTTGAAGACATTCATACTATTTTGTAACATTCCATGTTGCAAAACCATAGGTGTTAAAAATCAAGATAGTGTGTTTTCCAACACTCCAAATAATGCGAGCATTTTATTTAAACACAACAATGGAAGGTGTGATTTTGAAGACATTCATACTATTTTGAAACATTCAATATTGCAAAATTGTATGTGTTAAGAAGCAAGCAACCCATCATGAGACAACCCTTTACATTTAAACAAGGAGATTCAAATAATTGAAACCCAACATTATGTTTTCCAAATTGTAATTATTTTGTGCACTTTTTCTTTTCAATCATGCAAAATTCAAACACAACAATGGAAGGTGTGATTTTGAATACATTCATACTATTTTGTAACATTCCATGTTGCAAAACCATAAGTGTTAAGAAGCAAGAAATCCACTGTGAGACAACCCTTTACATTTAAACTGAGAGGAGATAGTGTGTTTTCTAACACTACAAATAATATGAGCATTTTATTTGTTCCAATCAGATGAAAAAATGGAAATTCCATATTTACGTCACCAAATAATTGTTCTAAAAGATCAAGGTGAACTTCACTACATTTTTGGAGCATACAAAACCAACACTTTTCATGAGCGAATAACTGAGAAGAGAGTGTGTTTTCCACCACTACAAACAATGCATGAGCATTTTATTTTCGCTTATTTTTTCTCTTCTGATAGGTACAGTCAAAATGGAATTTGACTTTCCTCATCTGATTCAACTTAATAAAATAATGCTCACATTATTTGCAGTCTTGGAAAACACACAGTATCCATATAAGGTGTTAAGAAAGAAGCAACACATATAGTGTTGTAAAACCCTCTACAACTAAGAGGAGACAATCTATTTTCCAACTGTGCAAATAATGCAAGCAATTTATTTGTTTCAATCAGGAGAAAGCTAACTCATAGACAAAAAACACCTATGTATGTAACATGAGATCAAAATAACATTTGACTTTCCTCATCTAATTCAACCAAATAAATGCTCACATTATTTGCAGTGTTGGAAAACATATTGTCTCCATATAAGCTATTAAGAAACAAGCAACCCATATAGTGTTGTAAAACCCTTTGAAACTAAGGGCACATGGTGTGTTTTCCAACTTTGCAAATAATGCAAGCAATTTATTTGTTCCAATCAAATAAAGAAAGTGAAATGACATTTGGATTGTAGCAAAGAATTGTTCAAAGATTTGAAATTGGACTTCATTACATTCTTGGAGAATAATGAAATAAAACTCTTCATATCGAACTAGCTGAAATGGGACAATGTGTTTTCCAACACTGCAAACAATCTATAACATTTTGCATTGCAAGTTTCATTATACCTACTGTTTTCCAATTTCATTACATTCTTACTATCTAATTCACAAAAGATTCTCAAGACAATCACAAAACATACCAAATTGAGGTCAGGTGTGAGTAACCAACTAGGTTGTTACTTCTAAAGTATTTTAGAAGAGTAGGGGTTTTAGGAGACTGTGTGTTTTCTAAAACGACAGTGTAGAAAATGGCGGCAAAAATGGGATCTCGTATGGAATTTTTCCTATTTGCAAATTATGATTTCCAATGCCATTCTGTGGGGTTATGGTTTATGTGATTTTCTATTGAGGTTTTTTTAATTTTTGTTTCCTCCCGTCTACTGGTTTGAAATTTTTCACTTGTCGAATGAAATAGCTCACAACCCATTGTGGAAATATGAGTGAAATAAGTGAATAACGTTTACATAAATTAGAAATCATGCGGAATATATCAAGAGGTTGGAAAATGCAACGTGGGTTCTACAATGAAATGGTATATTGTGAAAATGATATAAATCCCAAAACGTCGCCATTGTTCACATTCTTATTTTGAACATTGCAGGGTTTTCGTTGGGGAAAGGGGTATTTATTTGAAATGCAAGGTTGTTAATATTCTTTTGTGTCGAGGGTTTTTTAATTTTTGTTTCCATTCCTCCAGTATGTTGGTTTTCAAAATTTTCAATTTTTGAATGAAATAAATGACAATCCATTGTGGAAATATGAGATAAATTAATGAATAATATTTATAGAAAGCATAAACCATGTGAAATATATTAGGAGGTTGGAAAACGCAACCTGGGTTCTACAATAAAATGATATATTTTGAAAACCACATAAAGCCCAGAATGATGCCATTCTTTCGCATGATTTTTGGTTTCTGTAAACGTTATTCACTTATTTCACTCCTATTTCCATGCTATTTCATTCGGCAAGGGAAAAAATTCAAAAATATCTATTAATTTCATATGAAAACCCTACATGCAAACAAAATATTTTATTTCACCATCAAGGAAAACCCTGTTTCTTTAACCAATAGTCATTCAATTCTTTTCACAAAACCCATTTAACCATTGTTTGTGCTTCATAGTTCCTACAGAATGGTAGAATAGCACATATAATGGCAGATATACATACTTGTTGGGTAGCCTTCATGCGTGTTGAATGTGTTTCTCTCGTTTGGCCTCCATTGCATTGCTTGCGCTCTCGACCAAACTACAAAATGAAATGTTCCAAATGGAAACTTTTAGCTCTGCGCACGAAGCAAAAATGTAGACAAAACACACCTATGTAAATAAAAAAAGATTTTTTTTACTCTGGTTCAACTGCTTGCAACTCAATTTTCCTTGCCCGCGCCTCCTCCCTCCCCACCCACCAAAGTGGGAAAATGAAAATGTGGAAAATGGCGGATGGTAGGTGCGTTTTGTCTAGATTTTTCTTGTTTCCCACCGATCGCGCATCCTTTTCTGGCTACGCCACCTAATGGCACACAACTAGCCATCCGTCAAGGTTCTTTTTGTCCACCATGTGATGGGGTATGGGGGATACAATATTGATAGGAATGGGGTTGGATGGAACACTCACTGTTCCATGCTCTGAGTCCTTGTTCTCAAGAATTCCTAGGTGACTCTCCCACCTTAACCTTTAGGTCTTATCTCATATATAGGCACCCCTGGTTCTACTACCCAACCCCACTATCATCAAACCCTCAATCTACCAAGCCTTGCCACTAACACACCCTTAGCCCTTAATCTTCCCTAAAGGCCAATTACTCCCACCTCTCCATTTGTTCTTTGTAGGGGTGTAGAGAGGTTTCTACTGGCTTCACAACATCTTCTTAGGGTTCTTGGTCAATCACCAAAATCCAACTCTCCATCGCTTCCACCAAACCCTCACTTAGGGTTAAAAAGGCTACAAGCCCTAGAGCCCAATTAGGCCTCCTAACCCTAGAATAATGGACAATTCATCTAAATCCTCCAAAAGACCCCCAATCTTTTCTTGGGATTCATGATACCCTTGCCAACACTTCAAAGATTTTTGGGGTTTGGAGCCTCCACTGTCCTAACCCTTGGTTTAGCAATTTTAGGCTTGTTTAAGCCATTCTCTGACCTCACTGTGATCAGTCAGTTTGTTCTGCCTCCTTCTGGCCTGTTGAAGTCTCCTCCTTCTTGCCAAGCCCTTGCAAGGCAACCAACATCCTCTCCACACTGTGGTTTGCCAAGAGATGGGCACCCCTGCAACCTTAGTGCTCTGCACTCTTTGTCCTTCCTATCCGAGCACTACCAAGCTCACCTAGGAACAGACCTCATCCATAATTCCCTGACCCCTAAAGACTCCTACCTCTACTATATTTACAAGCATGGAGCCTAGCCACATTTTCCAAGAGCCCATACACCACGTATAGGAGAAAAGTGAACTAGAACTCCATTTCTGACGATCTGCCAGTCAGAACAGTAATGGAAAGCAACTAACTAACTACAATCAAAAGCTTAAAACAATAAAAATAAACTACTACTGAACCAACCAATGCTTGGAAGACAACTACATTACATTCCACACATTTTTCAATGCCTGGTTTATACCATTAACACACTAACAAGAGCAAAACACAGAAAATTAGTCAAACTTCTCACTGTCCTCGCTTATACTCATTAATTTTTGAATAAATGCAAAAGCTTCCAATGTCTTCCAACCTTTCACATAGGTCGAAACCTTCCCTATATAGGTTAGGAAAGCAGTTAGCTTTTCCCTTGGTCGGACATGTTGGTTACAAAGTGGCAAAGGTGCAAAATGTCCCATTTTTCCACTTTTGCCAATTTCTTAGAAACTAACAAAAGTGAGTGTCTAAACTCATAAACTTTTCCACTATTGATAGCTCCTAACGAAGGCATTTTATTAGGTCTCTAACTCAATTCCAATGGTCAACATGACCTTTAAATTATCAAAAACTCAAAACTTCATCCTAGGTCCTCAAATTGCTTAGTGCTTCCTAGTGCTTCCTAGGTGCTCCTGCACCACATATCATGTTACATACAAAGGTGCTTTTTGTCTAGGAGTTAAATTTTTTCATAAAATATTTCCTCTCTGAAGTAGTTGGGGCTATCTCACCCACCAGATATAGCCCCTATAGAAAATGACCAAGGATAAGAAAATGGATGAAGGTCATGAGTGGTTTGACATGTAGGTTTTTTTTCTAAACAAAGCCATATGAACGTTTTTCCATCCTATTATGATAATATCCCATATGCAATAGATTTTAAACTATGAGTTTAGAACTCATGTGGCCACCATATATGTCCCTATGGGCTCTTCAAAGAGTAATTGATTTCTCATTATCATCCAAGTATCAAAGTAATAAACCATTATATCTATTTTGATAAAATACACTTACAATGATTAAATATTTAGCAATATATTTATAGATGTGGATGCAAGAAATTTTAGAATAATTGGGGAGAAATGCTTCCAAAATCATCTATAAGTATAAATATGATGGAACCATTATTTACTTATAATTTATTGAGCCACTAACTAGAAGCACCAAACATAATAATAGATTTGATATTCAAAGAGATGGATAGCTTAGAGTCTCTTAATTGATTTGCCTCTTTCAATAATATTATTAGTGCATGGAAAAAATATTTAAATGATAATAAAATCAAATCTCCTATGAGTGGAACCAAAATTTAACTCTTACACATAAACCAATCGTGCATCAAGAGCTATCAAATACCATCATCCAAGGGAAAAATGAATTATACAATAAGATATGATCATTCAAAAAGAGTGTTGCAATAGGTGCATGAGCATTACTTAGTGCCTCTACAAACTAATCCACCACTACCTAACATATGATGGAAGAAATAATTTTAAGATAAAAATTCATAATTAGCATAGCCCATCACACTACACCAAAAATATTTGTTTTAGAACTTAGCGTGTATTGAAAGTTCCACTTTAACTATCATACGTCTTAAAGTGTAACATCTAATACCTCAATTTATGTGAAGAAAATACCAATAATAAATAATATTTCCATGGGTTTGCATCATGTCTCATAATCCAATAGTGAGATTAATGTAAGAGCTAGCTTGTTATATCTCTTTACACCTTTTTGTGTTAGTAATCTAACAATGGTAAATTTGTAGTAAAAATGCATAAGTTGTCCTTATAACATAACCAATAAATCCATTCATGAAATATAACATCACACTTCAAATAACATAACCAATAATCATATTAATATCAAGAAGTGGAAAATTATATTTTGATGATGATTTATTTATTAATATATTAAAAATAATACAAAAACAAATGTGCCCAATAAGTTTTTATATTGATAATATATTAGAAACAACAAGGAATTATTATTTTATCTAATGAAGTTTGATTTAAGTATTTCCTTGATTTCTTCTTTAGCCATCAAAGCTTCTTTAAGGTGTATTTTTTTCATTTTCCAACTAGTATAGTATTAGGATCAACAATAATTTTATACAAAAAGATCACTAAAATAATGTGGTGATGTATAATTCTCATGTAACTCATAAATGGATAAACACCCTCCAATTGTCAACATTTTAACTTTATATGTTTTACCAATTTCAACATCAAGAGTGATACCAACAACAATAATACTTACACTCACTTAATGGCATGGTAGGTAAAAAATGAAGTAGCTTGAGAGTTTCACCTATGGAATGAGAGGTTTAACCAAAATAAAAATAAGCATCAATAGCATGCAAAATATATTATCATGGTGACATTTGGTTTAAAATAATTTGAAGAAAAAAATTAACCCAAGATGTACCTACTATAAAGGACTATGAATAATTGTACATGCTAACTAAGATTCCATCTTTTGTTTGCCTTTCACATTACTATCTATATTATCAATGTAAAATAACATGATAATATATGGATATGTAAGACATAGAGGGATATGAATATGGGTCCAATCATGAATAGATGATTGTATTTTGATTGTCTTGCATGGTCAACTTTCAAAGATATGGTATCTCCCCAATCCATAGTAGTAGAAGTAGTATGCATTTAAACTGAATTATGTAGGACTTTTAACATTTGCATTTTACATCACACAGCATGATCCATCAATAGAATGAAGAGAGAAATAGAGTAGTAAAGGAAGAAGAATGAATAAAGAAGTGGGATACAACAAATAGAGTGGAAGGGCATGTATTTTTAGGTCATCATGAGAAAGGCACAAGATACCTTGGTTATTTACATAGTCCTTGGAATACGATGAAGAAAGCACAATAGAGATATAACAAAAAAATAGAAATTAGGGGAGTAAGAAATAGGTATAAGAAGGGTAGTTCTAGGAGGAGTAGGAGTTATGGGAATTCAAGGCTTGGTTTCAAGAGAGAAGAAGTTAGGTCTAGGGGTGAACTAAATTTTATTTTTATCTTTAGGAGGGGAGTGTGTTGATGAGTTGATTGTTAAAGGATAGGATTAATCCATTATTTTCTTATACTTTCCAAAAATATCATCAATATAATAGCTCAAGTAATAGAAAAAATAAAATAGCCCTTTGGTAAGTAGCACTAGAATTTTTCAATCTAAAGGGCATAACAATGTAGAAGAATATACCCCATGGTGTAGTAAAAATAGTACTCTTACGATCTTATGGGTTTAGAAGAATATAATTATATCCTAAAAATTCATTCATGAAAGATAACATCACACTTATAGTAATATAATCAATAATCATATTAATATCAAGGAGTGGAAAATCATCTTTGGGTGATGATTTATTTATTATCTTAAAATTAATTCAAGAACAATTGCACCCAATAAGTTTTTATATTTAGTGTATTAGAAAACAATGGGGAATTAATATTTTATCCAATGAAGTTTGATTTAAGTATTTCCTTGGGTTCATATTTAACCATCAAAGCTTCTTTAAGGTGCATTTTTCTCATTTCCCAGCTAGTATAGCATTAGGATCAACAACAATGATATAGAAAAAATATCACTAAAATCATGTAGTGATGTAGAATTCTCATGTCACTCATAAATAGATAAACACACTCCAATTTTCAACACTTTAATTTTATATGTTTTACTCATTTCAACATCAAGAGTGTCACCGACAACAATGATAATTAGATGCTCATGTAATGGCTTGGTAAGTAAAAATAAAATAACATGAGAGTTTCACTATGGAATGAGAGGTTTAACCAAAATAAAAATAAGCATCAAGAGAATGCAAAAAAACTTATCATGACAACACTTAGATATATTATCTTAAACACCCAAAGACTCAACAAGAGACTCATTATTTGAAAAGTGATCAAAACTTGGTTCAAAATCAACTAAAGAAAAATAATTAACCCAAGATGTGCCTACTACAAAAGGACTATGAATAATTGTACATGCTAACTAAGATTTCATCTTTTGTTTTCCTTTTACATTATTATATATTATCAATATAAAATAATATGATTATATATAAATATGTAAAGAATAAAGGGATATGATTATGGGTCCAATCATGAATAGATGATTGCATTTTTATTTTCTAACATGGTCAACATTAAAAGACATGGTATCTCCCCAATCCATAGTAGTGAAAATAGTATGCATTTGGATTGAACTATATAGGACTTTCAACATCTACATTTTACATCACACTACATGATCCATCATTAGAATGAGGAGAGAAATAGAGCAGTAAAAGAAGAAAAATGAAAAAAGAAGTGGGATACAAAAAATAGGGTGGAAGGGCATGTATTTTTAGGTCGTCATGAGAAAGGCACAAGATACCTTAGCTCTTCACATAGTCCCTAAAATATGATGAAGAAAGAACAATAGAGATATAACAACAAAAATAGAAATTGGCGGAGTAGGAAATAGGTATAGAAGGGTAGTTGTAGGAGGAGAAAGAGGTATGAAAAGTCAAAGTTTGGTTCCGGGAGAGAAGTTAGATATATGGGTGAGCTAAATTTTATTTTTAGTTTTAGGAGGGGGAGTTTATAAGGGGGTTGGTTGTTGAATGATAGGAGTAATATTGGGCATGGTTAGAAAGGATAGGAGGGTGGAAGGAAGAGAAACCATAACTAATTTAGGAGGGGTGGGCCTTATTGGTGACTAGATATGTAGCTCTTGAATAACTTGTGCTAACACCTAGAACCAGGGGTATGTCATCAAAGGTGAAACACAAGGATTATCCTTAAACAATGGCATGAAAGGACCAATTAAAAAGGATGGATAACTCATTCTTCTTATTTAGATTTTTCTAGATCAAGGGAGGTATTCCTTATGGTGTATTTCTTAAGAGAAAACAATAATAAAAATAACCATAAGGTAAACCATATCCAATATACTTAATACTCTTTTTTTATTTCCACTAAGCACCAATGTGTTGAATTACCTTGAATCAAAGGTAAGTCATCTTTATTAGTAGATGTTTCAACCATTTGTAGATGAGGATGCAATATTCTTAATCCCTTAATATTTTTGGTACGTTATCTCACATTTTGATGTGGTAGAAGGAATCATACAAATTTTACTATTAAAGACCCTTGAAAGGCTATCAAATATTTTATGATAATATGATGGTAAAAGTATGCAATACAATAGGATAAATGACTTCGTATAACTTGAAAAAAGAGTGAACTTTGTTATTTTTTATCCATGTGGTGGGATTATAGTGACTTAAAATTAATTGTAGATAAATGTATTTATCTTGTATGAGAAATAAAGTCAAAAAATTAATACCAAAGAATATTACTAAATTAAACCATAAATAGGCACCTTGTAGAAGATGGTAAAGAGGAATACACTTTACAATCATGCACCTAAGATAGGTTATATGTACACATATTGAAAACATATGATATTCCATCTCAATTGCATGAATGTATCTTAATTATCCATTAAAAAACTCACACACTTCATGTATAACTTTGATAGGATGCCTCACAAAAATCTTTGTGGGTATTTTATATATTTGCATTGACTAATGAGGCAAATATAATATTAGAATAGACAAAAATGATCAAGACAATCTATTTTACTATCAAAATTATAGAAAAATATTTTATGGAGACATTCAAATGATCGAATATTGAACTTTATATTTAATCTTCAAATATATTATAAAAGTAATGAAGCAATGGTACAATTGTAGAGTAAGGATAATCCCAAAAAATGGGAGCTTGTAGAGGAAGCAGGTGCTATGAAGTGGGGTCATGGGCGAGAGATGAAAAGAAAGAATGGTCGTTGTTGCAGGAGCGAAGAAGGAATGTGAACTAGCCTCGAGGGACTCTCTTAAAGCAGCGGGATAATGACCATCTTGGTCGAGACAAGAGGTTTTATCCAAGGAATAATGAAAGAAACCCTAGATGACCGGAAAAACCAAGAGATGGCCCTTAGTGGCGGCTACACAAGGATCTTCCATGGGTTACAAGATGGAGGCTACGAAGGGAGAAATCACAAAACTCTTGTGAATATAGGAAAAGAAAACACTCACCCATGGGGTATGGGGGGAACACGCAGAAGCATCATCAAGAGGGGGATTCAAAGGCATGTCCAAAACTATCAAGGAAAGAAAAAGATGCAAGGCCTATCAAAAGGAATGGAGTAGAAAAAACAAAGATGCAATGGGTCAAAAAGCATCCCAAGGTGGGGCCCCAAGACCATCCTGCTGAAGAAAAGATGGCGGACCTTGGGTTAGGGAGGAAAATGCATATTTTTTAGGAGATTCATGTCTCTCTGCTAGGAGCTAGAAAATCATCTCTGGAGAGTAAGGCTTTCTTTTCAAAATGGTGGGGTGACAACTGCACCAAATCTCGAATGAGGCAATGGTGGAAGGAAAGTTGGCAGGACAAAGTGAGTATCCAATTTTTGGCGAACAACTTCCTCCTGGTCGAATGTGCTTCTCCAAAATTAAGGTCAAAATTTTTGAACTCCTCCTCTCTAACTATGGATGGACATCGGTTTTATTTTTTAGCTTGGACAGGGTGCTTTGATCCATTAAGGTACACCCTAGAGAGAATGAGTGTTTAGGTGGAAATAGATAATCTACCTTCAAAACTGTGGTCTCTAGAGGTTTTGGAATGGCTGGGCGGAGCCTTGGGTTTTTTTATATGTTCAGATGAGGTTTCCATCAAGGACGACAATGAAATACTGATGAGAATGTTAATAGAATTTTTTTCATTGAATAGGTTGTTGGAGGAAATGGAACTAGCCATCAAAGGGGTCAAATGGGCACAAAGGGTTTCCTGGAAGTGGTCACAATGTCAAAAGACTGTCTTGAAAATGAGGGAGCGAGAGGGTTTAAAGGATCACCTAAAACCTATGTCGAAAGGGAAAGAGGTTGTGGATTCAGGTGAGGGATCTTCGAAGGGGATGTCGCTAGAGCTTGCTCTTGGAAATTTGCCTCAGTCAGGGGTCGTGAAGGTTGTAGCAAATTGAAATTTGGATTTTCCTCAAATAAATGAAGGGGGATTTCCCTTGAGATTGATTCTTGTGGAAGAGAATCGAGTGGAAGATGAGGGAATTTCTTAATTGAAGACAAATGTTACCATCCTGGATCAAGAGATTAATGAATGGGAAACAATATTGGAAGTTGGCAATGAGCTTAGAGGAATGGTTGGCATCAGTGAGGAGATGAATGTTGGACCCAAATTTGAAGTTCAAGAGTTAGATTAGGAGGATGAGAAAAACCTCCAAATGGTTTTGTTTGGGGACACTCCTTGGGCTATGCCTCCTGTAATAGAGGTGAGGTTGGCAGTGGATCGAGGTGTGGAATAAAGGACTCTGGATTTGGACCTTGCCATACCTTTAGAGGAAACTGCTTAGCCTATTGAGAGTGACAAATATAAAGCAAAAACAAAATTATGTGTTCTATAGCAAGGGGTTGGGAAAGCGACTCTATATTGTGATGACAAAAAGAAATTAGGGAGAAAGACCAACGAAGAAAGAAGTTCGATTACTACAGGGGCAGCTAGCCAACAGAAGATTACCATGCATTTGAGATCAGGGAAGGGCGTTACCCTTCTTGGAGAGCAATGAGGATCCTTAGTTGGAATGTTAGGGGCTTAAATACACCTAAAAAATGATGTCTTCTAAGATGTTTGTTGGAGGATAGTAAGGTGGGCAGTTTCTTGATACAAGAGTCAAAATTGAAAGGTGTAGAGGTAGGATGTTTGAAAGTGGAAATGAAGGCTTGGCATTTTTTTGCAGTAGACTCTCTCGGGGCTTTAGGTGGGCTCGTAACCACATGGCACCCTCAGTTGGTTGCATTGGAGGAAGTGGCTATGGGAAGATGGTGGCTATAAAGTAAGGTTAAGAGCCCAAATTCGAATTTGGAGTTTCTTTTGTTAAATGTGTATGGGCCTTCAAATCGTATCCAGAAGTGTAAGGTTTGGATGGACATAGGGGATTTTTACAATCTCAACCAGATAGGGTTTGTATTCTTGGAGGTGAATTCAACGTGATTTTGAAGGCAGAGGATAAGCGTGGTGGTGTAGGAAATAAGTTGCAGTCCCAGATTGATTTTGAAGATTTTGTAAGTGAAAATTATTTACTTGATATCCAACTGGCTAATGGTGCATTCACTTGGATGAACATAAGGCAGGGCTTTAGTAGGATTGCTGAGAATTTGGAAAAATTTATGTTCAGTGGAGATTTATCGAGGTTTCCATTTTCCTTGGAGTGAAAGATCATGCCATTTTCAGGTTTAGATCATTATTCGATCGTCTTGGAGATTCTTAGTAAGCAGAAGCCGCTGAAATGTCCTTTTTTATTCAAAAAAATGTGGCTTCGGGATCCTTTATTTCGAGATAAAGTTAAGGAATGGTGGAAAGAGTAGCAAGTGATTGGGAATGGATTATTCAATGTGGTGAGCAAACTGAAAGGCTTGAAACTGAAAATTCAGATATGGAATAAAGAATTCTTTGGAAACACTTTTGAAGAGAAGCATCGCGCCTCGAGGCTGAACTAGCCAAAGTGAACAACTGAGTCCTTTCAGTGGGGATGGATGAACCTCTTTTTTTAAGATAAAAGTAGCTCATGAAGGAATGGGAGGAGGTTTTAGCGAGGGAGGAAGTGTTCTAGCATCAGAAATCTCAGAATACGTGGATCAAAGAAGGGGATCGCAACTCAAAAAAAATTCATAACTCAACTAGAATGCAAAGAGAAAGCAACAAAATTGTTTGCCTACAATAGGAGGATGGTGGGTTGATGGAAGGTCAAGAAGAGGTGGCAAGCTTGGTCATTGAATACTTCCAACAAATCCTTAATAACTTGGAGGGTTCCAATCTAACCCAACAAAAGATGTTATTGGATAAAATTTCGGCATTGGTGTCCCCGAAGCAAAATATGATCCTAATGAGTTCGTTCATATTAGAGGAAGTAAGGAAGGAAAATTTTAAGATGCACCCTGATAAGGCCTCTGGTCCGGATGGTTTTCCTACTAGTTTTTTTTAGGTGTTTTGGGATGTGGTGGGTCAAGAGGTGGTGTTGGCTTTGGAAGAATCGTGCTCTTCTAGTTGTTTGCTAAGGGAAGTGAATAACACCTTTCTTGGCCTGGATTTCAAAGAAGGATAAATCAATATCCTTGGATGAGTTTAGGTCAATTTCCTTGTGCAATACTCTTTATAATATTCAGGCAAAGGTGATGGTGAATCATCTAAAGGATATTATCTCGGGTTTCATCTCAAAGGAACAAACTGGGTTTGTCCCAGGAATATCTATTTTGGATGGTGTCATAATTGCACAGGAGGCTATTCATTCTCTTTTGTCCAGCAGAAGGTCTGACATGCTAGTGAAGCTTGATATTTGAAAGGCATATGATATGGTGGATTGGAATTTCCTATGCAAGGTACTGGAAGCCTTTGGTTTTGATAAGTCTTGGGTGGCTTGTATCTTTACTTGTATCTCTACTCCTTTTTTCTCGATATTGCTTAATGGAGAACCTTCAGGTTTCTTTGAAGTATCTAGGGGCCTGAGACAAGGAGACCGAATATCACCCTTCTTATACATTTTAATGGTAGAAGATTTGGGGAGGTCGTTATGTTGGGTGGTCGAGCGCGATTTTCTGAAAGACATTTAGGTAACAAGTAGGCTTCTTGCTTTGTCGCATGAGAAATTTGTTGATGATACATTGTTCTTTGCTCGTCTGAATGCTTGAGAGGTGGAATGTTTGAGAAGAATTTTACAGGGGTATGAGAAGGCCTTGGGAAAACAAGTGAATGAAGCAAAATCAAAAAATTTCTTCTTAAATCGGGAGTAGAGGGTGGCAGAACAAATGACTGAGATTCTAAACTTTAGGATTGGTGAACTTCCAATGACTTATTTGGGTCTCCTGATTGACAAAGGGGTGAGGACAAGGAAGCTATGGGAGAATTTGATCAGCAAGTTCAATGGGCGGTTGTCTTCCTAGAGCGAAAAATGGTTGTCTTGGGTGGGGAGAATTGTGATGTTGAAAGTAGTAATTGTTGCTTTATTGATCTACTTGCTTTCGTGTTTGGCTTTGCCATCCTTTCGAGTTGCTCGGTTGAACCAAATTATGCATAGGTTCTTTTGGCAAGGCACCTCGGATTAGAAAATGTTTATGCTAACCTCCTGGGAAGCGATCTATAAATCAAAGAGAGTTGGAGGTATTGGGATTCATGGTTTGTTGAATCAAAACAAGGCCTTGGGGGCCAAGCTGGTATGGGGTCTATATACTCGAAATCATGCTAAGTGGGCCAAAATTATTCAGTGTAAGTATATGGAGGAGGGCGATGTTGAGTGTATTCTAAGGGCCATAAATCTTCCAAATGGGTTGCGGGTGTGGAATTTCATCAAAGCTTGTCATCCTCTGGTTTTGGATTGTCTCTCTTGGGACATTCATGATGGGAGGAAGGTGGAATTCTGGGAAGACTCATGGTGTGGATGGCCGAGGCTAGATTCAATTCTGGGGTTGAACAGATCGAAGGAAATTCTCTTACAATCTTAGGGAGGTCATGTCCACGACTACTTGGAGGAGTGACAGGTGGATGGTGTCTCAATATTTTTCCAGAAATGATTTGAGCCAGCTCTGATTCCTATGGAGGAGGAGAGGCTTTTGAGCTCTGAACTAGATAAAAGGCTTGTAGTTGTTAGGCCTAGGGTAGATCGATTGGTTTGGGTTAGATCTGCTATAGGGAATTACACAACCAAAGAAGGATATATCTCACAGGGTGTGGAGGAGGTACCCTATGTTTTACCCCTTCATTTGTGTTGGAACAATGCTTGCCTTCTGAAGTCAAGGACCTTTTCTTTGGTGGTAGTAAGAAGGAGGATCCTAATGGATGAAAGGTTTTAGTTGTTAGGTTATGCGGGCCCTTCAAGGTGCATATTATGTAAAAGGGCTGAGGAAATTGTGGACCTTCTTTTGGTTGGTTTCCCTTTTGCTCAGGCATGCTAGAAATGGCTTTGCGCCAGATTGGGTTGGAGTGGTGCCCTGCCCAATGATGTTCTTTCTCTCTTCTCTGCCTAGCCGATTCTGAAAAGGACACTCTTTACCATGAGTTGTGGATTACCAACCCCTCCTTAGTTATCTGGGAGATATGGAAAGAGCAGAATAAATGCTTTTTTACAAAGAAGGAAATATTTTTTCTAGCCTTTATAAATCACCTAGAAGTTGTGATTGTTGAGGTGGTTAATGGGAGGGTTAAGCTCAAAAGTGAGGGTGATTGGTGTTTCTTTGAATGGGATGCAAGTATGCGAAGGAATTGGTTCAGATTGGACCTTCCAAAGCCTGGTTTCTGTAGTAGAAGTGAAAGGAAAGAGACAAGGAGGAATGCAAAGTGGGAACCCCCAAAGATGGGGTGGAGTAAATTGAATTTCAATGGGGCATCCCGAGGAAATTCGGGAATTACAGGCTTGGGATGTTGTGTGAGGGATGATAAAGGAAAAGCAAAGAAATATGAAAGTCTTCCTATCATGACAAACACAGAGTTTGAGCTTTGTGCTCTTATTGGAGAACTCAAATTGTGCAAGAGATTGCAGTTGGGGAAGGTAGAAGTGGAAGGCGACTCAATGGTGGTGGTTTAGGCTTTAGAGGGAAGATTGGCGAATTGGAGGTTACAAGCCTTACTAGACAAAGTGTGTGAATTATCACGAGATCTCTCGGTATTCACCATCAAGCTCATTTTCAAAGAAGCAAATGAGGTGCGGATAGACTGGCTAACTTGGGTGTTGACAGGGAGAAAATGTGTAGAATTTGGGATCCTAGGAAGATTGGTAGCTGATATCCAGTGCCTTTTGCAACTACCATGTGGGAGGGATTGGTTTTTGTGTTGTTAGAGGTGATGACATAATCATGGTTGGCATGAGTGAGACAAATGTGGGTGGTGGTGAACATTTAAGTCCCTTAGGAGGCCTTCATATCATATTGGTTGTCCGTCTGACTTCTTAATTCATCCTGATAGCTTGGTCGGGACACCGTGGGAATGGTGAGATTAGATGTCGGATGGTGTTTATATTGCTATCGGGTAGTGCGAAATCCTCATGCTCTTCGATAAATTTAATGGAGTCTCCTATTAGTTTGTCATCTAGTAGGAAGCTTTGGGTTTTCTACGAGAGCATACAACATGGGAGTTTGAAGTCTATCTTCAAGGTTTGGGATGAGCTTGTTCTTGGTGTGGTAGAGGTTTTTCTCGGGGAGGATTTCATGCTCGGGTCGAAGTACTGGCAGACCAATGCAGACATAGTAGCTAGGTTTCTTGCCTCGCTTCTAGACTTGGTTGTGCCATGAGAAATGGCAATGTTGATTGCATATAAATTGATTTGGGAGAATCTTTTGGAGGGTTCCATGGACATGATTTAAGTTGTTTCTCTGGGTGTGGGGGTGTTGAGCCCGCGAGATGATCTGAGGGCTTTGGTTCCTGGTGAGCAGGTGGGATTGTTCCCATTCATCCTAGACATTGAGGGTGAGGATCTGAGGCCGCACTGGGAAAGGTCAAGATGCAGGCTTATCTTCTTGAAGCATTTCTTATTTTTGGAACCATCAGCTGGTGTGGACTGGTGACAAATATTTAGGGATTTCTTGATTGCAGACGACATACTGTGGGTTGATTGAGGAGTTGCCTGTTTGTTTAAGCGCCTTTGTTTTGAATAAATTTGCATCCTTCTAGTAGTAGGTTAGGTTGGTTGAATGTCCAGGGTGGTGATTAGGGTTTTGGTCTGATGTTTTTTCTAGTTGGTTGGGTGTGTTGATCCTTTGGGACTTTCTCTAATCTAAATGTAATATCTTTTTTTAGAAATCAATGCAAATATTCAAGTATAAAAAAAAAAATACAATTGTAGACACTGAAAAATGTCTTGGTTTGTGAATGCCAGTTTTTTGCATCATTCTCCCTTCTTCCCTACATAATTAAATATTATTTAATTATTTTATTTGATCACATTCTTCTATTAATTAAATAATTTTAATTATTTAATTAATTCATCTCCCCTTCTTTATTTTTCTTTTGATTAATTAAATAAATTAATATTTATGTAATTATGTCACTAACGTTTCTCTTTATAATTAAATAAATCATCATTTATTTAATTATTCACTCTTCACCTTTTGTCTATAGTTAAATAATTATTTTAATTATTTAGCTATTCACTTAGCCTTTTCTATCTTTTATTAAATAACTGATCCAAATTAATTATTTAATGTCTCTTTCTTATTTCCTCCATTTTAATTAAATGGTTACATAATAATAATTTAATTAAATTCCCACTTTCCCTTTTCTTCCAAATAAATAATCTAAATGATTACTTAATTCCTCACATGCTTCTCCTTGAATTAAAAAAAATATTATTTGATTCCTCCACTACTTTCTCTCCACTTTCTCATTTGAATCTTCACCATTGATTTATTTCGGTCTTCAAAGAATCTTGACTATCTATCCTTAGTCATCCCTAGCACACTACTCTTTGGTGCATGAAACCTCCATTGTTGATCTTGGCATCTTCTATACTTTCGATCGTGTTTGTCTATTTGGGAAGCTTTTCTCTAAAAGAAGGTTGACTCTTTCATTTTGACTTTACAACCACATTCTCCCATGTTCTTGCTATCTTGTGATTGTCACTTGCAAGTATTTGAACACTTCGAAAGCTGAGGGCAAACTTGCAACTTGAAAAAGAGTGGAGAAAAAGCAAGGAAGATAACCAACTTCAACATGGGGAGTTCATATTAGTTTTTCTTTTCATTTTGCTTTTCATGTTGATTGTGCTTTCTTATTTTGTATTTTGGATTTGGCTTAGATTTTAGGTAGAGTGGTTGCTACTTGGTCTTTGCCATTTTATTTCATGAATTTTCCCCCTTCCTTACATTGGTGAACCTAATTTGAATCCAAAAAAATCATAAAAACTTATACGCTTTTTTTTTTGCAATTTTGCAGGTTCACAAGCCACAATTGAAAGACAGTGAGCCACATCCATTTGTGAACTGACAAAAATTCAAATGATGCATTTTCTAGTTTCTGTGACACAACTATCAAAATCTAGAACAACGCATTTGACACACAAATAAATGCATCTGTGAGTTCAAAGGCCATAGTTGCAATCCCTTGAGACGTAGTCACCGAACCATCTAATGCATCCATGAGACACATTTGTTTACCAAAATGACACATTTGACTGTTAAGGTAAAACTTTCTAGTTTTGGGTTTTATTTTCGTTTTTCCCTTTGGTTTGCATTAGGTTGGATATTTTGGTGTTACTAATCCTTTGTTTGCAGTGTGTGGCTTATGTTTGGGAGGAGACATTTGCCTTGGAAAATACTAATCCATCTTTTGCATGGTTTTTTTATTATCTTTGTTTAGGATAGGAACATTTTAGTTTTTTGGGCCTAAAATAAGTCAACATCTTTTATTATGCCCATTTCATTTTGGTTTAAATGAAAAACAACTTGTATCTCCACACTTCATTGGTTAGAAAAACAAAAACTTGCATCTCCACACTTCATTGGTTAAAAATAACAATTTGCATTTTCACACTTCATTTGGGTTAAAAAGAACAACAACATGCATTTTCACACTTCACTTGGTTTAAAAAGAACCGACACTTCATTTGGGTTAAAATGAACAACTTACATTTTCTATTTCATGTTGAGTAGGCACACTTCATTTTAGGATTAAAATTAATCATTCTCTTCCATGTTTGGCGCGCTTTCATAAATTTTGTGTTGTAGAACCCCTAGGGTGTAATGAAAGTATCCTCTCCCTTTGCGCTTTGTGTGATCTTGGGTGTAAGATAAATCATTACATATTATTTTTCTTTTTTACTAGGGCCTACCAATTGAGACCATCCTAACGAAGAACTCATTGGTGACCTAAAGTGGTTTTTCCCTCAGGCCACTATATAAAAGGGATAAGATTAAAGTCAATCCTAACTAGTGTTAGCCTTTGTCATACAATGCCAAGCTGAAAGGGGAAATACTCACATTTACATGTGGGATTCTAATGTACCCTATTAGGGTTGGTTAAATCCTTAAGTGGTTGTTGGATGCTCATAAGGCATTAGTCCTCGCGTTGTGACTAGACACCTTAGTAGCCACCCTTTTGATTGAGATTATTTGGTGTCACTTTCAGTTCAATGGATGCACATCATGCCTCAAAGTTACTCACCATGAGGCTCCCTTAAGATGAGACAAAAATCCTTGACTTAGTATAAGCTACTTGTTTACTTATATCTTTTCAAGGAGAGGGTGATTGAGTCATCCTTCTAGTTCTAGAGGCTCCTAGCTATCCTCTCTTGCAAATACAAGAGTGAATACACCCCCTGAAGGTGTCCCTACACTTGCATCGAAGGAGATTCCAATTTGTGGGTTGTCATTGTCCATTGACCTTAGGGATAGGAAGTGCTTGATGTGTTTTTGATTGTGCTATACCAGTGGAAATTGGGGTGAATAACCCTCGAACATACATATATTCACATAGGGATTTGACCAATCAACAACCAAAAAAATATTTTCAGTGTTTACTATGCTTACAATCTCATCAAAAATAAATAAAAAATGAAAACCATTCAAAAACATCAAATTTTCAACAAACAAACTATGCACCACAATTGTTAGAGTAAACCACAACTATTGAATAGTGAACGACAACTATTAAATTTACATTGCATTTGCCAGACAATGAGCTCGAACTGTTGAAACATAAAATTTAGGGAAACTCCTTATCCAATCTCAATCTCAAACATATAGTGATCATGACCTTATTATTTGATTATAGACTCGTAGTTCATTTCATCACATTAATTTAGGTTGCATTGCTTTGGTTTAGGAAAATTGCATCACCCAACTTACATTGCTTGGTTAACCTTAGGTCATTCTGAGTCATTTGCGCCTCTTAAATTGTAGATTAGGAAACCTACCATGTCTTTAATCATTCCATTGTTATATGCTTAGATTATTTATGACCTTGTCTTTTCTATCAATCAATCGTCATCATCATTGGGTCTTAAACTTACGTCTTAGTTTAGATTCGCCTTGTCAAAACATCATCTTATCAATATCTTGTCCTTTTGAGGTCATAACAATCTGGTTTGTTACATTGGACTACCATAGCTTTGTTTACAACCTTCTTTTAGGTCCAAAGGTGCATACCCTTAGTTTCATTTGGCATATCTTAACATGAGTTCCATATCATAAACCTTAGCCATAATCTCATTTGATCTCATTACACATCATATCCTTTTTTCATAGGGTCATTATCATCATTGCATCTTAAACCTTAGTCTTTGGTGCATTAAAATTTTCCATCATTATATCCTCAAAAATTTAAAATTTCTAAAAATATAGCATAGTCTCATATCTCACTTTGCATTATCACCTTTTCATTACCAATACTTAAGTTGCAAGTCTTAAATGGTTGAAACAAGGTCATGAGGAAAATTAAAAGACATAGATTCTTTAAGGGATTCCCTTTTCAATCCCATAAAGGAAACAAACCCTGGGTCAAATTCAAATCCACCCCAAACACCATAAAGAGAAACATCAATCCATTTGCCAATATCACATTAACTGATGTCAATAGATGTTTAACCCCCAAATAAATTGAGCATGCCACCCAAGATCCAAGAATAATACGAATTATGGATGAGCTTGTTAGCATAGCCCCACACAAATCCTTTCTCTCACTTGCTAAGAAAGGTGCCAAAATCTCCTTTGACTTCGACAATTCCACAATTGTAGAGGGAGTAACACAATCACAAAATCAAGGTCCTAACCAAAACACATTCACACAAGGTCAATCCATTTCACAACAAATGTTCACTAGCCTACCTCTTGGGGCCAAAACACACACTGTGACAACTACACACATTCCCAATCCAACAAAATTTGGAGCTAAGAGAACACATACTATGTCCCAAGGATCAACATTCACATTTGGTAGCTCATCTTCTAATCCTATGGGTGAAAAATTTGCAAATCCATTTGGCACACAAAACAATACACCCTTAATCAATGCAAGTCAAAATCCACCAAACAAAACAAGGAGAATTCATATTGTCACATCTAGAGTGCCAACACAAAAAATCAATGCTACACCTAATACCAACATGACTTTTGGAACAATTTTAACACTAATCCCCTTCCATCACAACAACATGTCATACCAAATGCCAATTTTATACCACAAAATCAAATCAATACGAATACCACATTTACACACCTTTATCAATAAGGTAATGCTAATCCTTTGCAAAAAAAATATCAATCCAAATCACACAGTGGTGCCAATTGTTTTGTACAAGACTCCTAACATTAATGTTGATCCCCTTATGCAAAGTCAACCCAACATGACACCATCCCCTATGGACACCTTAAAGCAGCAAATGTAAGAAATACAACAACAAATGGCAAAAATACAATTGGGGAAAAATAAGAAGACATATTCTTTGTGTCCTTACCCTTTCGACAAAAACTTATACATGCCACCCTTTCCTCCACATTTTACTACTCCAAACTTCAACAAGTACAAAGGGAAAGGGGATCTAGTGGAGCGTATACATGAATTCAATATGACATTTAAGGACATTGATTATTAGCCCACATATTTGATGATACTATTTCCTCGAAGCCTTTTGGGGATGACTCTAGAATGGTTTGCACACCTTCCTCCTAGGATACGAACATGGGGTAAATTGGCCGACATATTTATTAATCACTTTTCCTACAACACATAAAGTGACACAACCCTAGCAACATTGTGCACCAACAAACAAAAAGAGGGAGAACCAATTACATCATTCTACCAAATAAGATGCAGCATGGCTAATAATTTTCCTTGCCACATACCTGAGAAACGATTGGCCACCATTTTCATATAAAGTATCCACACATAATTAATGATCCAACTTCAAATTCAATTTTGCACTACCTTTGAAGATGTCATTGAAAAAAAGGACTTTATTGAGAAGGATCTTGTTGAAAAAGGACTAGTCAAAATCTTCAAAGAGACCCCTAATGCTCCTAGTGATAAAGGTAAGTTTTGGTCTCATAATAAGAATGTCACCAATGATGGGATAGTCAATGCTAAAGTGGTGAATCAAGGTAATCACACCCTTCATATTAAAGGTCCATCCACATCAAACACACCAACACCCAGCCATGATCATACACTAAATTTTGTTGGGAATAGGATGCCATTTAATTGCAATCCTAAACATATTTCATGTATCTCATGTATCTCCTAATTCCTTGGAAAGTGTTCCCCAACACTAGGACTAGAAAGAGATTAAATTTGAATGAAATGAACATGTAAATTGACATTTGGAACCCACCTTGCTTCAATTAACTATTTGGAGGATTGATAACAATTCAGTAATGCATGTTTTGTTCCTACAAATTAGGGATTAATATTTACATGAGTGGAGTGGCACTATCAGTTCAATATCAATTTAGTATCAGTTCAGTTCAGTTTAGTTCAGTTTAGTTATGGTTCAGTTATCTTCAATTGCATGTAGTTATTTTGAGTTGAATGTTATTTGACTTTAGTTGAATTGAGTTGCATTACTAATGAATCCAATTGTATGATAGATAATAGGTAGATACGTTTAGTTAAGTGGGGATGATCCATCATGCATAATGTTTGCATGAATTGGTGGAGAGACATGTTTCAGTTAACTAAGATTCCACCTTGGTCGCCCAAGTTGGCATCTTTTAGTTAACACCTTTTGCATGGGAAGATATTTACAAGGCTTAGTTAAGTGGGCCCATTCTTGGGTGCCAACTTTGAGGTGATTTTTGCATGATATCTTCTTGACCAAAGTTTAGTTAAGTGTTCAGTTTGGGGTGCCTAAATGAAGGAAGACTTTGGTTTGACTTCAAATTACATTATGGAACTCTACTTGCCCAATCCAGGCATAAATTTTTTTGAGGAGATTTATGCTCTTTTATTTTACAACTCTTATGAGTTTTACATGCTCATTATTGTCTATTAATTTCAGCAAGTGTATGAGAGCTCCGTGAGAGTTTATTGCAGGTTGTGAAGAAGGATTGTTGAAGGAAAGGAAGCATATCAATCAAGGATTGATATAGTATTATTGTAATCTTGTTCTAAGGTTAAATAATACAAGCACTATTGATTTTGGTGGATTTTTTTTCCGAAAGGGTTTCTCCATGTATATAATGTGTCACTTATATCTTCTTGTCACATTCTTCTACAATATTTTGTCTCTTTATACAATTAGTACAATTGATTTAAATATATTAATCATACACAAAAAATTATGACAAATAACACTTAATTAGATCTACAATCTCATAGTTTTACAAGTTTTAAGCTACAATAATACCTTCATTTTTCAACATTTGGTATCAGAGCCAAGCTGGTTAGGGTTTGGGACACCCTTCTCTTAAAAGTTTAAAGATTTTTTGGTTGTAGTGGGAGCTTTTACTATTGTCTTATTGCATATTTGTAAAAGAAGTGTGTTACAATGAGTTCTACTTCTCATATAGATATTGAAAGATTCAATGGATCTAGTTATGAGATGTGGAAACTAAAAATGGAGGATCTCCTTGAAGAGAGAGATCAGTGGTTAGCTATTTGTAATGAGAAAAATCCATCTACAACGATGTCAAATGAGGATTGGGATAAGCTTGATAAGAAGGCAAGAGGGACCATAAGGTTATGTCTTTCTCATGTTATTCTCTTTAATATTTTAGATGAAGCTATCACATATAAATTGTGGAAGAGGATAGGTGATATCTATCAAACCAAAAGTCTTACTAATAAGTTGTATCTTAAAGACAAATGTATTCTTTAAATATGAAAGATGGTGATTTTGTTGCACATCATTTAAATGCTTTCAATTTGATTCTAAGTCAGTTAGCATTTGTAGATGTAAAGCTAGAAGATGAAAATAAATGCATTTTGTTACTTTGTTCTTTACCAGAGTCTTGGGAAAATCTAATTCTTGCTATCAATGGTAGTGGTGCAGATCCTAAGATGGAAAATATAATTCCTACTCTCATATCAAAGGAGATGAGTAGGAAGTCTGAAATGGGATCCCAAGATGTCTTGTTTGTAAAAGGTAGGTCTAAGGAAAAGGAACCTAAGGGAGACAAGAAAGGAAAGGGTAAGTCCAAAGGACGGTCTAAAACCCCTGGTAAGAGTAAGGTAAAGTGTTGGAACTGTGGGAAATTGGGACATGTAAAGAAGGATTGTGAGAACAAGAAAAATATTTCTAATGCTTCGACAGAGAATTCCTCAAATAACGGTAATGATGCATTGATCATTACATCTAATAGTTGTTAGTGATGACTCTTGGCTTATTGATTCAGGTTGCTCATATCATATGAATCCTAACAAGGAGTGATTCACTACGTATATTACATATGATGGAAGGAATGTCTTCTTTGGAGATAATAGCACAACAAAGATTATAGGAAAAGGAGAGGTAAAGTTGTGTTTCAGTGATGGTAGGGTTAAGACCCTTAATGATGTTTTACATATTCTAGGACTTGCTAGAAATCTACTTTTTGTATCTAAGTTCAGTAATTTTGGAATGCATGTGACATTTGACAAAGGTGGTTGTAGATTGGTGAAAGGGAATATGGTGGTTGCTAAAGGATCTCAGATTGGCAGTTTTCTTAAGCTTAATACCTCCAATTTGAATAAATTTGCCAATGTAACTGAAGCTAAAAATGCATGTATGTTGTGGCGCCATAGATTGGGCCACATTAGTGAAAAAGGTCTTAGGACCATTCTTAATAAGAAATTGGTTGATGGTATTCCTGATTATAATATTGGAAAAAATGATTTTTGTGAGAATTGTGTGTTTGGAAAGAAATATAGATCTTCATTTCCTAATGGAACAAATAAAGCTAAAGGATTATTAGAGATTATTCATTCAAATGTTATGGGTCATGTGGATATTGACTCTATTGGAAAATCTAGATATTATGTCACATTTATTGATGATGTCTCAAGATACACTTGGATCTATTTTATGCATAACAAATATGATGTGTTCAATAAATTTAAAGAATTTAAGGCTTTAGTTGAGAAACAATCAGATCATAAGATAAAAGTGTTGAGATCAGATAATGGTGGTGAATATTTATCTAAATAATTTGATGATTATTGTAAGCATGCAGGAATTATGAGACAAAAAACTACTCCATATACACCTCAAAAAAATGGAGTAGCAAAAAGGATTAACCGAACCTTAATGGAAAGAGCTAAGAGTATGTTAAGTAGTGCTAAGCTAGATCAATGCCTTTGGGCTAAGGTTGTAATTACTTCTTGTTATTTAATCAATAGATCTCCTAGTTCATCTATTGAAGATAAAACCCCTTATGAAATGTGGCTAGGTAGGAAACCTAGTGTTGCAAATTTAAGGATCTTTGGTTCTGAGGATTTTGTTCATGTGTCTAAAGAAAAGCGGTCTAAGTTGGATCCAAAAGCGCAAAAATTCATATTCATAGGTTATGGTGAAAATGTAAAAGGTTACAAGCTTTGGAACCCTCTAACCCAAAAAATTACTTTATCTAGAGATGTGATTTTCAAGGAATTTAGATCTTATATAGGAGAAGAACAACCAAAGGAGAAGGATACTTCTTGAAAAATGCATTTTGAGACAAATACTAAGAAGCATGAATATGCACATGTTAAAGAAAAAATTGGATGGATTGGATGAACAAGAAGAAACTTCTTTGAGAAGATCCACAAGACAACGAAATCCCGTTGATAGGTATAGCCCACCTGATTTTCATTGTATATTTTCTTTAATGAGTACTAATGATGAGCCTAGATCTTATAGGGAAGCTTTGTCTTTAGATGAGAACAAGCTTTGGCCACAAGCTATGCATGAGGAAATTATTTTCTTGGATACTTGTGACACATGGGATCTTGATAGTTTAACTAAAGGAAGAAAGCCCATTGGTTGTAAATGGATCTTTAAAAAGAAAATTGGAGCAGATGGTAATCTCAAAAGGTACAAGGCTAGATTAGTAACCAAGGGATACTCCTAAAGAGAGGGAGTTGAATTTAATGAAATGTTGCTAAATTAACTTCTATTAGATTATTTTTATCTATTATTGTTGCTTATGATTTTGAGATAGAGCAAATTTATGTGAAAACTACTTTCTTACATTGGGATTTTGATGAGGAAATTTATATGAGGCAACCTAATGGTTTTGTTGTAAAAGGCAAATAATTTTTGGTTTGAAAGTTAAAGAGATCTTTATATGGATTGAAATAGTCACCTAGAATGTGGTACCAAAAGTTTGATGATTTTGCATTAAAAAATGGTTATGTTAGGAGTGAGGAAGATAATTGTGTTTACATAAAAGTTATTGATGATGCAATTTTAATTATTATCTTGTATGTTGATGACATGTTGTTTATTGGTAACATCAAGGTAATGATCAAATAATTGAAAGCACAACTCTCTAGCACATCTAAGATGAAAGATATAGGTTGTGCAAAATATATCCTTGGTATGGAGATCAACAAAGATAGAGGTAACAAAAAGATTTTCTTAAGTCAAAGCAACTATGTTGATACTATTTTGAAACGGTTGCATGATAGTAAACCAATTAATATTCCTTTACCAGTTGACATGAAGTTAAGTTTAAAAATGGGTCCTAAATCTAATTTTGATCATGAGAAAATTTCTAAAATTCCATATGCTAGTGCAATTGGTAGTTTGATGTGTGCAATGGTTTGTACAAGACCAGATATATCCCAAGCAGCGGGAGTTCTAAGTAGGTTTATGTCTAATCCTGGTAAAGAACATTGGACTTATGTTAAGAGGGTGTTTAGATATTTATGAGGTACTTCTGATTAATATCTGGTTTATCATGGTGCTAATGATATTGATATTATGCATAGATCATTGGACATACAAGGTTTTGTTGATTCAAGATTGGGAAGGAGACTTGGATAGTTGGAGGTCGACAAGTGGCTATGTATTTATTGTGTTTGGAGTTGCAGTTAATTGGATGAGTAAGAGGCAGCCCACAATTGTTTTGTACACCACAAAAGAAGAGTACATGGCCAATACACATGCCTCTAAAGAGGCAGTTTGGTTACAGAGACTTGGGAAAGGTATTGGTTTTAATTGTAAGCAAATTAGACTTGAATGTGATAGTCAGAGTGTTATGTGTTTAGCCAAAAATCCTATGTATCATGCTCGTACTAAGCATGTTGATGTTCAGTATCACTTTATGCGAGAAATGGTTGAGAGTGGGAAGGTATTGATTGAGAAAGTTGACACTTTGATCAATGTTGCAGATTATCTTATGAAACCAATTCCTACAGATAAGTTCTCTTGGTGTAGAAAGGCCATTGGCCTTGAGTCCTATACTTCATTTATAATAATGATTCCTTGTTTAGAATAATTCCAATGTATAATGTCAAGTGGGAGAATTTTGGGAATAGGATGCAATTTAATTGCAATCTTAAACATATTCCATGTATCTCCTAAGTCCTTGGAAAGTGTTCCCCAATACTATGATTAGAAAGAGATTAAATTTGAATGAAATGAACATGTAAATTGATATTTGTGATTATTCCTAAATGATAGAAACATGTGGGGACATCCAAGAAGATCTCCTTCTAAATAGGAGCACATGGGGCGCCCACATGGAAGGTGGAACCCACCTTGCTTTAGTTAACTATTTGGAGGATTGATAACACTTCAGTAATGCATTTTTTATTCCTAAAAATTAGGGATTGATATTTACATGAGTGGAGTGGCACTATCAATTTAGTATTAGTTTGGTACTAGTTCAGTTCAATTCAGTTCAGTTTAGTTCAGTTATGGTTTAGATATCTTCAGTTGCATGTAGTTATTTTGAGTTGAATGCCAGTTGGCTTGAGTTGCATGACAGATAATAGGTGGATAATTTCAATTAAGTGGGGATGATCAATCATGCATAATGTTTTGCATGAATTGGTGGAGAGATATGTTTTAGTTAACTAAGATTGACTTGGGTCCACCTTGGGCACCCAAGTTGGCATCTTTTAGTTAACACCTTTTGCATGAGAGGATATTTACGAGGCTTGGTTAAGTGGGCCCATTCTTGGGTTCCAACTTTGAGGTGATGTTTCCATGATATCTTATTGACCAAAGTTCAATTAAGTGTTCAATTTGGGGCGCATAAATTGAGGAAGACTTTGGTTTGAATTCAGATTACATTGTGGAACTCTACTTGCCCAATCTAGGCATATATTTTTGTGAGGAGCTTTATGCTCTTGTATTGTACAACTCTTATGAGTTTTACATATTCATTATTGTCTATTAATTGCTGCAAGTGTATGAGAGTTATTTGAGGGTTAACTGCAACAAGTGTATGAGAGTTATTTGAGGGTTAACTGCAACAAGTGTATGAGAGCTCCATGAGAGTTTATTGCAGGTTGTGAAGAAGGATTATTGAAGGCAAGGGAGCATATCAATCAAATATTGACATAGTATTATTGTAATCTTGTTCTAAGGTTAACTAATACAAGCACCATTGATTCTGGTGGAGTTTTTTTTTTAAAGGGTTTCTCCACACATGTGGTGTGTCACTTCTATCTTCTTGTCTCATTCTTCTACAATCTTATGTCTCTTTCTACAATTAGTAAAATTTATTTAAACAAATTAATCATACACAAATAATTCTGACAAAGAACACTTAATTATATCTACAGTATCATAGTTTTACAAGTTTTAATCTACAATATTACCTTAATTTTTCAACAAATGCAGTCCAAAATAATTAGTAGTGCAAAGGATCACCACACACTAAATGAACATATACCCCCTTAGGGGAACCTATTGAGTCAGTTTTGAAGAAAATTTTACAATAAAAAATCATTCAACTTATTGATATTAAAACATATGAATTAAATTTGGTCAAACCCAATTGGTGGAATGAAAATGAATTTTGTGAATACCATTGTGGCAAAGGACACAAAACATCATCACATTGGACACTCAAGAACCTTATTCAAGATCTTATTGAACAAGGATACATATGGTGATCCCACAATACTGGTTTACAATTTTTGGCCAAATTGGACATTGAACTGATTTTTTTAACTAAATCTTCACTTTCGGGCACCTATAGCGGCTAAACCATGAGGAATTTGAAGATGATACAAACTAGTGATTTGTGAAATTTTGTCTATAAATTCTAAATATATTTTTTTCAAAATTTTTGGAATCAGATTGCACTTCTTTTTTCATCTCCCTTGAAAACAAGTTTTTAACAGTTTAAAAGTGGTGTGTACTTGCTAACACAACTTTTTTCTATGAAGGATAAAATTCTTTTTTTTTGAATTTAGGTTCATAACTATGTTATCTAGTGCATGGAATTTGTTTCATAGCATTTCATTGAATATTTTTTGTTAATTAAGTTTTGAAGTCAAACCAGTTACAATTTAGGCATGATTTACTTGCTAACACAACTTTTTTTGTATGTATCGAAATTCTTTTTTTTTTCTTGGATCAAGGACATCAATATCTAGTGCACAAGTATTTTTCTTTTTCTTTTGATAATCTGCTATTTTTTCACATGTGCAGAACAAAGAGCTTGATTTTCAGTGAAAAACCTATGTTTAATCAAACTAAAGAAAATACATAATAAAACCAAAACATATTAAAATTGTATTTGACAGAAAGCTTCTTCCAAGGACTACCATCATCTAATTAGGTCTATGAAGTCTCCTCCATTTTCATCCTCAACCCAAGATTTCAAAGGAAAAAGTTTGCAAAAATTTGGTAGAAGAGGGGGAGAAGGGAAAAAAAGGGGGTTCGAGCAAACCCCCCTTCGCTCGAACCCACCTTGGCCCATTTGTTCGAACCCCTTTGAAATAATATTATAAAAAATCAGCCAGGGTGGTTCGAGTGAATCCTTGGCCGACCAGCTAATTATTATGTTTTTTATAATTACATATGCATATTGTTGAGAAATTATGTCTCAACTTCCAGCTTGAAGTCCTCGTTTTCATGCCTTGGTGATTTTGTGTTGTTTACAAAGTTCTGGCAGAGGCGAAGCCAGGATGGAACTTGGCATTGTTCTGTTTGCCTAAGTTTCGAGTCTCTAGCGGAGGTGGAATCGGAATGGAATTAGGCATTGTTCTATTTGCCTAAGTTCTGGGTTTCGGTTCTCGTTCCTGCTCCGACTCCGCTTCCTACCGTCTGTTCCTTCTTGCTTCGCTTCGCAAGTTCTGGAGGAGGTGGAACCAGTTTTGGAAGTTGGCAATGTCCGTTTGCCAGGTTCTTGTTTCAGTTCCAGTTCCGACTCCAAGCCCAACTCCTGCTTTTACGATCTGGTTCTTCTGGATGTTTGGATTCTACTCGGGGTGTTTTCCTCCGCCTTGTCCTATTTTTTGGATTGTTGTTTCTTGCAGTTGGCGGAGGCGGAACCGGAATCGAATTGGTTCTTGATCTTGGACTTTTGGTAAAGTCCTGTTTCTGTTTCTGTTCCGTCCCCAGGTCTGGCTCCGACTCCGATGTTCCCGTCTTGGTTTGACCCCGGGTTGACTTTGCCCAGTCAGAACTGTTTGCGATGAGTTCCCCTTTGTCGTGGGCGGACGAGGAACTGAAATGGTTCCTAAACCTGAAATTTCAGTGGAGTCATGTTTTGACTCCAGTTCCAACTCCGACTCCGACTCCGACTCCGGTAGTGTGTATTTTTAGTGGAGTCCTGTTTTGACTCTTGTTCCGACTCCGACTCTGGCAATGCTATTTTTGACTTGAAGTCTTGGTCGCGCCTGATGTCTGTTTGACCGTTTTGGTTGCTCTGTCAGCTACGATTGCTGATGGGTCTTGGACGCGTCGCACCTGGTTGAATAGTGATTGGACGGATACCAAGATAGTTATTGTGGTAGTTACATTTGTCAACGAAGGGTGGCGAGCTCAACCATTTTGAGTAATGGCTTTGAATACAATGACGGCTTGTTGCAGGAGATCTGTCAGATCCGACCAGATGCATGATTTGAGGATGGACTTCATTGCTCTTCTGAGTCGATTACATTTGGATGAGAGATGTGTTATTTCTCATAAGTTAGACAAGTTGAGTTGAGTCGTGAAGTTGCAGAGCAAGTTGAAGTCGTGTGCTGAAGAACAAGAAGGACGTGAGTTCTTGAAGAGAGTTTTGAACTGTATGTTGTGAAAACATTGTAACAGTGGATCTGAATCTCTCTGGGTGATTGTGAGCTGAGCAAAGAAGTCTGGATATTGTATGTAATTGATTCATTACTGTAATACAATTGATTTGACTTTGTGTGGTGGGTTTTTTGCCTGAAAGGGTTTTCCCACGTAAATACTGTGTCATCTTTGTTTGCTTATCTTTCTGGTTTCTCATTGCCATGGTTGTATGCATCTCTATAAGTTTTAGAAACTAATAGTTTTTAATTTTTGCTTCTCTCCCCTGTAGTAAAGGTGTTAAGGGAATGTATTCCGCACTGTTGGGTCATTAGATCCGCATTCTTTTCCCTTCACATATAAATATGTGTTTATTTTTTCATTTTTTTAATATCAACATTAGAAGATTAATTCACATTTTTATCCATCTTGAGGGATATTTTGAAGATTTTGGATTGCAAAGTCATCTTTTGGTCTAGAGGATTTGTGATTTGTGAAATCTTCCATAAGGGAGATTTTGGAGATTTTTGGAGATTTTGGATTTGTGAAGTCATCTTTTGGTCTAAAGGATTTGTGAAGTCATCTTCCATCAAGGGAGATTTTGGAGATTTTCAATTTATGAAGTCATCTTTTGGTAGAGTAAGAAAATGACAAGTAAAAGAACAAGAAAAAACAAGACTAAACAAAATTATTCGCAAGAAGAAGAACAAAAGAAGAGCAAACAAAATCTGGAAAGATATCATAGAAAGAAACAAGTTACATGCATATTTTCTTTCCTATTTTTAATATTATTCCAAAAGTACATTTTATTTGCTATTTAATATATGAGATTTTTAGCATGTGTTAGTTAAATTTCTAGTTTTGAACATTTCTAGTTTAAGTAACCCTCTTGTTGATGGTCAAAATAGCACAAAAAACATAAAACAAAATATTTGTACTCTATTTCTCTTGAAAAATAAAGACAACATATAGTAGCCTAACTTCCAAGGTCCTGGTAGTTGGTTCTCAACTGTCTAATGTCACTCAATTGGCCAATGCAACTGTAATATTCAAGGGGCCTTTATTGGTGATAAGGAATACAAAATATATCAGATTCATCAATCTATGTTTAATGGGGGGGTTTAAATAAATAGAAAAAAGGATAGATCAAGGCACAAATCAGTAAAACATGAACAAAATTCTTTAACATCCAGACATATATTCTCAACAACGAGTGTTTCTTAACAGATCAAAAACCATAACATGATGCAACTCACAAAACAAGCCATACAATTGCATACATTCACAGTGCTTAATTTAATCATCACAACCATTCATCAAAATACCACAAGATTCAAAACAAACTCCTCATTCGTTGCCAATAATATAGATCAACAGACATATAATAATTCCATTTATAGATAATTTAATGAAATAATCCTTAAAATCTGGTTCCCCCTATTGATTTGCATCAAATAAGAAACACTTATGCACAACAAAGTTGCTGGCATACAGACTGATTATGATTCATTAACATCATCCAAGAAGTTCAACTCCAACATAAAATTGTATAAAAAGTGTATCTAAATTAAACATCCACTTTAAAAGTATCTTTGCTCAAAGCTATAAAATCATATATGCTATCATCAGGTGGCTAATCCTACTTCAATCAACTGACTTACAACATGGAGCTCAAAAGTACATATAGACATGCTACGCATAAATCCCTCTCAATCAAAAATTGAGATTCCCTAATCAAGGAGTTGGAACTGCATCAAGAAACTAGATTGGTTGATCTTTAGTTCAAAGGTTGATTGCCCTGTTAAGTAGAATTTGATGTCCAAGGAAAGAGACAGGACTGGCCGATGAAAACCTTTAGTTCAAATGTTGATTTCTCTGTAAAGTAGGATAGAAAAGGGTAAGTCATGTGCCAAAAATAGAACATTTTGTTGCCAACTCACTCCTGCGTAGTTTTCTCAAGAAGATATTCATCATAGTTGGAGAACACTAGTTGAAGGATATCCGCATTAAGCTCATTGACCCAGTTGTCTTCAAATTTGATTATTTTTAACTTTGTTGAGGTGAATTCCTACATGTCTTTCAATTTGGTCAATTCCCTCCTAGCAGCTTTCACCTCCCTTTTGATATCCATCAGTCTATCCAACAATAAATCCTCTCCATCATCTTCTTTCTACATGACCTCCTAAAATTTGTTGTTCCATGTATCCTTCAATTGATCCAAAGGCATGCCTTCTTTAACCAGTATGTCTACATTGACTAAAATAGCTATTATAGCTTATAAGTCATCAAGCTTCTCATTCAAGTCTTTACTAACATCTTGAACTTCATTTCTATGCTTATATATGAAGTCAGACCTAAACTAGATTATACTTGAAGCCTTTTCCAAGAAATCAACATTATTTTCTTCAAGGATTGATTGGTCCAAAAGAGTTGATTTTGACAACTTACTAATGTCTTTCATCTTCTGAGTATATCCCCTATATTCTTCCTCCTGGTCTCCTAGAGTTTCAGTATGATGACCCATTTCCTCTATCAACTCAAGTGTTGTTTTATGGATTTCAAAACTGTTTACCAGCACTTCACCCACCTCCTGATTAAGCTTGTTAATCCATCTATTCAGTATTCCAGACTTACTCTTCAATTGTACTAAATCATCAACTTCTCTTTTGTTGAGTAAGACTGGAGTTTCCAAGGCAGTAGCTTGTTGGGACATGGGAGTGGAAACATCTCTTAAGAAAGTATGCAATTGATTTAATTGAGCTTTAAGCTCATCCTTTCTTTATTTGTCTTTGATCATCTTGGACTTTGTGGAGGAAGCTACAATATCAATGAGATTCATTTGTTGATTCCTTGTAGGCCTCCCTAAGTTGATTGTGCTCAATTGATAATTAGTCACTTGCATATTTTCTCTATCCTTGTCCACCACTGGAATTGCACATTTTGCAATGATCTCGCTTGCCTTTGTGTTCCTTGTGGAATGAAGAACCCTGGCCTTTTTCTTCGGTCTCTCCTTTTCTATCTCCTTCATCATTTCTTCCCAATTAAGAGGTTGCGGAGCAGCTATCTGCTTTTTCTCAAGATCTAGCTTTAACCATGTAGGAGCACTAGGAGTAGTGACTACTTGTATTGAGGAAGAGGTAGTTGTAGCAGAATATAATAGTTGTAACATGGTAACTTGAGGCTGAGAAGAAACTTCTTGCATATTCTATTGCTCCTTTTTTGCATTCTCTTGTGCAACCCTCTCATCCTCTTCTTTATCCTTCTACTCCTGCAACCTTTTATCTTCTCATTCCTTCTTCGAACGTTCTTCCTCTAACCTCCTTTCTTCAAGCAATTTATCGCTCTGTATCTCCAAGTCTTTGAGCTTGTCCCGTGCTTCCATTTGTTGCTACCTAGCAAGTTCTTCAACATCCTTTTCCTTTTGTAAGCATTCCTCTTCTTCCCTCTTCTTATATGATTCCTCAATGATCTTAAATTTAGCCTCAAGGGCTTCATTTTCTCTTCTTTGTCAAACCTTCTCTTCTTCACGATCATGAATATTTTGCAGCATTTCTAACTTGTCATTCTCTTCCCTTATTCTGAGCTCTTGCTCCTTTTTCTATTGTTGCTTGGCCAAGTCATCTGCTTTTTGTCTGGCCTCTAATCGTTGTTGCTGGAGTAATGCATCATTTTGGGCTCTTGCTTCCATTTATCGATGTTTTTCCAATGCTTTAGCTTGTGCTTTGGCATCCAACTCTTGTCGTTGGAGTAATGCATCAACTTGTGCCTTTGCATCAGATTCCCTCTTAGCTTCTTCAAACAACTTCCATTGGTCCTCTTCTGTCAAAACATGATCAATTCCATCAAAATGCATCTCCTCCAATGTCTCCTTATCCAACACAGTACCCTTAGAGTCTGTCTCTACATCATGGATTTCAACCTTAGGACCCTTTCCCTTCAAAGTTTCAACTTCCTTATGGAGAGTTCCCCTAAGGATTTCTCCACTTGGTTACTTTATAGGAGGGGGTTGAGTAGACGACTCACCTACAACTAATGTTGAGGCCCCAAGTCTTGTTGGGAATTCTTCTCCATGTGTTTCAAGTAGATCTTGAGCCGAAACTTCAAGTTCATGTTCCTCAACATCAGGAGGGAATAATTCGAAGGGCTCCTTAGGAGGCATTCTTCTTTTCATCCTCTTGTACCCTTGAGTGGTACTTGCACCTTTCCTTTTCTTGGAAATTTGACCCCCGGGCTCCTTGGTTCTTAGCACAACCCACTGGATACTTCTATCCAACAATGGCCTTGCTATCTATTTAATATCAATGGTCTCCTTTGCACCCCATTCTACAAGATCCAAGTTCCTGGTACCTATATTTTGTACCTCATATTGGGGATCCAACACCTCCCCATTATTTGATAATATTTCAGGGACATCCACTTTCACCTCAAACTCCACCATGAGTGGGATAGGCACTATTTCATAATTCCTCTTCCTTAAGTCATACTCATCCTGAAGATCACCCCGAAAATCCTCCAATAGATTGAAGTGTTTATAAAAAATAGAAGCCAACAAAGCGTTCATTTTATTCTTTGGATCAAAGTGCTTCCTTGTAGTGTACAAACCCAACTTCAGGAGCATCAATATATTACAAACTACCTTGGCTCCCACAAGGTGTGGACAATTGTATTCACCCAACTTCATGGGGAACTTATGAAAAACAAGCTTGTGCTTTCTATCTAATTTAGAATTAACCCCCAAAGCTTGATAAATGAACTCCATTAAAACAATCCTATTGTTGCAACATCTAGGGAGTAGGTGTGGGTGACCATCAAATTCGACTAGCCTGAAATAAGTAAACTTGGGTATTGGATAAACCAACACCCCCACTCTATGATGAATGCCATGGCCTCATGACTCAATCTATATCCTGCATCTCTCGTAAGCTGGTTAATAATGACATATAAAAATGCATCATTAACCCTTCTGTAATGTAGTTCATAATTCTGCAAGGTGAGCTGATCATAATGATTCCACACCTTGTTTTGTCCATCAACTTCTCCCAAAATCCCCACTCTATTTAGACCCAGAAAGATGCCCCTTCTTTTTGTTGCATAAATCACATAACAGGTCATGAAGAAACTCTTGGTTTCTCTCGCTCTAATCATTTGGTTGTGTATGCTTGCAGACACAATCACGGACCAATCAAATTGTTGTTTTCCATCTAGGATCGTCTAAATGAATGGAAACACCCATTATTTAAAATGAAGAGCATCCCTTTTCCCAAACACTTTGGATAGCATCATTATAATATCCTAAATCTCCTTGTAGAATTCTACCTTTTTAGGCTGATCTGGAAGCTTAAGTAAAGATTTTTTCTTAGTTCTCATCCATCTCTTGTTTAGATGAGTTATGTTAGCCTCCTTATGATTACTATATACTTTTAAGGCCTCTTCCTCATTGAGTTGCCTAGGATTCTTTGGAGTGGGCACATTGAGCATGAACTGAAACATTTGCGGAGTTAGATCAATGATGACATTGCCTTGTGAATCCACACACTGTCTAGTAGCAGGATTATAGGCTCTCGTTGCTGTCATTATTAATTCAGGACATTGGATTGACAAAGGAAATATAGTAATATGAGCCAAGCCATATTCGACAATTCTCTAGGTCCTCCCTGTTACATCTTCAACAAATGTTTTTGAGTACAAATCCTCGCAATGGAATGGACCCAGGTTGGTATCAGTTATATCTGCCCAATCATAATCCACTTTACTAGCAGTGATGGTAGGATCTTTATGTTTATACCTCAAGGTATAAGGGAGTTGTTTTGGATTAACCTTTTTAGACTTTGCTCCTGGTTTTGAAGTCTCCACAGGTTGACTCCTTTGAGAAGCCTCACCCGATGCTCCTGATTTTTTTAAAATTTCTGCAACAAAACCCAATATTAGATCCACAAGAAGTATGAAAAATCAGGTCAGAGATCTCACCTTTCATATACCTACTTCACACTTCGTCAAAATTTCATACTTATTGGAGGCGGGACCAAGCAGAAGAACACTCCTAGAAATCTTTAAAGTATTGTTGGGGTCGGGACCAGAATGGACATTGGACTCACAACAAACCATATAGCAGGATTGGAGACGGAGTCAAAATAGTAATCGGGACCGGGATCAGAATGGAACTCAAACTTGATACAATGAAGAAGTTTCAATTTTATATCCTGGTCTGCTTCTACTTCCGACAAAGTGAAAGATATTTTGATTATTTATAATTCATCGAAAGTGGGCTCGAAGACGGATCCAAAATCCATTGTGAACAAAGGTTCGAGAACAAAATCAATCCTAGATCCGACTCCGGTTAAAACAAACATGACGTCATTAGAAATTTCAATAGTAGAATGAATGACATCATGGCCCAAAAATGAGGTCACCTGACAAGCCAAGGAGGCTTAAAATAGCCACACCAAAACATCCCCCTTACGATCGAGGGGAAAAATAGCAACTAGGGCACAATTTTAAAACTAACAGGGATGCACAAAACCCTAGTTTATTAAAACCTTTGACTTAAACAATTATGGCACAATTTAACCCTAGTCAAAATCAACGAGTCGACACAAAAAAGGATCGGTAGGTAAAGTAATGGATCGAAGGACACCATAAACCAGGTAATAGATGATCAACACCCCCAAAAACCTAGGGCACAATAGTATGAGCATGAGAAAATGACTGTTGCAAAGCAAAAACAAACGAGAAATAGACAAACAGTAAACAAAAACAAAAACAAAGAAAGAACCGAAGACAAGAAAAAAAAAACAAAACAAAAAGAAAAGAAAGCAAAGCAAACAAGCAAGGAATCGAACAAAAAGAGTCACGAACCTCATGAAGAATGATAGACCAAACAAACACAACCAACAACAAAAAATAAAACAAAGAATAGAAACCCTACCTCGAAACACAATCCAATAGGTCAACTCCTGATACGAATCCACACACAAAATGCTTGACCTCTGATTGAATCGTGCTCCCAAATTCTCTACCTCAACTCTAGTTTGATATTACTTGTTAAACAATAATAACAACTAGTGAGTTAACCTTAATTAAGGTTAAAATCCAATAACATACATGTGAGGTACCTATAATTAATGTCATTAATGCGGCAGGTCAGACGCAGAATCGTGGCGGGAACAGGCACAAGACTATTGTGCGACCAAAGTAAAGTTAGAAAGTAACAAGAAAGGCGGGAGCGTAATCAAAATGAGAACCAGGTTTGGAAACTTTGTCCAAGTTCTGATTTTGGTTCTGTTTCTATAAACAACGAAGAAAAGGAAAGAAAGAACAAGAAAGAAGACACCCAAATCGAGACAAGGTAAACAACATCAATCCCAATTCCAAACAAACAAACCAAAAAGGCGAAGGCATAGGTGAGATGGAAACAAAGTTTGGAACTTTGTATAAATCCTAAACTTAATATCCATTCTGGTTCCATTTCCATGAATGGAAAACAAGACAAACCAAAGAGACAAACAAAGCAAACGAGATTAGAATCGAAGAGGAGTCAGGAAATGAAACTCAAAATGAGTTTCAAATCCAAATTTCGTTTCGGTTCCAGTTTTGATAGAACAAAAGAAAACAAAGAGTTGGAAGAAGAAAAGTTCCAAACTTTGTTGAAAAACAACCAAGGATAGAAAACAAAAGAGGAGGACCCATTTTGACCAAGGCAAAAGATGGGGTGGTTATGGAAGGCATAACACCTCTCTCTCCTTTTCTCTCTCTCTATCCTTCTCTTGATCTACCTTCCTCTATCTTTACAATTCTCTTTAAGGGACCCTCTCTCTCTCCCTTCATTGGAATTGGATGGTGTATTATCATGGTTTTTATTTTATCTATTGGTTTAAAAAGAACAAATTGCATTTTAACTCTTGTTGCTTTAAAAATAATGACTTGACTTGCATTATTACTCATTGGTTTAAAAATAACAACCTTGCATTTTCACCTTATTGGTTTAAAAATAACAACCTTGCATTGTCACTCATTGGTTTAAAAAGAACAAAAACCTTGTATTTTCACTCATTGGTTTAAAAAAACAACAACCTTACATTTTCACCTCATTGGTTTAAAAAGAACAACAACCTCGCATTTTCACAAGAATTGGTTTAAAAAGAAAAACAACCTTGCATTTTTACTCTTTGGTTTTAAAAAAAAACTTCTATTTTCACTCATGTTGGTTTAAAAAGAACAACTTTCATTTTTATTCATTGGTTTAAAAAGAACAACAACCTTGCATTTTCACTCATTAGTTTAAAAAGAACAACAACCTTGCATTTTCACAAGAATTGGTTTAAAAAGAACAACAACCTTATATTTTCACTCATTGGTTTAAAAAGAACAATAACTTGTATTTTCAGTCATGTTGGTTTAAAAATAACAACTTGCATTTTCACTCATTGGTTTAAAAAGAACAATGTAGCCCTGCATTTTCACTCATTGGTTTAAAAAGAACAACTTGCATTTTTACTCATTGGTTTAAAAAGAACAACTACTTGCATTTTCACTCATTGGTTTAAAAATAACAACCTTTCATTTTCACCTCATTGGTTTAAAAAGAACAACAACTTGAATTTTCATGAGCATTGGTTTGAAAAGAACAATAACCTTGCATTTTCACTCATTGGTTTAAAAAGAACAACAAACTTGTATTTTCATTCATTGGTTTAAAAAAAACAACAACCTTGCATTTTCATCTCATTGGTTTAAAAAGAACAACAATCTTGCATCTTCACATTTCATGGGCTAAAATGAACCACAAATTGCATTTTGTTTTGTCTTTCATGTTAATTATGCCTACTTTGTGGGTGTAGTGAAAGTATCCTCTCCCCTCGCCACTTTGTGGATCTTGAGTGTAAGAGAAATTATTCCATATTATCTTTTCTTTTCTATAAGGGCCTACTAATTGTTATCTTGGTCTACCATCGATTGGTTAGCACCCTTTTTCCTAGCCCCAAAAGGTTTGAATCCCCTTAGTTTTATTTAGCATACCTTTTAATCTTAGTAGCATATCATAAATGTTAGTCGTAATCTCATTTGGTCTCATGTTGCATATCATATCCTTAAATGGTCACAAGGTCATTATCATCATTATCATATCCTTAAATGGTCATAAAAATACAATAAAAAAAAAATAGTCACCCTGATGAAAACCTAGCAAACAAACATCTTGGTGACAACAAAAAAAAAAAAAAATAGAAAAAAAAAGTAAAGAGAAATAATTCATCCAATAGTGAAAACCACTTTGGTGGTGATTTGGATAAGTAGCATGGTCAAAACCTAGCAAATAGGCACCATGTGTATTCAATCTTTGCTCTATCGTCTACCATCATTCTATCTAGTTTTTCACCTCCATCTACCTATCCTTTACTTATCATAATAAAGCTTTTTCATCCTTCTCATGGCCTGAGAATCATTGACATTTAGCGTCCTTCACTTTTCATGACCATCCTTGGCATCCATCAATTTCCTCACCCATAATAAGTGGGTCGTATACCTGATTGGGGGAATTCCTTGACCTACGCCTTTATGGGATCCTACACATGGTATCAGATTTTAAAACGTCAAAATCCAAAAAAGATCATAAAACATCAAAAATCCAAAAAAATCGTAAAACATCAAAATCTAAAAAAAGTCATAAAACGTCAAAATCCAAAAAAAAATCATTAAATGCCAAAATCCAATAAAAAATCATAAAACATCAAAATCCAAAAAAATTGTAAAACTTTAAAAACTTCAAAAATAGAGTTTGTGTTAGTCCAAGTCCAGTCAAATTGCGTTGTCTTAGCACATTGCTACATAGGCAAATCCATTTTTTGATGAGTCCCTGAGGCACTAGGTCTAGTTGGTCTTATCTTTTTTATTTGTCTTTGGTCGTATTACTAGCCACCTCGAAGATGTCCCAAGAAGAATTTAGAGGAGCGATGATGGATCATGACCTCTTTTCTTTTGATCGTTGCTTGTGGTTTGTCTTGACAAAATACTAGGCAATCTTATCCTTAGTATGAGTCATGGCATTCCTTGTTTGTTGAGTGTCTATTTTTTGCAAAGGGATAACATTGCACAGCTTAGTCTATGTTATACCATGGTGTTTATTGTCCATTTTCTATAATTTTATCGCTCGATGATGATAAACATGCAAGTTGACATCTATTAAGAAAGAATATCAATCTCATTTGATTTGACTAACACCAAATTGACATCCATCTTCTCCATGATAACATGTATCTTCTTCATGCTCTCGCCTTTCCTTTCTGTGATCATCCTGATGGCATCCTTTGACACACAAAAATATCTTGCATACTTAATCATGTTAGAAGCATATAGGCATCATCATAAACATATTAGGCCATCCATATTACATCTGAAAATGCAAAAACATAGATAAAATCATAAAGAATCATACATGTATCCATGTGTCATACCATCCTGCATCCATAAACCATCAGTATACATCTCATAAAACACATATTGCATACATTTTATTACATATCACATCACATCTACATATCCAAAACAAAATCATATATAATCATCGCATTTCATATACATCATCCATAATGATGTTCATTATCCATGATATCACTGCATTTATCCACATCATACAAATCTATATTGCATTGGTATCATAATCATAAAGTATCCATGACATCATAAGATCATATAAACATCACATATGTGTCTATGTAAGCATAATAATCATATAAAACCCATCATGCATATAACAATACAATCATGTGCATCATCCATACATCATAAAATAGAAAAGCATATATAAGCATAAACCATAAATCATTGTCCATAATGTATCATAACATATAGGACCATCTCATAAGAATAGAAGTGCATAACACCATAGCATCATAATCCATCACATCATAAAAACATGCATAATAAATAACACATCACATAGTCACCACCAAAATCATGCATCTCACATATATATCAAAACTAATAAATGTCACATTACAATATTATAATGATCTAAAAAATAGAGCTCATAAGCTCAATGAACATAAACATATTAGTGTCTAAATGCATATAAATCAAAGTAAGCAAGTCGATGCTCCCCTTGTCACCTGATGGGGAAGGACCTATGGATGGTTGCCTATCATGCCGTTGTTGTGACCCTAAAGCCTTGTGTCTTGGTGGTCGCTAGTATGGAGAAAGTTATGGCTGCAAAACTCCACCACTGCTCTATCTTTGTCTCGACTGAGACCTACTTTGTGAGTTTCTCTCCACCTGTGAAAATATGGGCTCTCTATGCTCGAGGGAACCTCTCTCTTGTATAGATCTCTATAATACTCCTCTACCCTAATCGCACTTTGTAACTCCCATACAATATCTATTTTTGAGCCACCACATTTACTCATGAAATTAATAAAGGTATGCTCTACACATTGGGCCCTGATGATAGCCATGTCTCTCTCCACCTCGAGTTGTTGTACTTCAACCTGTGCTACTTGTAGCTATGCCTTTAGCTCTACAATTTTTCCATCCACTGGCTAGTTCACCCCCTCCACCTCCATCACCTTAATGATAGGGATCTCCTCCAATGCCTCCTACATGACCACCCTCTCTCTTTCCTCCTAGTCATACATCTCCTCATCTCACCCCACCTCCTCAACCTCAACATATACACCAATGTTAATCTTTGGCTACTCCCCTTCTTGTCTCTCCTTTTGATGAGGAGGTGCATCTTCCTGTCCTACAACCACTCCCACTTCCACATCTACTTTGACCTCTCCCTCCTGATGAGGGGCCTCCTCTACTTGTCTACCTCCATCTCGCCTTAGTGGACAAGGTGGTAATCCATCCCTGCCTCTCCCATCCTAGCCTCCACTATCTCCTATGCCTCTCCCTCCATCCCCTTTATCTCCATCATCCCCTCCATCCTCTCCTCTATCTCCTCGTCCTCATCCTCAGCCCCGTAGCCCTCTCCTTAATCCCCTTCTTTGTATCTCAATTGACACAGGTTGATCAAGATCTATCAATGGTATGGGCTTGTGTTGTACCCACCAAGCAATATAATCAAGTGTGGTCCTCGTATCTGTGACCTTTGGCCTTGCTCTCCACTATACAGGTTGTAGAGCATCAATATCCAACTTTGTTGTCGCAACTAGAATCATCAGACCCCATGGTTGTATCTCTCAATTGGATTGAGAAAACTTTGCAGTGTTGATTGGTAAACCCTGCTCCTCACCAAACTGATGGTGAACCTGCTCTGGAAAGTATCTCTCTATAATGTATTGGGATTAGACAGTGCATCCAATCAAATACTGGGTCTTCCGGCAGCAAGGCAGCTGATTATCATCGTCAGCAAATGAAGTGCAATCCTTGTAAGGTATAAATGTGAATGCATCCAATAAGTCAATGGTGTGCCTCCAGTAACCAATGTCACCAACATGGGCTTGAGTCACATTTCCTCCATACATGACATAAGGTAAACCATCACTAAGCTACCTCTAGATTGGCAAACAAAACATTGCAATGTCTATCAGACCTACACCATCAAAAGATTCGTGTCACAACTCATACTATGTGCCCCATGGTAGGCGATATCGTGAAACTAGAAATAAAGCATCGCTAACATGCATGGTCCCCAAGCATAAACCACTCCTCGGGTGAGAATCACGATTAGAATCTCACCCCAACTAATTGAAAACCCATGTCCCCAGTGATCAAGGCACACAACTCCACCAATCACACTACACAAGACAATGATAAACAACTCATACTTCTTCATGAGTACATCCTAGCAAATCTTGTACTCCTCTACACCCTACTTCGCAACATCTACATGGTTAAAAGTATCCACAATAGCGTTGTATCCTAGATTTGGGTTGTAAGATACGTGCTCTCCATGAATGGGAAATCTGAGAATGTACCACACATCCTCCAAAGTCATTATAACCTCTTCTATTGGCAAATAGAAAGAGATAGTGTTTAAGTGCCATCGCTCGGCCAATGCAGTTAGTAGACCTCTATTATCTTGAATCACGGGCATGAAAGTTGTAGTATGATCTCAGGGACAACAATCGATCCCTCTAGTCATCATGTATTTGTTGACGCAGTCTAAAGCTCGACGGTCGACTCTCTCGTGTGTAAATAGGGTCAAGAGGAATTTGTGATCATAAATGAACACATTATGTCAATCATAAATCCTAAGTCAACCTATTTGACCTTGGTTGCAAATAAAATTTTACTTAAATTGGGGTAAAAATTTAATTAGGCAAATGCGTCGCACTATCCAGCATATGTTTTTCACTAGAGTGAAATGCATCACTTTATATGCAAATGCGGTTCAATTTTGTAAATGTGCCATTCAAGCCCACAATTGCATCTCAAAATCACAAATGTGACTCAAAACCACACATGTGTTGCTACATCCTACACTTGCATCAAATTTCAATTGCATTGTGAAAAATCAGTTGTGTCTTAATCCTATGCACTTGTGTCACAGTAAGAAAATGCGACGAAACCCAGTCACTTGTGGTGCACGAGATAACAGATGGGGCGAACGAGGTTCATTGCATCTATTCTCCCCCTTTTGGATCCCTAAA
>CM021101.1:755368946-755483918 GCA_007115665.2 Sequoiadendron giganteum
GAGAATTCAATATGTTGAATGGAATTTTCCTATTTTTGAAAAGATTGAAAGAAGTTGATCGTCGTTGACTATGTGATATTTTTGAACTATCTTATATAATAATATGATCTGAATGTTATTGATGAATTTTGCAATTGCAAGTGTGTGTAGTTGCAAGGTGACAGGTTGAAGGACGAGAACACACTTGAAGAAGGATCGTTTAGCTGGATCAAACAATTAGCTAGACGGAATCTGGGTGCACACACCACATAATGGCATGATATATGCATTTGAAATTTTATATAGGAAATTATATTAAGCTCTAAAATGACTCGATGATTAGAAATATGTGCTGGTGAAACATAAATTACGTGGAATTTATATTTAAATGTCAATCTTGAGCTTGTGTTTTGAGAATTTAGAGGAAAATGAAAGTGAGATTTGGCATGCGAACAAATGTATGAATTTTAATTATGAACTTAAACATCATTGTTTGAAATAAAAATGAAAGTACGTTCTTATTTAAATGATGAATATGTACATGAAAACATTTATATGCAAATACACATATATATGTGTGTGTGTGTGTGTCGAGAAGATACAAACAAGTGAATGAACTTGAACATAAATATAAAAGTATATATACTGATATATATAAATATATATAAGTATATATATAAATACCTCTTAATAGTCAAACTTGAAACCGATAATCACCATTATCGAATTCATAAAATTTAAATGAATCGTGAGAAAATCCCAAGAAGGTCGTGGTCTGCCATCGATATTAGAGTATGGAGCAGAAAAATCATTAATGCCCATTATCATTTGAAACAACCCCTTAGTGGAGGTGCAACGAAATGAAGGAAAGTTTCTATTCTTGAGGGATATAGCAACACCAACACACAGTGAACGGGTTGTTCAACAAATCATTGTGGAAAAAGTCAAAGGAAGATCTTCATTTTCAGAGGTATTTGGTGGTTTTTCATTAAAATGTTGCTTTTCTATTCATTTTATATTTCATCTATTATCCATGTATAGTATGAATTGTTACATTGTCAATTCTATTGATTTGAATAAAACTTGTTAATCAAACTTCATATGCAAGTTATATGAATTGGGTTTGTGTTCTCTGACTATAAGCATGGCTCTATTGTTTTTTATTCTATACTCAGATTGTTGTGCATGTATCGCCAACAACTTGGAAAGCCAAATGTGTATTACCTTGTAGGATTTTAATGTCACCATCCTTGTGCACAGGTTGTATGTAAGCTATTTATATAACTCATCACATGGCTATCGAGTGATCCAAAAGGCCTGTGATTGGAGCGATGTGATTATAAATTAATACCACCCTTTTAAGGGTAGGCTAAATCTATCACAAAAAGATCATGATATGTATTTTATTTTTCTTAATATTACCCATTTGATGGTCGCCCATATGATGCGAATCCATCACCCTCGATCTTGCATCAAAGGGTATTTCTAATGTTCTTTTTTGCCTCATCGCCAAGGGAGATAGTGGGATTATATTTCCCAACATTGTAATATGGGTTTGTGTTATTTATTGCAGATTGTAAAAACCCTGTTATGTCGCAGAGACATTATGGTTTCATGTTGCCAGTGCTTAAAGGATAAAGGTTGAATGATGAATTTGTTCCTTTGATTTGTTTGCATGTGTATTAGTGTAAACCATTGTTCACCATGAATGAAACCCATATCATCCTTGGGGTGATTACACCCAAGTTGAGGGTAGGCATTATGGTTACGACCTCAACCCCATGTTCTGAGTAACAATCAATGACTGTGGTTCATTCTTAGTACGTCTAAAGTATATTATGTTAACTTAATGAGGGTTTTTAACCTAAGCCTAGTTGAGATTCATCCCATGATTCTAATCATTTTATCATTATTGAAAAATGGTTAGCATGTCATTTGAGGTCTTTTAAATACCTTCCAAAAGTTAATAACTACTTCATTTACTTATCTTTTTAAATGAAGTTTTATATACAACTAATTAGAATGATAAAGCTTGGATTAACAAAGCAATAGAAACTTGGAGTTATAACTACAAACTATTGCAAACTGCATCGTTTGATATAAACTATAACTATGTAGCTGTAAACAACATTGTACTATTGTAAATAGTGAATGTTCTATTGTAAATGACTTTGTTTTGTTATAAACTGTAATTGTTTAGCTAAAAACAACATTGTATTATTGTAAATAGTAATTGTTTTGTTGTAAATAAAATTGTTATAAATAGTGAAAGTTTTATTTGAAAACAATTTATTCTATAATTTTTTAGCTAAAATAGCATTGTTCTGTTATAAACTATGAATGCTTTACTTAGAACAAAATTTTTTTGTTATAAACTATGAACGTTTTACTTGAAAATAGCTTTGTTCTATAATTGTTTAGTTGAAACAAAAAATTTCTGTTATAAACAATAAACGTTTCATATGTATACAACATCATTTTATAATTATTAATTGTAAACAATATTGTTCTCTTATAATGGTGAGTGTTCATTTGTAAACATCATCATTTGAATATCATAGCTTGTATGATGCAAACGAAACAACAATATGTGATAAACTGTTAATACAAACTTGTTCTAGTTTCATTTATTTCTTGAATTCCTGACAAATGAAACATCAAAATGAAACATTATCTAAATGATAACAATCTAATTTAATAGTTTTTATTTCAGAATGTATGCACAAATCAATAACTTAAGTAGGCATATATATGTGTATGCACATAGACATTCATCTATGTACATACACATACTTGTGACATACATTCTTTTATTTTCTTATTTAAATTTCATTCTTAAATGAGTAATGATTTATGTTGAATGTATCCATGGGTCATGTGTATGATATGACTGAATGATGTATTGAATAGTTCCATTTAAATCATGTGTTGATTTTCTTTCCTTAATGAGGAAATAAGTAGTTTGATCTACTATTTTATATAGATGTGAAGAATATTCTTTTATTTGAATAGAACAATGACACCTAAGTAGACTAGAGCACCTCAGGGTAGATGCTTCTAGAGGGTAGATAGTTGTTATGAATTATTTGTATTGTGGAAAGTTACCTTTCGAGACGAGTGCCGAAATGGAGATCAAAGACTATAGGTTTTTGCTTTGCCAAAACTATTGTTTGTTGTTGCAACAGTATTCTTATGCTTGGCCAAGCAATTTAGTTCATTATGTATGTATGGACTTGTGATAGCACTCTCTGTCATTCCTAGCATAGATCTTACATTTTATTTTCTAATTTGTAGATAGAAATGCATGTTGATGTATGGGTACAGACTAGATTCCAACTTACAATTTTTTCTCTTGATAAACTTTCTATGTAGGGTCAGGTACTCTTCAAGTTGGAATAATTCTAAGGAAGCATAAGCTTCATGGTTGGGTGATAAATCACTTCAACCATGTTCTCGTCCACCAGTGCAGGTGAGCGTCAAGAGGAACCTTGGATGTTTACAAGACTATCTTAGTCTATTATGTAACTCGATGCAAACCCTGATGTAAAAGTTGTACATTGTATTGACTGTGTGGCTTATGAGCCAAGTCAAACTTAGATATTGTAAATGAAATTCAAATTGAATATATATCTTTGTCTAATTTTAATTAGACATGTGTTGCTATGATTGACTATAACTACTTAGTTATGTCTTTTCAATTTGGATATATTCATTTGTCAATTGTAATAATGTTAATTAAATAATAATTTAGGATGGGTTATTACATTTGGCATCAAATCTTAGGGTTAAACTCGAGGCCTTTTGAGTCTACCATAGCCTTGACAAGGGGATAGTTGACCCTTGACCAAATTTAGTTGTCTTGAGAATTGACCGAACCTAGATTGAATGTAGGTATGGGAAGGTCAAAGGTAGGATGAAAGAAAGGGAAAACTGTTAGAACCTCACATAAGAAAGGCATAATGGAAGAAAAATCTAAAATATAGGTTCAACCAAAGATTCTCGATGATGAGACTCTACCTCAAGCCCTCACACAACAAAAGCTAGAGAGAGGCAATAAGATTGAGGAGAAGTGAACACCTAAGATAAAAAAATCTTTCCACAATCAAGGACTTTCCTCTAGGGTGTGGACCTAATGCACCCTTGTTAACTAGGGAGGAAAAGGAGAGCATATTATAAATAAAACATGATGATATTTTTGATTTGTTCAAAAATAAATCCAAAATATGTTTTTCAATGCATGAATGTGTATGTCCTTGATGAATGAGTGATATATGCATGTGTATGTAATGAAATGTAGAATAAGAACGTTTATTCGTAGAACCCAATTTTAAGATGCGATAGACATGAATGTAATGCAGGTTAAGTGTGAGACAACATGGTGACCACTAGGCAAGAGACGAGTGGTAGTGGGTCAAATAATAGACCTAACAAGAGGTTGGAACAAATCCTAGAGCTCCTAAATAGGCAAGATGCTTGCATGGACCACATAGAATAAGAGGTCTAAGTGGAACGCAAGGTCTGGGACCACAGGAATGCAAAATTCAATCAAGGAGATGGTGGTCCAAGAGTAGGCCCACGAGGTCGAATTGAGGAAGAGATTGGAAAATATAAGGTGGTCATGAGAGTAATCCAATCTTACATGCTTGAATGCTCACACATGTGTGATCAAGTGAGTGGATTGAGGTGAAATGATCACACATTTGTTATTGTTAAAGGAGAATTGGACACTTGTCACATGATAGCGAGTTTCAAATTTTAGGAATTTAAAAATAGAAGAAATATTAGCAAGGGCTAATGAAGCTTAGTCAATTAATCAAGGGTAAATTAATAATGAGGTTCAAAAGAATTAGAGATGGACTAAGGTTTATTAATTAGTTTGATTTAATTAATTAACCCTAGGGAAGAAGTGGCAAAGTAATTAATTAAATAATAAGTCATTTAATTAGTTATAATAATTAGTACTAATTAAATAATAAATTATTTAATTAATGACAAGAAAGTGGACAAGTGGTAAATTATGAGAGTAATTAACTAAATAATTATTTGAGTGGGAAATAAGTAGTTAAATTTGATGTGTCTATATTTTGTCCCTCTTTGATATGATGCCATGACTAAAAGAAATGGTGTTGTGTCAAAAAATGACAATATGGCCCGATCGATTAGAAGAAATGATGAAGAGAATATGGTGAGATGATGCCCCCTCAAGAGATCACCCAAAAAAAACATCAGAGTGAACTCTCAAAATGAATAAATGAAGGTGAAAATTGGATAGAGGATGATAAAAGAGGATCAATCGAAGAAAATAAAAATAAAATGGATAAAGGATGAAGAAATGGAGAAGGAAAGAGTGAAATTGGTGAAACATTAGGGCCTAGACCCTTAAATTAAGGTGTGAGAGGCCTATAAATAGGGATAATGGGTGTGAATAGTTCATTTTCACCCTAAAACCTTAGGAGATTAGATATTAGATCACATGGAGGAGCTAGGAGATGGGAAATATTCCATGTCACACCCACCAAGTAGAGAAAGTGAGACAATACAAGGGATAAACAAAAGCAAGAACACCGATATGCACCAAAAATTGAACAATTAGGGTAGTTTAGGATGTGATAAATGTGTGGTGAAGTTGGAAAAATGGAAAACAAATTATCTATAAATTAATGCTTGCACTGACAAGATTAGATCTTATGCAAGCTAAGTAATACTTGCATGGGTAGAATAGTGCTTGCACTCATAATAACACTTATTAAAGAAATGCCTCACTTATGATACTAAAAGGTCACTTTGACTAGGAAAGTGGTGCTTATACAATTTAGTGCTTGCATGGTTTGGGCAAACTAGGCTAGAATTTGGCTTTGAAAGGACTTGACAATGTGGTTTATATGGGTGCATGAGTGATTTTTGCCTCTTTAGTCACAAGGAGCTATCATTAAAGAATTGGAGAGTAGAGAGATTATTGCTACTAATTTGGTTATACACCTTTAAAAAATAATTTCGACTATGGCTTTGATCCTTTGGCTATTGATCACACTTCTAGTGTGGACCATGATTTTGAGGAGAATTTTAGCTAATTGAACTTGGGTGTTCTAACAAGTGATTTTGTTCTTTAGCCTTCTTTTCCATATCCTCCACCTTTTTTTGCATTCGATGATGCATGTGTTATCACATTTGGCCGCTTGTGACTTAGTGTAGCAGGATCTACACCGTCTTCCAAATATGGATACATGGGATGAGTACTTGACAAATATTAAAAGTTTTTTTGTTGAGTCTCACATTTTATATTTGTGAGACACCATTTATTACATACATCATCTACTTAATTGAGATGATTATTCTTTAGTTATTGTAAGGGAACACTCTGACCCTTTTGTTCATTATCTACATGATCACTCTTCACAGTTTGATGTGAGTGTGGATAATTTTGTACAACATTTGGAGGAGGATTCTTTGACTTCAGAGGAGATGTATTATCCTTTGGACTGTGTTCTACATTCATCTATACTAGATTCTAGATTGTACTCTTCAACAATGTGGCTTAGAATGCCTATTTGGAGTGGGTCAAATTTTAGCATCGACATGGAGACACTTGAGCATAGTTCAGTGACATCACACATCATCCTTCTTCTCGCGTCTTCCTTTCAAGAATGGGAAGACATCCTACATACCATCTTGGTTTTGTTTCTTCCTAAGGGGAGGAAAGTTGTTCAACTGTATTGGATCATCTTCAATAGTCAATTTCAAGCATCTACCATAATTTTTGAAGACTCTATATTATGAATGGGTTGCATGGTATCTCTTCTTCTCTCTTATGGGGGGGTATTTTTCCTTGCATGGGGCTTTGTCCTTATTATTCTTCATTGAGAGAATTTTAATTTTATCTTCTAAGAATAATTTTTGTCCCACTAGATTTTACCCTTCTTAATGTTTGTGAGAGATTGCATTTGTACATGGGTACCTAACATGGCTAGTAGCCAAGACCCACCCTTGCATCATTTTCATAATAATCTACTACCTAAGTTGCACTTAAGGTGGGTGTTGGTGTAAATACTTATTTTACCTATCTAGTTCACTTATAGGTCCTATTTAAATTTAAATTTTACTTAGATCATAGGAATATTTCTAAAACTCTTAGGTGTTATGTGATATTATCTTATCTTATCATGTCATTTAATACTTGTTTCTTAGGTCATTAAATATTTTATGAATTAGTTGTCTCATGGCATATTAGGATTAAGACACTTTTCAAGATCTTGTCTAATGCTATGTCTCACCTTGGCTATATAACCAAGGGGTTCTTATTTTCATTCCATTGAATTCCAATTCCAATTAAATTCCATAACAATCCTAAGTATTGTGTATTGATCATATTTGATCTAATATTATCATGCGTCCATTATAGCAACTATGCTTTTACTTTTCTCTCATGTAGAAGGTTTATTTTGGTTTTGCAAGTGATCTTGGAGGCTTGGGTACTTTAGTGAATCAAGAACTTATAGATTAGATTTGATAATTATGGGAATAATTTCTTAGGGGTTCTAAAGCCAAGGAAAATAAGATGCATAGATGAGATGAGTGAGCTATTTTTTATTTGTGGTACAATGCAAGAGGAAAATAATGAGTAATAAAAGGAAATAGGGGAATGGTTGGGTAATGGGTAGATCATAGACATGGGAGGAGATGGGGTAAATAGGATACCATACATGGTGAGGGGTTAGGTTTTAGGGAAAATATAGTTAAGAGCACACAATCTATAATCTTTAATAAAAAAAATGACATGAAAAGGGGGATGGGGTGATGTACGAGTGGAAAAGGAATTTATATAATTTGTATGTTTAGAGGATGCATAAATCAAATGAAATCTCAAAGTATTGATTATTTCATCATTATATGGGTGGGTTGAATGCACAAATGACATAGATACTATTGTATGTTGAGGCTAGAGAATGAAAATTTCAATGTATTGATTATTGCATCATTGTATGGGTGATGAATCTAGGAATAAATTGAATATTTTATTGAATTCGTGTATGATGGTTTTGTTAGTTTCTTTCCTCTATGGTATATTCCTAGTATGTGGGAGAAAATGGTGATGAATTAGGATAGGTGGGTGAGAGATGGTATTAATATCAGGGAGATGGGAATGTTTTATTATGTTGGTATGTGGAGAGAAATCCTAGTTTTGATATAACAATGGATGTTATTCACCAAGGTATGAAGACCAATGCGAAGATGTATCTATTGCATGGACTAACACTCAAATAAGAGGTTTCCCCAACACCTACAAGTCCAAATTGACCTTGGTGGATCCAATGATAAGGTAACCAATGAGCACAAGGGGATGCCCTTATACAATGAAGGCATGAGATGAACTTCGTGGGTCATGTGAGGAAAGAACCATTAAGTATGAGGAACCCTCTATGCATACAAGACATTAGAATGGCCTTCATGGGTCTATGTGAAGGAACACAAATCATACATAAGGAAATCCCTACACACAGAAGGTTGATAGCAACCTTGGTGGGTCATTTAAAGGATAACAAACAAGCATGCAAATGACCCTACACACAATAATATTTCTTACTTTAGTGGGTCATGTGAGGGGACAACCAACACACATAAACAAAATGTCATCCCTCACTGTATACCAGTCAAGATACACCATGATATAGAAAGAACAAGTTGGTCATGAGTAGATATAATATGGGTTGAAAGATAAATAAAAATAAAAGAATAGCTATAAAATAACACATACAATAATAATTCCTCATTCCAAAATAGGATTAATGATGAAGGATTTAATTGTTCTTGATGTGGGAAGGACACATCCCATGAAGGTAAGGTTGATTATATATAATATGATGGTGGGAAAAAATAATGGGGATTGTATGTGTTAGCAAGAAATGTGGGAGATCACAAACTAGAGTTATGTACCACAAGTATCTCGGTAATAAAGAGGGATGAGAAGTCAATAAATAATACGAGATCATAAAAGATAAAATATAAATCATGAACAAAAATTAGATTGCATTCATGACATGATATATATATATATATATATATATATATATATATAATATTTAGTCAACTTTCATATTTTAATATACAAGATATTACATTCTCATCATTCCTTTGGGCATCTTGTACATTATCTTCCTTTATTCTTTCTATCTATTCACTTAAAGTACATTTCTTCTATAGTGCATTATACATTCAAATTCACCTAATTAACATAATTTTCTTCATTATCTTTTAATTCCTCAATTTAATTAAATAGTTTCCAATTATTTGATTAAATTCATTATTCTCCTCTATTAATTGAATAATTAATATAATTTGATTAATTCACCAAAAATATCATTTTCTCACTAATTTCTCTTAATTAAATAATTTTGGATTATTTAATTAAAATTCAATTTCCCCTCTTTCCACCTTGATTAAATAATTTAATTCTAATTTTCTTCAAATCCCACTTGATTAAATATTTTTTTAATTTTAATTAAAAATCCTAATTTCCTCTCATCCTCACATTTAAATAATTTTCTTAGTTATTTAATTCACTAATTTTCCTCCAACTTGCATAAAGCATATTCCCTCTAAGAAGGAATACTCCCTTTTTCAAAATTTCTTCTTCCCTCCAAAATATCTAAATGGCATATTCCCTCCAAGAAGGAATATTCCCTTTTTAAAAATATTTTCTTTCATCCAAAATATCTATATGGTATATTCCCTCTAAAAGGAATTTTTCATGATTCAAATTCAAATTTCAGAATATCTTTCCCTCCAAAATAACTTTAACCAATTTTCCATGAAATTAGGGATATTTTGGGCTCTCATTCATTTTCTACCCTTGATCTCCCTGATTCACTCTCAACCATTGATTTTCATCTTCAATCTCCATCGTTGATTAGATATCTACATTTCTATAAACGAATTCTTTATCCTCATCAAAAATTATTCACAATTCTCATAAAGATCTAATGACCTTTTTGAGAGAAAATTGAGCATTAATTGTGAGTCACATTCATCATCTTAGCTTTTGCAACATGGGATATGCACAATTTGAGCAATCCACATCATAAATTATCATAATTCCACTAATGGGATTGTAAGGTTAACATGTTTCAATTATTTAATTATGTTTAAATTGGTTTTCATAGCTTGATTTTGAATCTTTGAATCATTGAAATTCTAATTTCATTAAGTATGGGTGTAATTGATCATTCTTGTTTAAGTTTTTTAGTGTTTTCTAATCCTAAATGCTTTGATTATGCTTTCTAACCATTACCCATTATTATCCTACAAAATTTTGGCACACCTGGTGGGATCCATGTCCCAAATTTAATATTTTGTTGAAGTTTTTTGATGACCTACAAGTTACAAAGATGCTTCTAAGGTAGAACGATGCTTTTGAGACTCACAATGATTCTTCTGTTATAAGTTGGTGTTTATACTAGAAGCTACAACAATGATTTTGATCTAATTCAATGTGTTTTTTGATATCCTTTCTCTTTTTTCTTGTAGGTTACAATGACATGTTTGCATTACAGAGTCACTTTTGACTGTCATTCGACACTTATGTCAATAATCAATGCATATGTCAGAAATACAACGATGTATTTGCCATGTTTTGACACTTCTATTTAGATGCATTTGTTATTTGTTCTTGCAGTTTGGATTGATGCTTCTGTATTTTTACAATGACGCTTTTGTATGGTATAACTTGATGCTTTTGTTTTGTTAGGTTTTTTAAATTCTTTTTGAGTCTTTCATTTTTCTAACCCTAATGTATGTTTTTTTCTTGATTTTTTGGACCTAACACTTGCATAACACGTGGCTTATGTTGGCAGAAAGGTAAACTACAAAACTACAAATGATTTGTTTTATAGGGTTTTATTTAATCTAGCTCTCACATTTGATTTTGGTGCTCCTAAAATGAACAACAAATATCACATTTAGTTTTGGTGCTCCTAAAATTAACCCACAACTATCACATTTGGTTTTGATGCTCTAAAATGAACAACAAATTTTATATTTAGTTTTGGTGCTCTAAAATTAATCCATAACTTGCATATTTCAATTTGGTGCTTAAAATTGAACAAGACAACTACCATCTTTCAATTTGGCGCTCTAAAATGAATAAAAACTTGTATGTTTGGTTTTGATGTTTTAAAAATTGAACCAACAACTTTCATCTTTGAATTTAGTGCACTAAAATAAATTATGTGTCATGTTTGGTAAGCTAGTGGTGTATATGTTCTTTCCTTGTGCTATGTGTGATCTTGGAAATCATAAACAACACTAGTTTGTAATTTTTTTTGTACACCCAAGGTGTGACTATTTGTGTATGCTCTTTCATCATGACTCTAAAGAATGATCTTGGGAATAAAAAGAAGCATCATTACCATTTAATTCAAGTAGGAGGCCTACTTGGGGATTTCATCACCTCAAGGGTGACCTCAACCACATTTTTGAGAGGGGTATATAAAGGGGGGAGAACAAAATTTGTACCCTAAGGTGTGGCTAGCGTCCTTGAAGCCAAGCCTCATGACCCTCGGTCCGTTGAGACATGTATATGTGATGAGAAGAGTGGAGAACCACTTGACTCGAGCATCCATGAACAAGCTCACTATTCAATGGTCCCCCACTACGAACCTTGTTTATTAGTAGCCTTTAACACTTTTTAGTCATTAGCTCAGGGATGATGCAACACACAATATCATGCATGAAGTAACTCATCATGTATTTCCCCTTGTTGCTCGATGACTTATATTCCTTGATTAGGACATTTTCCTTTTTAAGGTGAGAGGTGCAAAGGTGGTACATGGCCTTTGTATACTCTAGTCTTGTGGAGATATTTTCTCTAGCATATGGGATTATCCCAAGTTAATACATTTGATCTACTACTAGCTAGGTTGTGTATTTTTGGTCTCTTCATTTTTCAAATACTTGTGACACCAATTAGTGAGCTTTTGTTAAAGAAGGCTTGCTAACACAACCAATAAAATCCTTGGAGTCAGTATTTTTATGTTACTCTTTGCTGTATTTTATCACTTTCTAGATCAAAAAAAGTAAAATCAATATTCAAACAATAAAAAAAATCAAAACCCTAGACAAATTTAGGTTCTAACTTGCAAAACTCTACCTCTGAGTCACAATGATGTTGAAAATTGAGGTGTTTTTCTTAGCTTAATACATTGTAAAACTTTAATATTTCTGATCTAAATGTGAATTTCCTTTGTTACAGATTCTTTGTGGGTGATTATTTGATTAATCCATTTTACTATTTGTAGAATGTAGACAAAATTTGATAGAATAAGTAGACAGGATATTAGAAAGATTACACAAGCATATACCATGGAGAAAACCCTTTCAAGTAAAAAACTCCACCAAAAATATATCTATTATTCGATCTTTGTAGTAGATTACAATAGCTCCAATTCTTGCTTGAGAATGCCTCTTTTGCCTTCACCAAAAATTCTTCACAACTTGCAATAAAACTGATAATAACTCTCTTCAACTTTCTTGAGATAAATAGGCTTTAATCAACTTTGTAAACTCCGAATGAGTTACAATTACAATGCTCAAACCCTATCCCTAAAAGGTACGCCTATATCTTGCAAGTAGAGTTATACCATGAAGAACAATGCCAAATCCTCAACTTCATCCATTTGGGCATCCCAAACTGAAGTGCTAACTCAAAATTCATTCTCTAAATATCTTAAGGCTTCATCCTCAAAGTAGGTGCCCAAAAGAGGGCCCACTTAACTAAGCCTTCAAAAATATCTCAACATGCAAAGGAGCTAATTCCAAGAAGCCAACTTGGGCGCCCAAGGTGGGTCCAAGTTATTTCTTGTTAACTGAAACATTTCTCAACACCATTCATGCAAAAAAATGTGCATGCATGATCCTCCATCTATTAACTGAAAGTATTCCCTGTTATCTGTTATGCAACTCAAGCTATTAGCCATGAATTCCAAGTTAACTGAAGTTAACTAGCATTCAACTAAAACTAGCTGAAGATAATTGAACCTTAACTGAACTGAACTAAACCTCGTAAACATCACCCATATTTTATAGGACCTCAACATGCATAAATAAAAGTCCCTATTTTGTAGGAACCTAGGATGCATTCTTGAAGTGTATTCAATTCACCAACTAGTTAACTGAACCAAGGTGGATCCCACCTCCCATGTGTGCACCCATGTGCTCCTATTTTGTAGGATCTAACTCCAAGGTGTCCCCACATGCTCCTAACACTTTGAATTAATTAAAAATGCCAATTAACATGATTATTTCATCAAATATTGTTCTCTTCCTAATCCTAGTGTTGTTGAACACATTCCAAGGACTTAGGAGGTACATGAAATAAATAATGTTTAAGATTGCAATTAAATGGCATTCTATTTCCAACAAATGACACATTTTATTGTCATCCTATTACTTCAATTTAGGTCATCACCCTTAAAAAATCTTCATCCCTACCCTAAATTTTTCTAAGTCTTGGCAGTTTTTCACTAGGTTTTGCTAATCTTCGCGAGCATCGCTTGAGTTATCTTAACCCTCTTTTACACTACTTTCCCTTTAAAGCTTATTCATTATCTTGTGTGGGCTAGGTTGTGAAATTTTCATAACTTTTTGAATCACTGTAGGGTGTTGTAAAGTCTTGAGTCTTAGAATTCTAAGTGTTGGTGGTTCGTACCTAATGTTCTATAACTCTCTTAAAATTCTGGTGACGAAGGAAAGATGAAGGATTTTCAAGCACTGTCGGGGTTTATTATAAGTTCTTAAACCATTGGTAGTTCCTGCCAAGGTTTTGTGAACCCCTTATTTCGTCAAGTCAAAGAGCATAGTTCTCAAAATGGGCCAAGGCTTTAAAGGTGTAGGTTTCTCTAACTTTGGCGAATTCTAGGGAAATTTTCAAAACTACCAAAATGAGTGCCAATAATGCAAAATTAACAGTGTAAAATTATAGAGAGTACTTATATGTAGGGAAATCAACACAAGTAATACCATTATCAAATACATATTGAAGCGTATAAAGACTCAAAAATAAATAACACCTAAGTACCAAAAAAGTTTACATTATATTATATTGTATAGTTGGTGTTTACAAAATTTGGTAATGTGTATTAAAAAATTGGGAATTCCAAATTAGTATTTTCAAGTACATAAAACAAACATCAACACATGGATTCCCTTCACCACCTCTTGGAGACCTTTAATTTGGGCTGGTGACAACAAATTCTCATGAGATTGCAAAAATTGAGCAAACAGTCCCATGTCATTTCGCACCAGCCCTGCATGAAGGGGAGTTACTTCTTCTTCAATAGCCTCATGCTAGCTTGCAATCACAATGCATATAGTGTCTCCCACAAGTCTATTCCTAGGGAAGTTACTGAGCCCTTTAATGACAACGTTCACTCTGCATAGGTATTTCAGTTGAACTGGACATTTTGCTGCCCTCATTCCCCAATCGTGTTGTCTAGAAGTACGAATCACATTATAAATGAAATTCTCCAAGATTTCATGGTTATGCACATGATCTTGGTTCAAGAATCTCTCTCCTAGGATTTCATACAATACTTCTTCCTATACTTCACTTTGAATGGTAAATACCTCCCTCAATTGATCTGACAATAGCCTGAAGAAAGGGCTAGAATCGAATTCTTCAATAGCAATGAAGTCATTCTTTGAAACACCATCTCTTTGTGCCCTCGCCATTTTCAAGTTGTCATTTGAATTGGCTAAGTATGGCTATTTCCAGTGAATTTATAGAAATTAAGGGAGGCATATATGAGTTGGATCTCATTGGGACTTGGCAATTGAAAAGACCGTGAGGTGGCATAAGATTAATGCAAATATGATGAGGATTAATTTAAATTTCCAAGTTGTCTCTCTGTCTTGACAGTTTGCATGTGTGAGCATTCTTTAGTGTGGATTGGTCATTTAATACGGTACTTGAAAACTGCACCAATGGTAAATCCAATTGCCATGGGTCAAGATTCTGAATAGGGAATTTTTTGGTGACTTTCAAAGATTGTATTAATGGGAATTTAATCATGATTATCCCTAACCATTAATGCAATTTTATTCATTGGTTTCTAGGGTGGGCAATAAGCTGGCGAGAAAATGCCACTATACTTGGCAACCATTTTGATAACTGCCAATATTGGAATAAACTATTTCCCTATATGTGAGATGGTAACGAATTTGAAATGGTCTAGATTTTCTTGTGTGCATTGTGTTGTAATAGAGGAAGAGGAACAATCTCTATTTCTATTTTCTTCAATTTCATTCATGTTTGTAATAACTTACAATATGTGAATTGTGGATCTTGAATATTATGTTTACCATAACAATTTGTGTATCGAGTGGGTGATGCGAGTGCTTTCTCTATGTAGGACATCCTCCTTGACATCATATTCATTTATTTCAATCGTAGTAGAATCTTGATATTCTTTATTAACGATCATTAATTGTTCAAGTCTTTGTGTTTAAGGGTTCAGGGTCCCTTTAATTTGCTCGCATTAACCCATAATTAATCTAATCACATGAGGGAGTCGTACCTCTAAAATTTAGAGGAAAGTCACAAATACAATTGTGACATTTCCAGAGTAGTTAGTGGTTTTAGCCTGGTGCACTATGGGCAATAGAGTTAATATTTGAGTTATAATTAAAAACCCAATCTATTCACTAACGAATTTTTGGCAGCTCTACTAGGGATCGAAATATAATTTTAAGGACTTTCTACTAGGCCATGCAAAAAAATGGTACTCCCACATGAATTTTTTTTTCCTATACATCAACTCTGTTTGGATTAGATGCAAGTGGAGCAAGAAGACATCATTTCATAATTAAATACACTTTCTTTGAGATACAAAAGGAGTGTCATTGATTATATGTATGCTAACTTTGTTTTGGAGGAAGAAGAGTGAGCCTAATGACCACCAAGACCTATGGTTGAGCATCCCCCTAGGTTGGTGTTTGTCTACTATGATAATCCACATCATTTTCCAAATTAACATCCTAATCAATGCCAAGACCCTCCTCTAGCTCAATTGCCACCTAGGAATTGACCTAGGGGTTTCACCTCCTCTTACTCTACTTTGGAGTTGGTGACTTTGAATAACCCGTGGCTTCAAACCCTTGGGGTAATTATATCAGACAACTAGCCCTGTCTCAATGTAATTCCTTACCATATGGATCAAAATACACTTTCCAATTTTTTTTGTAAAAGACTTACAAGACCCTGAAGAACATATCTTGGCCATGACCGCTATAAGTGGAATCCTAGGAATTTGAGAAGAAGATGTTTTTGTAAGGTTTTTTGTTGAAAACCTAATTGAAAGTGCAACCAAATGGTTCATGGGGCTCAAAAAGGGGTGCATAACTAGATGGAGCATTTTAGAGAAGAAGTTTCTAGGATGGTTCAAAGATGTTGTCAATGTTCCTGCTTTACTTCGACATTTTTTTAGATTGTAAAAGGAGAATCTATGAGGGATTTTGTTTACTGCTTCAATCAAGAGCTTCAACGAATCCCAGTGCCTCATCATCCTAGTAAGGTAATGCAATTTCACATATTTACTTCTACTTTAAATTCTGAGGTTCAACTTATTCTTAAAAGGGATAAAGTTTGTGGGATTGAACAAGCCCAACATGAAGTTGTAAGCATTGAAGATGACTTAGTTTTCATGGGGTTGTGGAAATGATATTATTTTAGGGGGCCTATTTCTATTCATGAATCGTCAATTTGAAAATTTTCAAAATTCTTTGTACATTAATAATCAACCTCTCCCTATTGTGGAGAACATGAATCTAACGATTTTGAGTCCTTCACATTTATAGAGTGATAGGAAGGAAAATGGAAAGAATATAAATCAGGTTTAGAATGCTCAGGTGTATAGTTTAAATATAATTGGAATGGAAGAAGACCTCAATTCATCAAGCAAAGATGAGGATTATTCACCACAGGTAAGACATTCTTTTGTATTGCAACCTATTTTTACCAATCCATTTATGGTTGATATGATTCCTTGTGACCCCTATAGTGATAAAAAAATCAATTACTAGAGTCCTTTTGCATCTACAAAGTCTTTCCTTTTGAAAAATCGAGTTATAAAATTTTGGACACAATGAATGGAGAAAATGAAGATCCTTTTACTAGGGATGAAATGATGGTAAACACTATGAATATTAAACAATTCATCAACTCACAATTTGAGTGAGATCCTATTTAGGTTGGGAATAAAATAGAGGAAGTGAATTGGTGTGTAAATTGAAACCCCCTATTTATTTTTGATGAGTCATTTGAAGTGCAGAATGACCCTCTATTTGAACAATCAATTTTTGTCCTGAAGATGCAATAGTGAGCAAGGCCATTTATTATAAGGATGTTGAATTGATAAAAGACGGGAACATGGTGGATTCAAAGGAGCACAATGATAATGAAATGGTAATTGATGGGATAGAAAATCATAGTGTTTCAATTATAAAAGAAAATTTAAACCCTTTGCATGAATAGTAATTTATCCTGAAGTTTGAGCCATGGGAAAAGATTGGATGCAATAAGGATGACATAGTGCAGGGTCATTTTCCTCACAAAGAGAAGGTGTATGATGATTAGTGGTTATTCAAGGATACGATCTGAGTAGTGAAAATTTCTTCAGCTACATCGACGTTATATGGGCGGTCCAAATATTTTTTGTTCTTTAGGTGTTGTATGGGAAGATGGGATTTTTCCTATCCCGCTCATTCTTTTCCCAACCAATTAATGGCTTCCTATGAACAATCTTGCTTCCTTTATTTTTGGTAGGTTTCACCCTACACTCTACATAGTCTCCTTTTTGGTGTGTCATTTTTGTTGTGCCCAGTTTTGGTTTAGGGTTTTCCCTTCTTTCTCATTGGTTTTCCCATTTTGGTTGAGTTCCTCTCCTATTCATGACTTCGTGCCCAATGGATATAAAACTAGTTTTAAGCATATTTTTTGGTTCCTTTCTATGTCATTTTAGTCCTTGTCCCCAATCAAAGCCACGATTACTTCTATTTTGGTCATTGCCCTTAAAAAATCTTTGCCCCTACCCCAAATTTTGCTAAGTCTAAGTCTTGGCAGTTTTTCATCAAGTTTTGCTAACCTTAGTGGGCACCTCTTTAGTTATCCTAACTCTCTCTTACACCGCTTTCCCTTTAAATATTATTCATTATCTTGTGTGGGGGTAGGTTGTGAAATTTTCATAACTTTTTGAAGCACTAAATGGTGTTGTAAAGTCTTGAATCTTAGAATTCTAAGTGTTAACGGTTTGTACCTAATGTTCTATAACTGTCTTAAAAGTTTGCTAACAAAGGAAAAATGAAGAATTTTCAAGTGCTGGCAAGGTTTGTGATAAGTTCAAAAACCATTGGTAATTTCTGCTAGGGTTTTGTGAACCCCTTATTCTGTCGAGTCAAAGAGCGTAGTTCTCAAAATGGGAAAAGGCAATAAAGGTGCAAGTTTCTCTAACTTTGGCAAATTCTAGGAATTTTTGCAAAACTACCAAAATGAGAGTCAATAATGAAAAATTAATAATGTAAAAATGTAGAGTTCTCATATGCAGGGAAATCGACATAAGTAATACCATTATCAGATACATATTGAAGCATATAAATACTCAAAAATAAAGAACCACCCAAGTACCAAATTTTTTTATATTATATTATATTGTATAGTCGGTGTTTACAAAATTTGGTAATGCGTACTAATGGAAAATTTCACTCTGTGCAGGTATTTCGATCGAACCAGACGTTCTGCTTCCTTCACTCCCCAGTCGTGTCGCCTAGAAGTATGAATCACATTGTAAATGAAACACTCCAAGAGTTCATGGTTATGCACATGAACCTGGTTCAAGAATATCTCTTCCGGGATGTCATGCAGTACTTCTTCCTCTACTTCATTTTGAATGGTAAAGACCTCCCTTAGTTGATTCAATAGCAGCCTGAAGAAAGGTCTAGACTCAAATTCTTCAATATCAATGAAGTCATTCATCAAAACACCATCAAGATTGTGTTTGAACCTCAAGTGTCACCAACTCAACATCAAAATTAAAATCATTTGTCATCATCAATATTTGAATTTCATTGAAAGTACAAAATTTCCTAGTACTACCTCTGAGATAACAAAAAAAATCATAAACTAAAACTAAATTGAAATAAAACATCATCTTGAAATAAAGGACACCTACAAATGTATAAGTACACCGAGACTTGAGCAAACAAATGCCTACAAAGCCTTTAACGTAGCTAAGATTTTTCCAAAGAACACCTAAATATATATTATTAGGCCAATATTGAAGCAACAACATGCACAAAAATGTTTTAAATAGTCCAAGATTAAAGTGAAGGAGGGTGTACAAATTCTTCAAGCAAGCCATGATTAAAGTAAAGGAATACGTAAGAATACTAATGCTAGACTAAAGTAGAAAGGTGTCAATAGATATTTAATTAGAAAATACTGAAGAAGAAGAATGCCTAAAAATGTGGATATATACGTTAACTGACCCATAAATTGAAGAAAAAATCCCAACAAAGGCATTATTTGAACCTAAAAAAATAACTATAATTGTCTTAAGAAGGTCAAGATTGAAGAAAAAAATGCACATAAATGCTTAAAAGGGATGGGATACGAGCAAAATAATTGCTATAAATTCTTTAATTATACCGAAGGTGTTTCCTATATGGATCACACTGGTTGTCTGTGCAGATCAATGGTCAAAATTGTATTAGCTTGATGCAAGATGATAAAAAATAATTGTCTCTCTTCATTTTCCCTCATTGTTTTTTCCTTCTCAAATTTTTGTTTCTCTCATAAAGGCAAATAATGGCACAGGAGAAGAATATTTTGCCTCCTGTAAAGGTAAATAACGATGCGGGTGGTGGAGTGTGTAGAAAATCAATGATTTTTATGACATGACATAAGTATTCAACATCTATTCTTTAATTCAAATTAATTGCTTGCCACTATACTTATTTAACGTACTCCAAGTTTCTCACATGTAGGTGCCAATACTTCATTTTGAATTTTTTTTTAATGAATTAAAAGTTGTTTAATGGGCACTATTACTAGTAGTTGATTTAAAATAAACTAGCACTTGCACCCACAGGAGGTTCAAGGGATTCATCGATAGGATATTTTTCCTCAAAAAGAAGAACTTATGTGTCAAAACTTGTAGATACAAAAGAAATGGTTTTTCAAACAAGTGTGACAATGAAATGGCATACTAAGAAAATATATTAAATGTACCTTTCCTACAATATCTATTTGGTTGTTTACAATTCAATAAGCTCTGCATTACCTATCCATACTTGCACATATTTCACAATAATTTATTAAAAAAAAATCTAGAGAAGAATACAATTTAATTACTTATTAATAAAATTTCTAAGCTCCAAAGAAATGTCTTGAATTCCAAACATGAAAATAAAAATGATGTCTATGCCAAAAAAATATTAAAATATGATAGAAGACCAACTCATGCACCTAAATTTGGGTTTGGAGATTCATCCATCCACATCACCCTCCATCATACCAAGGACATTGTCTCTTGACCCTATGGGGGCCTACTACCTTGCCTACTACCTTACCTATAAATGAAGGAAAAACTATTTAATAACTTCTATAAATTCAATTTTAAATAATGATTTTAAATATTATTTTACAAATTTATGTGATTTTAATGCTTAGTGATTATGTCAACTTTTTTCTAAAGTCCAAGTCCAAGCTAAATAACAGGCCTACCTACTTTTTGTTGAATATGAGTTTTTGAACCATGGTCTGTTGTTTTCTTCATTTGATACAAATTTAAAACAATTTTCTACACTCACATTCTTCTAGCTCTCTTGAAAATAAAACATAAAAATATAGTTTACGATGTTCTTGTGGCTACTTACTTCTATCATCAAAGGCATAAGATTTCCACAATTCATATCAATGAAATTTTACCACTTTTGAATTAAACTGTGCATTGGTGGCTATTTACCTCTATGATTTTTTCTTTGTTTGTGTATGCATGAGTAAAGAAACATATAGTGGTTACATGTGGAAGGAAAATTCAATGAAAACACTAATTAGATTTGCCATAAAGTTCAATAAATTATGATGTTGGGCTTCGAAACATTTTCCCATATCAAAAACAATTACTCTTATATATGAAACATTGAATCCATGTTCCTATATCTAATACAATATAAACAAAATGTAAATTAGTATCAATAATTTTGTTGGATTTTTTCATTGTTAGTGGGCTTCTTGCCACAAAAGCTTGGATCTTGCACCAAAACTTTGCCTTCTAAGGCTCTCAAGTCTGCATCAAAATCAAGGCTTGAATTATGATTTAATTGACAAATAAAGCAACCAAAAAAGTCACATGTTTAAGTCCTTGTATTCAAAGACATCAAGACACTTAATGATGAGGATCAACAAGAATTGGAGTTATTAACAACAACAATTCAGCCCACAAAAATTGCACCCATTGACACTACGTCATACATGATAATTTACCTTTGTCAAGGAATCAAAAGCCTCTTAACAATACTTTCCTCACTTTAAGCCCCTGGACAAACTTAGCATAAAATAAGTAGGATAAGTTTGCCAATTTAACCCTCATATAAGCATGAACCAGAGAACACCATTGACATCACAGTAAAAATTTCAAATCCATCAGTAACCATCAAATATTATTTCAAAATAAAAGATTCATATATACAAATTTAATTCTACATCTGGGCCATTTAAAGGCAATTAAACATCTATTTTTACATAACTCTTCCCTTTCATTAATAAAACTACATACTAACGTATCTAAAATGTTGCATTATTTCACCTTAGCATCCATGCTTTCTAATTCACTGTCACACCCACATGACACATATCTAAAATGCTACATTATTTCACCTTTGCATCTTGGCTTTTCGTTTCATTATCACACCCACATGACTATACCCAATGTTGTAATTATCTCATCTTACACATTCTCACCCCATAACAGGTATCTCATTTTTGGGGTTCTTCTCATTATTGTTCATTTATTAGAGCTAGAAATTACCTATATCTCCTTTCTCTTAGTCCAATTAGAATAGATTGGTTGAGCAGAGCAAGTCTATAAACAATGATCTTGGAGTTTCTCTATTCACTGTACCTCAAAGACCAGCATATTAATCATTATAGAGTACTCTTTTTTTCTACTGCAACATGTAGATCAACAACAAATGTGTGAGGTCCCAAACTTTCATAAAATGAACAAGCTAAAATTAAAGAAAAAATCCACAATAAAATGGGAAGAATCACAACATGTCAGAAATAATTTTCTCTAACGAAGAATTTAGAGCTAATTGACGCACATATGCTGGTGCAAATTTAAGTCCTAAAATGCTAGTATAGACACATAACAAAGGATTCATTTTATAATCAAAGAGATATACTTCACGGAACACATGGAATCCTTGTTGGGAATTTTTCTCCATCAATGGAAAAGACAATGAAAGATTACCATTATAACAAGACATCGTTTCTATCAATATTCACATGTCAACCCAAAGGAATCATTACCAATACCTAGTGCATATAGCTTATATATGTAGGAAAACCACACATTGTTGAGGTTCAAAAGATGTAAGTTTAATACATCGTAAAACAATTCAAAACCACTAATGGTAGAAGAGTACTAAGATGTAATATGTTGCATCTATATTATAGTATCTTTTCAGATCTCATCAGTAACAATTATTTCCACTATTTGTGACAATTGGCTAAACTTATTATTATTACATAATCCACTTGCAACAAAATTTAACAATGTGCAATTTAAAAAAAAAATTGTTAGTTTTTACAAGTTTTCCAAATGTTTGGTAAAAGCATCTAAACGCCACGAGATAAATATCAACTTTGCACAAATTTCAATTCCATGAAAGATATTTCGAGTTTACTAAATATGAGTTCCAATATCAAATCCACAAATATTTTGCAATAATTCTATAGTGGGCAAAATATTTTAATGTTACTAAATAGGAATTCCAACATCAAATGCACAAAGGTTTTGCAATTAGTCTATAGTCAAACATGGGCAAAATTTTATGTTGAAAAACTAATATTCATCAAGAAATGGCACCCATTGGTATCAAATAGCCAAACTAATCAAGCCACAAGAATAAATAAAACAAGTACTTAGAAGAACATTATCTTATCATCCCTAAAAAATGTTTAATCCTTAGTAAAGCTTGTTTTACTTTCACTGGATTTTATCCACATTGGACCTGGTAGAGATAGTTTGGTAGCAGTTTTCCCTTTCAAGGGTTGCCTCAACAGTCAACACTTTCTTTTCCACTAAGTTACTTAGGATTCTGCTTAAAACTAAAGAATTTGAGTCAGTAAATATTTCAAAGTCTATTATCATGCAAAGTAGCTAGTAAAGTGTCAAAATTTGAATTATTTGTTAACATGCCAAATTAAGATAGTAAAATAAATACCAACTCCTAAATATGTTTTTCAAAAGCAAAATGTTATGCATTAATAAATTTATACCTAAAACTTAGGGTTTAGATATTAGTAATATATAATAATAGGATCTACAAGGAGACACTTGGAAGTTGCATGCCTCCCACGTTTGAGACAACAGAGTACTCCACGTTGATTATGATCCTTTTTTTCATTTCCATGTACTATTTTATCTGGAAGGGTACCAAAAACTTATATCTATTTTTTGTTAATTATGAATAGATTGCAGAACCAGTCGTAAGGAGATTGGTCTAATGCACCAAAAAAAAAACTTGCAACCAAATTTTTTGTTTAAGAGGTTGCAAAGGTCTTGTCTCAAGCTCAAGAATATAGTAAGTATAAAACCCTAATTCTACTTTTTTTATTATTGTGAATAGATTGAAGCAATAGTTGTAGGGAGTTTGATACTGGTTTTCCCTAAATCTTATTAGGGATGCCATCCTAAACTTTTTAGACTTTTTTGGTTATCAAATGTTCTAGGAGATTGGGAAGGTGAAGGAAACAAATATCTAGGGATGTAGGAGTTCGATTCAAACTGTTGACTGAAAATAAAATAGAGAAAAAATGATCTAGCCTCATAGAGATTCCATAAAATAGAGCTGATTATAACCATGGTAAGCGGATTACCTCAAGATTCTACACAAAATTGTGTAATATTATCGAAAATCAAAAATATTGATGAAAAAAATAGCTAGAGTTTCCAAGAATGTGCAGAAGAAGAGCAATATGGTTGATGTAAAATTAAGGGGAATCAAATATAGTGTATGGAAGAGAAAAGAATGAAACATGAAGCAAACACAAGTGGATAATAAAATTGATTATTAACAATACATTCAATGCATGGAACAAACCATACAAGCAATCAAAACATAACAGGTAGCAATTCTATATGCACAGATTCCAGTTTGTGGATCCCTCTATGACCCTGTGTTTAAGTCAACCAAAAATATCTACTATACAGAGACACTAACCTATTTAAAAATAGGAGTTACAGATGATTCAAATACAAAGACTTTAAAATCATAAAATTGGGAAGTTAAAACTTAAACCAACCACTAATCATCTCAGTTAAACACCGATTTGGGTTTGATATATGACACAATTTCGAAGACTTACCTATGATGTACCATTAATCATGTTCTTAATGAAATCTCTATGCTTGGGTGTGTCGATGACAGTGCACTAATATCTTGTAGTCTCAAACTTATAAAGAGTAATATCAATGGTAATACCATGCTCCCTCTCTGCCTTTACCTTGTTAAAAACCCAAGCATACTTGAATGACATATTGTTCATCTCATCAACTTCTTTCTCAAAATGCTCAATCACATGCTTGTCAATACCTCAAAGATTGTAATAAGGTGACCAGTGGTGGTCGAATTTCTAGAGTCAACATGTCCAATGACAATGATGTTGATGTGGGTCTTCTCTTTTCCCATGGTTGCTTCAAAAAATTGACTGCCAAATAAAAAAAGTATAAAAATAGTTACTTTTTGTTGGAATATGCAATGCAGATTGTTATAAAGCTCACACTTTGCAAGCCAAATCCCTTATAGAATAAATAAATCCCAGTTAATGTATAAGGCCTACATAACATAAATTGAACATCCTAACCATAAACTCCACTACACCTAAGACTCTTGAATGACTCTTTACCTTCCAAGAGATATAAACCATGAGTAAAAGGGCGAACAAAAGCTAACCTAACAAAAGCACAACCCAAAAATCCTGTAAAATTTCAACCCAATAGCACTACACACACTTACCCACTACAAATAAAAATTTCACCAGTCTCTAAACCCTAAAAGTCTTTATATAGGGATTAAGCCCCACAAAAGAGAGGCCTAAAACTTTGAATTTAAGCATCAAACTCCATTACAACCGATTGCTTAGAAAATCTAATTTGTAGCTCAAAACCTCAAATTTTTTCCACCGAAGCAATTAAACAATTCCCAAAACCCTCACAACCATAAAATCAAAAAACAATCTTCCAGAGTCTGAGAAAGCAAAGCAAATAAAGCAACCAAATATTACTTGCAACACAAGAATCTTTGACGCTCCCAACAAGGCCAACGACACAACACAACAACTAAAAGTGCACACCACATCTCTTATCATAAGCAATGGCTATTGGCGTGGAACCCTCAACCCTAGTCATCATGTATTCCATGTTACCCAAACTGATCCAACAGTTCCAATGAGTTGTGTCTTCCTAACCGTTTGCTTCTCCAATCAAATGGTTGAGGTACCATGCTTTACACTTTTCTAAAGCATAATTCACCTTAGGGTTTTGGGGAACAATATCAACCACCTACAGAAGTGAGGAGTTGAATTCACCTGTCACCTTAATGTTGTTGTTCATATGTTCTATGAGCCATAGAAGCATTTTGCCCTTCAAATTCCCCATGTTTGTTGATTTATCACCAATGCCATAGTGAGGCATTTATACATGTTTATTGGTATATTTGATATGATTTGATAGCTACAAGATTTGTTAGAGGATTTTTCTGGCAGAAAAGATATCTACTAGATTTATGACTCCAAGAAATTAATTTTCTGATTGCCAATAAATTTTTGTGTGGGGTTTTAGAGCTACCTGAGACAAATCCTTGTCAACAAATATCCATGGTTGTCAAATCCATGCTTTTTATCGGGCTACAAAGAGAGGGGATCAAATGGTATTGTCACATCAAGGCATCGAACCCTAGAAGGAGCAAAAGGACAAGTTACATGTCGTTTTTGAGAGTTTCAGACACAAACTACTATAGAAAAGGAAAGTACCAACCGAGACCCACAAAATCAGACCCTAAATCTTTCAAAAGCATCGAGTGGACTAGGTCATCACTATTGGTGACCTTGTCCCTGTGTTAAAGCCTGAAAAAGGGTTTTTGTATTTATGGGTACTCTTTTCCCCAAAACCTAGTTTGACAAAATTTCTCGACATGAGGACTAGGTCACCCAACTTGGCATAAGTGTCCCTCTACTAATTTCAAACAATTTTCAAAATATTTCGGGGCCTCTCATCTATAAAATTCCATTTCCAGGTGCACAAGTTCTAAATTTTCCAGTTTACTTCCATAATTGCATACATTTAGGTCATTTTAATTTAGGTGCATTTAGTTACATTTGCTTTGTTTACATGTCATAGATTAGATTAGTATCATTTCATTTCAGTTTTTAGCCACACTCATCACACACATATCACAACTTAATCCAATCCTTCCTTTGAATGCAACCGCCAAAAACCATAAAACCACTAAGCGGAAAGAGAGTCATTCCTACACCCAATGCTCCTAGGGTGAAAAACCCTAGGAGCCTAGTAAAGGGAATCCTCTTTCCCTAGTTAGTGTTACATTTTTGGTGGTTCATTTTGGTGAACCTGACTGTAGACCACTTGTTAACTTTTTGATTTTGCATTTCTTCTTAGGAAATAGCTTGCATTGCATTGTTTGCATCCTAGGGTTTGTAGAAAAGCGCATTAGTGAAAATTCATGCTAGATTGCACTTTGCATTACATTTTCAGTAAGAAAATACAAAAATATTTGCATTTTCGTTTTCTGATTACATCAGAAAATCATTAAAATCACAAAAAGTAGTTAAAATTTTAGAAAATATTCAAAAACAACACTACTGGCACTAAGTCGCCACACTGGGCGACCTTGTCCTCTTGCACACTTTACACAATAGTTTCTATCATTTTCAACACATTGTCTACATTTCTGCTTTCTTTAATTGTTTTTATGTTTCCATTTCTAGATTTTCTCTTTCCGTCCCTTTATTGTCATTACTTTGCTCCCATCATGGCCATGTCTTTCAAAAAATTATGGACATCTCTCAAATCCTTAATGGATATGTCAAGTTGCACCTTTGCCACTGATCCTAATGACCTTGAACCCACTCCTGCTCAATCAACTCCCAATAAATGTCCTCCTACTGAAGTAGACATCATTGGAGATGATGATGCTAGAATGTATCACTTCCTTAATGACTGCCTTAACAATCTTGAAGCAAATGCTTCTTTTTACCCATCTATGACCCAACCGGTGATGCCTAACATATCATCCCTTGAAACATTTGTTTACCTTCATCCAGAAACACACAATGGATGTAAGTTACCTACACAAGGTGGCCTAGTTACTCTCAACCTGTTCCTCCTCAACCCTTTTACAATAACCTGGTCACACACCCTCCCTATAATCTTCAACAAACTTATGGAAAAGGGTTTACAATTCTAAGAAAACAAGGTGGTGATATCACAAAGGAACATGAAACATGATGAGCCCAGTTTTTGGCATGTTTTAGGCTATATTTTTAGTATCTTTATTTCTTTTATTATGCTAAGACATACATTAAGTAGTAATTATGGAAGTAATATATAGACTTTTATGCTTAATATAACAAATTTATTACATGATAAGTCTTTAATAGAATTTCCATGGTTATTGTTTGACGTTTTATCAATTTGATGAAATATGTGTGCCTTGTGACTCTATGGGATGAAATGCCTTTCCTGCAACCACTACTGTTCACCTTCCTGCAACCATATGTGAAATGTTGTTTGATCGAATTCAATACCTAATGAATGTATGAATGAGATAATGGATCATTTAATGAGTTGGATGTGTTGAGTTAACCCTTTGCTACAAGAATAGCTGTTAGTTATTGTAGATACCAAGTCTCAAGGAGAAGATTTAGCCTCCACTAGATCATTGTAGGACTGATTCAAAGTAGACCGATTCAGCAACAAGAAATGAGGAGACCACTGAGAAGTTATCCGCCATGCAAGGGGAGAATTCCAGGAATCTAGCAGAAGGCGTCTTGATGACACATAAATCCAGGATAGTGGTGCATTAATTCTTTCAAACTGATTTGACTTAGTTCTCTCTCTTGTGTCCACTTCTTCAATGTAAAGGTCAAGATGTAATAAAGGTTTCCCATTTATTTGGGAAAGGTTAGTTAGTTGTTAGGTTTCAACTTTAAATAAATAGCTACGTTCTCCTTCAGAGAAAGGGTGGAAATTTTACTGTTGTATTAGCTTTATTTGCAAGTAATACAATTGCAAGTTGTGAGCAATGTACTTTTCAATTTCAATTCAATAAAAGCATTTCATGGAGTTTGCAGTTTAATCTGTTGTGTACTTGAGGCACTACCTAAGGGGGCCCACTTAGGGAAGTTGCCTATCTTTTCCATTTCTGCAATTAGAGTAATTGTACTTCATTTTCCTAATTGTACTTCATTTTCCTAGAACTTCAGCGTGACTATTCCTGCAACTGGCATAATTATAGAGTTGTCAACTGTTCCTACAACCACTAGGGACAAAGTAGTTCCTGTCTTCAAAACTGGGTTTAGTTTTCATTTTGGGAAGACTTAGTTAGCTGAAGTTTGTTTCCAGCAATTTCAATTCCAGCATGGTATTTTCAAGGAAGAACACATGTCTGAAATAGGTTGTTAGTGCATATAATTTGCAGGCCCATTTCAAGTCTAACGTCCCTGGGTTGATAATTAAATGATGTCCTTTAGTAGATTATAACTACCAATTGTGATATCTAATCCTTGAGTAGAGGAATATATGTTTCTAGTTATCAACCTAATTGAGGACACTACAAAATACACAAGTTTTATGACCAGTTGTAACCTGATGAGCATACAACGGGCATTGGCTATCGAGATCCTCCTCCTCACCCTCGGCCTCCTAGAGAATCTCTAAAGATTTGTGATGATGGCACAGTGATCTTCGATCCCCCTCCCAATTTGAATGTTCTCCTCCCATGAGAACACCCACCATATTTGCATAACGAAACAACCAACCCTAAGATCATTTTTGGCCCTCCAAGTCTACTCTCCTCTTTCAAAGTTGGGGAATCTAGCCGACACAAGAGGCCTATAAATTATAGAAGCTTAAGTTTCCTCTTTGTCCACCACCTGAATGTGAGAGACAATTATACATCCTCTTAAACAAAGGACTCATCACCTTACCTTTGGTTATTTATCCTAAAGATTCTAATGTCCCACATTGTGCTTATCATTGTGTTCTTGGCCATAGAAGTGATGAATGTCGCCATCTGTGAGAGATAATGAGTAAGTATCACTTTATTGGTACTGAGTTCTACCCTATTGACCCCTAACATACTCTCAAGCACCTTTTCATGTAATAGTTGTAGAACATGCCTTTCTCACTATTACATGCTCTTTCCTATCACCTATCTTGGCTCACTTTAGTCCTACACTCAGTGGGGGCAAGAGGTTACTAGCCTTGTCCTATTAATGCATTTTCCCTTGTCCCTTAGCTTCATTTTCCACCTCCCGCTTATACCCACGAAGATTGGGAGGCGGATACCTTGCTTAACGATATACTTGCACTTGCCTTACTAGTCATGTGTTTGTTTGTGTCATGTGTTCCCCCATTTTGACATGTTTACTCTTTTTCACTCTTTGTGACATTCTTCTATATTTATCTCCATTCTTCTACATGTTGTGCATTCCTTTTTGCTTTTTGTTTTTCATTTTTTCCTTTCATTTGGGGATGATGCAAGGCATTGAGACTGCAATGTCTCCTTCATGTTGACCCAAATGAACCTCTTTTCATTTTTGATTCATTTTTTATTTTCATTTGGGGATGATGCAAGGCATTGAGACTGCAATGTCTCCTTCATGTTGACCCAAATGAATCTCTTTTCCTTTTCCTTTCATTTTTTCCTTTCATTTGGGGATGATGTAGCATTGAGACCAAAATGTCTCCTTCATGTTGACCCAAATGAACCTCTTTTTCTTTTCATTTAATTTTTGCCTTTCATTTGGGGATGATGCAAGGCATTGAGACTGCAATGTCTCCTTCATAGTGACCCAAATGAACCTCTTTTTCTTTTCCATTCATTTGGGGATGATGCAAGGCATTGAGACCACAATGTCTCCTTCATGTTGACCCAAATGAACCTCTTTTACTTTTCGTTTCATTTTTTCCTTTCATTTGAGGATGATCCAAGACATTGAGACCGCAATGTCTCCTTCATGTTGACTTAAAAAACAAAGTATCTTCTTCATTTTCCTTTTTCTTTTGCTTTTGTTTTCCCTTTGGGGATGATGCAAAGTGTCAAGACATCCTATGTCTCTTCCATGTTGAACCAAATTGACTCTTTCTTTTCATTTTTTCTCGCTCTCTTTGTGTCTTCTTCTAGTTCTATGTATTTGGGGGAATGATGATAGTTTCGCACTCTCTACATACACATCGCAGCAATGAACAAACTAACCCAAAATCCATAGATCCCTTATGCATTTGTGGTTTTTAATTTTGGGGGAACCCCCCCTTTCCTTCGTTTCCTTTCTTTTCGCATGACACAATCTTTCTTGGAAACCTATCACTTGACATTGGGCTTTCCAAGTAGGCTCTCATGTCATTTCATTTTATTTTTCACATTTTTCCTTTCTTTGATTTAAAGCAATTTCTCACAAAATGATGTGTAGCAATTCCTTTAAAGTGGGGGCATACATTGGCATTATTTTATTTTTCATTTGCACTTGTTTTTTAACCATGCTTTCTAATACAGCCTTATCACTTCACATGTTGTGTTTTCTCACTTAGTGGATGACAGTCGGTGTAATGTCCTTCATAAGTGTGACTTATCTTATCATATTACATTCCTCTTAGTGGTCTAATGTGATACACAACATCCCCTAAGTTGTGAATCTTTTGATATGTCCTCTTTCAGAGAAATTAGACACAATGTTCCCTAAGTCAAAGACCTCATATGAAATAAACAAGACTCCTTGGAACATTCTTTTTACATTTTTCACTTATGCATTTTACATTTTGCATTTTTGTGCATTGTGCATACATGGCCACCTTGCATAACACAAATTGCAAACCTATGGTGCCATCTTGCACTTGTTCACGAGCTCTAAGCATCTGAGGCTTTTCTTGTCTCATGAACCCCACCCTTGTCTTTTATGGCGCCCTATCAAAGTTATCGAGAGATATAACCTTGGTATGGTTGAGTGGGAAGCCCAACTAGCAACATGACTTTCCCCATAGCCACCTTTTTGTGTGTGAGTGCATACCAACCGTGTGTATGTATCTCACCACCTTTTTGGCATTCTCACCCGATAGACAACCAAAAGTCTCATCAGCCCAGAGTGAGTACACCTCATTTATTTTGGACAAACAACCTACATATGATCCACAACTAGCTGGACAAATGGTCAAAGATTGATCCGCCTTTCTCTCTTCACCCTTTCACATCACTCCTTGTGTGATATTTTGTGCTTATGTTTCATTCGTCATGAAATCTTGATCCTGGGGGCTTGATCATACCTCTTGATCATAGTCATCTCACCTTACTATCATGAATACATTAGATCCCGCTCAACACGCATGATTCAACTACTTTAATGTGAGTTTGAATTAAGTTCATCCTCTCACTAAAGTGGGGGCTAAATGTGTTGCCAAAAAGTGGTCTTTGACACTTTTTCATTGATTTTGGCCTTTTCCCTTGGATTTTGGCCTTGTTTTCCCTTGATTCAGTCTTGAAAGCTTTTAATTCAACAATAATCTAATGGTGTTTTACTAAGGTGTTGTGAAGTGTTGTAACACATCTTCCCACTTTTCTAAGACCCTTTCAACACAATTCACCTAAACAACACCCTTTTACCCCTTTCCAAGCCTTGTGTCAAGGTGTTGTAAAGTGTTGTAAGGCATTTTCACATCTTCTTAGGCTTATCATCCACTAATTAACCCTTTTCTTATGTTGATTTCTCCCCTTAATGTACTATTAGTCTTGACTTAAGTGTGTTTCGGGAGGCAAACCCGATAAACATCATTTAACATCATTTTATTCCTGACCACCACTTGAATTTTCCCAAGTGGACTAGGTCGCCACCTTGGGCGACCTAGTCCCTTTTGGCTTCAAATTCAAAATTAAAACATGGGCGACCTAGTCCCTTTTGGCTTCAAATTCAAAATTAAAACATAAATCTTGCAAGAATTTTCCCCCAAAACTCTAAGGTTGGCCTATCATGTGTCATTTTCAGGAAAATTAGGATTTAGCATGTATAAGGGTTTTCATCTTCATTTTGTTTCTCTTAGTCTCTCCCAAGCTCATTTTTACATCTCTTCACAAGTACTCTTGCACTCAAGCTTCCAAAGCAAGCAATAAAACACAAGGGAATCACAAGCAACCTCCATTGGGGTTGATTTTTGCATGTTGTAGACTTTAATCATCAAAGGTTTGGTAAGTGTTTGTATTGAGTTCATCATTCAATCTTCCTTTCCTTCCATTGCTTCTCACTTAGGTTTAGTTACCATCAAATGGGTTTGACTTAGGCAAAACCCTATTCCCTAACCCCAACATTTTCTTTTTCTTTTTCTTTTTCTTTGCATGTGTTTTGCACATTGTACTCAAATTTAGCAAGATCCAAAGTGTTGGAGAAAGTACAAACATTCCATTCAAGTCACATCAAGGCATCAAACCCTAGAAGGAGCAAAAGGACAAGTTACAAGTTACTTTCGAGAGTTTTAGACACAGACTGCTACAGAAAAATAAAGTACCAACCGAGACCCACAGAATCAGAACCTAAATCTTTGAAAGCACCAGGAGGACTAGGTCGCCACTATTGGTGACCTTATCCTTGTGCTAAGCCTGTAAAAGGGTTTTTGTATTTCTGGGTACCCTTTTCCCCAAAAGTTTGACAAAATTTCCCGGCAAGAGGATTTGGTCGCCCAACTTGGTGTAAGTGTCCCTTTGCTGATTTCAGACAATTTCCAAAATATTTCGGGGCCTCTCATCTACAACATTCCATTTCCAGGTGCACAAGTTGTGAACTTTCCAATTTACTTCCAAAATTGCTTACATTTAGGTCATTTTATTTTAGGCATATTTAGTTACATTTGCTTTGTTTACATGTAATAGATTAGATTAGTATCATTTGATTTCAGTTTTTAGCCACACATATCACAACCTAACCCAATCCTTCATTTGAATAAAACTGCCAAAAACCATATAACCATAAAGCGAAAAGAGAGCCATTCCTACACCTAGTGCTCCTAGGGTGAAAAACCCTCAGGGGCCTAGTAAACGGAATCCTCTTTCCCTAGTTAGTGTTACATTTTTGGATGTGCAGGTATACCAGGGTGTGAAATGGTATACGAGCGTGCGAGACAAGTATGCCAATGTCTTGTGGACTGGCAAGTCCACAGTAAAATCCTATCAACGAAACATACAGTTCAATGTAGATTATAATATGTAATTAAATATAAATATATTTTATATTATAATTAAATTTATATAATTTTAATTTTTATTATATTTTATTAATAATAAAAATATATTTTTTCAATATATTCTATATTATAATTACATTTATACTATTTTACATTATATTATATTTATATTAAAAATCATTTTTTAAAATTTAAAAATAATTCTAATTAACATTGAAAATAATAGTAAATAAATTCAGTATATATATATAGATATGTATATATATATATAGTTTATCCTATATCAGAAAAAATGGAGCAAAAAGGAGCAGGCTCACAAGGAGGCGACGGAAAGAAAACCAGCGAGACAAGAAAGAATGGTGAAATCCAGGAGAAAGGTGAGGAGCGCCAAAGGAATGAGGAAAGAACAAAGCAAAGATGGGGGGACGAAGGGGCTGAAATGTATCTGAAGGGCTTGCCGAATGATCACCATCCTCAATGGGTTTTCTCATAAGGGTATTGGGTGGACAAATTCCATCTGTTCTATCGTCAGAAGGAACCAAGGGAAGAGGAAGAAGGTGCACCAAAATGAAAGCGACACGATACTTCTGAAGCATTGTCCACAGAGGATGGCTAGAGGGGGACTCAAAAGAGACAAGGTGCCTTTGTTTCGCCATTCTCTCCCCCATGGTGAAGGCTGATAAGAAAAAGTGAGACACGAAAGAAAAAATTGAGTAAGCGAGATCCATCCAAAATTGGCAGGAAAGGGAATCCAAAGAATGTGAATGGGTTCAGAGAAATTCAATCAACAGTGGATTGCAAACCCCAGGAAAGAGCCGCTGAAGAACTTTTGGAAATTGAGGTATAAGAGGAAACTAAGTTGGATGGAGCAATTTTAAGGGAATTTGCATTCATATGCCGATTCATAGGAGTTTTACTTGAGAGGGCTTCAATAAAGGAATGGATCAAGGAACAATGGAAGAAGGAAATCCTAATAAGATTCTTGCCGAAAGGATTCTTCCTGGTAGTATTTGCAAATGAAGAGGTGAAGCTTCAAATAATGAAAAGTGAAATGTGATTCATGAAGGAGTGCCTCTTATATATGCAACCATGGTATCCAAACTTCGATCCGGTAAAGATGAGGCCATACGACCATCCGGTATGGTTAAGACTGTACAATCTCCCAATGGAATATTGGATCGGAGACTGTTTGGAAAAAATTGGCAGATCTCTAGGATCCTTAATGGAAATCGATATGAACATCATGGAAGGAAATTTATATAAATACACAAGAATGAAGTAGCAGCAATAGATAGCATACCGAAAAAAATCCATCTTTTGGTGGATGGGGCCCGGTGGGCTATAGACTTTAAGGAGATAAAATATTTTTGCCTCTCTTGTGGTGCTCAAGATCACTGGGAGGAAAAATGTACCAGTGGGAAAAAAGGGGAAGATGCAACAAGTTGACCTGCCTCTAATGATCTATAATCCTACTCTAGGATTCATAGGCAAGAAGAAAGCCTATTTTGGCAGAGAGGAGCTCATTGGAAATCCACCTGAGGCATGAAGAGCAAAGAAGGAATGAGAAGATGCACTGCCAATGCCCCCTAATCAGCAAAGGAGTGAAGCTCAGGAACAAAGTGTGGTGGAATCCAGGAAAAATGGAATGGGTGGGAACATAAAGGGATTGGAAGATATCTTGCTCCTGGAGGGTTGGGGTTCGATACCAGAGGGCGCTAGATCGGAGTCATGCTCTAAGGAGGGGATTGTCAATGGTGCTTCAAAAGATGAGTTAGATGTAGTTGAACCAAGATGCATCATCTAGACAGCAGCCAGACTATTAGGAAGGACAAAAAATGGTAGGGGGAGGAAGTCTAACAAACAAAAGCGAGAGGAGTTTGCCAGGGAGATGGGGCTTCAAAGCATAAAAGCTTTTCTATCATCCAAGGGAGCAGATGCCTCCCTTGGACAACCATGAGGATTATAATGTGGAATGTCAGGGGTCTCACGACCCCTGACAAGCGACGCTTAATTAAGCGTCACATTGACAAAATCAATGCGGACATAATTCTTCTTCAAGAGACAAAGTTAAGCGCTCTGGAGGGGGAGAAATTCACTAATTATTGCAAACCTAGGAAAGGTATTTTTGGTGATTCTTCTGGGGCGACGGGGGGTTTAGGAATATTGTGGTCCCCAAACTATGTGGATATCTACCTAGTGGACTCGAGAGTGAATTGGCAGCTAGGTTGGGTGAAATGTAGATGGGCGAATATGGAATTTTCAATCTTTAATGTTTATGGTCTAGTAGGGACAACAAAGAAATTGAGAGTTTAGAAGGAAATTGGGGACAGATCGAAGAAAGTGGAAAATGATAGGCTAATGCTTGGAGGGGACTTTAACGTGATTCTGGACCTCAATGAAAAAATTGGAGGTTTTCAAAAGTTCAACAGAGTAATTTTAGACTTCCGAGAATTTGTGCGGGAATTGGCAGTGGTTGATTGTATACCAAAGAACGGTGTGTACACATGGACAAACAAAAGGCCCGATTTTACCAATATTACAGAGAGGCTTGAACGATTTATTTTGGGCCATGGTTGGTGGGAAGATGCCTTCAAATGCAACGTGTGCATTGTCCCCATTTCTATGTTAGACCATTTCCCTGTGCAGCTGGGCATGGACTGCAATGAAAGACTTGTGAAGGGATACTTCAAGTTTGAAACGATGTGGTGGAGGGATACGGATCTGCCAAATTTTTTGGAAGAGTGGTGGGGTGAGAAAATCAGCTGTGGAGGTACGCTGAGCTTCCGCCTGGTCAAAAGGCTAAGTTTCATTAAATCGAAGCTTAAAGAGTGGAACAAGGAAAAATTCAAGAACATATTATCTGAAAAGGAAGAAGTGGAGCGGGAGATGGATCAAAATAATGAATTCGTTATCTAGAATGGGATGACCTTGAAGGAATATGAACGTGAGAAGGTGCTAAAAGAGAGGCATGCAGAGCTGTTGGATAGGGAAGAGATGTTTTGGAGGGATAAGGCGAGGGAGTGTTGGCTGAAAGATGGAGACTCAAACACAAATTTTTTTCATGTGGCTAATCATGCACGTAGGGCGGGCAATAGAATTGAGAATATGGTGACAGCGGAGGGTGTGGTGGCAAAGGATAGAGATAGCCTGGAACAAGAAGCGGTCAATTTTTTTTTGACATTATTGGATGCTAAGGATGATGACTATTCCAACAACCATGATATTCTAAGATGCATCCCAAAGCTGGTCAGTGGCACCAATAATAAAATGTTGGTGGAACCCTTCTTTATGGAGGAGGTTTGTGCTGCCACCTTTAATTTGAACCCAGAGAAGGCACCCAGGCTAGATGGTATGCCTGCCAAGTTTTTCCAGAAATGTTGGAAGTTTGTTGGAAAGGATGTATGGAGGTTCGTAGAGGACTTTAGGAAGAATCAGAGGTTTGTAAACAATACCATAATTGCATTGGTCCCGAAAAAACCTATGTGCACATCATTCGTTGACTTTCGGCCTATCTCGCTATGTAACACTATTTATAAAATCTTGGCTAAGGCGATGGCCAACAGATTAAAAAAAGTCACGAGTACAATCATAAGTGAGGAGCAGAACAGATTCATCCTAGGCAAGGAAATTTTTGACAACATTATTACCACGATAGAAACGGTACACACAGTCAAGACAGATAGGTTGAAAGGTATGTTGATCAAGCTCAATGTAAGTAAGGCCTATGATCGAGTAAGGTGGAATTTTATGCTCAAGGTGTTGGAGAGGTTTTGCTTTTCGAACAAGTGGAGGGAAATGGTTAGTGCCTGCATATCGACCCCCTGGTATTTTGTTTCAGTTAATGGTTCTTTATGTGGCTTCTTTGGTGCCTCTAATGGTCTTCGCCAAGGTGACCCCCTATCCCCTTTCTTATTTTTTATTATGGCGGAAGCCCTTGGGAGACTCATTAGGCAAGCAAGGGATGCAGGGTGGTGGAGAGGTTTACAAGTTGCTAGGAATATGGAGTGTGTTACTCACACACAATTTGTGGATGACACGATGCTTTTCGGAGAAGCCACATTAAGGGAGGCATATGTCATCAAGGATGTACTTGACAGGTATATTGAAGCTTCCGGGCAGATAGTGAACAAAGATAAGTCAGAAATATTATTTTTTAATACAAAGGTGCAACTCCAAAAGCGTATAGAAAAAGTGGTGGGTTTTTCAATTGGTTGTCTACCTTCGAAATACCTTGGGGTACCATTGTGTCACGGTGTGACTAAATCATCGGCCTGGGAAGATTTGTTGAGTCAGTGCAGGAATAAATCAGAGTCCTAGAAGTCCAAGTGGCTTTCATTTTCTGACAGAATACAAATGATAAAATCGGTCTTGGTGGCGATGCCCATCTATGCTATGTCCTGCTTCAAAATTCTGAATAAAAATCTAGGCACTTTGGAGGGATTTCTGAAGCGATTTCTATGGGATGGTAGAAAGGATGTAAGGAATATTCCTCTAATCTGGTGGGAGACAACATGTAATCACATAAAGGAAGGGGGGGCGGGGCTCAGAAGATTGGAACTCCTCAACCTCGCTTTGGGGGCTAAGTTAAGTTGGAAAATTTTCAAAGAACCTAACAGGATGTGGTGTTGCATCATCTAGAATAAGTATTTGGATTGCTTGGAGCTGACTCAGATCTTGACAATGGAAAACACCATGGGAGGATTGGCCATATGGAAGTTTATTTGGGAAAGCCGAAGATTAATAGTTGATCACCTATCGCGGAGAATTGGGGATGGCAAGACTGCGGAGTTTTGGTTTGATTCCTATAATGGTTTAGAAGCTTTGGCCACTAGATTTGAAGCAAATGAATGGATTGGGTGTGCTATCACAAAATTTGGAAGAAAGGTGGTGGATTACGTCAAGGTACCAATGGGGTCTGGTATGGTCCATTATGAATGGGTTGACATGGCAAATTTAAATATTCCAGAGGTGGTTTTAGAACGCCTTTTGGAAGAACTAGGTAGGAGAAGGATTCGACTCTTGATGACAACAGGTGAGCTAATTTGGTGTGGATCGAAGTCAAGTGAATACTCGGTTAAGTTAGGGTATGAAACTCAGAGGGCGGGCGACGAGTCAAGGGGGTGGCCTTCTCGTCTCTACTAGAGCTCACAACTACTCCCAAAGGCGGGGGCTTTCCTATGGTTAGCCTTACACAAGAGGATATTGACGACAGATAGATTAAAGAAATTTGAAATACAAGGGCCATCAATATGTCCCCTTATGCCAAAAAAATGGTGAGTGGGCGGACCATATTCTCTTGGCGTGCCCTTATGCTTCTGAGTGTTGGGACTAGCTACTCTGGGTGGTGGATTGGAGTACGTCAAGGCAGCAGGACCTAAAAGAATTCTTGGCCAGCTGGCTGTGTGCTCCAAGAAAGGATCTCTGGTGTGATGTTGGGGTTGTCATGCCCTCAATGGTTGCCTGACACCTTTGGAAATACTGTAATAGGAGGGTGTTCCATGACCAGTCAGTGCCCCCATGTGTGTTAATCAAGAAGATGGAGCAAATCATCTGTGATCTTGTAAATTCAAAATGCAAGGTCAAATGAGACACGTTGTATACATCATGGGATAATGAGCTAAAGAAGAAATGGGATCTGCTTCAGCCTCCTACAATGTTTGTTTCATGCCAAATAAAGAAAAGAGGCATGGTGCGTTGGGTCACGCTGAGGTGGGCGAGTAAATTTCAACTTTGATGGTGCGACCCAAGGGAACCCGGGGCTTGGTGGGGCGGGGGCGATAATCAGGGACTCATCGGGTCAATGCATATGGGTTGTGGAATTGAAGTTGGGGACAACCACCAATAATGTGGCTGAGATGGATGCATTGGTTGCTGGCTTACAACTATGTGTTGAAAAGGATTTGCGGACGGTGGACATTGAGGGAGACTCAATGATGTGTGTTGAGGCTATGAGGAAAAGAAAGGTGATCAACTAGAAATTAAAAGGTGGCTTAGCGGAAGTATGTTGATTGCTCAAGGTTTTGGAGGAATTCACAATTAGTCATGTGTTTAGAGAGGCCAACGAGGCTGCGAATGTACTGGCCAACATGGGCATTGACATGGAAAGTATGAGGAATCAATTCAATGCTGAGACAACTCCCTCTGGACTGGCTCAGGCAATCAAGGAAGACAGGATCACCACCAATTAGGAGGCTCCTTTGGTGGAGAAACTGTAAACTCACAACGAGTCAAGTTGGTGAGGAATTATTGCCTGTGATTGGAGGAAATCACAGCAAGTACCTAGTAAAATGGATTTCAGTTCGAAGAAAGAGGTTGTGGTATGGGATAACAACTTCATTGGGAGAAGCAATACAATTATGTTATTTCTATATTTTTCTCTTCTTGGGAGCTACCCCCTCTGGTAACACTTACCTAAAAAAATAAAAATATATGTATATATATAGATATGTATATATATGTTATACATGCACTTGTCATTGCACCAAAAGATTGACATGTTAATGCCTGATACAACCACTGAATTTATACAAGATCAAGATCCAAAGGAGGTGGTTAAACCATGTCACAAAGCCAAAGCGCCATGCTGGACTACACCTACCACAGGAAGAGGAGACCAAGGGTCACACCTTGTAATAATCCCCCCAGCTCAAGCGCGAGGTTCAAACTTGTGACCTCGGCTCTGGTACCAATTATTGCACAGGTGGATGTCGTTGCACCAAAAGATCGACCTGTTAATGCCTGAAACAACCACTAGATTTATACAAGATCAAGATCCATAAGAGGTGGTTAAACCATGTCACGAAGCCTAAGCATCGCGCTGGACTATGCCTACTATAGGAAGAGGAGACCAAGGGTCACACCTTGCAATAATATATATATAGATATATGTATATATAATTTAATTAATGAATTTATACTAGTTATGTACTCCTCTATCATTACCATTTGCTACATCAACTTTTTGAAATCGAAAATAGGGTGTTAAAAACCTTTATAGAATATTAAATGAACAAAATTTTGGAGCTAAATTTGTAATATAAATTAATAAGTATATTTGTTTATTATTATATATGATATTTTAATTTAACATACTATAAATTATTAAATATATTTTTAAAATATTATATTACTATATTATATAATTGTATTAACTATGTTATATTTATAATTGTGAACCCCAATCCTATACCTGCACAAACATGGCAAACAAGCACATTATTAGATTGAAATGCAAGTGAGAACAAGGATTCCCCATGAAATCCATCTACAATACCTAAGATTAATTAATTTAATGAGGGATTAGATGATGTAACAAGTTTGATTTAGATTTTATGATTTATTTAAATAAAAGTTGAGAAGAAAATGATTTAGATTTTAATTAAATAAAGATTTTGATTTATTTAATTAAAAAGAGGATGATATTAGATTAAATTAAATAAGGTTTAATTTAATAAAATGACTTTAGAGATTTAATTAAATAAAGTGAATTATTTAATTAAATAGAGACTATAGGATTAATTAAACAAACTGATTTATTTAATTAATAGGAGACGATGACTTTTATTTTTATTTTTATTAGACTACAGGAATCGGGTAACATGACCCCCTATAAACTGCAGTGTGCCTGGTAAAATTTTTAACATGATTAGCGGCATTGGCACAACACGCCCTCTGGTACCACGGGGGTGGGGGAGACTAGACCTTGTGACCAACCTCCTGTAACAGGAAAGATTTAGCCAACCGAGCTAGGGCCCCAACCCAAGATGATGACTTAATTAGATAAATTTAATTTATTTAATTAAGAAAGGAAATATGATGAATTTAATCAAATAAAGATTATTCAATTAAATTAATTAATAAAGGGGATGATTTAGGAGGAAACGATGTTAGTAAGATTAGGATCAGGTTTGTAGGATCAACTTGTATATTTTCCATGTCTACAATAATGTTTGTGGGCCTTTTTTTTTATATAAAAGGGGTAAAAACTTTATTGAAATTAAAAAAAGAGCATTAAATAAAATCAAAGGGCCAATGCCCCAAGAATCCACAAGAAGCAACCATACAAATCAAGAAATATCATCGTCCTTTGCCACTACCATCCCCATCCTCGGCTAGAATCCTCTCCAAGTCATGTCGGAGCTCATGGGGAACCTGCTCCCACTCATCAATCTTCCAACCATCATATGCTCAGAAGCCCACTTAGCCAAAAAATCTACTATCCTATTCCACTCTCTCAAAATATGGATAAAAGACACCATCTCCATCAAAAAACTAATCTACAAAATATGCTACACCAACATAATCAACTACCAACTAACATCAAACACCTTCCATTCATTTAGCAAGTTAATCAAAACCTGTGAATCAAATTCACAGATAACCTTGGACCACCCCGAAGCATAAGCCTGCTCAAAAGCGTAGAGGATCGCCAAACCTTCCATAAGGTTGATAGTATGCATCCCATCACGAACAAAGAAGAATAAAACCATCAAACTCAAAACATCCCTACCAATCCCTCCAATCCCAGCAGGCCCAGGATTGCCTCTTGACGACCCATTGGTATTGATCTTCAAAATTCCAACCGAAGGGGGCAACCATCTGCCCACCCTTTGAACTTTATTTTTCACCCACCTTCCTCTCCCGACACAAGCAAAAGCCAAAGACAACCCCTTAATCCCTAGTCTATCTGCCATCTCAGTGTCCCCTTTCTCTAAAGGAAACACCACATCAAACTTAGCTTTCATTGTCTCTTGAATCATACCCATAATTATTTGCCAAACTTGTTGAATCCACATCTTTTCACCACTAAATATTCTACGATTCTGTTCCAACCAAATCTACCATAGTATGAAGGTGGGTCTAGCAAACCACACATCCTGCAAAACAACTGTCATAGAAGGAGACCTACTCAAACCACTCCAAAAATCCACCAGAGAGGAAGCATGAACACAGGGGCTTTTCCAAACTCCCCACCAAGAATGCCAAAGCTACAAAGCAAAGGGACAATGGAAAAATAAGTGAGAAGAGTCCTCCTCCCTAGCCCCACACAAAACACAAATAGAAGGCCCCTGGAAACTCCGCTTTCGAAGATTATCCCAAGTCAAGCACCATTCCAAACCAAAGTCCAAATAAAGCAGTTACACTTAGGCCAAGAGAACTTGTTCCACACTCTCTTCCACTAGTGAACCTCCACCTTGTCCCACCTATGAGATAATAGCACCTGATGTCCAAAAGCAATAGTATAGACACCCTTAGGATTAAGAGACTAAGAAAGAACATCCCCATCGTGGAGGGAACTACAACATCTACTAGAAAGGATACTGTGAAGCTCATCACACTCTTCCTCTATACCAACAACAAGCCACTCATCAGGATTCTTCCATCTCATCACCACCAACTGACCATGAGAAGATAAGGACTTAAAGTCACTTACCCTTGACCAACCAGCCTCAAGGAACCTTTGGCATAGAGTAAAAAAATTGGAAATTGAGAAACAATGGGAGGAAAACCATCCCAAGAATCAAACAAAAAATGAGCCTCTGTCCCACTTTTTCAAATCCAAAATAAGCCATCCTTGATGAGCGTAGCCCCTTTCTTGAGCATGCCCCAAATCACCGAACCTCTCCCTACTAGGGGATACCAAGGAATATCCATCTGAGGGATCCCTAGGAAATACTTATGAGTTAAAATCCTAGCCCATAGCTGATCTTACTCCACACACCACCGTCGATACAATTTAGCAGCAAGCGCCACCCTAGACAAAGATGACTGCCTTAACCCAAGACCACCAAACTACTTCAGGCTACAAACAGTATCCCATCTGACAAGGCCCTCCATTTTGAGAACAACAAACTACTAGCCCATAAAATTTTTCTTTCTAACAAATCAAATTCCTTAACAAAACCCATCGAGGCCACCTGAATCATACATTTGTAAATGGGAAGAGCTTGCACCACAAACTTGAGCAACTAAATAGGACCCACAAAAGACAACCATTTACGGGTCTAATGATTAAGTTTCACATGAAATTTGTCCAGAATATTCTACCAAGAATCCTTGGGCGGCCTACTGACAGACATAGGAATACCAAGGTAAGTCAAAGGGAGAGCCCCAATCTGAAATCTCAAGATATGAGCAATCCTCCTCTGAATAGGTCCCAAAGTATTGAAGAAAAAGATGGAGGAATTGTCTTCATTAATCACTTGGCCTAAGGTAACCGGATAAATATCCAACACCTTGCACAAATTTGAAGCTTCCCTAATTGTAGCCATACCCATCAAAGCAGTGTCGTCCACAAACTATAGATGACACTGTGATGGTAAACCACCTCCCCACCTCCAACCCTTAATGAGACCCATCTCCACATTCCTTCTCATCAAACATCCCAGACCTTCAACAACAAGAAGAAATGAGGAGAGAGGGGGTCTCCCTGACACAAATCCCAGAGGCACCAAAAAGCTTAGAATTCTCCCCATTTATTAGTATAGAGAAGGAAACTGAAGTAACACAACTCATAACCCATTGAATCCACTCATCCCCAAAACCAAGAGCACCCAAAACCTTTTGAAGGAAGGACCACCAAACTCTTTCATATGCCTTAGCCATATCCAAATTGATGAACATTGCCTTACCTTTGGAGTTTTCCATAGAGTGAATGGTTTCAGTTGTGATAACAACCGCATCCAGAATTTGTTGACCCACCACAAAACCACTTTGTTCCTCAAAGATCAACACTTTAAGCCATTTTTTCAATCTATCAACAATCAATTTTGAGATATTTTTATAAATCACATTGCAAAGAGAAATAGGATAAAATTGACTTAACCTATCCGCCTCATCACACTTAGGGATGAGATCCAGGATGTTGAATTCAAATCCCGTAAAATTTGCTTTTTTTTTTTGAGACTCTTGCATAATCGCCAATAAGTCCAATTTGATAATATCCCAAAATTATTGAAAGAATTCAATCAGGAAACCATCAGGGCTTGGAGTTTTTCCTTTCTTCATCTGAAACACAGTCCCCTCCAACTCTTCTAATAAAATATCGCCCATAATATTCTCATTCATAGCTTTAGAAACCAAAGAAGGGATACATGAAAGAACTTGAGCTTCCTCATTAGAACCCCCTGCGAGTCCTCCCTGAATAAAGAAGCAAAATACTACAAAGCTTCAGTCGAGATTTCATGAAAAGAGGAAAGATGCTCACCCCTGTCATTCACCAAAACAAAAATAGAATTTCCATGTCTCCTGACTTTCATTGAATTGAAGAAGAAAGCCGTATTTTTATCTCCTTCCTGAAGCCACTCAATCCAGGCCTTTAGTTTCCAATAAACTTCCTCTCATAGCTCACGCTCCTCCAACACTTTCAAATCCATAGCCTCTTCCTGAAGCAGATATTTAGTCACCCCATCATCCTTGATCAACCTCATAATACCATCCAACTCAGCCTGAGCATCAATTTTAGCTTGGAAAATGTTTCTAAAGCATTGTTGATTCCAATGTTTAAGCTGATATTTGACAAATTTAAGTAACTTAGCAAAAGTATGCATAGTCGTACCATAAGCAGGTCTACCATACCTCCACCAATCAACAACATAACCATGGAGAGAGGGGTCACACAACCACATAAGTTGGAACTTGAATGAAGGAGACCGAGGCTCACGAGCTGAAAAATAACAAGCTTGATAGGCCAATGATCTGAGCCCCTCCAATCCAAAATTTTAGAACTAGAAGACCACAAACCACCAACCTAGTAACAAGAGACCAGAAAATGGTTAAGTCATTTCATAATGCAATTATCCCCAGCCCTCCAATTATTCCAAGTAAATTGGCCATTGTTAGGATTGACATCAACAAGATTTAAAGCTGAGATGTTATCATGTAGTAGCAACATAGAGGTCTCTAGCCTCATAATACCACCCCACTTCTCAGCCAACTCAGAAATAGCATTGAAATCCCCAGCCATAATCCATAGATGGTAAGGAACCATGCTTCGAAAAAACCTGATATGGGACCACAAAAGTTGCTTACCATGAATCTCAATAGGCACATATATATTAGAGAAGAGTATGGACTCTCTCATCTCAAATCAAGAAGCAATCATAGAGATAACAAACTTAAAGGACATCCACTAGAGAGGGCAGACCTTCCAAGGGTTCCATAAATAAGCCACTCCCCCAACAGTCCCTTGAGCACCAATGCACTAGCACTCTCCACTCCTCCACAACTTAGGCATCGAACCAAACATACACTCAACTGATAACTTAGTCTCCTGTAGGAAAAGAACATCAAGAGATTGACTTCTAACCAAATCACGAACAAATTTTTGTCAAGGGCCACTGTTTAAGCCCCTAATATTCCAAGGTAGAACAATCATTTAAAGGGGCATGAAAAATGAGAATCCAGAGTCTTGATAGACCCTGACTCCACTAAATTTTCCCCTGTTAATTTAATCTTTTCCATATCCTTTTTTCTACCAAGCTTGGAATACTTCTCCCCCACTCCTTTTTTGGATCCTTTTGATGAAGACCTAGATGAGAAGAAGACTTATTATTTTTCACCACTTCAGTACCTCCATTCAAAACTAGAGGAGATTCATCCCCTCCACCCTTCTTCACTTCAACAACAGGAACCGACTCCCTTTAGACTTCCATTTGAAGATTCATGTCTACTTGCAAAGAACTAGCATCTAACATATCATGCGTAGCCTCATAAATAAGACCCTCTTGTCCTGTACTCAAAGCACCCTGGCCTCGATTCACTTCTTGTTGGCTAAGATCATCTAAAACTTCATTTTTTAAAAAAGTATCTTCATCCTGCCTCTCTCTCTCTCGGTCCTTTTTTTACCCTGATTCCTGTTATAGGCCTTGACTAGGATGAAACCATCTTCACCAACCCCATCACCAAGAATGGGATCCTTCCCCTTATCAACCCTAGGTGGTTTGCAAGGATGTTGAGAAGACTGAGGTTCCACAAGCCTAGCCCTTGGAGTTTCTTCATTGAAGGTGACCATATTCATGACAAAGACAACATCAAAATGGGAGTCTCATAATCCAACTATTGCACCCAAGAATAAGGACCCACACACATATTCGAATAATCTGGAAATGACTTAAATAAATCTCTACACAAATACAAGAAAAAGTCATCACCTTTTTAAACCGAGTCTGCTGCGAAGAGCCAACCGATTTTCCAAGCATGGAAGTTAGCAAGTGCAAAACATCCTCCCGCTAACACTCCACAAGAAATCGTGGAAGCCGAATCCAAATCAGAACTCAGTTCAAAAGCTCCTTAATAGGATTAAATCCCACATGCCAAGGTTTAATAAACAACCCAGTTTGGTTATAGAAATAAGGCCCCCCTTCAAAGACCTTATTTTAATCTGCCATACAATTAAAAGTTACCATGAAATAGTTATTCGCTAGAAGCATAATCTCCATCTCTCCCTCCGACAATCAAGTCCATTGGGCCCAACATTCCAAAAATTATAGCAAAACCCGCATCCCCATAAACTTGTAGTATAATGAGTGCTCTGAATAATATTCAATGTCATCTGTTATCATCTTGATCAAAATAATTAGCTTCAACCTCTCTTTACACCATTCCAAACATCCATTGATTTTTCATAGTCCAAGAACCACCAAACGAGCCCGATCCATCAAACCCTAGATCCGATGAAAATAGATTATTGTCAAAAACCTTTGTGTCTTAAGATGGTGAACTAGCACCAAGCATAGAATGGAATTCCATCGAAGAAGGAGCACCAGATAGTTCACCATGAGCCATAGTAAAGTCCACAACCCGAGATGGGCATGCCAACATTGGATCTAACAAAAGGAAAGGGCATCACAATACCAAATAGCACATAACACAAAGACTGACCCACATGTTCCAAACAACACTTAATGGAGATAGAGAAGAAAGCCAGCCCACATAGGCTTCCACCACCACACAGAGAAACTAGCAACAATAAAAGATACACAACAAAATAAACCTTCCCCAAATGCTATAAAATTCCCACCCACACAGAGAAACAAGACCCAAACATCGATCTGCATAAAACAGTCCCATGCAAAGAGAAACACCAACATGCAACTCAGCCCTAGTGGGCTTGAGCCAACAGGTTAGCTATGAGCAACAACGCCATCTCTCGACCCCATGTTTGTGAGCATTGTTGAGACACTTGTCTTTCATACATTTTATTATTAGTAGTGATAGTGAGTTTACCTTTTTATTAATGTTAACATGGTTTGATATTAATTATACTAATAAACTAAAATATTAGTACTATTTCTATTTAAGTATTTATCAATTTCATAAGATTATTATATATTAATGTTATTTTTAAAATTTTTTTTTTAACATTTAGATTTTGTCAACTTACCCTTCTATCTCTTGTTGTCTCTACAACTCAATATAGAAAAGGGTGTGAGTCCTCCCCTTCACCAAGGTCTAATGCTAACTTTGTAAAAATATGCTTTGGCAAACAATCTTCATGGCAACCCTTTGGTTGCTTGTATCAACAATCCTAACCCAGATATGATTATTGAGGAACCCCTTGTTGAAGATATCCTTTCTATGGCTCCTAGTCCCCATCCTCCTCCCTTTGTTCCTGCCAAGAGGGCATTAATTCCTGCTTTGAGCTCCTCCCCTGTGACCAATCTCACCAATCCCTCTACTCCTATGGTGCAAAAAGTTGAGGAAAAAGGTGTGTATGAGATACAGATCTTCAAGGCAACGCCTGAGAAAAGAAAACACTCGCCTTTACTGGTGGACCTTCCTAAGGTGAAGAAAATTAAAAAAGATACTAGCCCAAATGCGATCATTATTATTTTAAAAGAAGGTGGGAAAAATGAGGAGTTGAAGGTGACTTCACAAGGGTAGGGGAGTGGTGGTAGCAGTGGTAGAAGGTCTGCTTGACTAGCAAAAGCTGCCTAGATATGGAAAAAAAAGGCAAACATAAAATTTATGTTTGTGATAAGGAAGACCTGGAATTTGAAGAGTTTGAAGCCCAGGAGGAAGATGATTTAGAGGATATGGATTTTGAGGACTCTACTTACGATACGAGAGAAGAGGAAACAAACAACGAAAAGGATGAGGAAGAGGAGGACCAAATTGAGAAAGTTGAGGAACTTAAGATTCATAGTGAGAATGTGTAGGATGTTGGGAACACGAGAATGGAGACTAATGTTGATGACTCTTCCATTGAATTTATAAAGAGTAGATTAACCTTTTTGCAAGTTCAATTTGATGACATGGAGAAAGCTCTTGTTGCTCTTATGTAGGTTACTAACAGATTGATGAGGAGGGCTATGCTGGGAGCTATTTTTGGAGAAACCATAATTGCTAGGAACCTAAAAAAATAGGGGAAGTTGGATGTGCTAAAGATGTTGGATGAGACTGAGGAACCTGAATGGAGGGAATACAATTTATTTAGTGGAGAATATGATGATCTGCTAAAGAAAGCCAATTAATGGCTTCTTGTTTCTACCTTTATGATTGCTTTCTATTTTTTGTCTTTTGGGTACCATATCTTAGACTATTATTTTATTATAGCTCTGTTGTGGTTAAATATAACATGGAACACTGTTGATCTGATTAATGGTTTATGTAGTTTTAAACTTGCTAGTAGAAACTGGTTGTTTTTGATTAATAGTGGATGGACTATGGTTACTATGTTAAATGATGGCCTACTTGCCACTCTGAATGTTGTTTCTTGGTTGGTCTTGGTGGTGCTGTATCCCACCTTTGTTTGGTTCCTTTTTGTTTTTTGGATGTAACCATGGGATCAGGGCCCTTCCTTGCTAAACTAATAAAAAACATTTAGATTTTATATATTTTCATTAAGGTTACAATTTTATTCAATCTATTTTAATTATTTATTTCTAGTTTGTAAAATCACAATAATAAACAATAGATATTAGAAGTAGTTCAAATTATAATTATTTTTGTTTTATTAAAATTTGAATTATTGTAGAATAATTATATTTTGAACTTTTATCTTAATTTATAAAATATTTATTGATTTTATTTTGAGTATTTTATAGTTTTTAACAATATTAAATGCTCATGATTTTTAAAATTTTATAATTATTGAAATAATATTTATTTTATTTAATAACTAAATTTGTAAACAATGTAGAGATAGAAAACAAAATCTAATGTGAATTCATTTTAATACATGGCTATCAAGCCCAAAAAGTCATTAGAAGGGTGTGAGGTTGTATGGGCCTTGGGACAACTTGACCTCATAATACATCACTACAAGTAAAAACATATAATCGAATAATATCTACCTCTTGATCTCTTTATCTCTCTACATCTCTTTATCTCCATCTCTTTCTTCTTCTCTCTTTCCCTTCCTCTTTATCTATTTATATATCTATCTCTCTAGCTCTATCTCTATCTTTATATCTCTCACTGACATACACATTCCATGTTTCTCTCTCCTTATCTCTATCTCTCTCACTCAATCGCAAAAAGACCTCTTTATTTCTCCATCCCTATTGGTATCTCTATATCTCTATCTCTCCTCCCTCTCTCTCCCTCTCTCTATTACTTGTCTCTAGATCACCTCCTTTATCTATCACTCTTGCCCCCTCCATCTCTATTTTTGTATCTCTCCCTCTCTCCATCTCCCTCTATATCTATATCTCATTAAATCTATATCTCTCTTATTCACTCCATCTCTCCTACCTTCTTTCTCTACCTCTCTATATGTATTAATCCCAATATATTTACATTTCTATCTCTCCATCTCCCCCTCTCTCATTATTTCCCTCTTTCTAACTCTATTTCTCACTCTCCCTCTTCCTCTCTCTATATATTTATCTCTCTCACCCCCTCTATTTTTACCAATTTATATATATCTCTCTATCTCTCCAAGTTCTATCCCTATCTATCCATATTTCTCCTTCTCTTTCCCCCACTCCCTCTTTCTGTATCTCTCTACTTCTCTCTCCTCACTCTATTTCTCTACCTCCCCCTCTCTATCTCTTTATCTTCCCCCTCTCTATTTATTTCTTCCTCTCTCAATAACTCTCTATTACTTGTCTTTGTCACCTTTTTTCTCTTACTCTCGCCCCCTCTATCTTTATCTCCCTATTTCTCCCTTCCACTCTCTATCTATATCTCATTACCTCCTCCGCTCTCTAATTCACTTCATCTCTCCTACTCTCTCTCCCCCTCGCTCACTCCTCTCTTTATTTCTTTCTATCCATATCTCTTTATTTCTATCTCCCTATCTCTCTATCTCTCTCCTTACCCCTCCCAATCTCTCTATATCTCCCTCTATCTATATCAATCCCTTTTTCTATCTCCCCCATCTCCATCTCTTTCCATCTCTCCCTCCCTATCCCTATCTATCTCTCTATCTCTAGTTCTCTCCCTTTTTCTCCCCATATATCCATCTCTCCCTTTTTCTATTCATATATATCTCTATCTCTCCTTCTCTCCATCTCTACTCTCTATTTATTTGTCTTTCTATCTCTCTTTCCCTCCCCCCTCTCTTTGTATCTCCTTATATATCTATCTCTTTATCACTCTATCTCACCATCTATATCTCTCCATATCTCTCACTCTCCCTCTTCCTATATGGGTGAAATCACAATACTATGTCTCACTTTTTGGTCAAGATGGACATTTACATCAATATTTTTAACTGAATCTTCATCTTCTGAGACCTATAACAACTAAACCATTAAGAATTTGAAGATGATGTGAACTAGTGATTTGTGGAAATTTGTGCGTAGATTCTAAATATATATATTTTTTAAAATCTGAAATAAATCATGAACCTTTCAACATCTCCTTTAATAACTAGTTTTAAACAGAAAACAACATTTTCGAAAAGTAAAGTTTGTGTCATACAACATAACTTTTTTTCTATAAAGGATAAAATTATAATTTTTGGAATATAGATTCTCAACATCAATATCTAGGGAATGAATATTTTTTCATAATTTTTTGGTACATATATTTTTTTTAATTAATTTTTGAAGTCACTGTAACTATAATTCGGACATGCATGTGTGTCGTACAACCTAACTTGTTGTGTATATATTGAAATCCAATTTTTATTTTTTTAGTGAAACAAAGACATCAATACCTAGGGAAAGGGTATTTTTTGAATTTATTTACAATGGTTTACTATTTTTCCACCTCTATAGAACGAAGAGCTTGATGTTCGAAGAAAAACCTATGTTCGATAATATTTGAAAATTAAATACAAGATAAAATGAGAACATATCAATACTATACTTGTTGGAAAGCTCATTTTGAGGGCTACAATCTTGCAAAAGATAATTTCTAAATGACGTTATTTAATCCCTCAAAAGGTAAAGTAACCAATTTTTTTCTAGAATTCTGATAGGTGCGAAGGAGACTCAATTGTGGGTATGATTTAATACTAGAGGGGTTCTATCAAAGGGGGTTTGATCTAAGGGGGTCTTATCTATCCATCTTTAATTAAAACCCTTTAGATGGAACCTCTCAAGGCTAAAATCATTAGTTTTTCTAAAAAAAGTGATTTCATGCAAAACTCAACATGTCTCAAAAGTGAGACACACTATTGTGGCAACACCCATATATATATATATATCTTCCTCTTTATCTCTCACTCTTTATCTCCTTATCTCTATCTATCTTTATATCTTCCTCTACCTTTCTCTATCTCTCTATCTATTTCTCTCCCTCTTTCTCTCTCCTATCTTCATCTCTACCTCTATCTTCCTCCACCCCCCTCTATTTGTATACACATCTCCCTCTCTCCATCCATCCATATCTCTCCCTCTCCCTCTTCCTAAACCTCTATATCTATATATCTTTCTCTTTTTAGCTCTATCTCTCCATATTTCTTCTTCCATCTCTCCCTCTCCCTCTATATTATTTTCTCCATCTCTCTCTACACCTATAACTTTCCCTCTCTCTAACACTCTCCATATATCACTTCCTATCTCTATCTTTATCTTCTATCTTCCCTTTATCTCCCTCTCTAAATATTTATCTCTTCCATCTTTATCTATCCCTCTCTCCTCTCTCTTTATCTCTCCCTCTCCCTCTCCTTCTCCCCATATCCTTCTCCATCTCCATCTCAATATCCATCTCCATCTTTATCTCTATCTCTATCTTCCTCTCTATCTCTATCTTGTAACTCTATCTCCTTATTCCCCTCTCTCTCTCTCCTCCTAGATCTCTCCCTCCATCTCTCCTCTCTCTCCCTCTCTCCCTATTGCAAAGATAATATGATTCAATTGATAATGAATTTTGATTATCTTTTCGATTCAGAAGTTTTGTTTCAATCATGTTTGGATCCATATAAGTGGATGCATAGTTTATTTTAATTTATCACTTTTCCATTACAATTTTTGCTGAAAAAAAACATTTACTAAATGATCTACCAATTAACCTCGTGTATTTCTCAAAATAATTAAAAAAAAAACGAGAGTAGTTTTTAAACCTCTTCGCGGTACGATTGCACGCCAAGTTGCACTTGCTAGTTATAAAGTTCAAGTATAATTATCCCTAAGAGACTATAATTTGACCAAGCCTTAAACGGAAAATGGCATGCAAATGCTTTCGTGAGGCACAAATAATGGCAAAGGAATGCCCGTGAAGGCTTTCGTTTGACCAAGATACAAGAAAAACAAGCCTTTTACGAATAATTTAAAAAAACTACAATAGGTAAGACGGTCAAATGCTTTCCAAAACTTTCACGACTTCATCAATTCTTGCCGACATGCAATTGAGCTCTCTTTATATATCGATTTAGGGCCATATACCTAACTATTCAGTAACAATTTTTTCGCAAAGCAATTTTACTCTCTTTTCTTTTTTCTGCCTCGGGAGATTCAGAGCTGGCAAAATGCAGATGTTAATACAAGGCCCGGACGATGGCACACGTGCAATTACGATGGAGGCAACACAAACCCTTGAACAGGTAAAACTTCAAATCCTGCGGGCAATTCCCAGTTTAAATACCAATTCTATGGAAACAGGTTTATTATATTTCTCCTGCGGTGGGAAGGTAATTGCAAATGGCTGTAGACTGTTAGATTTGGATATGCACAAAAATACTCTTATTCATTTGAGGCCAAGGCTTTGTGGGGGCGGTGGGGATGGAGGGGCCACGGGTGCAGAGTCCAGAGATTGTTATCTCAAAATGTATGCTGTTAAAAAACCAGATAAAGTTGACCCAAATGAATCTAGAATCTGCAAATGGTCAACATGTGCACTTTCACAAGATACCCTCAAGCCTCCCTGTGTGATTGATCGTCTGGGTAATGTGTTTAACAAGGAATCTCTGGTTAGGGCTTTGTTGGGGAAGAATTTGCCTTCTAAGTTTAATCATATCAAGGGTCTCCGGGACATGATTACTATTCATTTGGACCCAATTCCTGGTGTTAGGGTTCTTGATGATGTTTCAGAGACCAAGTTTCAGTGCCCAATTTCAGGGCTCGAATTTAATGGCAATTATAAATTTTTTGCTCTCAGCGGATGTGGGCATGTGATTAGTGGTAAGGCTTTGAAGGAGGTGCAGTCCACCTCTTGTCTCGTGTGTCATGTTCCCTTTAATGAGGAAGACAAGATTGCTATCAATGGCAACGAGGAGGAAGTTGCTGTATTAAGAATGAGGATGGAGCAGGAAAAGGCCCTTAAAATAAAAGAGAAGAAGCAGAAGAAGGCAAAGAATGGGGAGATTAAGGTTGCAGAGGATGTCATTGATGGGGTTGTTAAGAAGGATGATATGATGGGGCATAATGGGGTCAAGGTTTCTGTAGCTGGGTCGAAAAGGAAGAATGAAGAGAATGGGGAAAGTGAACTTGGCAATGGTAAAGATAAGGCCAAAGTGACAGCGAAGAAATTCAAGGCAGTGGATATAGCACCAGCAAACGCAACGAAGGAAATTTATGCTTCCATTTTTACATCATCTAGGAAGACAAATTTGAAAGAGACATTTTCATGCAGGGCTCTTCCTCTTGGCAGAAACTAATTGTGCTCTCCATCTTGGCAGAAACTGATTGCAAAGGGCTCTTCCTACAGGCAGAAACTGATTGCAAAGTTTTTGTGGTTGTAGAAAGTGGAACTCATTGCAGGATAACTTTGAGGATTTGGATTGGAGCTAATAAGTTTTTACTTGTGGATGTGAGTACTTATGAAAAAACCAAGCTGGGTTCTTTGTTTTGAATATTGCCATAAATCGAATTTCCCTTTGATAGCAATTCACAAGTTTTGTATATTATATTTTTCTTGGAACATAGTTAATGCAATTTTTTGCATGAATTGATGCCCTTCCGATATTGATTGGGTACGTCTCATTTACCAATATAATGTTTTGGATATCAATTTGTAGATTTAGTTTTGCCTTTTTTGTATGCCATTGATAAGTATCATTTGAAATTTCTTTATCATTTTGAATTAGGTTTTGTGCCTTTTTAAGTTTCGGGAGTACCTTATATTTTGCTGGCTTGTCAAAAGAGGGATTAATTAGGAATGATGAAAAACTTTAAATGACATTTAGTATCATTTTTGGTTCCAGCGAGGATGGATATGTTTGTTTTCTTCTTTAGTAAACAAATTTATATGGTCAGAGGCAAGCTAGTGTTGTATTTCTCAAATGCATTGTCAACGTTTTTAATGTGATATGATATCTTCGTTTTCTTCTTTAGTAAACAACTTTTTGTGGTCAGAGGCAAGTCAGTGGTGTATTTGTCAAATGCATTGTCAACAGTTTTAGACATTATCTCAAAATTCTCTTATTGAGAAATGTTTTGACAGTGATTTAGTTTGTCAACAAAAATTAAAACTAAGACTGAATGATGACGAGTATCAAATGAGTGACTGAGAATTTTGAAGTGTTATCATGATAGATATTATATTTTTCCAAGGCATGTTTTTTCCCCTTCTGCAAATATTATTGAAATTTCAGGGCCAAGATTATACTGATTGATCATTTCCAAATAGTATTTTTGGTATTTTGCGGAAAATGAATTGGAAGTATAGGTTGAATCATACATTTAGGCATGTCCATAAATGACAATCTGGTAAACATAGACTCTTCCTTTACACCAAAACCCAAAGAGGTGCAGATTTTTTGCAGCATGCCTAAAATAAATTGTACCTCAGATCACCAGCAATGAATTAATAGATACCATTGCATTCCATTGTACGATCATACTTGCAAAATATGGTCAAACATAAATAACATGCAAAAATCATAGAATGCTAAATGAACTTAGATAATAGCTGCAAATATGCTTATATTTATGAATCAAATACGAAGTACACAATCCTCTTTGAGGGGGCAACCTCCTTAAGAGTAGTTTTTGAAATACAAAATATGATTTCAGATGATCCTTTCTTTATTACAATCCTAATATATAAGCATAACAAAAAGTGACCTGTATGGTACAACCCATGTGGGATAAGTCCATAAACTTAATACGAACTTGTTACCTTCTTACAACTCCATTTGATGCTTGTAGGAGAAATCCACACACAGCTAGCAATAATAATAGAGGGTTAGGACATAAGGGTCCTAACATGCCTTACCCTTTTTGAAAGCATTGTTTTAATGCATGAGCTGTGGAAATTGCTATAATTGGTTGAGAGATTCCTAAGTTGCATCTTCCAATTGCAAGCCTTTCATGGGATTGGAACATCTGTGATGGTGTGGTTATGAAGGTGGCACAAACATTTATTCAAAATAGCCTCAAGTTTGAGGATGATGGAATGTTTGTAGTTCAATCTGGGAAGTGTTGAACAAGTGTGAATATGTTGACTAAGGACCTTTTTCAAACAAGACACATGGAAAATAGGCTACATCTTGGAAGATAAAGGTAGGTCCAATTTGTTAGTGATGTTGCCAACTTCTTGTAGTAATCAATAATGTCTGCAAAATTTGGGGCAGCCTTTGGGCTTCAAAGATGTCTGCTTATATGGCGATAGGCACAAAAAGACGATGTCCTTTCAGTGAATGTGTGCTCAAAATGGTGTTGATTTGCCACTTGTTTCATATGATTTTGAGCTAGGGTCAAGTTATCCTTTAGAGTTTGCAGTAGATCTTCTTGGCAGTAGAGAGTACAATTGATGACCCATATCTTGGAAATGCTTGGAAGGTGGGATGTGAGAGATGGCAGTGGTAGTCAATAAATGGCTTCCAATGGTGTCATCTTGGTCAACAATGGTAAATGGTGTTGTATGACAAACTGCTATTGGCAAGAGGTAGCCACTTAGCCTAGTGAGTTTGTTGCTCCAAGGCAAAATAACATAAATAGGTTTCAAAGAATTTATTGGCTATTTTAGTTTGACCATCAATTTGTGGGTGATATATTGAGCTCATTTTCAGTTGCATTCCTTGTAGCTTAAACAATTCTCGTTAGAAGTTATTAGTCAAGTGGGGATCACAGTCACAGACAATGGAAGTGGGTATGTGATGGAGGTAGAAGATTTGGTTAGTGAAGGCTTGTGCAATAGTAGAACCATTTATAAGAATGGGTCAATGAACAAAAATGGGAATACTTAGAGAGATGGTCAACTACCACAAAAATGTTTAATTTTCCATGTAATTTAGGCAAACCCTCAATAAAATCCATGGAGATGTTTGTCTATGTTGTAGCTGGAATGGGTAATGGCTGTAGAGTGTCTAGAGTCTTGGGAATTTCTCTTTTGTCGTGTTGACACATATTTTACACACCAAGTTTTTGATATATTTTTTCATGCTAGCCTAGAAAATGTATTTTGTGCATGTAAGAGAGGAAGTTGCAAAATTTGAAAAAGGAAGATCTCAGTATGAAAAAGTATACCAAAGAATATTACAAGTGGATAATTAGAGTCATTTATCAAGAGGAAAATCAATGAGAGGTAGCTAGATATAGCAATTTTACTTGAAATCTAAAGAAAAGATTAACCACAAACTCTAGAAAACGAAACATAGAAGAGAAAGAAGCAATAGAACACTTGGAACACTTTGTACATAATTGATTATCTCGTAGGAGTTGTAAGGTTTCAATCAAGTAGATTAGACGATCTTCCCATGTCTTGTTATAAACTAGTGTTTCTCCAATTTTTTTCCAAAATTTGAGGTTGGCAAGACGGTGGCTATTAAAATAACTTAAACAAACTAAAATTAGTTGAAATTTTAAAAAGTAAATACAATGTGGTGTATTTGCAATAAGAATCCTCACCCTTTTAGGTGTTGGCATTTTTTCATTACTGTTTTTAATTTTAATGCACCAAATGAAACAAGTCATCAAATCCTAAAAAAGGGGATGCCCCTCCAAGTTCCAAGTTCCAAGTTCCAAGTTCCTAGTTCCTAGGACATCTAGGATATTGGGGACATGTACCCAAGGAAGATGATTATAAATGAGAATGACATTAAAGAAACTAGTATGAATTTACGAAGGAATGGCCAAAAAATTTGGTTTTTTAGACTTTGGAATGTTAATAGTCCATTTGTGAGGCCAAAGGGCGTAACTAAAAAATCATAAAGGTCCTCATGAGTTCAAAGAGTAATTGTGTGGGGATTGGGAGTAGTGATGTTGCCTACTTGAATCTCCTCAATGTCTCCCTCATGAATAACATGACCATTGTTTATGTGCTGGTAGGGTTTAGGTTATTTCGACAAATAGTATCAGTAGTTATTTTTGCCGCATTTCCCAAAATCTTTATTCTATAACAAGTTGATATTGCAACAACCAAATTGTCTTTACTAACATGGGTAGGTTTTTAATGTTGTAATCATCTTATTGGTAGTGTCTTTAAAGATCTTTTCTATATCATTTGCTTATCAAAAATGTCATATATATAAAATACTTAAGAGAAAAGAAAGAAAAAATATGGCTAATTTATTTTGAAATATCTTGGCTCCATAATTTATATGACAAACCATTTACAATAAAAAGATGACCTCTATGACAACACTACACGGTACCCAAGTCCACTGTGCATACATGCTAAAGAGACATTAAACTGAGGGCATTTAAAATTAAGAAAATACTGGCCCCACCATGGGGTCCACTACATTTTAAATTAACAAATGAATGTAAGATAATAATTGTTTTTGCCAACCTAGTGGCATACATTTGACTATAGAATTTATTTGGTAGTGATAATAAAAAGAGACCTAAACAAATATGAGCACATGCATATACAAACAAATTTATGTGCTACTTTCTGTAATAGTATTTAACCATAGAAACTCTTAGCAACATATTCATTCCTGGTACCTACCTTTGTTGCTCAGTCCTGCGCCATTGCCATCCATAGCCATCAGAAGCCTTGCCATCCTTGTTGGGTATTTGGTGGCCCTTCTTGCACTAGCTCATTCACATTCAAGGTGAGGAGAGGTAGGATTGGAGTTCAAAAGTGATTCTTATTTAGCTGGTCCATATCAACATTGCATCTTGCATGCCCTGCTGCATCTTTTCAACAATACCTACCAAAGACAGGAACCTTGTTTCCAATTTACAAAACATGTCCATCGATAGTAACTCTCAAAACTCAAAGCCAGCTATGGGAGTTATGGGAGTGGTTTGTCTGAGCTGGGTTCAATGATCTCCAGTGCCTTATCTATACCCCCAATGTATTTTCCTTTCACAAAGTGTACTGTAATTTGCTTAACCAAACCTTTATCATCAAGGAAATCCAATAAATCGGAAACAAACATGGATGGGATGTCATTGTTTACCTGGCTTTTGACGTCTGCCCTACAGTTAGTTTAATCCAGTCACTCCTCAGACGCGATTCTTGATGACTCCAGTTTGAATCACAAAAATGTTTTTGAACCTCTGCTTTGTGATTGTCTTGCAAAACACCATTTCTCTCTATTTTGCATAGAGATGAAAGTGTGGCTCCATTGTGGGAACAGCAGAGAAAAACCTTTAGGAAGATGAGAGCAATCTTTCAGTTGTGAAATGAGAAAGGAACGGTTTAACCCCGTAATAATGTTGTTGCCTTGTGTAATGTTAATCATTGGTGTTGGCAAAATATTTGTTGTTCGCCTTGCGTAATAGATAATATTATAATGTAAAAATCAATATTATTTGCTGTGCGCCTAGGAGATCTGGGGATGTGTGCATTGCATGGTTTATACATTCTTGGGGCCATTTATATGTTGTATATAACATTGGGATAAATATTTAATGTGGTTTTGCACATTGGAAAATATTTAATATTGGGAAAACTTAGTATCAAAAAGAGAAAATTTAGTACCAAAAAGTAAATGAGAGGGGAAATGGTTTTGTAAGCTCATAGTATTAGACACATGGTTAACTTTATGTAATATAACTTGGTGGTTTTGTGCAAGCTTATTTCTATAAAAACAAGCACATATAGTTGTTGAGATTGGTTAGTTTGAGCATTTTTTTGTAGGTTGCATATGTGAAGAGAGGAAGCATGGATTAGGATGTGTGGTTACATGATTCTTTTTTGCTTGTTCACCTGGAGTGCATGTAGAAGCTTGATGTTTCAGAGGTATTCGTGGAGACTTTGCAAATGTATTTATCTTTGTAATCTTTTTTTTCTTTTGAGGGTTTTTCCAGGGTACGTCTTGTGTCATCTTGATGGTACGTTTGTCTTTTTTTTTAACATTGAGGATTTTGAATACTTATTTGCATGATCTTCTCTCATGGGTTTTTTTTACATTGAGGATTTTGAATACTTATTTGCATGATCTTCTCTCATGGGTTTTTTTTACATTGAGGATTTTGAATACTTATTTGCATGATCTTCTCTCATGGGGTTATGTGAAAATAATTCATTATGGCTGCAAATTTCCCTTCAATTGTTGTGAGTGATGGCACTGAAATATGATTACCCCTTGTGAAAGTGTGTCATGATTACTATGACTGTATGACATGATCCCAATCAATTAAGAAGGCAGAATAACCTTAGGAATATTGATTGTTTTTGTCTCCAATTTCTAGTGGAATCTTTCATATGTCCCATTTAGTGCCAAGACGTACTCATTGTTCCTTTGAATTGTACACAATGAGGCTATCCTGTGACAAGGAAATTCATGACTCCGTTGGCCTCCCAATAGCAATGTTCAACTAAATAATTACCCATTGAATCTGAAAGCAGCCAAGCATCTCGAAGGAGATTGTTAAATTTCCAGCGTTGAGATCCTCTATTGCGTAGAGCATAAAAAATAAAACAAAGAATCTCCTTTGATATGTAGAAGTTTTATTATGCATTGAATTGCGATCTGAAGTTCCAATGTCATAGCTTGAGCCTCAGTTCCATTGTTTGTTCCATCAATCAGTTTTTTGGTTGCAGCTCTGATTAGTGTGCCTTCATGGTCCCTTTTGGCACAGACAGCTCCAGAGGCTCTTGGGCTTCTTGGATGCACCATCATAATTCAATTTGAAAGAACCAAGAGTTGGCGGGTGTCTGCATACTGTTGTTTCTATCTGAAGAAATATAATTAACTTTCAATGATCCATGAAGGAGGATACATAAATCCAAAATCAGGAAAGCCATAGAAAGCATAAACCTCATCATAGAAGATATATTACAAACATGATGCATTTCAGTGATTGCCCTTGCACCAAATGAAGGGTCAGGGTCAAGTTTCATTCAGCCAACTTTGGGTAAAAGAACAAATTATGGGTGAGGAACTTAACCCTGCCCTTATGTGGCAGGGCAGCCCAATTAAGGTGTGATGTGGAGGGTGGTGATGACATCTGCTACCAGCCAATAGATATAGGCTTGCTCTTGGACCATATATGGACAGATAGATTAGAGCATTTGCAGGGGTCTTGATCACTATGCAAGGGTCATTGCTTCACCAAGCAATCAATTATGTAAATTCTGGAAGCCTAGCAACACTTTGTTTGCTGGGATTTGAACTTATTTTGTATGTATGAAAATGACGTTGTTTCCACTTGTCCATAACTAAGAGCATGTTAATTTCATTCTCAACTCCATACTTTCTAAGTTCTATTCGATTAGGATTAGACCTTAGGTCCTTAATTGTAGGGTGTGCTTTATTTCCATACAACCCCAATCCTAATCATGAAAGATTCTTGTTATGGTATATAAGGAAAATTGAGACAATCAAACTTGTCTATGATGAGTCATATCCCTGTTTTGAACAAGAATCTTTCATGATTAGGATTGGGGTTGTATGGAAATAAAGCACACCCTACAATTAAGGACCTAAGGTCTAATCCTAATCGAATAGAACTTAGAAAGTATGGAGTTGAGAATGAAACAAATTGCCAAGATCTAAGACACATAAGATGAAATGCTGAAAATGAATTTTGAGCATGATATCGGCATTGATCTCTTTGATCTGTTACTGGAACAACCATAAGGAGATAGTAGCAGATATACTTGGAGATTCCTCTTGCTTGGAACAAGTCTGTGCTTGTGGTTCACCCTGGGACACTTTGTTACCATGAAGATCTGTCCTCTGCAAATTTGACTTTTTGGGATTTGTTTGCCTGCACTTGTACCTTATGTTGGTGGTGGTGCTGAAAAGCACTGTTGGGGACTTGCTATAGACATAGGGAAGACCTTTGACTTACTAGATATTGGTCAAGCCCCATGGCTGATGTACAAAGATCAAAAACATGCTAATAAAAAATGCAAATGTTGCTGTAATTGACACTGAGACTGATGTGATTGCATACTTTTGTGAATACTTTGTTGATTGTTCAAATAATGGATGATCCTAAATGACCTAGGATGATGTCCTTAAATATGAGTCCTAAATAGTAAATACACAACTTGAGACCTTTGGCGACAGGGTGATGGCATAATAATGACATTCTGAGAAAGTTCAGCTTGGGAAGCAGGAGATTTGAAATTCAAACAAGGAGGACTGGGTCACAGGTGCAGTCCTGTCAAAGGACGGGACTGCAGGCACATCCATAGGGAGGCAAATCCCTAAGGAAATGGACTGTATAGAGTCAGTTAGTGTGCCAAATAAGTCAAATTGAGTGCCGAGGCCATGCATTAACAACCACACAAAATAGCATTAAACAAAGGGTAAGTGTGAAGGGTATGAACTTTTATCCCTTAACCGGTAGGTGCCTTGCAATGTTGGTTATTCAAATCTTGCTTGCTATTCATCACAGTAAAGGATGGGTTTCCATTTGCTTGGAAGGCTGTATATTGCCTTGATAGATGTGTTGGGAACCATACTGCATTTTGCTTCACTAAATTAGCCGAGTATCCTTAAGTTGACATGTGAGGATGGCATTGTTATAAGCACAACCTTGAATGTCTATAAATGTCAAGAACAACATTTTTGTCCTTATATATTGACTTATCTCATGGGAATAGAGACCTTTAGAAGTTTGTTGATTTAGACTCTTTGATGCAATGCTCAAAAGACATGAACAAGCTTAAGTTGAAACACTTATTTTGTATCTAATCTCTTTTGCACTTGAGGGAGGGAAGAGGTCCAGTGATGCTGAATGTGATGATTAAAACTGCAAAACTGCACTTGTCATTGATCAGTGCCCAACTGAATAATGGGCTTGTATCATATGTTTTCAATAATCCATGGAAATTGGTTAGTTCATGCTAGAAATGTATATAGGGCCAAGGGCCACTGTGCTATATCTGCAAAGTGAGCAAGTCCTTGAGTTCTGCTTGATGGTCTAGTGTTTTTCATATCATAATTAATAAGAGGATGAAAATTGGATAATTAATTGGATAAATAGGGATTTATTCAATTAATTATAGAGGAAATAGTCAAGTTATTGGGTAATTGATGATGTGTCAATTTTAGGTGTCTACATGTACCATAAAATTTTCATTTTTATTCTAAACATTTGAAAGATTTTTCCTTTGAATTTTGTAGCAAGGCAATTCTTTATTTAAATTTTCAATCTTGAGTTGCCACATCCACCGTTTTAGTTGTGGAGAAGCACATAATTTTGGAGAGAAGTATCCTACATGAAATATTACCTAGGGAAGCTTGAAATGACCAAAAACTCCCAATTTATAAAAGCCGTAGTTTTAGATAAACTTTGATTTAGTCGTCATAACATAGGATGATTATATTCTAAGAACTGATGGTTTTACTCACAACACCATTTCATTTACACAACATTAGCACGATGTCACAAAAGTATAAAGGAAATTCAATTATCCAGGTTTAGAATGGGAAAAACTTTGTGAAATCTTGGGTAATTAAAAAATGAATATTTATTTATAGAACTTTAAAATACAGATAATTTTGATTTTATTATTTCATTTTAAATATTACATAGAGATCATATTCTAAGAACTGATGGTTTTACTCACAACACCATTTCATTTACACTAACATTAGCACGATGTCACAAAAGTATAAAGGAAATTCAATTATCCAGGTTTAAAATGGGAAAAACTTGGTGAAATCTTGGGTAATTAAAAAATGAATATTTATTTATAAAACTTTAAAATACAGATAATTTTGATTTTATTATTTCATTTTAAATATTACATAGAGATTATGAATATACATAATATCTATTTTTTTTTCCAATTATAAAGAACAAGTAGGATTTTTTAAAACAATTATTTTACTTTAACCTAACAGGGTTTAGGTAAAAAATTATGGTTGGTCGGTGGTCCTAATAGGCAAGTGCTATCATCGTTCAACATGGCCTACTATTTTTTGGGGGACACAAGTTTTATACCAATACAATGAAAACCTTCATTAGTGTTTAAAATTTTAACTCACAAATTAATCTATTCAAAGCTAAACTTGAAAAGTTAAAATGCCATAGTGTTAATCTTAAACTAAAAATTTTCAATCTTCCCATGTTTTTATATTTTTTCTCCTAAATTTAAAAATGAGCCAACAAAGGAAGGTATACACACAAAAGTTTCAAAACCATTTTTAACTCAGGAAATGGCACGACAAATGAGGTGGGTGGTGATTACTTTAATTGTGAGTTTTTGGAGTGTAATGCCAATAGGGTTTTACTTGTCTCGAAATAATAAAATTATCTTCAACAGTAAATACATAGATGTTTAAGCCTTTGAATGAAACATGTTTTGTGTAAAAATGCTCGAATTAGTGAATAAGAAGCTGGAAGGACAATATACACAGATTTTATTTGTCATTATATTTCTGCTATATTTTCCATCAAGTTATAAGGGTGCACCAGGACCAATAGTCAATACAAAGGCTCTAGAATTAGTGCTGATTGGTCATGGATTGTAAATAAATCATAAGGACTACAATCACTTTCATAGAGGAATACGATCAGGACATTGTAGACTGGGGATGACAATCACAAATTTCTTTTTGATAGGTGAAAGTATAGGGGGTTATATTGGGATTCCAACCCTTAAAACATTTTTTTTCATATGCATAGTACAGGGCTATTCCCCTTATGGATCGTGGCAACTGATATACTGCAGAGGCTCTGTACTTGAAAGATGATAAAACTAGAGTTTATACTGGTAGAGAATTAGCATGTAGACTAGATTGAAATGTGTGGCAAAGGCCAATGTCTATCAGTTGAAAATTGAAACAAAACAAGAGATTAGCATACAATTAGATTGAAAGAAACTAAGTGTCTACACCCTGGAAGTATCAAACTGCCATTGATTGCTGATATTGCTCGTTGCAGAAAAAGATTGGCTGTACAAGATCTCCATGGAGATGTAGCATGCACTTGAACTGCTAGTCATATCTGGACCCCAGAAATGTAGAAATTGTGGCTTATAAGGTATACTACTATACGGTCAATGTTGTTTATAAGAACGATGATGTTAGAAATTAATCTTTACTTAGGTGAAGATTATCTATTATTTGTATTATTTAATACTTGTAGGAATATTCCAAAGGAATCTCTACAAGTCTTTTGTCTTATTTGAGTAATTTATTTTTATAATTCCTTTTTGGAAGAATATTAAGGCTTAGGTGTAGCCTCTTCCTTATGAGGATCTTGACACCTTGCACACACATAGGATGAAAAGTGGCATGCATAGAAATGGGAGTTACTTATGCAACTCCTTTCTCACCTCTATTTACTGAGGTACTTCTCTCCTTCTTCACTAAGTAGCATTCTATGCCTAAGCTCTCTCAATCTCTTTCTTTGTAATCTTCTTAGGCTTTATGCCATCTTCATGATATTGGGGTTTTTTCCCCCTTACAAATTCTTGTGTCTCCTCTTGGATGTTGGTGTGCATGCTCTTGGTTTTCATCTTAATGGTAATCTTTTCTTTCAAACAATAACTCTTTTGGATTAGTACTTTCCTTTATTTCAACTTATTATTCCTTTCATGGTATTAGAGCCAGGCTAGGAGCCATTTCTGGTAGCCAAGCTTGGAAAAGAGGCAGCCAGACCATGCTTTCAATGTATATAACAGAGCTGGTCAGATTACCATTTGGAATGCTTCTAATAAATAATGCCTTGCAAATTATGACTGCAGAACCTTGATGTATTCAGATCAATTGAATATTTGTCTGAGACTGCACTACAGAAGCCCTTGACAGTAAGCTTCTACCAAAAATTACAGAAAAGTACTGCTTAAATAGTACTTTTCCAACAATTCTTAATGCAGTAGAAGAAGAGAAGACATAAGAAGAAAGTGTTAACAACATTCTAAAGCAGACTGAAATCTGAAGTGACTCACATCGATAGAATGTTGGCTTCTGAATTTAATATATAAAATGGTACACATTATTTCTGTAGAACCTTGATATATTTAGACCAATTGAAGATTTGTCTGAGACTGCACGACAGAAACCCTGATAGCAAACCTCTACAAAAAAAGTATTGAACAGTACTGCTTAAGTAATACTTTTTAAGTTTTTCAAGAATATTTCTTGACACTTAGAAGAAGAGAAGATGGAAGAACAACACACTCTTGACATGCTAAAGCATTTTGAAGATATCAAGTTTCCACAATCCTTCAAGATTATATGAATAAGATTTCTGGATTTGATTGTGTAGCATGCTAAAATCTGAAGGCGTGTGTCAACAGAAGAACATTGACTTCTGAATGATTTCTTCAGGTTTTGGGTAATTGGGGCAGGTTGATGGAGATGATGAAGGGGAAACACTTTCAGAATATACTTGTCCTTTCATTTGTCACCTTCTCTAGGATTTTTACATATAACAAACATATAGTGGAGATTTCTTGTGACTTGCTAGAGTCTTCTAAAATCATGAGTGATGCATGTCAACACAAGAACATCAACTTCTGAATGATCTCTACAAGTTTTGGGTAACTGGTGTGAGGTGAGGGACACAACAGGAGGAACCTAGGGCATTTTAACCTCTATAGAGTGCAAGATCTGTAAAATACACAGGAAGAACTAATTACATGGGATTTATAAATCTGGCAAATCTATAACAGAGATTATTGATTAGCATCTGCAGCTCTTTTGAACTAAGGTCATTCTCATCCCAAAGAAATATGATACAGTGTTGGCGTGCTGTTGCCCAGGTTGCCCATGGTGATTGCACATGAAAATTATCAAACTCTCCTTGATGGACTGTTACTGTATTGAATATCAATAACTATGCCGGATTACACATTATCAGACTCTGTTTTCAGTTTTACCTCTTTTTAGCAGCTAGAAAATAAATAGATGGGTTATAAATTATTATCACTTTTATTAAGATATGGGACTGTTGCTTTCAGAGCTAAGAGTTATTTGTTGATTGCCATTTGGAACAATTCCCTACATGTGTGCTTTTGTATCTTCTGCTGCTGGTATCTGGTTTTAGCTATTAACAAAGGGAACCTGGTTACTTGGTGCTTCCTTTAGGCTTTAGCAGCAGCCAAGGAAAATATATTGTTATATCTTGCATACAAATGATCATATCAACGCCCAAGTGCATGATTAATTGTTCCAATCAGAGATAGAAGTGCAGTGTTGATGCCCCTTAATTATGCATTCTATCATAGTAGCTGTGGCAGCATTTGTTAATATGTTCAAACAACATTTGTGGGTGTATTTATCTCAGGTTTCTCTGATAGACTTAAGAGCCTTGTAACCATTGCTCTCCTCCATCACACATCAAAAAATCAGAAACAACTCTTCCATTGATTGAAATTGTCATAGTGATCATTCAGCTATGTTTGGTTACACTCTACCTGGACCTTTGGCCAGGGAAGAAGGTGAGATAATACTTTTGGCCTCCTCAGTGTGAGGCTTTTACATACAGTAAATAATTCTCAAATTGTTAATGTGTTTATCATCAACAACAAGGTTTTTGATTAGGTTCCATCAACGTCTCTTGATATCCACTAGAATTATGCCTATCTTTCGGATTCAGTTTTAGAGGCTTTGATTACTTGTCCCATAACTTGAGTAATGTAGTTACCCACTGATTTCAAAATGGTTTGTGAAATCACTACAAGCAGCAAATCACACACGCGCACACATACATCTGATGTCAAGTAGTCTGCTAATTATAAACTATTAAGAAAATGTCTAAACATAACTTTATCCCATAGGTCCATCTTGTTCCCAAATTATGTCGATGGTTGAGATAAGCATCTCTTGTTCATGCGGACACTAAATATCGTGGGAGTTTGTATGTTATTTATCTATGGCCCTTGCAAATTTCACAGAATTCTACAAAAACATAATCTATCTTATCTGGAGTCTCACCAAGGTTCAGACAAAGCAAGAGATTGAAGATAATAGGTTTGTACTATTTTCTTGAAGTTGGCCATCAGAAAAGTTATCTCCTGTTGCCCCTCCTTTGTCAACCTCAAATGTGATGTCTTTGGTTGTTTTTGGGGACATCTTTTCTAGCGAATTTTTGCTTTGGGGACCTTGATTTTCAGCCCCATCAGAGGGTTTAAGGTCTTTGTTGCCTCCTTGGTAAAAGCGGTATAAGTACTTAAAGGCACAAAAACACTGAAATGCTTTTATGAAATGCCAAAAAAGAAAGTCAATGTTTAACACCAATCCTTAAGCTGAAGGCTGGACTTTGTTAGAACTAGTTAGAGGACCTTTGTTGCAAATGGTCACCTCTAATGTTTGGGTCATTAGCTGAGCTGCACTTGGGACATTCTCTCATCTCTTGCAAAATATCTTGAGGAGGTTGGATGCGCTGTTTGTTTTTGGAATCTAAGACATTGGGTAATCCCTGCAAATTTAGCTAATGGGAAGTGGTCTTGAGGTCCACTGTAAATAGCTTGCCTGTGGCGGCCCTGTTTTTGAGTAGCTGTACATTCAAAATTTTGGTCTCCTTGGACCAAGGGCACTGGACCCTATCTGTTCTTTCCATCATTCACAGTGTCCATCAGTTCAGGCCCTCAGGGTATCTATATTTAGAGTAAAACACTCCAAATTAAGTTATGAGAAGCAAAGACAAACATTAAGAACTTGAATAGGAAGGTCTTTTGATATATATATATATATATATTTGTAATAAAGATATTTAAGTCGCAAATATAAAGACCATACATAGTTTAGAATCTAGATGCTTCAAGCTGTCACAAACAGTCTACAGCTAAGCATCCGTCCACAGCTATACCATCTGTCACAAAACACTGTCTGCAAACAAGCTAACTACAGAAAAGACCTGCTGTCTCAGTGCTGACTACAGATAGCTACACTGTCCAAGAATATACATGCTGTTACAACTAAATACTGCCTTATTACCCATGTTACAGCAATTCAGTTTGAACAAAATTTATACGAAAAAGACTTAACAGACCACTTAGTTACAAGGTTTTGCATATGGTTTCTCATTAGAAGTTTATGTTCTCACTGTAGGAGTCCAGGTCCCTCCATTCCAAAGGGGGATCAATAGCTGAAAGGTCCTCATTAGACCTGACCACTTCAACTGCAAAGTCTGCACCTTCATTGACATGAAACCTGGGACCTCTTGTTCTGTTGTTCTCCCTTTTTTCCTCTGCTTTGATTCCTTGAGAGCCTTCAGAAATGTAGCTGTATCAGGCTGACCGAATTGCCAGGTATGTCCATAGCTGACTTCTTCTTTGTGGACTCTTACTGTACCATCCTTTAACAGCTTCAGGAATTTGCACTTTGAAATTTCCAATGTGACAGTAACCTGCATGGCACGTTATGTAATATGAGTATTTTTGAAGACTCAGTAAGTGCCCTTCTAACCCCTTTAAATTTATCCTCATTTCTTGGCTTCCAAATATTCCACAAAAATTCAGTTGAAAGACAAATCCATAACATACTAAGATCTTTATCTAATTTATTATCAGTCTCTATAATAGTTTTTTTCCAATTAATTTCACCACATTCTCCCCATATCCTTTGTCCTTCACAAAACAAATTCAAAATTTCTTTTGCATAAAAACAGTCAAAGAAAATATGCTTAATTGTTTCAGGCAATCTACAGATGTTACAAACTTCCGTATCAGTAGATTCAAATTATATGATAATCTTCGTAATAAAAGCAGCCATCTAAAACAAGCCTTTTTAGGCTCTAACAGACTTGACCAATTCATTATAAAGTTCCTTTGCCAATTTTTCTCAGTTAAATTAATATCCCAGCATTTGTTAGCATATTCCCTGATAACACCAAGGCTAGACAGAGATTTGTAGATTATTTTAGTGTTAACATCTATTAATGGAGTACCATCTTGTCATTTGAATTCTTTGTACTGTTCGTCATCCTTCTTACATACTTTAGGAAATTGCAATCCCTTTGCAAGCTTCCCTTAAGATTGTATAAGTCCTCCAGTTTGATTGAGGCAATTCATATTCACCACTTAACGAAGCCCAGTATTTGAACTGCCTATTGTTCAAAATACTACTAAAACATTGAATGCCTTTTCGAAAATATAGGCATGTTTTCAATCTCTGCTTCTAATGTCTCCTTTTGACTATAGACATGCTTATGTGGGAACTTCTTTTAACTGCCAAATACATTATATATTTTTTTTGGATACACTCCTTGTGTCTTGCTTTCTATTCTCAATCACAAGTTATGCTCTACTTTTTGGATGAAGTATACCCAAAAACGGAATCTCTAGTTTTGCATACGAAGCAAGAAATTGCATTTTGCTCCAGAGTGAGTAGAGCTAGGATAATATTTATCTGTAAAATTTCTATATGGTAAGAAATTCATAGGGAAAATTTAATTAACCATTGACATTTTCGTTTCGAAGATTTAGTTCCGAGTAAATACATCCTCTTCAATGTAGGATTTATTAGAACTACAATATCATAAGACGATACTACTAATAGCTAGTGTCTTCTCTGGCTGCCATGGGATCAATATCAAGCCAATGCTAGAATACATCATATCTTGCAGCTTAGATTTCATCTTGAGCAGATGTCTTCAACTTCCTTGTGAGATGGAAAAAAACAGTTGCTCAGCGATAGAGGAGAAACCTCATAGAATTGCCATATAATACTCATCCGCTCTAGCTCTGACACTTTGATGGGGGAGTAAGGCTTAAATTGTGGCTGGTAATCTTCCTGCTTTTATGATCCATAACATGTATCTGCTTCACACAAACTGTAGCAACAGATCCTGGTCATCACAATTGTGACAACCTTCATACAAACCACTCAGAAAAACATATCCCTTGTTTTCTGTTCCCTTGCTTTGGCCTTGAATTGGGTTGTCTTATCTGATTTTTGTTCAGTTAGTATGAAGGTAGACTGAATTCCGCATCATCCATCTGCTTATATTCAAAACTTGTACAAACCACTCAGATAAACATACTCTTTGTTTTCTGTTCCCTTGCTTTGGCTTTGAATTGGGTTGTCTTCAACCAATTTCAGTTTGGTTAGCATGTAGTTATTAGACTAAATTCCTCATCCATCTGCTCATATTTTTTGAAGTCAAAATTTCACTTTCTCACAAGTGACATTTCCTGCCTGGAATCTTCTATCTCTGCCTTTTGTAGTATCAGGCTTTTTGCCCCGAATCATCTTAATAGTCATTACCTTTTGTAAATTTTTAAATACTGCACAATGTTGCCATTATCCCAAATTCCAATCGACACAAAGGCTGGGGTTGATTAGCAAAGATTCTTCATAGCTTACAACGCACAGTCAAATAATGATCCTTCTTCTAAGCTTACGGAGAGTTGAATTCTAAATAAATTTGCTGAGGTCTATTTCAATAGCTTATCATCTTGAATCTAATGCAATCATAGCTGCAACACTAGGTCAATGGCCCTTCCTGCTTCTGGTACATTTGCCACTGCTATGGTTGTTTCCACTCTTGGTGCATCTATCGTTGCTATTTCTGGTTCAAGTGCCCTAGTTGTTGTGATGCCACATGAATTTCATAGTGATAAACTGCTGTCCATGTTTTATGCTCTTGTGGAGTTTGGTGTGATGCAATCTTTTGCTCTTGCAAAGGTGTCTATGTCTGTGCTGCCTCCTATGCTCGGTGCAAAGAGTTCTTATGCGAATGTTGCTTGTTTGGTAATGGCGGCCCTTGCCCTCTGATGGGGTCAACTTGCCTCTCCCAGTGCAGAATACCCTTGCCTTGCTCTCCTTCCTCCCTTGTTAGTTGTGGTCAAGAAGTGTTAGATAATGAAGAACATTGTAAACACCAAGCTTTATCTGCAGATTCAATGGTTTTTGGCCTTTCCTCTTTGAACTAAACAAATGGGCTTTGGATGCTTGGAGGCTCTTCATTGAGAGCAGGATTGAACTTTATCTTTGTGCTAGAGGTTTTTTGGTGGCATCCTTTCAATCGCCTGATGATAGATGTAGGTGTCGAAGGGTGGGGTTTGGTTGTGGGGAAAGCACTCCCTCACTCTTAAACCTTGGTTTCCTTCCTTTGATCCTCTTATCGAATCTTTAAGTATTTTGTCTATTTGGGTCAAACTTCCCAATCTTCCTCTCCCGTTTTGGGAAGTTTCTTGTTTTGAATCTATTGGCAATGCTCTTGATTTGTTTTTTATAGGAAGATGATATGTTGGTAAACTATGGCCATACTACTTATGCTTGCGTTCTTATGGACATTGACACCTCTAAGGATGTGCTTGGGGATATTGTCTTGCTTGTTGGGGATAGATTGTGGACCTAGACACTTGACTACGAGGGTCTTCCCTTTTGTTGTAGGAGATGATTTGCTATTGGATAGTTGGCTTTGGATTGCCCTAGCTCTTGTCATAAGAAAGGTGAGGCAACTTGGTGGAGAAATGCCCATTATGAGCATTTGATGGTTGGTTATTTTTTTGATTAAGAGGATGAGGTGTTGGTGGAGGACTTGGCCTTGGGGGTTGTGATGACTTCTTGGACTATTGATGGGTTGTCTTCTTTGGGCCTTATTTCCGTTGATCCACCTTTGGAACCTTTAGTGCCAAGGGTTGAATCTATAGATCATGCTTACTTGGATGCTTTGATGCTTTGATGGAGCCTACAACTATTTCAATTTCTTTTGGGGGGTAGTGGAGGCTAGCCCTCCCCTCCTCCCTTGATCCGAGTCTTTTGAGGATGATATGTCATGGAAGATTGTTCAAAGAAGGGAGAGAGGTCTTCCTAAACATGTTTGTGCCTCCCACATTGTGGATAAGGGTGCTAAGAGCGTTAGGAAGGGATTGAGGGTGGTGTAGTTGGTCACCCTTGGTGGTTGTGTTGGTTGTTTGGTTGCATTTATTTTTCTTTGGAGTGTGATAAATAGGTGGTTGTTTTGCAACAACTTGTCTTTGGCTGCTTCTGTGCTGTTTTATGGCTTGTTGGATGTCTTATGTTGTAAAGGGTTGTAGGGTACCTTGAAAACTTGTTTTACTCATATAATAAAAAACTTTTCATCTTGATACCCTCAATTAGAGCCATCTTGCATTCAAGGTCTTGGTCAATTTTCAGACTTAAATCCAAGAGGGCACCTTCATCCAAAAGTTGCTTAAGGCATTAACAATACTGAAGAAAGAAGAATGCACAACATCCAAAATGAAGTAGCTTATCTTCTTTTTTTGTATTGTTCTTTGATGATGATTTTCAAAAGGCTTCTTCCCATTCACCTATCTAGGGACTTCTATGGGATTTGGAGCCATCACCCAAAATCTTGGATACAACTGATAAAGGTGGTAGATCACAAGGTTAGAACACATTACCTTATCCACCATTCCAAAAAGCATAACTCATTAACTGTAATTAGAATAAATGCAATTGGAATGTTTTGTTAGTATTCAATTACTTCAATAGTACTTGTTGGCTTTGGTTAGTTGCTTTAATTAGTTGTAAGAAATTCTAATGGATTTCTCTTAACTTTCAAATGTTTTGATTAAGATAAAAATAAGAAGGGCCCATACCCAATACAAGACAACCATCAAGGCAAAAGGAAACAAATCTCACCGGAGGTGAAACTAAAAAGACCAAACAAAGACCAATAAAGCTTTTGATCAGAGCCAAGAACTGGAAAGAACAAGGGTTACTACCTTATACAATCAAACTTATCTAATAAGCCATGAGAAAGAGAATTGAAAGAGGTGGAGGGGGGTCCTTTATGCCTCTACGAATGACAATCCAAGTGATACTATCATTTGAACAACTCACTGTAAGGGAGAACAGAGGGCTCTGCCATAGGGAGACCAAGATTGCATGAGGGGGGAACATGAGGACACCTTGGAATGCAACAATCACTAGCCCCAGTAGAAACTTTGGGCAAGACAGAGGCAGCCAAAGGGGTAGTAGGAGCACATTCAAGAGCACCACTAAGGGCAGTGGGGCAACCCTAATCAGTATTAGGAGCAAAAGGCTCCATAGAAGCTTGGGGGGGATCCACCGCAAGAAAGTCGGAAGTTGGCAATCGGGAGATCATCATTAGCATCCTTCCACGAAGTTGCCACACCCTTCTGACACAAGAAAGAGCAAGTTGAAGCCAAGTGTCTAGTATCAAAACAACGACGACATCTAAAAGTGAGACTCTTGTAGTCGAGCGGTTTAACTTCCAAGTGTTGGCTCCCACTTCTTAAGTTGATTCTCTCAAAGGTAGGGAGATGTCTAATCTTTGGCCAATCATCCTTGGTCTACTTCTATGTAAAGAACTTCATATGATTAAAGCTATGCATTTGTTACTCAATTTGGAATAATTTGTGTTTTATGTTCATTTATGTAAGTATTAGTCTTATTAGTTGGTATACTTTGTGTTTTATGTTTGTTTATGCAAGTAATAGTTTGATTAGATAGAGTAAATATTGGGCCATTGACTTTAAGAAGTTGGGTTGAATTTACGAAAGTGCTAGTGTTGCTTTGTATTATCCTTGAAGAGAGCAATATTAATGGGACAATTATTGAGGAGTAATGGAATCTAATCATGAAAGATAAGACAATCTTGCAAGCGATCTTTGGTATATGTAGGACATATTTGCATGAGAGCAACATCTATGAAGAAGCTAAAAGGAAGCAAGTGTTGTAGGAAACCATTTGGAATAACTTAGTGATGATTGAAGATGGGGACACCTTGTTCGACTATCCTTCTTTACTCACTTGATACTTCATAATATTGCAAAAGCTTTCTATGAACAAGATCATAAGGCACACATGCAACAAATAAGTTAAATGTACGAGGAGAGAAATTGTCACACATAATAGGATTGAATTGTGGATTTATGCCTTTAAACCCAAACAAAGGTGGGGTGCAATCGTAACATAGCTAGGAGATTGATCAAGAGATCTATGATCTTTGAGACCAATGGAACAAAGATATTAAAGAATACAACATGAAGTAACTGAAAAAAGTCCAATAGTGCAAATGCATCGTTGAAATTAAAGTGGAAGTTGGAACCAAAGTGGATGTCAAAATGTAAGTTGTAGCAAAAGTTGAAACATGAGCTAGAGTCATCTTGGGAATGGATATGCAAAAGCATCCAATTGATTGCAAATGCTTGAGTGTACTAAGGAAGAGTGGTGCAAGGTTGCAAGGCAACTTGTCTTCTTGAATGTGTGTTGATCTTGCAAGCCAATTTTGGTCATAGGATGAAACCATTGAATCTTTGTAGTCACCTCCTTTAGATGAGGGAAGTTTTCATAGTGACATAGAGTTTGATGATTTATTTTGGTAGATGAAGAGTGAGAAGCATACAAGAGCAATCTTATAGGCATTGAATTTTCTCATCAAAGAGGAAACCAAGCCTATGATGCTAGGATAGACCCGTGGTGCAGAAATAAATGACATGAATGGGTACGAGAAGTGCCAGAGGAACAAAGGAATGCCTTGAATATAATTTCATGAGTAGAAGATTTGAGATACTACAACCACATCAAATGATGGTGACCCTCCAACAAGTTCAAATGTTGAAACATAATTTGCAAGTTCAATGAAGATGGGTCCAAAGACCTTGTAAGGCATTGTAGGTAGTCTCATATTGCAAATGGTCAAACAAACTAGAAATATTGGTTGAGATGTTTCCCAACCACATTGTGAGTGGCAATAGATTGTATAGGTATTCTTCATACTAAGAAATCAATATTAGAGAGACTAAATAAGGCATTTGACTAGAGTTTAAACTATTGAGGGATGATAATGAGATTGTTGGTGAAATCTATGATATCGCATAGGTTAAGTAAAAAAATGTACGAGCCTATAAGATGAGGCTCAAGGAATAATTGAGTAGATTGGTAAGAAATCAGCATATGGGCTAAAAATGTGATGGCTCTTTGAAGGGTTGATACCCTTAATGCAAAAGAAGATGGAAATACTACCTCCCTCCTTATATGAGGATGTGTACAATTAGGCCATGGATATAGAGAGTGAAAACAAGGCATCCTCTATTCGAGGAAAAGCATAGATGTTTTGATTTAAGAATAATTTATCAATATTGATGCAGGCTCTTTGTAGAGACATATTGAGAATCATAAAAGAGTTGAAGAACATGAAAGAGTAAGGTAAAGAAATTTGGTTTACTGATTGTAAAATAGGTCACATTGAAACTAATTGTCACAAAATGATGTGTGAAATATGCCAAGTGGTAGGTCATTCAACAAGGGATTGCCCCTATATTATGAAAAAGAAGAGTATTCTTAGAGCAAGCCATCAACAACAAACATCGCTTGAGAAATCAATAAAATAAAGATGGACCTCCTATTGTGTAAACAAGCTTGTCACTTGGTAGGTATTAGAACCAAAGAGACAACATGCACTAGAATGTAGGTGGAGTTAGAAGACAAATAGAATACAATAACCAAGGTTGACCAATTATATAGTGTCAAAAGTTTAATAAATGAGGCTATTTTGCAAGAGGTTGCTCCAAACGTCTTTTTGCCAATGGTGTGGACCGAGTAATCATGGAGATGCTAATTGTCCAAAGCAAGTCAACATCAATATGATTGACATAGCTAGTGAGGATGAAGTAATGACTAACAATATTGCAAATAGAAGGTTGACCCAAATCCATCAATAGAGAAGTTGAGGCTAGATAAGGAAAAGTAGAGGTTGGGAAGCAAATGAATGAAGAAAGACAATGATCTCTTGCAGAGGTAATGCCAAGCAAATTTAGTTTGGACAAGACTATTACAAGGTAATATTGTAAATTGTAGTGCCTATAATCATTTCATAGTATTCCAAAATTGAAGGAATTTATTACAAATAAATGCTCATTATAACTGCAACATGAAGTTTACACACACGCAACCCTCATGTTGAATGATGCAATGATGAGGGATATGATGTAACTAAAGGGGATCAATTGTGAAGCCTCCTTTGTTGAGGGGAACACACAATTGATCCCATGCTGATAATGAACCTAGTCTAATGGCCAACAATCATACACATGGAGATGCTAGGAAGTACACACCAATATTATTATCAATGGTGGATTTGGTGTGAATCTGCCTTTGGAGGAAACTTGAGGTAACCATAGAAAACCCATGCTTTGGTCACCAACCTTCTAGTTGGTGGGAGCAAATCTATACAATTAAATTTGCTTGAAGTATTCATTGCTGAAAAGGTAATCATTGGGATCCAACAATTTATTTTGAAATTTGTAGTCATCTCTCTAAAGGCCTTGTTGGGTCCCAAAACCGTTTCTCCACATTATAGAATTGAATTCTACTAACAAGGCTAAGGTTGTCATCAAGTGAGTGAAAAATGTTCATCAACATAACAAGTTCAAGGTCAACTCAACAAGAGTGGGTTCTCTCTCCTACACTTTGAGCTCGACTTGAACTTAGGAGGGTGTTCCTAGAGGTTTGTGTAAATAAAATAAAAATCAAAGACAATGGTAACTAAACCCAAATTGTTGGTACAACTCCAAAGATTTGTCACTGAGTACGAGAAACTAGTTACTCTACTAACTCTAAATAGTCAATTAAACACCATTGCAATGAGTGCAAGGCGAAAGCAGGATACACGTTTTGAAAAAGTTTATAAATGCCATTCCCTGTAAATATGGTGAAATCGTGAAGTGTGAAATAACTAAATTGATAGGGAAATGCTTATTGATTTGTTTGTTTAATGAATGATTGAGTTGAGTTATTCTTAAATTGATGCCTATTTATGGGCTAGAAAGTTGAGTTGGCAGGAAGAAGATGCAGTAAAAGGTAAAATATCAAATAGTTGATCAAAACATTAAGATGCATCAAATTTAAGGCATTGTAGACTAAACATGCTTAGTTATCCATAATTGAACTATACAAATTCGTATGTAATTATTGAATGATCATTACAAGTTATGTAACTATATTAAAATGCTGCCACATTTTCAAACAACAATTACATTTGCAACACCAAACATGCTGAAGGAAATCTCTATAATTTGTCACAATGAACACTTGCCTATGATTCCAGAGACATCACATTTGCCACACTCTACCATAGTGCCTTTAGATATTCTAACCACATTCACTGCCCTCCTGCAACTAACTTTCAATGGTTGGAACCTTGGAAACTTTTGACACCTCTTTTGTACTGATAATAACCACGGATTGATCTCAAAGAGTTAGGAAAATGAAAACATGACCCTGGTTGTAACCCTAATTGCTACACTATAATGCCCACAAATTTCACAGCTTGTGATGTATCTCGTTGATAATGGCTATCCTAGATTGAAAGAAGATATTGACATTAATTGTAGGTAGGTAGAGCGTTAAATTTGTGTGGATGGACGACCATCTATAGTGATAATGGTAGTTAGGAGTGGATATTTTCATTAAGGTGATTAGGTGGGGAGTGTAAATACAACACCATTTCACTTGGCCACTAAAACCCACTTTTGAGAATGCTTTATAAAACAATTGGTGCCACTTGTAAGCTTTTTTTCTTCACAAAGCCTTTTGCCTATGCGCAATGATTTTTTGATTGCTAATCAACATTGTAGGTTGAGTTCAAAACTTTGATGAATGCTAAAGGCCATTCGTCGATTTTTTCTCTTTGTATCAACACTCGACGTTTTCACCAAAATCACTTTTCAAAACCCCATCAGGCATCACCAAGGTTGTGAGAACCTTGTTGGGAGTCGGTCGATGTTTCAAAACCTCTTCAACTTGTTGATGCCAACTTCAAAAACACCATTCTTTGAGCTATTCAACTCGCCTTTCATGAAAGTTATGAAACCCCTGTTAGGCTCTAACAATGTTGTGAGAACCTAGTCGGGAGCCAATATCGGTTCCATAAATATCAAAACTTGTTGATAAACACAACTCTTATAACCTTTTCATTTATTTTCAACTTTTCGTGTCAATGAGACAAGATGACAATTGAACAACTTTTGACGACCCCAGGAAGTTTACAAACCATGCCAAGTTTCTACCAAACATACACCCAATTACCTTGCTTTCTCAAAAGTTACAAAAATAGTGATAGCCTTCAACGAGGTTGGGAGAATCTTGTTAGGATCCAACACAAGTTTCAGAACCACATCCAAATGTCAAAAACTTCAAGACTTAACACTATTAGCTCAAAATGAAGAATTTTGAAAAAACATGTTGAGTGATGACAAGGTTGTGAGAACCTTGTCGATGTTTAACATAGGTTTTAAAAGTTCCCCCAATTGCTGACAAATAAAGACTTAATAGATTTTTCTTTCTTCATGAATGAAAAAGTTGGAAAATCAATTTTAAGCCTAGACAAGGTTGTGAAAACCTTGTCAACCCTTGACAAAGGTTTCAAAACTTTTTGAGAATGTTGAGAAAGAAAAGACAGCCAAATTTGAGCTAAGAAGTTAAAGAACCTTCATCGGACTTTGACAAGGTTGTAAGAACCTTATTAGGTCCTTATAGAGGTTTTAAAACCTCAACAATAGGCCAACAAAAAAAAACTTAGAGGGCTTTGGGATAAGGTAAAAATTTCTAAACAAAGGGAAAAAGGATGATACACAAAAGGAAACCTTGCCACAAACACTTAAGAAAATAAATCTTGGGGGAAACAACTAGTTACAAAGTTTCAAGAAATTTCGAGGGCCTAATAGGCCTATGATGCATTATTGGGTTGAGGTTGGCTAATAATAGCTAAGGTCGATCACAATTGGAAGAACTTGTCCATTAAGAATGAAGTCCAAAAATACATAATAGAATTGAAGAACTAGCTAATGAGTGAGGAAGTGCCTCATTTGAGGGATCATTAGAGTTAGACTTTGATTAAGAATAATTGGGGGAAAATATTGAGGAACAATAGAGCTCGATTATGGAAGGGTTTTGGAGTTGCAATCTTTTTGGGAAGATGAAACCAAATCTCTTAAGTATCTCTTCCATTGGGAAATGGAAGATTATAAAGTATTTCAACTTGATTGTAACATTGTGCAAATCATGGAAGTCAAACAAGGGAGAGGAAAATAATGAGATGTTTGTGAAGGCTTTGATAATCAAACTTATCCTCCAAATTTTATAGAATATAAAGTTGGTGATGATGGGTAAGATGTCGAATCAAAACATCAATTTGAAAGTAAGTACATGAAATATAAAGAGTCCACATTGGCAAATCTAAATTTGGGATTAAAAAGGAGAAAGCAAAATGATTATGGTTAGAGATGACTAGGATGTATTGTTGAAAGCACTTTTCTTAAGGATGTATAAACTTGGACATATAAGGATTTTGGATTATAAGGATGTATTATACTTGACATATAAGGATTTTTCGGATTATAAGGATGCATTATACTTACATATAAGGATTTAAAAGGTGTACCATTAGAAATATATGTACACAAATATGCTTTAATACTTATATATCAAGGGAATTATAAGAAAAACATATTAGATGATTCGAAATTACATTGTGAAATTCAGGGAGAAATTGACAAAATGCTAGACACAACAATATTTTTTAAAGTATAGGTAAGTGAATAGGTGTCTCCAATAAGCTTAAGTTTGAAGAGAAACTTTGGGTAGATTAGATTCTGTGTTGATTTTAAAATTTTGAATATGGTTACCATTAAGGATCCATTCCTCATTTTGTTTTCATACTCCATATTAGAAGTGATTGGGTATGAGGTCCACTCCTTCAAGGATGGTCTTTTAGGGTATAACCAATTTAGTTTATGCATATAATTGGATTCCATTTGGACATTGCAATGCTCCAACCACCTTTATATGGACCATATTGCACATCTTTGGCAAGATGGAAACTAGGAATTTCAAATCTTTCTTAGATAATTGGTCCTATTACAACATGTAGGTGATGCATTTGTAGGCTCTCACAAAATGTATGCAACATTGTACAAAGTAGCTAAATTGGCCTTCAATGTGAAGAAATGCAAGTTCATGGTGTTGTGGGGGAAGCTCATGGAGGGAAATGATGAATGAACAAAGTGATATGTTGCAACTCACCAAATCCTTGTTATGAAATATACAAACTTGTGTGAGATGGATATCTTGGATGTAGATCTTGAAATGCCTGAATGCTTGATAGATCTTGACTTGATTTGCTTGCTTGAATCAAAACCCTACATCACGAATGTTAGCTCAAAGACAAACATGATGCAAGAATATCCTTGATATGATGCTTGAATCTTGATGATGGCTCCAAATTCTTGAAGAATTGCTCTTGTGAACTCCAAGAGATAGAACCATCAACTTATGTACAATGTAAATTTTTTTTTAGGTCATGTACCATAATATGTACAATTCATTAAGAACCTCACACAAGTATCAACCATTGGATGTGTTGATACACAAAGAGACCTTGTTTGTCTAGTATAAAAACAAGAGCAAGTTGTCAAAGAGTTAAATTTACATCTAATTAGTTATCCTATCTTGGTATATTTCCATTGGGATAAAAAGTTTCATGTGCATGATCGCTCAAAGGAGTGCTACTTTGAAATGTGCCCAAAAGTAAATGTCTTTATTCATTTCCATAGTCTCTACACACTTAAAAAGAAATATCCCTAGGTTCACCAACTCGGCTATAAGTTAGCTAAGCTCACTAATTTTTTATCCAATAGTGCACCAACTTCAAGTTGTCAAAATGACAATCTTGAAAGTTTGTACCAACTGTTAGATATTGCCTTTATTCAAAGTATAACTACACTTAACTGGTGACTTCTTTACATAATAGTGTCATAATGAGATCCAATAGAACTAATGTAACATTTCTCAACCAATGACACAATAGAAAATATATGCTTGGGAATAAATAGCCACTCAAATGTCAACTCTAAACTTGAATAGAGCCATTAATAACACATCACAAAAAATGGACTAGTTGCACATTTTTATACATTATATATTATTGCTTTTTATTTGTTATTGTTAATTTTTCATTTTAATTTGACAATTGTAGTTGAATTTTGTCACTACAAAAATGTGCCTTCTAAAAGATTTTTGAGCCCCACAATAGAATTTGTCATTGATCTACGTTCATCAAACAATGTAAATGTTATCATTTAGCATATAATATTTTCACTAACCACATTATTTTTTAAAGTTGTCAATAAATTCCCCAACAAAAAGCAACAACGTGAACAAATTTAAAATGATCCATCTCAAATATTTTTACTTATGAAAAAATTTGCTAGCAAAAACCAACAATATGAACAAATTTTTAAAAATTATCATAATTTTAAAAAAAATTGTAAACAAATTCATCAATATAATCTAATAATGTAAACAATTTTTTTTTTCAAAATTGTCAAAATTTTCCTCCGAAAGTCATATATTCACCATAAAATTATTGCCTTGCGCTAAGATTTGTGAAGATTTCATATTTTTTTAGGGTTTAATTTTTTTTTTATCTCTACTTGGCTTATAAATCTACTACATCAAATAAATTTGATTTATTTCTTTTATAATCTCCCTAATACACATGAAAAATTTACTTGGCTCTTCCTTCTCTTCTCCATTTCTAGCCGATGTCCCTTTCGCACCTTTGAGATAAGAATTCGGGAAGCTCTTCTAGCAATCACCATGATCTATGGTGGCTATAATATCTTAATTCTACTTTACATGTGGTTTATCTAGCATGATTCTACCTTTATAATAAGATTAAGGGTTGATAGTACTTATAATGGTGATCCAATGTGGGGGTTCTTTGTTGCTAATACTCAAAAGCTCCCTACATTCATTTACATTGGTCCCATGAAAGTTTGAATCTTATAAATATGGCTATGGAAGGAAGAATGTAATGAAGAATGGTGATGGATTTTTGTCTATGAGGATTTAAATACACTGTGTTTGTAGCATTTCAATGATTGAAAGAGGTGTTTATTTACGCTTTGCTCTTTCTTATTGACTTATAGATGCTTGAATTTAAAAGCAACATCTCTACCCTATTTCAAATCCAATATTCAACCTAAATATAGCCTACAACAACTACGACAAAGATTTGTTTTAAATAATCATGCTCTCGATGCTACAACCATTGATATCCTATCTTAGGGGATGCCAATACTTTGCAAATAAGGATGTTTCTTAAATGGGGTATAAAGGGGGTCACTAATCACAAATACACCATTGTGTATGGAGTAGCCTTGATAATTTTTTATGTTCACAAGCATTAGAACCAATGTATTTTGCATAGAGATATACATTCAATGATGCGACATTGTCAATCACTCCTTTCTATTATTTTTTTTGCATTTTATATTGTATTTAAAGAATAAATTTGATTTTATAATTCAAAATATGTTCATAGACATGTACATAATTCCAAATTTTAAGGCCATCGATAGTTTTTAGAATTTTTAGTTCTTTAGATCTTTGAAGGTTTCTTGGAAATGTAAATCTTGGAATTTTTATAATCCCCTAGAGTTTGGGGATTCTACTTCTAGAGTTTAAGACTTTTGGAATTTTTACAATCCCTTGCAATTTGGTGATCTCATATTTTCTTTCTTTTGATTTTTAAGCTTTTGGGATGAACTTATCAATCATGGATGTTATGGACATGAATGTTTTATGTATATTGATTAGACAAGATAGACAAACCCATTAGCACGATGGGTAAGTGCAAAAAGATGGGGGGCCAAAAAAGGGGTGTTAAGTGGTCACTTTTTTTTTTTGAAATCAAGAAATTCTGACCTTCGATGACAAATTGAGGATAGTTACACTCAAAATTTTAAGATGCAATGAAAACAATGTAAGAAGTGCTTCGAGTCTACTTTCTAAGCTACTATTTTTTTTGAAAATGATAGAGATTAAGGGTTTCAAAAAAGGGAGCCACAAAAATAGGTGTTGAAAACATAACATAGCGTCTATTGTGGCTCCCTCAAAAGGTTAACTTTTTTTTGATATTTTTAAAATCGCTTCGATGAGAATTTATCTAGTATGTAGTTTATGTTTGATTTTTCTGATAATTTTTTAATGAATATAAGATTTTTTAACTAATTTTCAAAGTGGACACAACTAAAAAATAGAATTTTGGCCATGCTAACCCTATAACTTTTGAAAACTAATAATTTTTTTTTTTTTTTGAATATATGTAGAATGGAGTCTAGTTTATAAAAATATAATTTATTTGAAATTTCAATGAATGGTTAAAAAGTAAGTAAAAATACCAAACATTTGTTTTCTGACAAAAATAAACACACAAAAAGAATACATTAAAGTTGAATGGCTTAACATTTTCAAAATGTGAAAAAATTACATCATTAAATAGCTAAGAGAAAGCCTGAGATTACCCATGTGTGCGATTTAATCGACCTTGAAACACATGCAAACCTGGTGGTTAGCACGAACAAAATTATGTTTCATTTCTTAGAATATGTAGAAACATGTCTTTGGATGTTTGGAAGGCACTTCAAACCTTTGGGTTGGAAATCCAAAGCAAATCCCAAGCCTAAGGCTTGGGGATTCCCAAAGAAATTAATAACACGAGTGCGTTATAACACACTCACATTATGTCTTGATCTATGTTAAATTCTAGTTTGTTAAATGTATGTATATATATTTGTATGTATGTATGTATGTATGCATGCATGCATGTATGTATGTATATAAGATTGTATGTACATATGTATGTATTCTTGTATGTAAGTATGTATGTATGCCTGTATGTATGTGTGTCTGCTTATATGCATGTATGTATGTATGTAAGATTGTATGTACATATGTATGTATGCTTGCATGTAAGTATGTATGTATCAGTGTATGTATGTATGTATGTATGTATTAGTGTATGTATGTATGTGTAAGTATGTATGTATGTATGCTTATATATATATATATATATATGTATGTATTTAGAGGGAGGGAGAATTTAGAGAGAGAGAGAGAGAGTAATGTCCCTAATAGGAATTATACCAAATCTACTCTAAATTATCAATTTTTCACACAATGGATTTTAGAGAATACCTTGACTTGATTTAGTTCCTTTAAACAAGTTAGAGATCAATGAAAAAAACAACCTAAAAAGTAGAATATTAGTAACTATATTGAACATCGAATTTAAACATTAGTAACTCTATATTAAACATCATGATTAACATTAGTAAATCCATATTAAACTAGCTAATCCAATCACTAATCCATCTTGGGGATGCTCAATTATGGGTCACATGGAAGAGGGTATTGGTGGGGCATTTTGGATTCCTTCCTCATGTGGCGCATTCCATTCATATGAGGTGGCCTTCTAGGCCTCATGTGGCAAATTCCATTCATATGAGGTGACCTAGTGAGGCTCTCAATTCCTTCATCCATCATCCTTTTCCACTTCCCCTAATTAATCTCCCTGTATTGTTACACCATGGTAGGAAAGTGAGATTACAATGGGTGTCCCGGTGGTCCAACCTAGACCCAAAGGCTATACCCCTTGAAACAAAGGCAAGTATCCCTCTAGTCCATGTGGGCTCATCTGGTCCCCCCGGGGTGGCGTATTTAAAAGAGGGCCCCATCATTGTACTCCCCTTGCAATCCTCCTTCTCCCAACATGGTGAAAACATAAGCATAATAACATAATCAAATGCCTAATTACAAATAAACATATCAACAATGTATATAAAGATTTTTGAGTATGTTACTAATGAAATAAATAATAAAGTGCGTAAATTATCAATTGTCCTTTGACCCTATTTTGTACTCTTAAACATTATCAACAGTATTTTAATTTATAAATCTTAAATATTACCAAATAATGATTGTAAATTGCACTTGAATGTTTTGCTTGGTTGAGATGTCTATAATATTTTGTCCTACTTTCACACCTGTTCCACCCTCCTCCATAATATGCAAGTCCCAAAATACATATATACCTCTCCATACCTTGATGAAGAGTGACGTCCCTTGCAAAGGATTATATCTTTTCAACTAATTGTGCTTCTTGATAAACAAAGCACCTCATTCTTAATAAATCACTGCCACTTCAACCTCTAATCGATACTCATTAAACCCTGCTTGTGACTAATATTAAATTGCTGCATTTTTAATCAATAAATCACCTATGTTTGTCTTATATGACTTTTGTGTTACATATAGAATCGTTGGATTCTTTCTATTATTATAAATTCTTTGATTAATTTTTTTTACTAATATTAATATTAATATAATTGCTACTTATGGATCACTACCCCTTGTTGATTATGAATTGTTGTTTCTAATTTAAAATATATTATTATTTTATATATTAGCTTTATCTATATTTTAATATTTATAATTTAAATTGTTAGTATTTATATTTATAATATTTATATGTTTATATAATGTTATCTTTATGATAATAATAAATATTAAATTGCTAATATTTTTAATATGTAGTTTATTATTCATTCATATTTCAATGTTTAGAGTTTTAGTGTCATAATTTCGGGGACATGACAAAGAGTTCTCTAGTTAGGGTGGGAGGGAGAGACCTGAGAGAGGGAGTGGGAGATAGATAGAGGGAGTGAGAGAGAGAGACTTGAGAGAGGGAGAGAGGGTTGGAGGGAGAGACCTGAGAGAGAGGGGGAGAGAGGGGGAGAGAGAGAGGGAGTGGGAACTTCTAGGGGGTTGGACCTAAAGCCTAAACCATAAACCATAAACCCTAAACCACAAAGCCTAAAGCCCTAACACTAAACCCTAAATAATAAACCCTAAAGCCTAAACCTTGAACCCTAAATCCTAAAGCCTAAAGCCTAAACCTTAAAACTTGAACCCTAAACCCTAAAACTTGAACCCTAAACCTTGAAAAATTCAACTTTTTCAAAACATGAGTGTGCTTTGGAAAATTTGAAATATGGATGTTGTAAGAGCAAGCCAAAACGTGCCCGCGTTATAATACGAGGATGTTTTGTCTCTTTCTAAAAATGGTAAAAAAGACATTGACACTCATGACTTGGTCCACATGCTCTATTATTCTCCTTTTGTGCATGATCTGACAAAAGAACGCTTTTTAAGACTGTTGGAGAAAGCACATGCAAGAATTTTCACATTCCTCCACCACCTTTGCATCAAATTTCCACCACCTTTTCTGGTTTGCAACTTATGAGGGAAATAACAATTTTTTTACATCAAATTTGATTATATAAACGCAAATTTTGATGTTTGTAGTGTTGTGATGTTCATTACATGATTGAATTGTTATAATTTAACATTATACATTATTTAATACTGTAGTTTTTTAGTAATTCTTGGAGAGATATAGAATTGAACGTTGAAAAGGAAGCAATTTTGTGAAAAGCTCCAATTGTTGAGGAGTTTGATGTGAGAAGAAAAAAGACTACATTGAATTGGGCAATTTATCGAACCAAATCTTCAATTTTAAGGTATGTCAAGTCTAAATATATGTATGTTCTCTATAAATTATTATAATACATGCTTAATACAATGCTTTGATTTTGTTTTTATGTTAAAATGCATATTCAATGTTCATCATTGTTTGTTTTTACTTTTTGATATCTATGAGTTTTCAAGGGTGGTTCCAAGTTGAAAAATATCATTATAACCTTAGCCCCTCTTGACACATTTAACCTAGACAATTCTTCACTCTTTGTAGTGGTTTGGTTGCTCTTATAGTATCATGCAACTCTTGGGAAACCAAACAAATCATGGTTTGCATTGCTGTAACATCCTCCATTCTCTAACCTTAATCTCTTCCTCTACAATGTCCTCCACTAAAATCATTTCAGTAGGAACTATCAACCAATCTCTCACATCTATCAACCTCTTTCCTATCTTCAAAATATTATTCACTTTGGCATTCCAAATACATTGACTACTCAATATGGCTTTGCATCCTCTTGTTAATTTATCTTTTCCTTTGGAATAATTCCTTTTGATGACCCCTTTCTTTCTACCAACTCTCTAGATGCTACTTATATTTTATATTTGTTGTGCTACCATCCATAATAGTAATGTTACATGTATTTGTGATCATTACAAACCACCCCTCCTTAATACACAACTTTGCACTATTATAAAATTGTACCTCACTTCCTAGCAATGGTATTAACCCTCCTAGCATACACTACTTATTTGTCAAACTACCATGGAATTATTAATGAAACACATCCATTTCTACAATATCACATAACACTTCATCATGGCATGCTTTGATCTTGAAATTTATCTAGCACTATTCTTGTACCAAGATTAAATCCACTTACTATAATCAACCAAGGCATAATGGATCTGGATGCCTCAACATCCTTAGTCCTAGATTGCCAACCATTTCCATTAAAATTATATTGTTTTTGCTACCACTATCTAGCACCATATCACAACACTTACCTCTTTCCTTACATCAAGTATTGAACACAAATTTCCCATTTGTTAGTTCACCTCTCCTATTACACAAATTAGAGCACTATGTGAACTAAAAAATCCCCTTACTCATGAAGTCCTAACCTAGTTATTGGTTTGTAATCCTCCTCCAAGTACTCTTTCATAGTCATCTCTCCTACCATAAATTTTTTCCACTTTTATCACTGTAAACTTGTTGTCAAACCCTCTATGGTTGGGAAAGAACTTCAACTTCACCCAAACTAGCAAAATTCACTTATATAGATGACAAATAATCCAAATGAAAATGTTGGTTAAGGTCTAATATGAAATATGCAATCAAATTTAGATCCTTTGATATGATAGGATTGGAAATAAGTGATTTTCTATGTGTTGGAAAAACTTAAATTGTCTGATATGCACATTTCTAGACCTATAATATTCATGTTTTGTTTGGAAACAATGACTAAATAACTGCTATATGTTGTAAATATCTAGCAATTTCGGTGTTTATAGATGAAATTATTGATGACATTAACTGGTTTTCTTATGCATTTGAATTGATGACATTAACTGTGTAATTTATTATAAGGATTTTATGCTGAAATCATCCAATAACATGCAATCTTTTATTGTTCTTATGGTGTGTCCAAGTGCACTTATGCTTTTTTTATTGTCCTATGGTGTAACTAATATATTGTTTGTATTGACATGCCCTATGCTTTCGATAAAATTATTCATCATGTCAAGGAAACAATCAAGGATTAAACCAACACAGGAAGAGAAAGAAGCTAAGAATGCAAAAAAACCAGAACATATGAGGGAACTTCGTGAGAAAAGAAGATTGGACCCAATAGAAGAAGAGGATCTCAAACATCAATGAGAGATATGGAATTGGTGGCACTAAGGGAACAAATGCAAAACCTTTGTGCTATGAGAAAATTGAATATCGTTTTTGGAGACATGTCCTCTACTGCAATTCAAGGTGGAGGGACACCATCTACTGCATCTCGAGTTGAAATTACATCATCACTCAAATGTGAAGAAGGAGGTACACCATCTATCCCATCTCATTTAAATATTGAAGAAATCCCATTTAATGTTGAGATGAATTTACCTTTAAGAACACCACCTAGAATTTTTCATAGAATGCCAAAATATTTGATTGGCATTGCTGAGAATTGTGCAGCCAATGGAAGGTAAGATTCCAAAATGCACTTGAAGATATGCTCATAATATTTGGAGAGTATTCTTTGAAAAGTTAAATGAGATTACAAGATGTCAATTATTTGTTAAAATGATGCAAAGTATAAAGTATAGGTCCATCATGAAGATTCTTGGGTTGAGAGCATCAGAGGCTTCAAGTGAAAAAACTATTGTGAAGAATCTAATGAGTGCATATAAGAGTGTGGATAACACCTCACAGAAAAAATATAGTAATGTCAAATGATGCGTCATTACATAAAAAATAGTACATAATCAAATGAGGAAAACTCATCTCATTAGAAAGATGAGTCAAGCATTGAGAATTAATAGAATTTTTTTATCAAGAGCCGTTGGAATGTGCTAAAGAATTGACGACACCAATGCCAATGATTATGGGCATTCTTGGGGAGACTACCATGAAAAATAAACCAATTGTTGAAGAATTGAGATCACTAATTGAAGACTTTTGGAAGAATAATAGAAGGGTATCTTTGAATCAAAGGGATGTGGTAAGAAAGAGAACCGATAGTCAAGACCATAAGCCACATCCAAAGCATTTTTTGGATACGACTCAAACACAATTTTTTGGTAAATTTCTAGATATATATCCTCAAATTAAAAAATTTCAAAGATATTTTGAAATGCTAAAACCTTTTTATGTCAAAATAGATCACACACGCACTACTTGTTGTAGATTACATATTGAATTTTCTAACCATTTTGATGTTTATCGGTCTATCTGTTTAGATTTGCATACTAACGATGTTTTGTAGGATTGTGGCATACATGCCCCACCAACATCTTCAAGAGATTTCATATCAACAATTTTATGTGAAAGAGAGGAAGGCCAAATATTCAACAAGAAATTATGCTTGGATGGCACGTCAGCATTATGATGGCTTGCAATGTATGTCAATATTTGAACACATGGAAAGCACACATGCGATTGGAAATGAACTAGTAGAGTTTGGCAAGTATAAAATAGCAGACTTTAATATAAAATATAGTAAACAAGAAAAAAATGTGTGATTTGGTTATTCAAAAGATACTAGTGTATCGGTTTATGTCTACATTTCGTGATAGTATAGTGTATGAGTATGCAAGACATACCCATAGAGCTCTATGGTTGGACTTGCAATTCAAGTTATGCAAGAATACCTTTCCACTTGGTAGCATTTTTTTAGTTGTCAATTTTGCAGAGAACTATAGTCTAAAGCCACAACGTGAGGTGCAATCACAATATTATAACTCCACATAGGTTTCTATATTTGTGCACATCGCATTCATTCATGTGAATGATAGTATAGAGGATGACAAAAAGATCAAAAGGGAGTATCATTTTTATATTAGTGAGTGATCACACACATTTACAAAATTCGTGCAAGGTTGCTTTCAGGTGTTCTACAATGATTTGGCTAGAAGGGGCATATCATTTAGTCAAAATATCATATGATCAGATAATTGTGTATCACAAATCAAGAACTCGTAGATGTTATATTGGTTGAGTGGGATGCATAATATTACAGGTGTTCAACATATGTGGAAATTTTGTGAGGCCTTGAATGGAAAGGGGGAGCATGATGGTGTAGGAGCATGTATCAAAAGAGCCATAACACAAGAATATTTAAAGTACAAAGACAATGCAAAGTTAATAGATGCAAAATCAATTGTTGAGTGGTGTAATGCTTTGATGGGTCCAGATAATGAAGGTAAGTATTCAGTTCATAATTTTTTTGTTTGATAGATGATACTAACATTGCACCATATGAGGATTATTATACACTGATAGGATCAAGTGAGCTACACTCTTTCAGAAGCTCATATGCAGGTTCATAGAGTATCCATACACAAAAGATGACATGCTTTTGTTCTTCATGTACAATTCAACCATGGAATGAGTGCGAGTCAAAGGAGTGGGTTGATGAATGGTGGTTATCTTAGCCTGCTTGACACGTATCGACCCCAAATAACACTAGAAAAAACACATATGGAATCATTGATTGACTTTGACCACATGTCAGACCTAGTTCAACTAGGTAATATATCTACTTGCATGGTTTTTGAAATTCCTAATGTTATCCTACTTTGTTGTTTTTTTTGTAATGTTGAATAATTTCATCTAATTTGTTGCACATATCAATGTTGGGCATGCTTATGCAGTTATTAAAGATGAAGACAATGAAGAGGGGAAAAATTATTTCTTGTGTCGTTGTGTTGAGGCCAAAAAGAAATTGGAGGCCCTAGTTAGAGATGGAGAAACATCAAATACCCTACAGGCTCAGTGGTTTTTACTGAAACATTGCTTAGAAGGTACCCACATTAGAGTGTTAATGTTTGGTTGTTTCAAGATTTTGACACACATCATAAGATTCTTCATTACTCGAACCTTGTCATGGCATCCAATGTTCATTTGATACAATATCAAGGCAGACCTTTGAACAAGACCATGTGGAAGGTGCATGAGTCTGACCATGAGGAAATACTTAACATAATAAAGAGTAGAGAAGATCTAGATGGTTCGTTGGAAATTAAATTGTAAGTATGCACTTTGATTTTGTAAAGTTATGTTATTGATATTAATGTATTGCAGTTGATAGTTAGACCTTTCAATTTTATATTTCAAGTTTACATATGTTTTGGTTCCAAGTTTACATATGTTTCTCTTTTTTTTGCTACACCATTTTTACATATAACAATGAATATTGGGTAAATTATATGCATATTAATGGTTTCACCATTTGACCATCCGGAGACCTCAATTTGAAAATTTGACCTTTGGAACCCTAGATCAGACTTGGGAGACCCTTCCTCAACCATCATTTCACTTGAAACATCAACCATTTCCATCATATCCATCCAAAATATATCATCTTTCCCTCATCTTAGCATTTTCATCCATTATCATAAGCTAGTCATCACAACCATCATCCTTAGACCTTGGTCCTTTTGACCATTGGCCTACCCTTATCTTCCTATCCAAGCCTAAGGATATTCAAGCCTAAGTAAGCATATTCAAGCCTTTTATAAGTGATTATCCAAGCCTAAGTAAGCATATTCAAGCCTTGTCTAAGTGATTATCCAAGCTTAGGTAAGAAAAATCATCCTCTATCCAACCCTTAGTCAAGTGATTATCCAAGATTGACTGAGAAAATCCAATCCTTATTTAGTGTTCTTTAAGATTTTTTATGTTTTAGCTTGAAATGTATACACATTAACCACATTCCAAAACTAGAGGCAACAAGTACTAGAATATATGAAATGAAAAAGGAATCATCTAGAAAAATCCAAGCCTTATTTAGTGTTCTTTAAGATTTTTTATGTTTTAGCTTGAAATGTATACACATTACCCACATTCCAAAACTAGAGGCAACAAGTACTAGAATGTATGAAATGAAATAAATCATCTAGAAAAACACTTGAAAATAATTAGATCAAAGTGATTGAGATAGATAATGTATTGACTGAAGAGATTCTTCCTACTCTTGAGAAGATGAGGAAGGTGGGTGTGTAGTATGTGCAATGGGAAAATGAAAATGCATAATTGGAGCAACAAGTACTAGAATGCATGAAATGAAAAAATGAATCTGCTCTGAAAACACGAAGTGAAAAAAAGAATCTACTCTTAAAACAAGTACTAGGTAATAAGTTGAGGAAGGTTCCTTTGTAGTATGTGCATATTATAAAATTGAAGGGTATTCTATGAGACCACATTTCTACCAAAATATTTCAAATTATAATATTTGACAAAATCCCTATTTGATTATGCTTCGATGGATGCCCATACCTTATTCAAAAGCTCCCATTTTAGCATAGGTAGGACGCATGCTAGCAAATATTATCACCAAAAGTCATTTTGTGCATATCTTGCACTCTGTGCATTGCATAAGATGACATCTATTTGAGGTATCATTTCAAACAATTCATATTCCTTGTTTATGATTCCACATTTTACATACATGTCTAAGACCTTTTCAACATGTCTACCAAGGGAGTTGCAATTATAACATTTGACAAAAATCCACCTTTCTTTCAATGATTTGATTGCTGCCCATACTTTGTTCCAAAGGTAGGATGCTGACATAAGTTGTGTAATTTGGATTTAAACTTGCCAAATGTATTTTCTTGAAAGTTTGTAATGCCTTTTAAAAAATCTATTTTGTACATATCTTGCAATGATGTCATTCCATGAGACCACATTTCTTTAAGGCATTCCATCAAAAAAATCATGTGCTTTGTCTATGCTACCACATTTTGCATACATGTCTACTTGTGATTATATTGGTAGGTCATACATTAGAAAATGGCGAGAGAAAATTCACATGATAAATTATTGGAAGGTATAAATATCACATATCATCCTCACAACCTCCCTTCATAACTGGAGCAACAAGTAGTAGAATACATGAAATGAAAGAAGGAATTTTCTCTTGAGAAGTTTAGGAAGGTGCGTGTGCAGTATGTGCAATGGGAAAATGACAATGAAAAACTGGAGGTAGCAAGTACTAGAATATATGAAATAGAAAAGGAATATGCTCTAAAAACACTTGAAAAGAAGCAAACTAAAGTGAATGAGATAGATAATGTATTGAATGAAGAGATTCTTCTTCCTCTCGAGAAGTTTCAAGGAAGGTGCCCATGCAGTATGTGGAATGGGAGAATGGCAATGGAGAAGTATAAAAATTCAAGAGGTTTTGTATTTGGTAAGAATTTATGGAAGAAAACTAAAGTGAGAGATGTTGCTATAGGTTGATTTGAACAAATGAATTCAAATATTCTTGAACTTAAGACTTCCATGGAGAAAATATAATTGGAAATAGATGATAAGGAAGAAGTGCTGATGCCAAAGTAGTTGATCTAAAGCTCAAAGTAAAAGATATTAAAAAGAAGTTAGAAGATCATGAAAAGAAATACTAGGGGGTGTTAATAGGTAAGAGCAGTAGAGGTGAGGAAAAATGTGTGGATGGTCAAGTTGTAGATGCAAAAGCAATAGTTGGATGTGTTGAAATTGAAGAAAAATAATTGAAGACTAAAATTAACCTTTTAGAAAAGGAATTAAAAGATAAGAAGAATATTTATTGTCAATGAAAAGGAGGTTAGTCTGCTTTAAAAACATTTGAAAAAGAAATAGACCAAAATGAATGAGATAGATAATGTATTGAATGAAGAGATTCTTCATGCTCTCGAGAAGTTGAGGAAGGTGTGTGTATATATTCTTCTCTATTCATTGTGGGACCAAACCGATAGTTCCAATGTGTCCAAATGGGTGGGTTTATGCTAGGCAAGGTCTTGTTTTACACCCAAAAATGTCGGAAAGGTTCAAGCTACTTTGTACCGGCGAAGTCTCTTAAGAGACCAAAGTGTAAAAAGGTAGCAAAATTTGATGAGAGATTACTCAAAAACCATGTCACTTAGAAACATTTTGTCTTAGGCTATGGGTTCATTTAAGTCTCCTCTACAATAAGGTCTCTTGATTTTTGATATCTCTGAGGTGTTTTCTCATGGTGACAAATTTTTAGTTGATGAAAATGGGTCAAATGCATGTAGAGTAAAGTTGCAAGGTGGTGCAAATTTCGTTATGTTCATCGTGCGACCAAATAAAATGTTCCAACATGTCTAGATGGGTGGTTTTATGCTAGGAATGGTCATTTTTCACACCCAAACATGCTGAAACAATTCGAGCTACATTGTACCAACAAAGTCTCTTAAGAGACCAAAGTGCAAAAGGGTAGAAAACCTTTGACGAGTGATTAATTGAAAACCATTTCACTTAGAAATATCCCATATAAGGCTACATGATCATGTAGGGCCCCTCTATAAAAATCTCTCTCGGTTTTTTATATCTTTATGAAATTTTCCCATGGTGTCAAGTTTTCAGTTGATAGAAAATGGGTCAAATGCATGCAGTGTAAAGTTACAAGGTGGTGTAACTTTCAATTTGTTCGTCGTCTGACCAAACTGACTATTCCAACACGTTCAAATGGGTGGGTTTAGGCTAGGAAAGGTCCCATTTCACTCCCAAACATGTCGAAACAGTTGGAGCTACATTGTATCAGGAAAGTCTCTTAAGAGACCAAAGTGCAAAAGGGCAAAAATTTTTGACGAGCAAATACTCAAAAACCACGTCACTTAGAAATTTTTTGTTTGATGCTATGGGATCATGTAGGGCCCCTATATAATAAATCTTGATAGATCTGAGTCCTTTTCCTGTGGTGAAGAGTTTTTAGTTGAAGGAAAAAGCATCAGTTGCATATAGTGTAAAGTTGTAAAGTGGTGTAACTTTCATTCTATTCGTTGTACGATCAAATCAAAAATTCCAACATGTTTGAATGGGTGGGTTTATGCTAGGAAAGGTCTTGTTTCACACATAAACATCTCGAACTGGTTCAAGCTACATTGTATCAGTGAAGTCTATTAAGAGATCGAATTGCAAAGGGAAACAAACTTTGATGAGATATTACTCAAAAAAAATGTCACTTAGAAATATTTTTTTTAAGGTTACAAGATCATGTAGGGCTCCTCTACAATAACCTCTCTTAGTTTTTGATATCTTTGAGATATTTTTTTGTGGTGTCGAGTTTTCAATTTATGGAAAATGGGTCAAATGCATGTAGTGTAAAGTTGCAAGGTGGTGAAACTTTCGTTCTGTTCATCATCTGACCAAACCAACTATTCCAACACATTTGAATGGGTGGGTTTATGCTAGGAAAGTTCCCGTTTCACACTGAAACATGTCAAAACAGTCTGAGCTACATTATACCGGCGAAGTCTCTTAAGAGACCAAGGGTAGAAAAAATTGACAAGCTATTATTAAAAAACCATGTCACTTATAATTTTTTTTTGATGCTATGGTATCACGTAGGGCCACTCTACAATAACCTCTCTCGATTTTCAATAGCTCTAAGTCGTTTTCCTGTGCCGAAGAGTTTTCAGTTGATGGCAAAAAGTGTCAGTTGCATGTAGTGTAAAGTTGTAAAGTGGTGTAACTTTCATTTTGATCATAGTATGACCAAATCGAAAGTTCAAACACATTTGAATGGGTGGGTTTATGCTAGGAAAGGTCTTGTTTCACACACAAACATCCCAAACTAGTTTGAGCTACATTGCACCCACAATTTCTCTTAAAAGACCAAAGTGTAAAAAGGCAGAAAACTTCGACGAGATGTTACCAAAAATTGTGGCACTTAGAATTTTTTTTTATGAAGCTACATGATCATGTGGGGCCCCTCTACAATAACCTCTCATTTTTTGATAGCTACAAGTTGATTTTCTGTGGTGAAAGTTGTTTTGATGCCCCAAAAACTATCAAATGCATGTAGTGTAAAGTTGCAAGCTAGGCTACTTTGTTCTTTGTGGGGCCAAACAATTAGCGCCAACATGTCTAGGTGGGAACACATCTATGCTAAGCATGGTCACCACCCTTCGTAATAAAGGGTCGTAGTATTTCCTATTCGGAGGGTCAAAACTTCTCGCCTTTGAAAAGTCACAACCAAATTCATATCATCACTATTCATGAGAACCTAAATTAATTTATTTGCAATATTGCCTTCAATTATATTTTTTATTGAATTATTCAATGATGAAATACATGAAGTATACATAGGAAGCATGAATCATAAATGTGAATACACATAATACATGAAGTATACACAGTAAGCATGAAACATACACGTGCACACATGGTGTATACACATGAATCATGAAGCATTCATGTGAATACATGAAATATACATAGGAAGCATGGAACATACATTCCATAAACACTGTAAGCATGAAACATACACATGAACACATGAAGTATACATGCAGGGTGATCCCACAAAGGTGGTTTACAATTTATGAGAGGAACTGATTTTTGCTGAAATCACATATTTTTAGAAAATATAATGATTTAAGCCTTTAAAACTTCCATTTTAAGGATTCCAATTAAAGATGGCTTGATCAAACCACCTTATATCAAACCCCATTGGATAGAACCTCGCTAGTTTTAAACCATACCTATAAATGAGTCTCCTTTACACCTATCAAAATGCTGATAAAAAATCACTTTTGATTTACCTTTTGGGGGATCAAATGAATTCATTTAAAATTTATTTCAATTGATTATGGTAGTCCTCGAAATGAGCTATTCCACGAATATAATTTTAATATGTTTTGGTTTTATTATGTATGTGTTTTTTTAGTTTTATTAAACAAAGGTTTTTCACCGAAAATCAAGCTCTTTGTTTTACACAAATGGAAAAATAGAAAATTATCAAAATATATATTTTTTAAATATGTTCATGCTGGGTATTGATGTCCTTGATCCATTAAAAAAATAAATTGAATTTTGATACATACAGAAAAAGTCATGTTGTATACAGTCCGCCTATGTTTGAATTGCAATTGGTTTGACTTCGAAACTCTATTAAGGAAAAAATATTCAATAAAAAACTATGAGACCAAATGAAAGTGATATATGTCGTAGTTACAAATATAAATTAAAAAAAAAATAGAATTCTATCCTTCATGCAAAAAAAGTTATGTTGTATACGGTGAGCGTCACTTTTTTAAAATGTTGTTTTATGAAAAAAACTAGTTTTCGTATGAGATGGAAAAAGAAGTGCAATCTTATTCCAAATTTTTTGAAAAAAATATTTTTAGAATCTACAAACAAAATGTGATGAGACTCTAGTTTGCATCATCTTCAAATTTCTCACGGTTTAGCCGCTATAGATGCTCGAATGTGAAGATTTATTTAAAAATAATAATTTTAGTGTCCAGTTTGGCCAAAAATTGTAAACCACTATTGTGGGATCACGCAATCTGAAGAATGAAGCATACACATGAATACATGAGGTATACATGGGAAGCATGAAGCATACATGTGAATACACATAATACGTGAAGTATACATAGGAAGCATGAAGCATACACATAATACATGAAGTATACGTGCCATCTAAGCATGAAGCGTACACATGAACACATGGAGTATACAAAGAAAGCATGTAATACACTTGAATTTTAAATATTTAAAGTAAACCATCTACAAATATCCATTGGAGCATGGATTTATAATGCAAATATATACACCATCAATAAAAAAGATGTGTATTAACCAAACAACCATATAGGCATACATCAATATATGTCAATATATGTATACCATATTTTAGACACTTAAATTGTCCTGAATGATATTACACACTTCAATACGATTATTAACATCATTTTTTCCTAAAATTCCTCTTCTTTTTTCCTGTTTAATTAAATAAGCCTAATTATTTAATTAAATGCATCATTTCCATCTATTAATCTAATTAATTTAATTAGGTTAATTCACCCCCTTTTCATATTCACCTCTCATCTTGTATAATTGAATAATATAAATTATTTGATTTAAACACCTTATGTCCTCTCATTTAATTGAATAATCCTAAATTATTGAATTAAATGTCACTTGCATTCCCTTTTCATTAAATAAACTAATTATTTAATGATATTCCTCATATTACTCAACTTGCACAATTAAAAATTTGTTTTAAATTAACTAATTACTAATTTTCCTCACCCATCCACTTGCATAGGGAATATTCCCAAGGAATATTCTTCTATTTGGCTTAAAAAATGGAATGTTCTTTCCTAACAAACTTTGTAACAAACTTTCAAATTTGTTAGAAAGTGTGTTTGTTTGAATCATTGTAAGTCCTTGATGGTTTTCTTTGATCCATGTGATCTTTGATTCTCCTTGATCCATGTCTTCACCTTTCTTTCCATCTTGACCATTGATTAATCTTTTTCATCTTGACCCTTGATTCTTCATTTTCTCTCCTATAAATACCCCACATTTGGAGAGAAATGGAACCACTTCCATCAAATAAAATTTATACTACCCATTTGAATATTATCTTTATTCATAATTGCACCATTATCAAGCTTTTTCATCCTTCTCATCCACCCATAGCATCGTTTTATCAATTTTAGCTTAGTTTTTGAAAATGGAGTTCGATTAAATGCTCATTTTGTCCAGGGGATTGGGAAAGAGTCATTATTCCATATCAATATGACACCACTCCCCCAATGGGATAAGGTTTGGAATTCTAGATTAGGTTTCTTTTAAAGCTTTCATGTTTATTTCATGATTAGTTTAATGGTTTCTTGGTTTTTGAACCTTTTGAACATCTCATTGGGATTGTAGCTTAGGGGGTTAAATATGGCTTAAATTCATTAGGATCTAGTGCCAAAATATGATTGTAATCATAGTATAGGTTAAATACAAGCCTAGCGCCAAAATATGATTGTAATCATAGTATAGGTTAAATACAAGTCATATCCTAATGAATTTAAGTCATATTTAACCCCCTAAGCTACAATCTCAATGAGATGTTCAAAAGCTTCAAAAACCAAGAAACCATTAAACTAATCATGAAATAAACATGAAAGCTTAAAAAGAAACCTAATTAATAAAATGATGCTATGGGTGGATGAAAAGGATGAAAAATCCTGATAATGGTGCAAGTATGAATAAAGATAGTATTCAAATGGGCAACGTAACTTTTCTTTGATGGAAGTGAATCCATTTCTCTCCAAATGTGAGGTATTTATATGAGTAAAGAAGAATCAAGGGGCAAGATGAAAAGGATCAATCAATGGTCAAGATGGAAAGAAAGGTGAAAACATGGATCAAGGATTCTCATCAATGGATGAGAATCAAAGATCACATGGATCAATTAAACCAGCAAGGGTTCTGTTGTGCCTTTTGCACACATGCGCCATTCGGAACAGGGACCCTCTTTTCCCTCTTTACCTTTTCAATCCCTTTTTGTTCTGCCTTGTTTTGTGTACCCATTTTGTGCCCCAAAGGGTTGGTGCATTTCCCAATGCCATATTTCAAACTCGACCAAAGTTCCCCCTTTTAAAAATTGCTAAATCTCGGGTTAACCCAGGTTTCCCTTGTCAAAATTCTAGTTCTAGCATCTGTGGCAATTTTCGGGTTTCCCTTGCCGGGTTTCCCATCGATATTTGCTAGTTCGACGACGATGATGGGATGGATTCCCGAACTCCGAACTCCGGACCTCCCGCCACCCCTGCGTTTTCAAATTCACCGACTCCGCCTACCCCGTACGATGAATTTAATGTTGCATTAATGGGTATTTTTGCTATAAAATCAATTTTTTTCGGCTGTCATTTTCAAATGCTCGAGCAATTGAGAAGGTTGGAGAACTCTCAGCGCCCAAGCTTTTCTTCTGTCCTGGATTTCAAGTGCTTTTCCATCGAACCCCGCGCATCCGACAACTTGTTCTTCGAGATTTCGAGGTAGGTTTGTCGTCTGCACACCCTCCCTCTTGTTCTTTGTGAATTTTCGGATTTTGGAGAGGAAAAATGTAAAATGGAACTGAAATTAAATAAATCCACAACCTGCACACAAAACCCACCTTTTAGAAAACCAAAATTGATCGCCAAGTGGCTAGAAATTCAATCCGAAACTTCACCGTGCCGCGGCTATTCTTCGGAACAATGCCAGCTTCTTCCGAGCCCGGGTCTTCTCATGGCCATCCATAGCATCATTGAAAATCCCAACTTCCAAACCCACTTTGGATTCCTACCTTCGGAGTTCCCGTTCTGGGATTCCTTTGCATTTTCGCCGTTCGAAACAGCCTCGCCTGAGCGTCATCTCGACCCTCGAACCCCGGACCCTCAAACAACCCATCAAGAATCTCAAAAATTGTCTGATCTGCAATCTTCAACTCCCATTTCGGAATTCAGTTTCCAGAATTCTGTTTCGTTTTCGCCGTTCCAAACGGCCTTCACCTTGCGGCTTTCCGGACTCCACTTCCCGACCGCAAGACCTGTTTTTCAGTCAAAATCTTCGGCCAACTTCCCCCCTCGAATTTCAACCATCGGAATTCCCTTTTTGGGATTTCGTCCTGACTTCGCCGTTCTAAACGGCCTTCCCCGAGTGGCTTTCCGCAACCCGATTCCCGGCTCCTCGAAAGATTTGACTCCCAGTCGGAACCCCTCAACCGAATTCTCCCAGACCCTATCCTCCAGAATTTTGTTTTCGGAATTCCACCCCAGCTTTGCCGTTCCAAATGGCCTTCGCGGGACATCTTCTCGGATCCCAGACCCCGGTCCGCTATTTGTCGAAACCCGAATTTGGATCTTTTCTTTCGATGCTTCTTACGGATTCCGAACTTTGGAATTCCCTTCTTGGGATTCCGTCCCACCTGCACCGTTCTAATGGCGAGCTCAAGATAGCCTCCTGACCTCCGGATCCCAGTGCCCCGTTCGCTGTCTGCTTGTCTTGAGCATTCTGACCACTTATGGGAATTATGTTTTAGATTTCCTTCTCTGGATTTCCTCCCTCGGATTATCCTTTTTCCTCTTCGCCGTCCCCAACGTCTGACCCAACATTGCTTGTCGGCGACGGCAATCTGAGACCCAGATTCCGGTGCCCAGAACTCCATTTCCTCTGCGCCGTTTCAGGCAGCTTTCCTCCAGATGATGCCCAAACTTCCAAATGAAGGGCCAATTGACCTCCAAATCCAAAATAGATTTTGACCCACTTGCTAAAATTAGGTTTTCCTCCGCCTCCAACCTCAAATCCTCAAATCCAACCCCGGGAAATGCCCATGGGAGTTCCATTCTCATTTTTCCCTTTCAAACGACATTTTGTCAAGGGAATTCCAGCCCAAGAGCTCTGGATTGTTTGTACTTCTTCCTAACAATGAAGTATCTAGCTTGCATGGTTATTAAATATGAATTATGATTGCTGGACTAATCTTAACATGCAGGGACTTATCGGTGACTGTTTTGTCAAGCTCATCATTACTAATTCACGTCTTTTGTGCAGGATTTATGGAATTCGCCGCTGAGACTTCCAGTGCTCCCAAGAAAGGAAAAGGAAAAGCCAAGCCACCAAGGGGCAAGGAGGATAGGGACCTGATGAAATACAAATTCTAGGGAGTCTCTATTCAATCCAGGATCACTACCCTTTGGAGGGATGTCTCGGATACCAACATCAGACAGGTTGATGTTGATGAATTCACACAGAGGGTCAGAATGAACCCAAAAACAACAAACACAAGATTAATAAAGAGCAGTGGACTTGCTAAAGCAAAAGGTTTCCCACCTGCCTTAGTGGCCCCGGAGCTGGTAATGGCATGCGTAGAGGCATACCAATATGATACTAGAACCATAGTGGACCATGACGGAAATGTCCTCGCAAATATGTCTCCGCCAGGTATAACTAAGACCTTCCACATTCCTGCCTTTGAGAGCATGGAGGTCCCCACCATAGAATAATGCACACAATTGTGGGAACAGGATCCATTGGGGTGTAAAAGGATTATCAACTAGTATTGGTTGAAGGACAAACAGGGTAGTGCTGGGAAGCTTCCTCAAGAGCTCTTCTGCAATGACTTCTTCGATGACTACCATGACCTTGTAACTCTACTTAGTCGAATCATGGGCCTCCCCGGCGTGGTTTTCTTCCAAGAATGGATGTTCGTTTTCATAGAACAGATTCTCCGCGGTAAGGGCACCGCTTTCTATTGGGGTGAAATAATCAACGACTGTTTCCACGAGTAGTTTACCACCGTGAAGAGAACCAACAAATTCTTCATGACCTCCTACTTGGTATATTCTCTCGCCAATTGGTGACATTATCAGGGATTGACAATGATGCCCAGTGATCCGTCAGGGCCAGAGCTTAAGCCCTATGACAAGTACCCCTAGTTACAATTCCAGAATTTCAAAAGAGATTACTGCCGGGTGAACGACGCATTCATTGCTCACGTCATTCGATCTGTAAAAGGGGATTTTCACCGGAGGACATGCCAAGGTCCTCCTCTGGTAGTACACCTTCTGGTACATTCAATTCCTGAAGTTTACATACATACGTGCTCAGGGATTCACCAAGAGATCGAACAAGTTGCCTCGGTACCCAAATGACCGGATCATTCTCTTGGAACTGACTCGGCAGCTGCGACACATTCATAGCCTCCTGAGCGAGAAGCATTTGGCAGGCCCCACCTATCCCATGAACCTAGGCTAGGGGATGTATAAGGTCCACACCTCCCAGTGCACAGGATATTCAGAAAAGGAGCTAACGAAATACAATTTCGAGCAATATACAAGGCGGCACCGAATGGATCCTTATGGTCATGTCAAAAAGGCACTAGGACGTGAGTATGTCCACCTCTACAACATCGAGGAATTTTGGGCCAATTGCAGGGATGATCTTGAGGTACGGTTGCGACATTATATGCACATGACCATCATCTACGTGCGAAGGGTGAACTTGTATCCAATCCCTGATCAGCTAGAAGAGGAAGAGGATACGGTTGTGGACCCCGGGTACGATGCAGTTTCTAGCTTGTCGTTGTCTGCGATTGACTGGAATGCACTAGAGCTTAATGACATTGGTGTACTCACTAGGCCCATTGAAATCCGAACAAGGGCATGGATCGACAAGAAGGTGACCCAATTGAAACAACAAGGGGTCGTTCTAACGTTCACCGAGCTTACAAGTGAGCACGTAAGTGAACCAAGTGGTTCCGAAGGTGGAGCAACCACCGCTGCAACTGGCGAGACATCTAAGACCCCACCATTGGTAAAGACCAAGAAAAGAAAGGAGGCTAGCGAAGAGCTGCCTAAACCAAAGGTATATGCCCGTAAGGCTTCTGAGCCTGAACCTTCCAAGAAAAGGAGGAAAACAACTGGTAGTGTGGAGACAGCTATATTAACCAAGGGTCCATCACTTGGGATCGGAGGATCAGGATCTAGCTCGCCAAGGTCGCTCCCTACCATTGTTACTACTACTGCTGCTTCCCCTACCCCTCATGCTTCTCTTGCAGTCTCTGCTTCCTCCCTGCCTGCGGTGGACATCTCCGTTCACCTTGCTCCTACTCCTCCGGTGTTGCAAGTTATTCCCCTAGACTCATCGTTTGCCACCACCTCGCCAATGTCTTCTTCCTCTATGTCCCCTTCTCTTCCTTCCATTTCTGCTATTACAACACTAGCCCTTAGCCTTCTGGAGCCTTTTGTAAAGTATCTGCAGAATGTGTCATCTGAGCTTTCGGGGATGCTAACCAATCCGATAGTCCAGGCTGCAATAGCTCAGGCTATGGCCTCCGCTCCAACGACATCCCCCTCTACTGAATCACCAAAAATGAAAGCAACCATGCAGATATCATATACGCTCGAACGACAACAGTTGGAAGCTGAGAAGGCGTCAGAGGACAAAGAGTTTGAGTATCACGAACATCCCTTGTTCGAGCGTCGGGAGATTGATGAAGTAGCCTATGAGTCTTCCAGTGAGGGCAGTGAGGACCAATGCAAAGTCCAATGATCCCGAGCTCAATGCAAAGTGGGGCAAGCAGCACAAGGAAATTAAGGATAAGGAGGCTGAGGATCGGCTGGCGCAAGAAGAAGAGATTGTTGCTCTGGAGACGGAGGGTAATGGGTCTCCAACTGAGAGACATGGCCAAACCCCAGAGCATGACAAGGAAACGTTCCTCCACGAGGACAAACAAGGAGAGAGCCCCGAGGAGCATCAGGATACTCTAAATGAAAAGGAGGAAGATGCTGAAAAGAAAGATTCACCTAAGGAGCAACTGCACACCGAGTCCCTCGCTGAGCATGAAGCGATCAAACAAGGCCCTGATGAAGAAAAGGAAGAGGCAGAAACAAAGGAAAAGACTCTTGTTGTCAGAACCATTGAACTCGAGAAGGAGGACAACGAGACTCAAAGTGAACCACCAAGGCAAGAACCCCAAGCGCCCGATTGGCTACAAAGACAACTCAAGCAAAAGACTCCCACCCTGAAAGATCCCAAGGCGAGGTTGGAAGCCATCATGGCCAGGGCGCAAATGAGCACCAGAAAGGCAAAGAAACCAAAGGTCAGGTCAAAAGTGACCATGGACGTCTCAAGATCAAGAGCAGTACAAATAGCAATGCTGATGGTTGGAGAGCAAGGCATAACTTACAACGTCTCCACCATTGACTTGGGAGTGGCCACAAGGGAACAGAAGGTTGAGCATCTCCAGGATTCAGTTGCCACAGTGGTGCACCTTATCCAACAAGATAAGGTCTCAAAGGAGGAGCTTAAGGAGCAGGTGGCTGATCTAACGACTTATATTCAATATTGGTCATCTCCAGATGAGCAACCTACGACATCATCGGCTCCGCCTCAGTTGTTGTCCCAGGAGTAGATTAACAAGCTTGAAAAGAGACGAAACTTGGACAAGACCACAAAAAACTGGTTCCGGCAGGTCTTGGACATGGGGAACATGGGCATCAACTTGGCTGTCCGGGCAACAAATAGGTTCCTGGAAGTTCAGAAGACTCTTGAGGACACAAGGCAGATCTGTGAGAGGTTCCCAAGGAAGTACGAGTCGGCCTACCCAAAGATTGAGGCCATACTCGCATTGCCAAGCGATATCTGGGAAAAGGACCTCGCCTTCAAAGATGATGATCACTAGCTAGTTGACACCTGGAGAAGGGATTTTGATCATAGGAAGAGAAGACTTGAGCATGTTTTGGAGTGAATGGAACCAGACATTGAATGGGCAAGATATTTCAGAGAAGAGTGCGCCCGGTACCTCAAGTTAATGACGGGGTACGAGCTGCCGGCGGTCGAGATTAATCATGAGAATATAAAGCCCTACTTTTTGAAGATTATGGAAGATGGGATGTCCGTCGAGGTCACCACTAAATTCATGTGCTTCACTGCCAGAGCTTTTGCACAGTCAGAACTTTTCAACGAAAATTTTGTTAAGTATGAGGACGATTGGAAGAAGTTAGGCAGCAATTCCCAAGAGTGGTCTTACCAAATTTTGAAATCCGACATCATAGAGGTGGATAAGTTTCAATCCCTGATCCTAAGCTTCATGGAGTATGCTACATTAAAGAAGCGAGAGGGAAATCCCATCATCAATGATGAGTTCCTTGAAGAATAGCTACAACAAAGGGCAAATGGCTAAAAGACAAATTTGCTACAGTGCTGTCACTAGATGATGAAATAGGGAAGAAACAAGAAATGGTTTATAAATGTAATATATTTGGGGGTAGGTGAAACCCTAATGTAAAGTGAATTTTGGCCACACAATAGAATCGAATCTTGGCCACTCATTTTGTTTTTCGAAAACTATAAATAGGGCTCTCCTCCTCTCATTTTAAGAGAGTTGAGTTGTTGTAAAGACATGCTGCTGAGAATATAATAGCAAATACAGTCATTTTCTGGTGTATTTTTGGTTTTCTCCACATGTTTCATGATTCCTCTCCCTTTTATTTATAGCTTTGCTTTAAGATACTTTGTTGTTTTAATGCTTTAGATTAGACTTGGTAGATTTAGTATGTTACCTCTGGTTTTGAAGATTGTTGTTGTGTGTATGCTTTCCTTGTCCATACTTTTGGTCATTTGCTGAAGGTAGATGACTGTGCAAAGTTAGTCTGGACTTTGATTTCATTGCTGCTCATTGAATCTCATCTTTATTCACCTTCCCATAGTGAATGAATGATCAATATCTGCAGTCCTTAGAAGATAGCACAAATTTCATGATATTGTGAGAATTCTGGTTAAACGAAATTATGTTTAAGGAAACTGTCCACAACAGGAACCTCCATGATCACTATTCATCGTTAGTTGTAGGTCCAGGAAACATCTTTCTTCCTCGCCCTTTTTTTTTTTCTTTTTTTTAGAAGCAACTTGTGTTAAGGTTCGTTGCACATTGTAAAACCAAATCTGACGAAACAATGGAGTCTAAGACTGCTGCCTGAACCTGCAGCAAAGCATAGTAATTCCAAATCCATAAAACTTCATTTATTGACTTAATTCTCCCAGCTTTAACCACGTAAGTCCACCTTCTGATTCCAGCAAATCACATCAATCAACTGAAATATTCCAAGCATCGTCATGACTTGACATCCGAGAGACCTTGGGATAGTGTTCTGCAATTTGATTGTGGAAGATTGTCTTTCAAGAGAGGTAATACACCTATGTATTACCTGTGTTGTGAAGTGCATGAAAACACCATCAACAGGTTCAAAATGGTTCAAACAAACACACTTTCTAACAACTTTGAAAGTTTGTTAGGAAAGAATATGCCATTTTTAGAGCCAAATGGAAGAATATTCTTATGCAAGTGGATGGGTGAGGAAAATTAGTAATTAGTTAATTAAAACAAAGTTTTAATTGTGCAAGTTGAGGAATATGAGGATTATCATTAAATAATTAGTTTATTTAATGAAAAGGGGATGCAAATTATATTTAATTCAATAATTTAGGATTATTCAATTAAATGAGAGGACATAAGGTGTTTAAATCAAATAATTTAGGACTATTCAATTAAACGGGATGAGAGGTGAATATGAAAGGGGGGGAATTAAACTAATTAAATTAATTAGATTAATAGATTAAAATGATGCATTTAATCAAATAATTAGGCTTATTTAATCAAACAGGAAAAAGGAAGATGAATTTTAGGACAAAATGATGTTAGTAATCGGATTCAAATGTGTTATATCATTCAAGACAATTTTAAGTGTCTACACATATATACAAAATAGTCATATAGGTTTACAAGAATGCCATATAGGCATACAGTATCAAGTATATACAATACAAAATATATGTCCACAAATGCCATATAGGCATACAACAAAGGACCCCAATAAAAATTCATTCCCCTAGGGGTGAAGAAAAAAAATCACACACAACCTTTGATCGTTGGGGGGATAGAGATGCGTATGAGACTGGTCTACTTTGAACTCGAGGGTTACTCCTCCTATTTAGCTCATCATGGAGCTTTAATTGTTACAAAAAAAGTATAGACATTAATATATAGAAATTACATTATAAAAAATGAAATATTTAACAAAATAATCACTTATCACCTGCAAATGATCTCTCTCCTCCAACGTAAGAGAAACATTCTCATGCTATGGTTTTCCAAAGTCCTATAGAAATCATCCAAATATAAATTAAACTACAAATCAATAATCATTTGATTTTTCAATAATAACAACTATAAGAATGAATGTAATTTGAAAATTACTAATCTGACTCATACCTCTATGAGAGCCATCGAACTGTATATTGCGGTAGATACACCATGCTACATTTATGTATCAACATCGAGAAGTGTTTTTGCTTGCATCATCTAAAAATAAAATAAAAATTATTCAATCACGAAAACTAGAATAGTGATGTAGGTCATGGCTTATAATGTATGAGATAATCAACAAAATTTTGAGTACTTATTAAACTATATATTTCTTACTATTATGCTTAATATTTTCCCTATCCATAGCTTGTTCGAAAGAAACTATTTTAGGATTTTATCCATAGCAGCAAGGCAGTGAACTATTTGATAAAATACTTTGGTAGACATGTATAAAAAATGTGGTAGCATAGAGAAGGCAGTGAACTATTTTAAAAATGCCTCAAATAAATACGGTCTCAAGGTGATGGAATTCCATGAAAAATTTGTTTTTCATGGCATTTCATTACCATGAGATCGCATTTCTTTGAGGCATTTTTTCAAAAAATTCATTGCCTTGTCTATGCCATTATGCTAGGATGGGGTGCATGGTATAGTGTGGTCTTGGTTATGAGATGGAGGGGGATCATGACATGAAGAGGGAGGGGTGTTTTGATCATGAGGGGGAGAGGATCATTATATTATTGGAAGGTGTACTTTGACCTTGATTTAGAGAGCAATAATACAATGGAGTGGAAGAGGTACTTTGATCATAGGACATAAAAGGATGTCATTAGATGAAGTGGGGGAGAGGGGATTGTGAGAGGGGGATGAAGGTATATATTTCTCTTGATATGGAAATGTATCATTAGATGAGATGAAAGGGATATGTTGTTCTTCATTAGAAATGGGATCATGTGAGATGGAATGGGATCATATGATGGAGAAGGGTTTCCTTGATCTTTATATGGAGGGGAATCTATGTTAGCAAGCTTTGAATTAGGAGATGGACATAGTTCATTTGATATGGATGGTGTGATGAGGGAGGAAGGTTTTATAGACTCTTCAACTTGGATAGATGGATTGATAGGGGACTCATAAGATTTAGGGTAGTAGGGTTTATCTTGATGTGGGGGTGATGAAGGTGGATGCATGATATGGGAATATTGCACCACTTTTCTTTTGCATGGGAAACAACTACCTTTGCAAATAGTCCTTGGAGGAAGTTATTATGAGAGACATGTGATGAAATTTTTTTTAAATATTGGGGTGATGTGGATTTTAAGGATGTGCGATATGAACAAGTAGAATAAGAGGTGGAAGCTTCCATGGATTGGTAGATTGAGGATGAGGACCTTGAAAAGGATTTGGAGGGAAATTTTGGCTAAAGGCTGGGTTTCCCTTGTTAAAGGAAGGGGAAGGATAAGAAAGATGAGATGGATTAGGATTAGATGAAGGTAGGGGTGATGGAAGTTTAGCACCAATGCCAAGGAGATATCTAAGCATGACATCCTTGTAATTATGGAATTAGTGGGTGAGGATAAAATTAGTTGCACGGTGGATGGGGATGATGTGGATGGGACTTGAGGGGAGATTTGGATGGAGGATTGGTGAAAAATTGGAGCATTCTTTCTATTTAAAATGGATTCAAGGTGATCCACAATGATCTCATTATCATCATTGGGATTATATTTGGGTTGGTCAAAAAGGCTATCCTCATCATCATCAATATGGTTGGGGTTGGTTGCAAATTTGGATGAAGGTGGATTAGAATAGATTAGGTTGGATGGAGGATAGATTAGATGGCTAGACATGATGGACGATTGATTAGAAGAAGAAATATGTTATTGATTTGGGATGAGGATGGAAGGATGATGGATTAGAAATGAACTCAGGGATTGGAATAATAGGATCTAAGGATGAAGATGGAGGATGGGATTAAATTTGGGGAAAAAATATATGAAATCATAATAGTAAGCAGTAACATAGACAAGGCAATGAGCTATTTGAAAAAATGCCTCAAAAAACTGTGGACATCACCATGAGACCACATTTCTTTGAGGCCTTTTTTCAAACAACTCATTGTCTTGTCTATGCTATAGCTTACTATTATGCTTTCATAGATTTTTTTGAGCATCCATAGCATATACAAGGTAGTGACTATTTGAAAAAATACCTCAATAAAGTGTGTCTCATGGAATTCAATGACAAGAAAATGAAATTGGCAGCTGCTCCTAGTTATTAGTCATGCAATGCATGAAGTAATTGCATAACTGCTTATGTTGACTTTTTAAAAAACTATATTGTAATTGAAATTTTATCATCTATCAACATCTAGTTATTAGTTATATAATGTGAAGTAATGCTTTGAGTTTAAAATATGTGCAATGCAGTCTAATCAATGATATGAATATAAACTATGAAAATATATTAAATACAATTCATTAGTTAAACTCTTTATTTTATTACCTCAGTGAAGCTTCAAACTCCACCTCCGTTGGGAGGTGTACTGTGAAATCTCCAAGATTATGCTATTCAACATCCAAAATCATATATTAGAATACCATTCATATAACAATGTTATTCATATGTAATATTTATAATTATTTACTAGATACATACCTCTACGATGCATTTTTATAGTGTAATATGGAGATGGAGAACCGTTGAAAATTGAATGAACCCTATGACCCTGAAATTTCTTTACAATCATTAAACTAAATTAGTTAATCTTGCATTTCAAAAACAAAATTTAATAAATTAAATTCAATGAACTTACTAACATTTACCTGAGTATCAAGGTTGAAAGCCTCATTTAGGAGGGCATCTTCCATCACCAACTGTTGAGCTGCAAATGTAGCCTGCACACCTACGTCCTGACTATTTGTGGGGTCATAATCATAGGGTGACCCACAAGCTTGACAAACATGGGGTGCAACCCTACTCTTTGAAGTCTCCCCTAGCTCACGTTGTGCTACATTACTAGCACACTCTATGATGCTATGGGTCAAGGAACTAATGGAATCTAGTGTCTTGACCTCAACAATCTCCTTCACAATAGAAGGGATAGCCATGTGCTCATTGGTTGGTCTAGCGAGTGATCATCTCGTTGGCCATTATGGGTCAAGACGTGTGCTGACCCCCCACCTCAACCTTGGAAGTCCCACATATAAAAATAAATTAGCACTTTATTGAGGACAAAATTGTTGGAGTTGAGAAGATACAACTTCATAGGAGCCCAGTGACCTCTGCAAGCAATAATACCTGTTACAAGGAGAAGTAAAGAGAAGCAACAAAGAAAATGCTCAAGAATGTGGAGCAATGTATTCACCCAAAATGTAAAATGAATTAATGATACAAAAGATAGTTTTCAACCATATATAGATGAAAACCCTAAAAAGGAAAACCCTAGGCTTGCACAATAATAATTAATAAAGTAATTAATTATTATGTACCTAATGTTAGCTTAAGTGAAAAAGAGGTAAAATGAAAGTTTAAGTAATTAAACAAATATTGTTTAATTAATAAAGTAAATAACTGATTACTCTAACATCCGCCCTTAATCTAGACTTAGGAAGAAGCTACTGAAAGCAAAAGCAATGGGTCCCGACAACAAGGCCAGATCAAGTACCCATGTACAAAATCAATGCAAACTAAATGAAATGGGGTAAAGGAGAAAACCCAGTGGGAACAAAACTCCTCCCCAAAATAGAATGCAAGGAAGGAATGCAATGCACTAATGAAAGAAGGATAGGAGGTGGATAACATGATACCCCCCATAGACAACTTCTATCATATAAGTACATGTACAATGGTCTCCATAAGAGAGATAGAAAGAGAGAAGACGACCCCCCCACAATGAAGAAACTCCTGTCACAATGGTAGATGCCTAATGTAGAATCCAAAAAGAGATCCTAAAGCGGCAAATGATATTTCTCCCCTTGGGAAGAAACGGATACAAAGGGCGATGTCGAAGAAACCCTGTGAAGAATGATGAACCAATTTGTCTCAAGATGTTTGCCATGATAGGATGTTGAAGAGTCTCACTGTCTGAACTGAAACAAATAATGCAAAATCCAAACTGATGTGGAGAATACTGAAATGCAACCTCTAAATGCACGCATAATGATGGGTGAACAGTGATAACCTGACTATCAAGGTAGAGGAGATGAATGTCCTCAAAATAATCCTCCAAATCTGCAATATAGGACTCCACAAACAAGAAAGATATGTTTGCAACATAAGAGTCCAAAGTAGCTATGTTTGGAAGATGTATGATTCCCTGCTACACTGAATCAAGAACAACAGGAGATGTTGATTAAGTCTCAGTCTGAAGAGTAGGAACTATGAGACAAACCTCTGATCCATCAGAACATGTAAGGGTGTCTAAATACTCAAGCTCCTCTAAAGTATCATGATCAAAGGGTGTATTTTCTCTCCAAGCAATGGGTAGTAGACAATCTAAAGCAGGATCCTCTGGGAATGGAGAGAGAATTGGGTCTCCATAGATCTCCCAAAGACGTGTCCAAAGTGGGTGAGGACAATCAATGTCCGATATAGCCAACACAATGTCATGATCAACACTAGACAATATAAGTCCTACTATGTGATTTCTAATGATATCCTATGTTAATTTTCCCTCTAAAGTTGTTGGTTCAAGTATGAGATCATACAAATAAGGCAAAATATTAAGCCACCTACAATGTGTAAGTATACCCCTTGCCCATGACTCATAATTACCCTGTTCCAGAATAACAACTAAAGGGTGAGTAGAAAAACCCATGATAACTCTTCAAATGAAAAATTCAGAGACTAATGATCTCAGCAATGATAAAGCATATCAACATAACCCATCCAATGGAAACAAAACCCATGTAGGAGCCAGGATGACCAAGTAATTGAGCAAAGTGTAAAAACACACAAAGCTGAATAAAAAATACCTGGTAAATATTCTGATAAAATAGACTATAAATCTGGAAATATCATTGTAATACCTTTCCAACGCCTATTCGTTTACGCAAAACGAAGTTCAGACGCAAAAGATACGCCCCCTGGAGTGAAAAACCCAAGTTCTGACATTGACTAGCAAAAATGATAGCAAAATGGCAAAATCAGAAAAAATTACTAGTACCACTGGAATGGCGCCAAAACCAGCTTTCCAACAATATCTCGTTTTCAAAAATCCGAGAAAAAATACCCATTTTACTCCCGATTTAGCGCAATCTACTCAAAAAAGGTTTAAAAAAAGGCCTCCAAGAGCTAAAAAAAATAAGCCCTTGGTTGCATTCAGGACCAGGGGGCTGGCGGCTGGGGGCAAGGTCGAAACCCTCGGTCACCCATGAGACCTGGTGGGCGGAGTTAAGCCTGTGAGGGCTGGAGAGGGCCGACAGGAGGTTAGCATCCGTGGGGTCAGTGAAGCTCGGCGGGTGTTGGCAGGCTCGAAGTCGATCGGCGAAGCCAGGGCGGAGCTAAGAGCCGGGTGGAGCGGCGATTGGGAGGTGCGGTCAGAGTGGCGCAGTGGCCAAGCGATGGCCGACAGGGGCAAAGCGGCGACCAGGCAGTGGAGCGGTGGCCGACAAGTGGTGCGGCTGGTGGCCGACGGATTTTGAACGAGCCGTGCAAAAAATCAAATAAAAACCCTTAGGTTTTTTATTTTTTTGCGATTTTTTGTTGTGGAGGGCCATACGGCCAAAACACCAAATTTTTTTTTTTGCATCCCTAGTTGATTGTAACCAAAATCGACGATTTGACAGTCGATTTAGGGGTTTTTGGGCGCTGCGAATCCAACGACACTGTCCGTTTGGGCCCGAAGTGAACCTAAAATTAGGAGTATGCTGAATCCACAAGAAGAAACCTTAGAACCCTAAATCTGCTTCCAATGCAAAATAACTCAAAACAAGAACAAGCAGCTGCAGATCTGAAGCTCTGATACCATGTTGGAGTTGAGAAGATACAACTTCATAGGAGCCCGGTGACCTTTGCAAACAATAATACCTATTACAAGGAGAAGCAAAGAGAAGCAACAAAGAAAATGCTCAAGAATGTGGAGCAATGTATTCACCCAAAATGTAAAATGAATTAATGATACAAAAGATAGTTTTCAATCATATATAGATGAAAACCCTAAAAAGGAAAACCCTAGGCTTGCACAATAATAATTAATAAAGTAATTAAT
>CM021101.1:755484018-755666363 GCA_007115665.2 Sequoiadendron giganteum
CATGTTAGAAAGGCACTGGGACATGAGTACGCCCACCTCCACAACATCAAGGACTTTTGGGCCAATTGCAGGGATGATCTTGAGGTACGGTTGTGGCATTATATGCGCATGACCGTCATCTATGTACGAAGGGTGAACTTGTGTCTGGTCCCTGATCAGCTAGAAGAGGAAGAGGATAAAGTTGTGGACCCAGGGTATGATGCAGTTTCCAACTTGCCATTGCTTGCAATTGACTGGAATGAGCTAGAGCTAAATGATGTCAGCATACTCACTAGGCCCATCAAAATCCGAACAAGGGAATGGATCGACAAGAAGGTGGCCCAGTTGAAACAATAAGGGGTCGTTCTAACATTCACCGAACTTACAAGTGAGCATGTAAGTGAACCAAGTGGCTCCGAAGGTGGAGCAACCACCACTACAACTGGCAAGACATCTAAGACCCCACCATCGATAAAGACCAAGAAAATAAAGGAGACTAGCGAACAGTTGCCTAAACCAAAGGTGTATGCCCATAAGGCTTCTGAGCCTGAACCTTCCAAGGAAAGGAGGAAAACAACTGGTAGCATGGAGACAATAGTAGTAACCAAGGGCCTATCCCTTAGGATCAAAAGGGGAGGATCTAGCTCACCAGGTTCTCTTCCTACCATATCCACCACTACCACTGTTGTTTCCCCTATCTCTCACACTCTGCTTGTAGCCTTGGCTTCCTCCCCGCCTGCGGTGGACATCTTCATTCACCTTACTCCTACTCCTCTAGTGTTGCAAGTTATTCTCATGGATTCATCGTCCACCACCACCTTGCTAATGTCCTCTTCCTCCATGTCTCCTTCTCTTCCTTCTATTTCTACTATTACAATGCCTGCCCTTAGCCTTCCCGAGTCTTTTGTGAAATATATGCAGAATGTGTCATCTGAGCTTTCGGGGATGCTAACCAATCCGATAGTCTAGGCTGTGATAGCTCAGGCTATGGCCTCCACTCCAATGACATCCCCCTCTACTGAATCACCAAAAATGAAAGAAAGCATGCAGATATCAGATACGCTCAAACGACAACAGTTGGAAGCTGAGAAAGCGCTGGAGAACAAAGAGTTTGAATATCATGAACATCCCTTGTTCGAGCATTAGGAGATTGATGAAGTAGCCTATGAGTCTTCCAGTGAGGGCAGTGAGGATCTCGATGCTGAACTGATTCGAGAGTCCAATGATCCCAAGCTCAATACAGAATGGGGCAAGCAGCTCAAGGAAATTGAGGATAAGGAGGCTGAGCACCGGCTTGCATGGGAAGAGGAGATTGCTGCTCTAGAGACGGAAGGTAATAGGTCTCGAACCGAGGAACATGGCCAGACCCCAGAGCATGACAAGGAAACGTTCCTCCACGAGGACAAACAAGGAGAGAGCCCCGAGGAGCATCAGGATACTCTAAATGAAAAGGAGGAAGATGCTGAAAAGAAAGATTCACCTAAGGAGCAACTGCACACCGAGTCCCTCGCTGAGCATGAAGCGATCAAACAAGGCCCTGATGAAGAAAAGGAAGAGGCAGAAACAAAGGAAAAGACTCTTGTTGTCAGAACCATTGAACTCGAGAAGGAGGACAACGAGACTCAAAGTGAACCACCAAGGCAAGAACCCCAAGCGCCCGATTGGCTACAAAGACAACTCAAGCAAAAGACTCCCACCCTGAAAGATCCCAAGGCGAGGTTGGAAGCCATCATGGCCAGGGCGCAAATGAGCACCAGAAAGGCAAAGAAACCAAAGGTCAGGTCAAAAGTGACCATGGACGTCTCAAGATCAAGAGCAGTACAAATAGCAATGCTGATGGTTGGAGAGCAAGGCATAACTTACAACGTCTCCACCATTGACTTGGGAGTGGCCACAAGGGAACAGAAGGTTGAGCATCTCCAGGATTCAGTTGCCACAGTGGTGCACCTTATCCAACAAGATAAGGTCTCAAAGGAGGAGCTTAAGGAGCAGGTGGCTGATCTAACGACTTATATTCAATATTGGTCATCTCCAGATGAGCAACCTACGACATCATCGGCTCCGCCTCAGTTGTTGTCCCAGGAGTAGATTAACAAGCTTGAAAAGAGACGAAACTTGGACAAGACCACAAAAAACTGGTTCCGGCAGGTCTTGGACATGGGGAACATGGGCATCAACTTGGCTGTCCGGGCAACAAATAGGTTCCTGGAAGTTCAGAAGACTCTTGAGGACACAAGGCAGATCTGTGAGAGGTTCCCAAGGAAGTACGAGTCGGCCTACCCAAAGATTGAGGCCATACTCGCATTGCCAAGCGATATCTGGGAAAAGGACCTCGCCTTCAAAGATGATGATCACTAGCTAGTTGACACCTGGAGAAGGGATTTTGATCATAGGAAGAGAAGACTTGAGCATGTTTTGGAGTGAATGGAACCAGACATTGAATGGGCAAGATATTTCAGAGAAGAGTGCGCCCGGTACCTCAAGTTAATGACGGGGTACGAGCTGCCGGCGGTCGAGATTAATCATGAGAATATAAAGCCCTACTTTTTGAAGATTATGGAAGATGGGATGTCCGTCGAGGTCACCACTAAATTCATGTGCTTCACTGCCAGAGCTTTTGCACAGTCAGAACTTTTCAACGAAAATTTTGTTAAGTATGAGGACGATTGGAAGAAGTTAGGCAGCAATTCCCAAGAGTGGTCTTACCAAATTTTGAAATCCGACATCATAGAGGTGGATAAGTTTCAATCCCTGATCCTAAGCTTCATGGAGTATGCTACATTAAAGAAGCGAGAGGGAAATCCCATCATCAATGATGAGTTCCTTGAAGAATAGCTACAACAAAGGGCAAATGGCTAAAAGACAAATTTGCTACAGTGCTGTCACTAGATGATGAAATAGGGAAGAAACAAGAAATGGTTTATAAATGTAATATATTTGGGGGTAGGTGAAACCCTAATGTAAAGTGAATTTTGGCCACACAATAGAATCGAATCTTGGCCACTCATTTTGTTTTTCGAAAACTATAAATAGGGCTCTCCTCCTCTCATTTTAAGAGAGTTGAGTTGTTGTAAAGACATGCTGCTGAGAATATAATAGCAAATACAGTCATTTTCTGGTGTATTTTTGGTTTTCTCCACATGTTTCATGATTCCTCTCCCTTTTATTTATAGCTTTGCTTTAAGATACTTTGTTGTTTTAATGCTTTAGATTAGACTTGGTAGATTTAGTATGTTACCTCTGGTTTTGAAGATTGTTGTTGTGTGTATGCTTTCCTTGTCCATACTTTTGGTCATTTGCTGAAGGTAGATGACTGTGCAAAGTTAGTCTGGACTTTGATTTCATTGCTGCTCATTGAATCTCATCTTTATTCACCTTCCCATAGTGAATGAATGATCAATATCTGCAGTCCTTAGAAGATAGCACAAATTTCATGATATTGTGAGAATTCTGGTTAAACGAAATTATGTTTAAGGAAACTGTCCACAACAGGAACCTCCATGATCACTATTCATCGTTAGTTGTAGGTCCAGGAAACATCTTTCTTCCTCGCCCTTTTTTTTTTTCTTTTTTTTAGAAGCAACTTGTGTTAAGGTTCGTTGCACATTGTAAAACCAAATCTGACGAAACAATGGAGTCTAAGACTGCTGCCTGAACCTGCAGCAAAGCATAGTAATTCCAAATCCATAAAACTTCATTTATTGACTTAATTCTCCCAGCTTTAACCACGTAAGTCCACCTTCTGATTCCAGCAAATCACATCAATCAACTGAAATATTCCAAGCATCGTCATGACTTGACATCCGAGAGACCTTGGGATAGTGTTCTGCAATTTGATTGTGGAAGATTGTCTTTCAAGAGAGGTAATACACCTATGTATTACCTGTGTTGTGAAGTGCATGAAAACACCATCAACAGGTTCAAAATGGTTCAAACAAACACACTTTCTAACAACTTTGAAAGTTTGTTAGGAAAGAATATGCCATTTTTAGAGCCAAATGGAAGAATATTCTTATGCAAGTGGATGGGTGAGGAAAATTAGTAATTAGTTAATTAAAACAAAGTTTTAATTGTGCAAGTTGAGGAATATGAGGATTATCATTAAATAATTAGTTTATTTAATGAAAAGGGGATGCAAATTATATTTAATTCAATAATTTAGGATTATTCAATTAAATGAGAGGACATAAGGTGTTTAAATCAAATAATTTAGGACTATTCAATTAAACGGGATGAGAGGTGAATATGAAAGGGGGGGAATTAAACTAATTAAATTAATTAGATTAATAGATTAAAATGATGCATTTAATCAAATAATTAGGCTTATTTAATCAAACAGGAAAAAGGAAGATGAATTTTAGGACAAAATGATGTTAGTAATCGGATTCAAATGTGTTATATCATTCAAGACAATTTTAAGTGTCTACACATATATACAAAATAGTCATATAGGTTTACAAGAATGCCATATAGGCATACAGTATCAAGTATATACAATACAAAATATATGTCCACAAATGCCATATAGGCATACAACAAAGGACCCCAATAAAAATTCATTCCCCTAGGGGTGAAGAAAAAAAATCACACACAACCTTTGATCGTTGGGGGGATAGAGATGCGTATGAGACTGGTCTACTTTGAACTCGAGGGTTACTCCTCCTATTTAGCTCATCATGGAGCTTTAATTGTTACAAAAAAAGTATAGACATTAATATATAGAAATTACATTATAAAAAATGAAATATTTAACAAAATAATCACTTATCACCTGCAAATGATCTCTCTCCTCCAACGTAAGAGAAACATTCTCATGCTATGGTTTTCCAAAGTCCTATAGAAATCATCCAAATATAAATTAAACTACAAATCAATAATCATTTGATTTTTCAATAATAACAACTATAAGAATGAATGTAATTTGAAAATTACTAATCTGACTCATACCTCTATGAGAGCCATCGAACTGTATATTGCGGTAGATACACCATGCTACATTTATGTATCAACATCGAGAAGTGTTTTTGCTTGCATCATCTAAAAATAAAATAAAAATTATTCAATCACGAAAACTAGAATAGTGATGTAGGTCATGGCTTATAATGTATGAGATAATCAACAAAATTTTGAGTACTTATTAAACTATATATTTCTTACTATTATGCTTAATATTTTCCCTATCCATAGCTTGTTCGAAAGAAACTATTTTAGGATTTTATCCATAGCAGCAAGGCAGTGAACTATTTGATAAAATACTTTGGTAGACATGTATAAAAAATGTGGTAGCATAGAGAAGGCAGTGAACTATTTTAAAAATGCCTCAAATAAATACGGTCTCAAGGTGATGGAATTCCATGAAAAATTTGTTTTTCATGGCATTTCATTACCATGAGATCGCATTTCTTTGAGGCATTTTTTCAAAAAATTCATTGCCTTGTCTATGCCATTATGCTAGGATGGGGTGCATGGTATAGTGTGGTCTTGGTTATGAGATGGAGGGGGATCATGACATGAAGAGGGAGGGGTGTTTTGATCATGAGGGGGAGAGGATCATTATATTATTGGAAGGTGTACTTTGACCTTGATTTAGAGAGCAATAATACAATGGAGTGGAAGAGGTACTTTGATCATAGGACATAAAAGGATGTCATTAGATGAAGTGGGGGAGAGGGGATTGTGAGAGGGGGATGAAGGTATATATTTCTCTTGATATGGAAATGTATCATTAGATGAGATGAAAGGGATATGTTGTTCTTCATTAGAAATGGGATCATGTGAGATGGAATGGGATCATATGATGGAGAAGGGTTTCCTTGATCTTTATATGGAGGGGAATCTATGTTAGCAAGCTTTGAATTAGGAGATGGACATAGTTCATTTGATATGGATGGTGTGATGAGGGAGGAAGGTTTTATAGACTCTTCAACTTGGATAGATGGATTGATAGGGGACTCATAAGATTTAGGGTAGTAGGGTTTATCTTGATGTGGGGGTGATGAAGGTGGATGCATGATATGGGAATATTGCACCACTTTTCTTTTGCATGGGAAACAACTACCTTTGCAAATAGTCCTTGGAGGAAGTTATTATGAGAGACATGTGATGAAATTTTTTTTAAATATTGGGGTGATGTGGATTTTAAGGATGTGCGATATGAACAAGTAGAATAAGAGGTGGAAGCTTCCATGGATTGGTAGATTGAGGATGAGGACCTTGAAAAGGATTTGGAGGGAAATTTTGGCTAAAGGCTGGGTTTCCCTTGTTAAAGGAAGGGGAAGGATAAGAAAGATGAGATGGATTAGGATTAGATGAAGGTAGGGGTGATGGAAGTTTAGCACCAATGCCAAGGAGATATCTAAGCATGACATCCTTGTAATTATGGAATTAGTGGGTGAGGATAAAATTAGTTGCACGGTGGATGGGGATGATGTGGATGGGACTTGAGGGGAGATTTGGATGGAGGATTGGTGAAAAATTGGAGCATTCTTTCTATTTAAAATGGATTCAAGGTGATCCACAATGATCTCATTATCATCATTGGGATTATATTTGGGTTGGTCAAAAAGGCTATCCTCATCATCATCAATATGGTTGGGGTTGGTTGCAAATTTGGATGAAGGTGGATTAGAATAGATTAGGTTGGATGGAGGATAGATTAGATGGCTAGACATGATGGACGATTGATTAGAAGAAGAAATATGTTATTGATTTGGGATGAGGATGGAAGGATGATGGATTAGAAATGAACTCAGGGATTGGAATAATAGGATCTAAGGATGAAGATGGAGGATGGGATTAAATTTGGGGAAAAAATATATGAAATCATAATAGTAAGCAGTAACATAGACAAGGCAATGAGCTATTTGAAAAAATGCCTCAAAAAACTGTGGACATCACCATGAGACCACATTTCTTTGAGGCCTTTTTTCAAACAACTCATTGTCTTGTCTATGCTATAGCTTACTATTATGCTTTCATAGATTTTTTTGAGCATCCATAGCATATACAAGGTAGTGACTATTTGAAAAAATACCTCAATAAAGTGTGTCTCATGGAATTCAATGACAAGAAAATGAAATTGGCAGCTGCTCCTAGTTATTAGTCATGCAATGCATGAAGTAATTGCATAACTGCTTATGTTGACTTTTTAAAAAACTATATTGTAATTGAAATTTTATCATCTATCAACATCTAGTTATTAGTTATATAATGTGAAGTAATGCTTTGAGTTTAAAATATGTGCAATGCAGTCTAATCAATGATATGAATATAAACTATGAAAATATATTAAATACAATTCATTAGTTAAACTCTTTATTTTATTACCTCAGTGAAGCTTCAAACTCCACCTCCGTTGGGAGGTGTACTGTGAAATCTCCAAGATTATGCTATTCAACATCCAAAATCATATATTAGAATACCATTCATATAACAATGTTATTCATATGTAATATTTATAATTATTTACTAGATACATACCTCTACGATGCATTTTTATAGTGTAATATGGAGATGGAGAACCGTTGAAAATTGAATGAACCCTATGACCCTGAAATTTCTTTACAATCATTAAACTAAATTAGTTAATCTTGCATTTCAAAAACAAAATTTAATAAATTAAATTCAATGAACTTACTAACATTTACCTGAGTATCAAGGTTGAAAGCCTCATTTAGGAGGGCATCTTCCATCACCAACTGTTGAGCTGCAAATGTAGCCTGCACACCTACGTCCTGACTATTTGTGGGGTCATAATCATAGGGTGACCCACAAGCTTGACAAACATGGGGTGCAACCCTACTCTTTGAAGTCTCCCCTAGCTCACGTTGTGCTACATTACTAGCACACTCTATGATGCTATGGGTCAAGGAACTAATGGAATCTAGTGTCTTGACCTCAACAATCTCCTTCACAATAGAAGGGATAGCCATGTGCTCATTGGTTGGTCTAGCGAGTGATCATCTCGTTGGCCATTATGGGTCAAGACGTGTGCTGACCCCCCACCTCAACCTTGGAAGTCCCACATATAAAAATAAATTAGCACTTTATTGAGGACAAAATTGTTGGAGTTGAGAAGATACAACTTCATAGGAGCCCAGTGACCTCTGCAAGCAATAATACCTGTTACAAGGAGAAGTAAAGAGAAGCAACAAAGAAAATGCTCAAGAATGTGGAGCAATGTATTCACCCAAAATGTAAAATGAATTAATGATACAAAAGATAGTTTTCAACCATATATAGATGAAAACCCTAAAAAGGAAAACCCTAGGCTTGCACAATAATAATTAATAAAGTAATTAATTATTATGTACCTAATGTTAGCTTAAGTGAAAAAGAGGTAAAAGGGAACTTTAAGTAATTAAACAAATATTGTTTAATTAATAAAGTAAATAACCAATTACTCTAACACCCCCCCTTAAGATAGACTTAGGAAGAAGCTACTGAAAGCAAAAGCAATGGGTCCCGACAACAAGGCCAGATCAAGTACCCATGTACAAAATCAATGCAAACTAAATGAAATGGGGTAAAGGAGAAAACCCAGTGGGAACAAAACTCCTCCCCAAAATAGAATGCAAGGAAGGAATGCAATGCACTAATGAAAGAAGGATAGGAGGTGGATAACATGATACCCCCCATAGACAACTTCTATCATATAAGTACATGTACAATGGTCTCCATAAGAGAGATAGAAAGAGAGAAGACGACCCCCCCACAATGAAGAAACTCCTGTCACAATGGTAGATGCCTAATGTAGAATCCAAAAAGAGATCCTAAAGCGGCAAATGATATTTCTCCCCTTGGGAAGAAACGGATACAAAGGGCGATGTCGAAGAAACCCTGTGAAGAATGATGAACCAATTTGTCTCAAGATGTTTGCCATGATAGGATGTTGAAGAGTCTCACTGTCTGAACTGAAACAAATAATGCAAAATCCAAACTGATGTGGAGAATACTGAAATGCAACCTCTAAATGCACGCATAATGATGGGTGAACAGTGATAACCTGACTATCAAGGTAGAGGAGATGAATGTCCTCAAAATAATCCTCCAAATCTGCAATATAGGACTCCACAAACAAGAAAGATATGTTTGCAACATAAGAGTCCAAAGTAGCTATGTTTGGAAGATGTATGATTCCCTGCTACACTGAATCAAGAACAACAGGAGATGTTGATTAAGTCTCAGTCTGAAGAGTAGGAACTATGAGACAAACCTCTGATCCATCAGAACATGTAAGGGTGTCTAAATACTCAAGCTCCTCTAAAGTATCATGATCAAAGGGTGTATTTTCTCTCCAAGCAATGGGTAGTAGACAATCTAAAGCAGGATCCTCTGGGAATGGAGAGAGAATTGGGTCTCCATAGATCTCCCAAAGACGTGTCCAAAGTGGGTGAGGACAATCAATGTCCGATATAGCCAACACAATGTCATGATCAACACTAGACAATATAAGTCCTACTATGTGATTTCTAATGATATCCTATGTTAATTTTCCCTCTAAAGTTGTTGGTTCAAGTATGAGATCATACAAATAAGGCAAAATATTAAGCCACCTACAATGTGTAAGTATACCCCTTGCCCATGACTCATAATTACCCTGTTCCAGAATAACAACTAAAGGGTGAGTAGAAAAACCCATGATAACTCTTCAAATGAAAAATTCAGAGACTAATGATCTCAGCAATGATAAAGCATATCAACATAACCCATCCAATGGAAACAAAACCCATGTAGGAGCCAGGATGACCAAGTAATTGAGCAAAGTGTAAAAACACACAAAGCTGAATAAAAAATACCTGGTAAATATTCTGATAAAATAGACTATAAATCTGGAAATATCATTGTAATACCTTTCCAACGCCTATTCGTTTACGCAAAACGAAGTTCAGACGCAAAAGATACGCCCCCTGGAGTGAAAAACCCAAGTTCTGACATTGACTAGCAAAAATGATAGCAAAATGGCAAAATCAGAAAAAATTACTAGTACCACTGGAATGGCGCCAAAACCAGCTTTCCAACAATATCTCGTTTTCAAAAATCCGAGAAAAAATACCCATTTTACTCCCGATTTAGCGCAATCTACTCAAAAAAGGTTTAAAAAAAGGCCTCCAAGAGCTAAAAAAAATAAGCCCTTGGTTGCATTCAGGACCAGGGGGCTGGCGGCTGGGGGCAAGGTCGAAACCCTCGGTCACCCATGAGACCTGGTGGGCGGAGTTAAGCCTGTGAGGGCTGGAGAGGGCCGACAGGAGGTTAGCATCCGTGGGGTCAGTGAAGCTCGGCGGGTGTTGGCAGGCTCGAAGTCGATCGGCGAAGCCAGGGCGGAGCTAAGAGCCGGGTGGAGCGGCGATTGGGAGGTGCGGTCAGAGTGGCGCAGTGGCCAAGCGATGGCCGACAGGGGCAAAGCGGCGACCAGGCAGTGGAGCGGTGGCCGACAAGTGGTGCGGCTGGTGGCCGACGGATTTTGAACGAGCCGTGCAAAAAATCAAATAAAAACCCTTAGGTTTTTTATTTTTTTGCGATTTTTTGTTGTGGAGGGCCATACGGCCAAAACACCAAATTTTTTTTTTTGCATCCCTAGTTGATTGTAACCAAAATCGACGATTTGACAGTCGATTTAGGGGTTTTTGGGCGCTGCGAATCCAACGACACTGTCCGTTTGGGCCCGAAGTGAACCTAAAATTAGGAGTATGCTGAATCCACAAGAAGAAACCTTAGAACCCTAAATCTGCTTCCAATGCAAAATAACTCAAAACAAGAACAAGCAGCTGCAGATCTGAAGCTCTGATACCATGTTGGAGTTGAGAAGATACAACTTCATAGGAGCCCGGTGACCTTTGCAAACAATAATACCTATTACAAGGAGAAGCAAAGAGAAGCAACAAAGAAAATGCTCAAGAATGTGGAGCAATGTATTCACCCAAAATGTAAAATGAATTAATGATACAAAAGATAGTTTTCAATCATATATAGATGAAAACCCTAAAAAGGAAAACCCTAGGCTTGCACAATAATAATTAATAAAGTAATTAATTATTATGTACCTAATGTTAGCTTAAGTGAAAAAGAGGTAAAAGGAAACTTTAAGTAATTAAACAAATATTGTTTAATTAATAAAGTAAATAACCGATTACTCTAACAAAAATCACAATATAATTTCCTCAAAAAATATTGTACCTGACCTCATTATTGTTGTATGGAGGATGGTCAAAAACCATCCACCACCTCTTCCAAAAACGGTGTTTTATCCCTTGGTGGTTGCACCAATGGATAGGGAGCCTCTTGCTTGTAGGGTGTAGAGGTCAATTTGTTCATGAGTTTGTGAAAAGGGAACACAAGTCAAAATTTATATTTTTTTCATTTTTGACTTGTTTGTAGGATAGTTTATCTACAAAATATTCTCTATACTCCTGTCTCTACTCTGCCCAACCACTTAATTTCTTGCTAATTGAATCTACGTGTTAACATTGATTCAAGTGATTGTGCAAGCATGGTTCTTTGCGAGGTTGAACTTGCAGGATCTTTCAACCTCACAATTAACTCCTTAATTTTTTTTTGTTATTTTCAAATTCCCCCATAAAATTTTGTTGAGTTCTAGGGGGATGTTGAGGAATTGTTGGAAGTGTTTGTTGAGGTTGTTGTTTAGTAGGTATTTGGGCATTAGGTGAAGGAGGATTTTGAGGAGGAGATGGAGGTTGATTATCAACTCCTAAAAATTAAAGAAATTAACATCAAAACATATTAAATCTACCTATTTAATAACAAATTCATAAAAAAAACTTACTCCTTTGAGCTCCCCGTCGACGTGGCAGCATTCTGGAGAAGAATCGGTGAAGAAACTGTGAAGTTTTAGCTCTCAATAACATGAGCACGCTTGGGAAGGGTTTTTAGGCCATGAGTAGATGAAATAGCAGAGTCACAAATGAAATGAGTTTGATTTTTTTTAACATGACATAACACGTTCATGTTATAAAGCGAGCGTGTTATAGCTTTTGTGTAACCGAGTCTTAAGCTCAGACACACCAAGGCATAACATGAGCACGTTATAACACACTTGCGTTATGATTTTTTTTTAAAAGATCAAAGATGGGTGGCCACAAATTGGCCCCCGATCTTCTTGCACCCACCCCAATCATCTATTTTTTGATTCCATCAATGCGTCCATTTCTACATCCATGGGGAATTTCTTATGGTGAGTATAACTTTATTGTCATTAGAATTTAGAAATGTATTAGGTTCTCATTGTCTTTGAATTTCAAATATATATTGATTAATAGATAATGTCAAATCAAGTTTTTTTTAAATGAATAAGTGTCTTTATTACTATTGGGACAAAACTGAAGATAATAATTTCAAGTCTATGTATCGGTATTCAAGTTCACAATTCAGTTCAATTCTATGTCAATCTGGGACATAATCTTGTGAAAGATGTATTGGCTATCTACTCAAAGGCCAGAGGTAATAAATTGAGTATGAACCTTGAACATAATTTTAACTTACTAGAACCTAAAATTTTATCCAAGAGTTTTACTCTAAATCTGCTACAAGAAGTGTGATAGGAATAGTCAACTACAACTACAAGAACTATTTTGCTACATGAATAAAGATTGTCTGCTAGAACAAAAAGTGCTTCAGTGTAGAAAGTAGGTTTAGCTCCCCCCTGTGTGGTTGGACCCAATTATGCATTTAATTTTTTTGTTTTATATTAATATTCAGAAAATCAGAATAAGAAATAGAAATAAAGATTTAATAATCATTTTCCATTGATTAAGGCCCCAAAATGATAGGTCTGGGATAAGGCCCCCAATGCCTTTGACTAGCCTATTTTGGATAAATTTGAAATATGTGTTAAAGCATTTTAATATTCAAAAATATAAAATCATTTGTCAACTATCGGTATTTGATTTTTGAGAAATTAAAGAATTGCATATAAATATAAGTCATTTTCACCATTTGAAATCCTAAAGGTTTTGTGATAGCAATTGAGCATGTTAAAAAGCAATGAAAAGAAGTCGAGAGAAAAACTATATCATTATTTCAGTCATGCATCATGTTTTCATGTGAGTTTGTTTATGTTTCATGATTATTTATTTTGTGAGTACTAACACTTGCAAGACTTCAAATTAAGCATCAATTTTTCCTTGAAGGTGATGAATACATTGAATTCAGTCCATCAAGGAAGGTAGATCTGAGTGGTGAGTTGCAATAATTGTCAATTTATCACTTGTTTATCATTTAGCCTCTACTCGACCAAGGGTAAATTCTCTTTTATATCATCATAGTCGTTGTGGAGGTAGATATATCAAAACAAAGTTTGACTTAGGCAAGCTCCTATACGACACAACCCTTCCCCATTTTTCATGTGTGTAGGTTACAGATCTAAAGTGAATTGGAAGAGGATTGAAGACCTAATTTCCCATTCAAGCATTCAAGTCTTATAAGTCAACAAATTAGGGAAAGTGGAATTTATCAGTGATAGACAAAGTTTCGACAGTAAGTATAGAGAAGAAGAACCTCCAAACCAGGAGCAACAAGAGATTGAAGTCTAATTTTGAGTAGCTATTTCCCAGTCTAAGACACCCAATACCCTTGTCCAACTAGATTTGAGCATAAATTCATATGCCAAGTTCCTCTATGTCTACCCTCTATTGTTCTGAATTATGTTTCTATTTATTAGTTTTGTGTTTTCTTGAAATCACATCAATTGGCTATATTTTCATAGTTAACCTAGCTCCATCATTGCATTATCAAATCAATTCAATTAACAATCAATTAATCATCATCACACACACATATCAAATTATTGAAACCTTGATGCACCATTTTGGCTCTTCCATTGAGGTTAGTAGCCAAGTGGGTGTTTGAGATCAACTTTAATCCTTCTCTTGTGATATTGGAGGAAGTGTGATTTAAACCCTAGATCCCTTTTTCTAAAATCACAATAAGTTCTCATACAAATCAAGTAAACACCGATAAAATGTTCTTACTAAGTCACAAACAAGTCTGTAGTTTTTTTTAAGTTTTATAAATTGCAACTATGAAACGACTGTCATAAGATAACAAAAAGATTGAACTGTTCATAGAATAATCAAAACACAAAGCAAAAGACTACACAAATAACAATACTTAACACAATGAAAACAAGAAAAGATCATTAAGCATCCTTTGAGTGGGCCCTCCTTGTAGTCCGCCAAGTGATGAAAAAGAACTACTACAACTCTTATTTGGAGCAAAATAACAAAATGATCTTCCTTAGGTCTGAATAATTTTTTCATTACATTGATTGCTTTACATTGCCCTTTTATATATATTGCAACTTATAACCAGTAATCTATAAAAATCTATAAAATGTTATGTTGGCCTTCAGACCATAAAACTAGGATATGGGAGTCGATTTAGGTTGATGGCTATAATGTTGTTTTAATAGTTGAACCAACTAATACAAGTCTTTGGCTTATAGCCACAAAATACAAATATGCAATTTAACAAAATAAAAGAATAATCTAAAATAAGGATTTTAAGTCAATGACCTCTCCATCATAGTCCACACAATATCTTCAACTTTCAAGAAATTCTTTTACGAGCTATTTCATCCATTCATCTGAATAGATTAGTACTCCTAAAAATTGCTATCTAAAACATATTTTATTCTTTTAAAAACATATCAAATGACTCTATATGCCAACTATAATGACAAAATCGAGGAATCAAAGTGAAGATAAAATGAATAAACATAGACATAGAAGAGCTCAAGATTAACAAAATGTTGACAAGTCTTAATCCCATCAATTATTCTGTGATGTGGAAAAATGAATAATGGCTTTAGATGGCCCTGGCATCATTATTCTGTGATGTGGGGAAGCTTTCAACTACACTCGGTTTCCCTTGATTGCTTATTCTCTAAATATTTAACTGTGAAAAAAGTGGGTGAGCCTCGTACCCTTTACGAGGAGACACCTGAATGACAACCAAACCAGAATTCTATCACATTCAAAGCTGTGGCAAATTAAATTTACAACACAGTCATCCCGATTAGGCCCAACGTTGCCTGGTTGGTTGCAGGCTTTTTTCAACGACTACTTAATTATTGTAAGGCTTCTATATTTGATTGCATCAAAGTGACAAACATATTCGTCCTCAAGGTGGCAGGAAGTTATAGCTAGTATCGAAAGGACAGAGAAAAAACAAAAAGAACAAGGAAAAATGGAACCAAAATAATATACAATGAATGTTGTGGAATAAAGTCCACCATTTGTGGCAGAAGAAGAAGATGGGCTTTGCGATTATTCTCAAAAGTAGAGGAGAACAAGTGGGTCATGAAAGAATTATTAGATATATCCATCAAATGCTTTAGTGATATATAACAATTCATAATCTTTCTCTTTTTGTTATTGTCTGAAGATGATGATCCTAAGCATGGGATAAAGCAGTGGAGAACAGTTATTTGCCTGAGATGGGACCATTTTGCTTTTTTGACAAACTTTGGATGCTTGTATTCATTAATGTGTTTCCAAGTGCTTTAAAGCTATGCCGACAGTACAGGGATTTCTGTAATCCAAATCAGCGGAAGGAAACCGCAGTTTAAGAGGAGCAAATTTTGAAACTATGATTTGGGTTGATGTAAAAGTGGGATTCGTGGCGAAAAAATAGTTGGTTACAACTTTTTAGTCGGGCTGCTGACGACTCAGAATTATTTGTTAAATGAATTATAATAAATTATGATAGATTCTTTAATATTTATACAGATTTTTATATTAAATGATGTTTTATATTATATTAGATATTTTTAATATTATATTATTAATTTTTGTTATTGTAAAAAGTTAAATAGATTTATACATAAAAATACTAAATATATATTTAAAGAAACTATTACATCTCATTTTTTAAGTGTGATATAGTATCAGTATTTTTTTCTTTATGTTTTGACAAGTGTGTAAAATGATATATTCTTTATGGAAATTGGAAAATAACTTTTTCTTAGATTATCTTGTCGACACTCATCCCAAAATCTAGATCCCATCTCCACATCTTGTCATTCATCACCTTGGTTCAAACCTATGGGTTCCAAATTGATCTAGATCATTCTTGTAGTCATGGATTTGAAACCCAAACCTTTAAGTTTGACTTTTATAATTTGAGCCCATATTATTCTCCCTTACTAACTTTTATGAGCTAAAGAAACTATTACATCTTATTTTAAGAGTGATATAACATTAGCACTTTTTTCTTTATGTTTTGACAAGTGTGTAAAATCATACATTCTTTGTGGAAATTGGTAAATAACTTTTTCTTAGATTATCTCTTGACGGTTATCCCAAAATCTAGATTCACTCTCCACATCTTGTCATTCATCACCTTGGTTGAGATCTATGGGTTCCAAATTGATCTAGATCATTTTTGTAGTCATGGATTTGAAACCCAAACCTTTAAGTTTGATTTTTATAATTTGAGCCCATATTACTCTCCCTTACTAATTGAGCTAAATAAAGCACAACTTTTTTAAATTGCACATAAGACTATCGTATTTAAATAAAGACTAATCCTAATTCAAAAGAATCATTTAGAATTGAAAGAGAACTTTATTAAGCACATCTATCTAATTCAATTGCAAATAGATAAAAATAATTTCATTTACAGTTTATCATTTTAAGAGTATATTGCATGTTTGTTTGTTGTTTTCTACCTCAATTCATCATTGCTAATTTTCTTTAAAAAAATTGTAGACATTGCATATGTGTTATTAGATTCATAACACTTGTACAAAGGTCATATTTTTGTCAATAAATATCAACAAGAACAATTTTTGAAACAAATGTTCAGTTCCATGTTAATTCGGCTCTAGGAAAATTCACCCAATTCACGGCAAGCAATTCATCACAGTGGAGAATTAACTGCATTAATATTTTTTAATATATATTAATGCCCGCCATGGTGAATTGTTGGGGTGAATTTTACTTGGTAGTGAATTTTCCTTGGGTGAATTGTTGGCGGTGAATTTTCCTCCGTGAATTGCTCTGTAATTCAAATAAAGACTCATGGAAATAGCTTCTTCAAACATGAAAATGTGTGTAAGTGAATGAGAGAATTTCACAATCAAAATTCTAAATCAACAATGTAACTATCTAACAAAATCTAAAATTTAACATCATAACAAAAATACTTTTGACCTTTATATAATGATATATCTCATCAAAATAAAAGCTAAATATCTTTACATTTGATTTTATTACTTTTCATATTTATTACAATATTTAGTTTATTTATGTGATATCACTTGCAACTCAATATTTAAATTAATAGCTCTGATTTTATTTAATTAGCTTAAAATATTTAAGCGTAAATTTTCCCTTGCAAGTAGATATCTCAAAAATAAAAAATAAATTAAAAATCAGTAACCACCGGAGTATCATGGTAGCTGCCCGTTTGTTTGCTAGTTTTGATATGTTCTGGACTTCTGCTGTTATGCAGTTTATGTATTTCTGTCTATTACTGGATAAATCTGTCAACTTTTTGAGACTGTCCTCTGTGAATTGCATTTTAGAGTCTGTATTATCCTTATTATAAAAAAATGCCCATGCCCGTGATCGGATAATAACAGAATACGCTCCCCAGTTGTCCTAAGCTTTATAAAAACACGATTAACATTACTGAAGTAGAAACCCAGACTGTTAGTTCGTAGTGCATCTTAGCATTTACATTTCCATCTTTAATTTTTTTAAAGCTCAGGCGAAAAGATACAATCATCATATCATACAGGTAGTCTTTTACTGACATAGATAGAGATCTTTCTATAAAGATGATGTTCACGTCAGTTTTGGAAAGAGAGCGAATCAATTTATCAGTTTCAGCTGCCATTCTATTAAATCAAGTGATAATATCAATGCCCATAAAAAAAATGTCACAATTATCTTATAGTCTAACCAAAAATGGGCTTTATTCTCCACCGACTCCATTTTCTAAATGAAAGTTGGATAACGTATGATCGGTTTTTTATTAAAAAAAGAAGAAGTCAAAATTGCTTCTGGTTTGACAGGTGTGGCATTCGAAATGTTAAGACGGATGATCAGTTTGCCAAATATCTCCAAAGAATTCATTCTCTCCGTCGAAAAAAAGCAGTAATATAAACATGACTGAAGATTGTGTAATAATCCTTCTTTCCACCCCAGAAAATAAATTAGGCCATTCTTGATCCAGTTTGAATCCGACCAATCCATATACATATGGAATGCCAATCAATTGACAAGGATATTTTGTATATGTTTTTAATAATCCTTCTTTCCACACCAGAAAATAAATTAGGCCATTCTTGATCCAGTTTGAATCCGACCAATCCATGTACATATGGAATGCCAATCAATTGACAAGGATATTTTGTAGATGTTTTTCCTAAAAACCTTCCATTAATACTTTCAAATAACACTGATTATGATGCATGTAAGGAGAAAACAAAATCACCACAATATATTTTGAAGCTCTGCATTCAGTACCTACAATACTGTGAATGTGATGCATTCACTTTAACCAGATGTACGGGAACAAAAATCAGGCTTCAATTATATATCTAATTAAACCAGTTAAGTTACTAGGTAGGAACTTAATATGCACATCTCTCCACACAGTCAAGAAATACATGACCCAGTTTCAAATTACAGTGGCACATGACACACAGCAAAACTTAATTAACATTTGAAACATAGTCCACAGAAAGCTCCTCATTTTGCGACCTGCAAAAACTTCAATTGCATGTTTGTAAAGGCCTCGTATGATCAGCAGCAGCAGCATCATGAGAGTCTCTGAGAGAAATAACAGTCTCAAAGGCGCCAACCAGCACTTTAACCTTGCTCTCCTCGCAATGACTAAGCTTGTTCACGGCCTCTTCAATAACATGATCGATCAAATAATCCTCCGACGCTTTCCTTCCTTGCGTGTTTTGACGCCTCAGAACGACATTTTGGGATTCAGGGTTCGAATGCCCGGAGTCAGGAATACCTCCGCTTTCTCGTCTGAACCTCATTTTCATATTTGCTGTACCATTATTACTGTTATTCACTCTGTACATTTCATCTGAGTATGCCTCCAGGCTTCCCGGACTACTGATCTCGCTAAACGGATCGCCTGAAAATGCTTCAAACGAAATTTCACTTACTCCGCTAGAATTTACACTGTTGTTTACTACACAATGTGCTGCATTTTCCGGCACGCTGGGAGAATAATACTGCCGGAAAAATTCTTCCTCCGCCTGGTCGTCCAGTATTTGGCAGTTGTACTCCTCAAATGCCTGGCTCAGCAGCTGATCACCGCTGGGACTTTCAAAAGCCGCCAGCAATGATCGAGCTACAGGGGATTGCCATTTTATGCTATCTCTATTATTATCAGAGACTTTAGATCCCAAGATCTTCTTCGGCACGGATGGGGATCGAAACAGGGACCTCGTAACTTTGAATTTCCCCTCAGGTGTACTAGTACCAGCTCTGGAAGGCTTAAAGGACTCGCGGCTGTTGACAGAATGGTGAGCACGGCTATTCACAGAGTTCTGAACCCGGCTATTGACAGAATTTGGAGCACGGCCATTCACAGAGTTCTGAACCCGGCTATTGACAGAATTTGGAGCACGGCCATTCACAGAGTTCTGAACCCGGCTATTGACGGAATTCGAAGCACGGCTGCTGACTGAAGTCTGAGCGCGGCTGTGAACGGCATTCTGAACAGGTCTATTGATAGAATTTTGATCACGGCCGTTGACGGAACTCAGATTCTCCCTGGGCGTCTTCGCGACGGATTTATTAAGAACAGCATCGGAATGACGTGATCTGACGGGAGATTTCACGACGGCGATTTTAGATATTGCAGGCTTGGATAGCTTGGCGGCGCCAACTTTGGAGGCCATCCTGGCAGGAGGTTTGCTTCCAAATTTAGCGGTGGCATTGCAGTCTGCTGAAGTTCCATGGCCGCCAAACTTGCACGCGTCGTGGCACGAACTAGTAGACGATCTAACCGAAGATTTTGACGACGCAACAGAATTCCTGGCTAGAACAGATTGAAAAGATCGCAGGGAAGCCTTTTTCCCGTCTGTAGACGGAGAAGCCTTGCGCTCGTTTAAGGCAGTCCATGGCTGCCTTTTCAAGCTGACAGGAGAATTCGGCTTAGTGGCTTTTGAAGAAGGCCTAGCGGCTGTTGATTTCTGTCTTCCATCTTTGACAGACATGTTCGATCTTCTTCAAAATAGAGAATTTTCAGTACAAACAACACGACGACTTGTAAGATCTTTCCAACAAAGAAAAATAGTAGAAATTCTCTACAGATTCGAAAACGCTTACAAAACCAAAGATATGTTAAAAGGACCTCATCGACAATTAACACGTACGCATCTCTTTAAGCCAAAATGCCATCGCAGCCCATGGATCTACCGATCAGCAAACGCGTTAAACGTGCCAATGGACGGTGGATATTGATCAGTAGCTACCGTCATTGAGGGGTCACGCATTGAATGGTGTGCCAGAGCATAATTAACCTCTCGGCGATCTCATTTTTGACTGGTAGTGGTGGGTTGAAGTGGACACGTGGTACGGACTATAATCATTATGTTTTTTAAATGTTTATGGAGGGTGACTTGTGAATGACAGTCACTACCGATTATCTTTTTATTTAAAACACGATTTATTTATTTATTTTGTTTCACTTTTTGCCATGCTTTTATAATTTGGGCGTGTAGAGCATTTACCACTGCAACTGGGCTCTCTGCGTAAATCATGGCGAGATATTCATTCAGAAAAGATGCCCTTAATTGCTTTACTTGCCATTATTAACTGTAATTAAGGTGCACAAACATTCTTGTCTAGTCCATTTGAACCACCGACACTCGCATTAGTAGTAAGTATAAAGACCGATTTTGTCTTTACATACAACACACACTACTTCGATCAAATAGGTCTTTGGCTATGTTGTTAGGGTTGAATCTAGTTCATTATTTTTATTTATTTTGGATAATATTTTTATTTTAAAGTTTGTAATGGTTAAATTTATATATTATGATATTTTTATTTTAAGTTATATGTTTGTTATTTATATAAATAAATAGTGTAGTCTTTTATGAAGTTGGATTTACTTTTCTATTTTTTTTCTATCTATACATCTATATGTGTTTAACCTTTACCTTGTCTTATATGCACATACTTCTTTTCATTCATCTTATCCTTACATTTATCACATTCATCTATAGAGTCTCCTACATATAAGTGTTAGCCTCTTGGATCTTGATTATTACATTATCCAAGGTTGTTTATGTGATCATAGACTTGACCTTTGTCCTTTTCAAAATTTGAAATTCAACTTCTGGTCAACTGCTCTATGTTGGGATTAAAGTGTCTCAACCTTAGAGTATTAATATTGATTAATTTAATGTATTATTCTATTTATTTGTATTATTTAATTGCCTATGTTGTCATGTCATAAATTGGGACCCATCGATTGGGTGACATCTTTGTTGGAAGTGGTTGAATGACACATCAACATCCCAAGTGGACATAGGCATCCCACTTTGGAATCTTTGACTTATGACAAATTTTATGACACGTCATAAGGCATTTTTATGCATGGAGAAAGTTGGCGCCCAAGTTGGGTCATGACAAGTTGTAACATAATCAAATATTTTGGTTAGTTATGACATATTCTCTTACAGATTCTATGACAGATCTTGTGGCAGATTTTATGGCAAATTTTATGGCAGATTTATGACAGATCTTATGACAACTGTAAGGCATCTATCATAAGCTATTATAAGCACATTTTGGGTGCTTAAGCTTGGAGAGAGAATATTGCATGTTATGATGGTTGTAAGGGAATATTGTACATGTATCCAAATGCATGTCTATGGTGTGGGATATTGTGCCATGTGTATTTAGATGCCCATCCTCTTCTAGATGCTTCTCTTGGCTTATATTCTCTATATATTGTATGTCTTGCGTTGTAAAATGCATAGTTTGTTTGCAAGTAACGAAATGTTGTCGAATTCACTCCATAACAGGTGTTTGTTTCGAAGCACTTGTTGAAGAAGCTTTGTACTTGGAGCTGCATTGTAACCTCTATTTGATTTAATGCAATAGTATTGCGCTTTTGGAGGGTGGGGTTTTTACCCAAAAGGGTTTTCCCCACGCATATCTAGTGTTTGTTGTTTGCAAGTTCTTGCTATTCTATCACATTCTTTCTATGTGTTTTCTCCTTATTGTAACTATATAAAGTGTCAAATGGATTTTTTTTGTAACTCTTCCCTACTTAAATTAGTGTAAAAAGTTATTTCCACTCACCTAACTTCCTTTCAGTTCCAGTATAAGAGCTTGGCCAACCTTGATTCCTTTGTTGAGTTAGAAGGGTTTTTTTGAGCTAATCTTTATTTTAGTGGGAGTTTTATAGAAGTGTATCTCATGACCTTGTTGTAGGAAAGAGATGGCAAACACATCTGGGAGGATTGAGATGGAGAAGTTTACGGACGTCCGATAAATTTGAGCTTTCGAAGCTCAAGATGGAAGATATGCTAGTAGATCATGATCTATGGGTTGTAGTTTCTAGAGCCAAACCATCAGGCATGAAACAAGAATACTAGGAGCTCATGGATTGGAAAACCAAGGGTCTCATTAGACTTTATTTGGTTGATTTTGTTCTCCTAAATTTTCATGAAGAGAACACTGTTGCTTCTTTGTGGAAGAAACTTGAAGATGTTTACCAAGCTAATATGTTGATTTCTCAGCTGGGTTTTGTTGGAGACATGATTGACGAACAAGACCGTTGCACGCTCCTATTATGTTTGTTGTCATACTCGTGGGATCACCTAGGCAGGGCTATTGGAAGCACAAAAACCACTTTCAAGATGGATGAGCTGGTTGCTTTGTTGTTATCTGAATAGATGCAGAGAAAGTCTTCTGAGATGGCCAAGGAGGCCCTTGTTGTTCATGGTAGACCAAAGGAGAAAGGCAAAAGGAAGGACAAGAAATCTAATTCAAAGTCTCTAGAGGGATCTAAGTCTTCGATAAGAAGTCCAAGGTAAAATGTTGGAACTATGGTGAAAGCGGTCACTTTCGAAAAGATTGCAAGGAGGAAAAGAAGAAAAACAAGTATTTCTTTGATTCTGAATCCGAAAAATCATCCCCAGATGAAGCAGAAGCATTTGTTGTAGCCTTGGCAACCCATGCATCAGAAGATGTGTGGTTGATAGATTTGGGTGCATCCTTTCACATGAGCTCTCATAGAGGTTGGTTTTTGAAGTATGAAGAGTACAATGGTGGGAAGGTGTAACTGGGTGAAGAATCTCACCTGAAGATCGTTGGTTGTGGAAGAGTCAAAATCAAATTTCCTAATGAAAGAGTGAAGGAGATTGATGGTGTCTTGCATATCCCGAGTTTGGCACGAAGCCTAATTTTTGAAAGCAAACTAAATGATTCGAGAGTGTAAGTTGTTTTCTCTGGTAGAGGATGCAAGATGACAAGAGAAGCTATAGTGTTGGCTAAGGGTGTGCAATTTGGTACTTTGTACAAGCTAGATGCATGCACAATATAGTGCAATAGTTCTTCTGATGTACCGAAGAAGAGACCTTTGGATTCTTCATCCTCGCCATCAGATCATGCAGCGAAGAAGTATCTTGTAGCTACATCTGATGGTCATGCATTTTGGGTACCTAAGGGTGCTCATTCCATGGAAATGAAGTTTCTTATAGAGAAGACAATGTTATGGTGCCAAATACTTGATCACATTGGTGAGAAGGGTCTTAGAATGCTAAAAAATAAGAGCCTTGTTGAAGGCCTTGATGATTGTAATCTCAAGTTCGAATTTTGTAAACATTGTGTTTATGGAAAACAATATTGTGTTTCTTTTTACTCTAGTTCTCACAAGTCTTCTAGGGTTTTGGAGTATGTTCATTCATATGTGTTTGATCTTGTGAATGTTCCTTCATTATCAAAATCTATATATTTTATTTCTTTCATAGATGATTACAATAGGACATCTATTTATTTTCTCAAAAGTAAAGTTGAAGTCTTTAGTTGGTTTAAAGAGTTTAAGGCCTTGGTAGAAAATCAAACTAGCAGAAATATTAAGTGTTTGAGGACTGACAATGGCAGTGAGTTTTGTTTTGTAGAGTTTGACAAGTTTTGTAAAGAGCATAGGATTGAAATACATAAGACAACTCCCTACACTCCACAACAAAATGGAGTTGCTAAGAGGATGAAAAAAATGTTGATGGAGAGGGCTAGGAGTATGTTGAGTGGTGCTATCCTTGAGAAAAATTTCTAGGCTGAAGCAGTAGCCATTGCATGTTATTTGATCAATAAATCTCCTACATCAACGCTTGTTGGAAAGACACCCATGGAGGCATGGTCTAGTAAAAATATTTCGATGAGACATCTCAAAGTATTTGGTTGCAAAGATTACATGCTCATGTTTTGATTGAGAAGAGGTCAAAGTTGGAGAATAAGGTAGTTAAGTGTATCTTTATCGGCTATGGTGTTGGTGTGAAAGGGTACAAGCTTTGAGATCTAAAATCTCAAAAGGTTCTCTATAGTAGAAGTATGATTTTCAAAGAGATGAAACCTTCCACTATTGAGCTACAGCCAAAGAAAGAGGAGAAACTAAATAAGGAGGTAGTTCATATTCTACCTACTTTGAAGAAATTTGAACTACACACTCCTATTGGACTTGATGATGAGGAGAGCTCAAGCAACTCAAAAAAATTTGAAGAAGAAGAAGAAGAACCTCAACCTCAGTTGTTGAGGAGGTCTACATGAGTTAGGCGGGAACCAAAAAGGTTTGGTAATTCATTATTGGATTATAGTGCTAACACTAATGAGCCTAGGATTATTAGAGAGGCTATGGGTATGAGTGATGCAAATCATTGGATGAAAGCTATGGATGAAGACATGACTACATTAAAGAAAAATAAGACTTTGGATCTGGTACCTTTTCTCATTAGACATAAACTTGTTGGTTAGAAATGGGATTTCAAGCAAAAGTGTGGTCTTGTTGGTACCTTTTCCTGTTGGATATAAACCTGTTGGATGTAAATGGGTTTTCAAGAAAAAGTGTGATCTTGATAATAGTGTTGAGAAGCATAAGGCACAATTTCTCGCTAAGGGGTTTTTACAAGTGGAGGGAATTGATTATGGGGAGATATTCTCTCTTGTTGCAAAGATGTCATCTATTCGGTTCCTGTTATCATTTGCAACAACATATAATTTAGAAGTGGAACAAATGGATGTGAAGACTGTTGAACAGTCTGGATAACTGAGAGGGGGGGTGAATCAGTTATCCCAAAGCACTTTCCCTTAACTTTAATTAATCCAAAGCAATCTTAAATCAATCAGATAATAATTAAAACTGATATGAACATGAAAGCACTTGACAACACCATGCATAATGAACACCAGAATTTACGTGGAAACCCAAGATGGGAAAAACCATAGAGAATGCTAATTCTCAATTATAGAGCACCAATTATAGTGATTTTTAAAAGGGCTCACTGCAGGTAAGGCTCACTACCAGTGGGCTCACTGCCTAACTAATACAAAAACATTTGATTACAAAATTAAAAAAAACATGAACTAATGAATTTGCATCTACGTATGCATGAAGTCAATTCTGGTTAAGAGCACAATGTTTTTCTATAGCAGATCTAGTCAAGAATCTTTTTCCCACCTTCCTTGCACAACCTCTGCAATACAAATTACTTCTTCCTGACACTTTCCTTTCACTTCCTTCTATGTTTCTTTTTGCATAATCCTTCACACCCTTTTCTCTGTTCGCACACACCACACTCCTTGTTCAATACCAGAAAGATGTTCTACACACACACACATATATATACCCGTAGGACAAAATGAGTCGGCCTAGCAAAACATGTCGGCTTGAAGAACAACCTTAAAATATTCAATAAGGCTTGGCATGCTAGCACCAGACCCAAAGGATAGGTCACACATAAATATATTCTTACCATGTTGCCATGGGACCCATAAATAGGTCATACATAAGATAAGTTCATCACCTAGCATAATTACCAAAAGATAGCGATCTTTGAATTACATGAGATATGTTTCGGAGTTGATAGGAATGCCACAACCAAGACCAAATCTTAATCATCATCAATTTTAGTACCAACCAAAGGAATGCAATTAGACATACCAAAACTTATAACATGATACATGAATGTTTGGATAGCAAGGATACCCGGAATAAGCTTTAGGAACAACAACCAATATCAAAAGATTGGTCTTCATTATTCTGCATTAACTGTCTTCCACAGATGTCCCAAAAAGAAGTACTGCCATATCCGGATCAAGGATAACATCCACACTACACAACATCATAGCATACAATAGGATAGATCATTTTTGTATATCATCTAGAGCACAACCTTTAGGATCCTAGGTTTTAACATCAATGACAACAATGCCAAATCAACAACTTCTCAACAATCTCCCCCTTTGGCATTGATGAAAAAATAGAAAAATACTCCAAGCACCCCCCCTTTGTCAAGCAATTAAAATCCTCTTTTTGTTTTGTTTTTCTCTTGAATTTCTCCCCCTTTTTTCCATCAAAGGCAAAGGGCCAAATAAGAACATTCAAAAAATCAAGTAAAAATAACACTTTTTCAAACAAAATATTTTCTTGTACCTTTCTCTCACAATTGTAAGAATCCTCTTCCAAGGTTGCACTACAGAAACCATTCTGGCACACATACTATCCTATAGAACCAACAACCCAAATGAAGATGACCAGTTCGGAGACATGCACTGTTGTTCACAATCCTCTGCATCAGAAAGTATCCCAGAGAGATGATCCAACCAGACCTCAATACTTTCTTTGACCAACCAATTTTTTTTAACCAAGTCTTCCCTCTGTCTCTAAGGAGACAATAAATTATCTTGCAACTCACCAACTCTTTTTCTTTGTTTTCCATCTTTATCTGTGGAGAAGTCAAAATACTTCCCAATATCATTCAATTCAGAATCAATAGCTTCAATTATGCTTCTAAAGTTATCAATAGAAGTAGGCCACTAGAGATAATATTTGTAGATGTCAGACATATCCTTAATGCATTCTCTTGTCTCACCAATGTGTTTGGATAAATTTTGTTTGGATGTGACACACCTTCTTTCAATCATAGCTTGGAATTTATGTCCTTCAGATCCTTCCTGGCACAACCTTTCTTCAACAACTTCCACCAAATCATCTGGTAATGAGTCAGAAACAACAAAAACAATAATACCCTTTTTGAGTAGATAATCAACCAAGGCATCTTCAATTTTAGGCCTACTGACCAGAGAGCATGCATTCCACATTTCACCAATCTTTTTCATATCACCCCCATCCAACACATAATGAACTTCATCTGAATCAGGCAAAGACTCTTCTTCCTTATCCTTCTCTTCTGAGATAGTGATGACATCTTTTGTGTTAATTTTCATCCTTTTAGGTTTCAAAGGGGAATCACCAATGACAACTTCTAACTCCTTCCTACTGGAGGAGGAGCCCTCCTTAAACTGACTGATAGGCGTATCACTAGATACTATCACACTAGAGAATAGATCTATCTACAAGGATGAGAAATAAGTTTTTCATGGATTTCCAAATATTCCAAATATTTGAAAAATTGCTTTCTGACAAGGATGTAAGACTTCCACTTAACATTCTTCTTTGACGGTAACAAATTCAGAAAGTAGAACACTAAACACATGAGAAGAGACCCAAACCGGAAGGGATAACTCTCAACCAAAGACATTCTAACATTCTCAATTAGGTTTTCCATTATCAAGCTACACAGGTCAAACTGTTGTTTTTCCTTCACCATCTTATGTGCAAGATACACAACAATAGAAGATGTAGAACCTTCATGATTTTGGAAATAGATTTTGTATGAGATATCGTAAGCAACATACCTTACTACAAGATCGGCAATGGTATTTATTAGTAGAGCTTGGGGGTCTATTTTGATACCAATAAGTTCCTCCACATCTCTATATTTCACCGTTTTCTTCCTAGGGAGGTCACCAAATCTGCACAATCTAGTAATAGCTTTAATGGCTTCCCTAGTGATCAAATAGGGTTTTTCCAAAATGATGTTGTCATCCTTGAATCAAATCAACAGTAACACGATAGATTCTTTGTCGTCAATCCAAGGGAATTCTCTCTATAGATCCATACCCAAGGCACTTACATTTTGCAATTCATCAGTCTTCAACCCTAGTTTGATTTCCTTCATCTTTCAATGATCAAATTTATCCAACTCTACTCCCTTCGGCCTACTACTAGGTTCACTGTCAACCAACATGGATTTCATCATCGCGCTTAGCTTCTTCAATCCTTTTATCGCTCTGCAAAAACCTCTTCTTCTTCTTTGCAAACTATGAGAAATGATTTGAACACTCTATCGTTTATCCTTAATTGCTCATGATGATTTCGCTGCCAAAAATTTCATTGATGACGCCAGTAATTGTACTTCACTTTTCAATCAGTCAGATTAAGGTTCATCATATGTCACCAACCAGATCAAACTTAGTCATTTTGAAAAAAAACCACATCAATATTACTTCGGAGAGGGGAACCGATAGGATATGCATTGCGAAACTCCCCCGAGCCAAGACAATTGGCTCAGATTCTGGAAGAGCTTGTACCGAGATCTAGTGTTGTAGAAGAGCTCCCCGCACTTGTTTCCTTTTTCTTCCAAACCATGATGGTCTTCTTCATAGATTCATCTGATTCTACAACCTTCTTTTTTTTTTTAGACTTTTTTGGAGCAACATATCTGCATGTGTTAGCATAACGTTCAGATTTATTGCACTTGTAACATCTTTTCCCTAACTTAACTGAGTGAAACGTAGATATACATTGATTAGATTTATGACCATAACCATGGAATAAGTAGAAATAACCATGAAAGAGATTATTCATTCCATTCCTTCTAGTCGGGTTAGATAATTGACTTCTACAATGACTTTCTTTGTGACCAAACTTGTGACAGTTAAAACATTGAATACTATATTCCTTCTTGCTTCTACACTCTATAACCTTATGTCCAAATTTTTTTCTTAGAGAACAATGACCATTAAATGATCAATACCTTTGAGCAATTAGTTGCCTGATCGAAGGTCTTTTTTTCGGTGTTCTAGAGTTGTGGACTTCAACTACTTTGTCTTTTCCCTTAGTGTTCTGATTTGAGCTTTCCCCTGAGAATCCAATTCCTTCCTTATCCTTGTGACATTTCTATAGGGACAAGAGTTGATCCAGAATTATGCTACTTTCGCATACTCTTGCTTCTTATTTTAGCCTTCTTAACTCTTGATATAACTTCTCATTTTATTCTAATTTATGTTTGATAGTATCTTTGAGATTTTCTTTAGTCTTATTCCATTCTTCCATTTTCTGTTTGATGGTATCTTTGAGATTTTCTTCAGTCTTCTTCCATTCTTCCATTTTATATTTGATGGTATCTTTGAGATTTTCTTCAATCTTCTTGCATTCATCCAACCATAGCTTTAGATTCACAACACTTTCCTTTGACTCCTTTAATTCCTCGATGACCTCTCTGTGTCTTTCTTTGAATTTCTAGATTTTCTCCCTTAGCTTTGAGATACAAGCATTTTCCTCCTTGATGTTTTCTTTCAATTTCTCATTTTCAGATTTTGTGCTTTCCATATCATCTAACATTATCTTTAGTTCTTCATCAAAGTAATAATCTCCTGCCAACTATTCAAACTTCCAAGATCTCCCTCAAGCAGTTAAGCTCTATCTGCAAGGGACCAGGCTCTAATACCAATTGTTGAACAGTCTGGATAACTAGGAGGGGGGTGAATCAGTTATCCCAAAATACTTTCCCTTAACTTTAATTAATCTAGAGCAAATCTTAAATCAATAAGATAATAACTAAAATAGATATGAACATGAAATCACTTAACAACACCATGCACAATGAACACTAGAATTTACATGGAAACCCAGGATGGGAAAAACCACAGAGAATGCTAATTCTTAATTATAGAGCATCGGTTAAGGTGATTTTTACTAGGGCTCATTGCTACAATGCTCACTGCAGGTAAGGCTCATTGTCGGTGGGCTCACTGCCTGATTAATACAAAAACATCTTATTAAAAAATAGATACTTAGAAATGAACTGATGAAGTTGCATCTACTTATGCATGAAGTCAGTTTCAGTTAAGAGCACAATATCTGTTTGCAGTAGATCCGACCAAGAATATTTTGCCCACCTTCCTTGCACAACCTCTGCAATACATATTACTTCTTCCCGACACTTGCCTTTTGCTTCCTTATTTGTTTCTTGTTGCATAATCCTTCACACCCTTTTCTTCGTTCGCACACACCACACTCCTTGTTCAATACCAAAAATATGTTCTACACACACAAAGATATATATATATATATATATATATATATATATATATATATATATATATATATATATAACTGTAGGAAAAAAAGAGTCGGCCTAGTAAAACATGTCGACTTGAAGAAAAACCTTGAAATATTCAATAAGGCTTGGCACACTAGCACCAGACCCAAAGGATAGGTCACACATAAAGATCTTCTTACCACGTTACCATGGGACCCATAAATAGGTCATACATAAGATAAGTTCATCACATAGCATAATTACCAAAAGATAGCGATCTTTGAATTACATGAGATATGTTATGGAGCCAATAGGAACACCACAACCAAGACCAAATCTTGATCATCATCAATTTCAGTACCAACCAAAGGAATGCAATTAGACATACCAAAACTTGTAACATGCTACATGAATGTTTAGATAGCAAGGATACCCAAAATAAGCTTTAGGCACAACAACCAATATCAAAAGATTAGTCTTCATTATTTTGCATTAACTATCTTCCACAGATGTCCCAAAAATAAGTACTATCTTATCCGGATCAAGGATGCCATCCACACTACACAACATCATAGCATACGATAAGATAGATCATTTTGTGTATATCAGCTGAAGCACAACCTTTCGGATCCTAGGTTTTGACATCAATGACAAAAATACCAAATCAACAACTTCTCAACAAAGACAACATTCCTTCATGGTGAATTGGAGGAAGAGATTTTCATGTCATAGCCAGAGGATTTCTTTGAAAAAGGTAAATAAAATTTGGTTTGCAAACTAGAGAAGTCTCTTTATGGTACAAAATAGTCTCCTAGAATGTGGTACCAGAAGTTTGATACATATGTGTTGTCATTGGGATTTCATCTAGATCTAAATCTGACAATTGTGTGTATTATAAATTTGATAATGGTTGCATTCTCATTATTGTTTTATATGTAGATGATATGTTGTTTATTGGGAATGGTAAAAGTATGATTTCATATTTGAAGTTTCAGTTGTCAGCATAGTTTGAGATGAAAGACCTAGGTGCATCTAGGTACATTTTGGGAATGGAGATCACGAGAGATAGAGGGAATAGAAAGCTTTGGTTAAGCCAGAGCAAGTATGTGAACTCTGTGTTGGAGAGATTCAACATGGCAGATTGTAAACAACTAGTTCTTCTTGTGATACAAGGGATAAATCTTTCTATGAATGATTGTCCAAAATCTCCTACTAAGATGGAGGACATGACTAGAGTAACATATGTTAGTGCTTTTGGTATTCTAATGTATGCAATGGTGTGTACGAGGCCAAACATTTCCCAAGTAGTGGGAGTCCTTAGCCATTTTATGGCTAATCATGGATGAGTGCATTGGGATGCAGGCAAGAGAGTGTTCGGATATTTATGGGGTACTTTTGAGTATGCCTTGTGTTTTCATGGTTTCCCTACTAGACCTCAAAATTTTGTGAGTATTCATGGATATTTGGATTCAGATTGGGAAAATGAAATTGATAGTAGAAGATCCACCAGTGGTTATGTGTTTATGATTTTTGGTGGTGCTATTAGTTGGATGATTAAGCAACAAGTTGTAGTCATGTTGTCCACGACATAAGTTGATTACATGGCAACCACTCATTGATAGGTCCATATAATAGCTTAGTTTCTATTTCTTTATGCATATCTTGAGATACATTTAAATACACTTTCCAGACAATGTTCCTACATTATACTATCCTTTTATATCTATTATGTAGACTTGAACCTTAGATATGGTGATGAAATTATGGTTACAATATATTCGTATTGTATGGTTTATATGAAGATAGGTATGGAATTTTGATGGAATACTATGAGTTAATTGTGATAGCTATCCTTGTGTACATTTTTTGTGGGATTAACTTGTTTGTAGCTTAAGAGGAACCATGGAACAACAGTTGTGGGATGAACCCATAGAAAAATGAATGACTGGATATTGAAACAGGGGAGTTCCAAATTAAGTTGAACATCATGATTTTTGATTAAAGGCACTTGATGAAGGTTGAACATTGCATCATTATAGCCAGTTAATAAATTTTGAAGAAGAGGTCTCCTTCACTTATAGGATTTTGACAAATGGTTGTATGTTTACATGCAATTCTATTTTGATAGATTTTTAGTCCTATTATGATTCCTTTTCATTTTCAGTTATAGGTTGAATAAATTATTCTTAACTCTATGCTCTAAATATTTGGGAATGGAGTTAATGATTTCGGTTAAGTAGTTGTTTTAGATGGGATTCCCTCAAGCTTGTATATAGTTGTTGGTTGTTAGATTTGTAGGATAGTTAGTTGGTTTTTCAATTTTATGTTATCAATTACTTTCAGTTTTCAAGACATGAAATACTCAGAATGATTGAATACAATCTATGAAAGATATTGTGTAACTTCATTAATATATAATGAATGGAGTTAATCTTATGGAATGTGTAGAACCCATTAGTTAGATTTGGGTTTGTTAAAGTGAGAACAATTTTGATTATATGGGAAAAACAAGTTTTGAATGGACCTGAAACCATTAACAAGTAGGTTTTAACGAGAACCCAAAACCTACACAAAAAGACCAAGCTGCAAAAGCATAGAACAAAGACAACTAGTAGTGAACCAGAGGCAGAATAAAAAAGAAATAACATGAATACACAAATCTGCACCAATAGAAAAAAATTTAACGGGAACCTCAACACCAAAGCAACCAATTACAAGGGAACTTGCATCTAAGAACCACCTGAAATGGCCAGGTAAGCATCAACTTGTAACAACCAGACTGTAGCACAACATTTATCAGTACCAGCCAACAACACACTTCTTGAAACATCCAGGTAACCATTAACCTATATCGACCACAATTACTTGAGAATAGTTACTTGAGAAGGCCACTCAAGATTATTGTTCCTCACTTCATTTTTCCAATTATTTATTTATGTTTAATAGTTGTCATTAGTTTATTACTAATTCATGAATCATATGCAAATTAATTAGAATTTCATATCTTGCTTATTGTTAATGAATGCTTATGAAAATGCATGCAATGGTTAACTAGTAGTACTCTAAAGGTCAATTTAGTCGAGTTATTAGTTTTTATCATTTTTGAGTCATTACAACATCATTTCATTAGTAACAGTTCAGTTATAGTCTAAGTTGTAGGTACTCATAGCAACTAGTTCTAGTTTATGCTTTTACTGTTTTACAATTCTGTGAGTTTCCCAGTAAGTAGAATAACTTAAGGTAGCTTGAGTAATTTTGAGTCTTTGAGGGCATATATAATGTTGCACCATCATAAGATTACAAGCTTTGGGTTGACAATTTAATGTAGCCTTGAGCAATGTAGAGTGGACTGTTCGGTCAATTAAACCTTTGAATTGAGTAGGTTCTACCAAGTTTACAATACATTAGCTTAGACTCTACACTCATGCTTGTAAGGAAGCCATTTGGCTTAAGATATTATGTTATGATATTGGTTGAGATGTAGAACATATTATCTTTTATTGTGATATTCAGAGTGCGATTTTCCTAGCAAAGAATCCTACCTTCCATGCCAAAACAAAGTACATCAATGTTCAATATCATTTTATTCATGATATGGTAGAATATGGAAAGGTGAACTTGGAAAAGGTTGACACTTTGGCGAATGTTGCAGATGCACTGACAAAACCAACGAGCACAAAGAAGTTCAGATGGTGTTCCGATTCCATGGGCCTTGGGGTCCTGAGTAGATGATTTTGTATGACTCTCAGTAGGTATTTGACAAGTGGGAGAATGTTGGGATTAATGTGTCTCAACCTTAGAGTCTTAATATTGATTAATTTAATGTATTAAACTCTATTTATATTTATTATTTAATTTCATATGGTGTCATGTCATAAGTTGGGACCCACCAGCTGGGTGGCATCCTCGTTGGAAGTGATTGGATGACACATCATCATCCCAAGTGGACATAGGGATCCCACTTTGGAATCTTCAACTTATGACAGATTCTATGATGTCATAAGGCATCTTTATGCATGGAGAAAGTTGGCACCCAAGTTGGGTTATGATAAGTTGTAAGAGAATCAAATATTTTGGTCAGTTATGACATATTCTCTAACAAATTCTATGACAAATTTTATGACAATTGTATGACATCTATCATAGGCTATTATGAGCACATTTTGGGTGCCCAAGCTTGGAGAGAGAATATTGCATGTTATGATGGTTGTAAGGGGTGAAGGGAATATGGTACATGTGCCCAAATGCATGTCTATGGCATGGGATATTGTTCCATGTGTATTTGGATGCCCATCCTCTTCTAGATGCTTCTATTGGCTTGTATTCTCCATATATTGTATGCCTTGCATTGTAGAATGCATAGTTTTTTGCAAGTAACGAAGTGTTGTCAGATTCACTCCATAAAAGGTGTTTATTTCAAAGAACTTGTTGAAGAAGCTTTGTACTTGGAGTTGCATTGTAACCTCTTTTTGATTTAATATAGTAGCAATGTAATTTTGGAGGATGGGTTGTTTTACCCGAAAGGGTTTTCCCCACATATATCTGGGGTTTGTTGTTTATGTGTTCTTGTTGTCCTATCACATTCTTTCTATGTTTTCTCCTTACTGTAATTGTATAAGGTGTTAAAAGGAATTATTTTTTAACTCTCCCCTACTTAGATTAGTGTAGGAAGTTGTTTCCACTCACTCAAATTCCTTTCACTCTCCCCTTTATTTTCTTACCCTAAGCTGGCAAAACACATGTTTTGTGAAATTTGATGTTATGTACTAGTATTTAAAGATATTCAAACCATTCATTCTAAATTGTTGATGTGGGCATATATATTACCATACTAGTATACCTCCTCGGTCCTATTCACACTAGTTTAGTTAAGTTGACTTAGGGTACACATAGGATACTTATCACTTTATGTCTCATATCATAATGAAAATACACGTATCACAATCTTATGATATCCTATGTCTCATCTTGTCCTATATAACCAAGGGTTGCTCTTTATAATCTTAATCAATTCATATAATCATTTTATTTTCATTCTTTGATAGGAATACAATGTATCCTTGTCATATTGATCTTCTCATTTCTTTGTGATTTCCATTGGGCCTTTAGACCTTGGGTGGCTATATCCATAGCCAAATCTTACATAAACATCCAAGCATCATTTAGAATATTATAATGTATAGCATTTAAAATAAATCAATAGTGACATACTTAGATTTTGTGCACTAGAAGGAGTAATGAATCTACATACATCATCCTAGGAGGCTTGTTTTTTTGTCTTCCAAGTTTGTACATGTTTCCAAGGTTAACCTGGGAGAACTCATGCTCTTGTGATGAAATGACAACCTTTCTAATGTATTTTTATATAATATCGATCTTTATATGAGTAGAAGAAGCAAAGTAGAAACATATTATTCAGGTGAGAGACAAAGTAGATTTTTTACATTGCATAAAATTGAGTAGACTTAAAGGATGAATCCACAATTGCAAACTTGACCCAAAACTATAAATTTGAATCCAAACTAAGTATAGATTCAATCAAGATCTGACATATTGTATAGATAGAAGATCAAACTTTTAAGATAAAATCACAAAATATTCTAAACTCAACTCTCAAAATAATCAGGTTCATTAATCATATTAAAACTGAGCTTTCTTATCTATATATTTATTTTCTCAAATTATTATATTATTAATTATAATTATAATTAATTTAATTCAATTATAATTAATTGATTGCATTTATTTAATTAAACTAATTAACCATTTAAAATATATAACAAATCAACATTAAAAATATATCATTATTTTTATATATGAAATTTGTTGTAGAAATACTTTACAATGATTAATAAGTTAATTAGAGGGAGTGAGATTTTACCCATATGTAATTAAGTTCTAAGTTACTATAGTCTGAATTTGGGTGGTGTAATATCTTTTATTTTGATCACATACAAATGTTTGGTTATGATAATGTTTTGTTTCATCTTGTTGTAAGATGGATGTAGGTTTGTAAATTTGGATGGATTGTGTTATATAAGATTATGGAGTTGTATTATTTTTTTGTGATTGTTTACTTCAAGAAAATGATTTAGTTAATTTGATAAATTAATTAAATGTAATTTAGGATACTATGAACATTATATTATTGTTATTTAACAATGTTATCAAAGTATTTTATGTGAAGGTGTGATATTTGACAAGTATATGTATTGGGAAATATGTTCACTAAATTTTGATATAAAAGTTGTATCAAACTTATGATTTAATATATGAAGAAATACTTTGTTTGAGTAAATTAATTAAGATAATTAAATTAACAAGACTAGATTATTAAAAATTATTGTTTATTTAATTAATTCATAGAACAATATTATGAAAATAAATTAGCTTTGTTGGGGGCACACTTCCTAACACCGGGCTTCATTGAATTCTACATTGGTCACTGGAGGTTCAAATATTCCTAAAAAGACAAAAAAATCAAATATTCCCAAAAAGACAAAAAAATCAAATATTCGACAAAAGACAAAAAAAATCAAATATTTGAAAAAGACAAAAACTCATAAAACGACAAAAACACAAAAACACAAAAAAAAACGTAAAACTTCAAAAATCCAAAAACATAAAAACATGCACAAAACATAAAAACATCCAAATAACTTTAAAAAATCCCAACAACAGAGTCAGAGTCAGTCAAATCAATATTTGTCATTATCAAACTACGAGGTTTCTGAGTGTACGACATAGGCAAGGCCATCAATCAATGAGCTCTCGAGGCCACCTAGGTCAGTCCTTTAGGGTTCATCATGTCGGTGAAATAAGTCAGACATAGTCACACTCGAACACAAGATAGTCATCGAAACATCAACATTCAAATCGCAAACCAAAAAACAACATAGTCCAATCAGTCATCAAGTCAAAAATCAATCAAATTGCCAAAACAATGTCAACCTAGTCACTTTATGGTCCCCTACAAGATGCGTCCTTCTTGGATTTGGACCTTGTCAAAATGCCATTTTTGTTTTCAGGATGTGTCTTTCCTAACGACAGGCTTTGTCACATCATCATTGATCTTTTCAAGATTGTCCTTCCTGATGAAAAGCTTTGTCAAACCGTCAAAACTATCAAACTATCCAATCATAAAACTATCAAACCATCAAGCAACCAACCTTCATCAAACAAACATTGACAAACACATTGAATAGTTGTTGATTTTATTGGTCTATTTTGTCTTATCTTTTTATTGTTTTTTTTCTCTTGGTCATGTTACTAGCTACCTCGAGCATGTCCCATGAAGGATTTAGAGGTGTGATGGCGTCTCATGACCTATTTTTTTTCCTTGATTGTTATCTTCAGTGTGTCTTGACAAAAAGATTGGGGCAACTTAGCCCTTCGTATGAGTTAGGGCATTCCTTGTCTGTGACTATTTTCTTTTCGCAAGTGGATGACCTTGCACACCTTGGTCTATGTCATATCATGGTGTTTTTTGTCCATTTTTCACACTTTACTACCCAATGATGAATATACAATTCCTATTATGTTATTTGGAAAAATATTGAAGTATTCCTTTTTCGTCCCACCCTCCATGTCTTCCGCACTAACATTTCTTCTATTCCTTCATCCTCTAGTCTTCTCATCCATTTCGAGAGCACACTCGTGTTCTTTCAACCCACTTTTCCTCTCAAGGGGGCATACTACTACCTCCTCGTCATCCTTCCTCTCCCTACTTACACACTGGGGCATATTTTTGACTTGTTTTCTTTGAAACAACATGATAAACTACATTATATGAAAGAGGGGCAAAATGTAGACACATAAAAATGACCTAGGCCTCTGAGTTGTATTTTCTATGTCAAACCACACTTCTTCCTCACATAATTAAACTATTTAATTATGTACTAATGTCATACTTCACACTATTAATTAAATAATTTCTAATTATTTAATTAATTCATATCATATATTCCTCTACAATTATTTAAATAAATGAATTATATTTGTTTATTTAAATATGTCACTAATTAATCCCTACTCTTTTTATAATTAAATAAATTTATAATTTATTTAATTACTCATTTCCGGCTACAAATTAAATAATCACCATTAATTATTTAATTTGTTCATTATCTTTTTCTCCTTCAATTAAATAAAATTATTCATTTAACCCACTTTTCATCCCACAAGTAAATAATTAAAATAATTATTTATTGTCTTTTATCTTATTCCCATTTATGAATTAAACCATTATTTGATTCTAAAAGTCAACTTTCTTTCATAAATTAAATATTTTCTATTAATATTTGATTTTCTAACTACCTCTTTTTCTATCTCATTTATTCTCCACCATTGATTTAATTGTTTCCAATTAAATCTCAACCCTTCATTTCAAATCTTGCCCTAATTTTGACCTAATGTTACCCTAACCCTAATGTTGCTCATCACATTGAATTCTAGCCTTTGATCTTAGGGCTTTATCAACTTCTAATCGTGGCCATCCACTTTCAATTGCACATTCTTTAAAAGGTCTCTCTCAAGTCATTTTTCATTCATTCAGACACTTATCCATAGAGTCATTTTCAACAACTTAGACATTCTTCATGCTTGAGAATTTTTGAGTACTTGAGCACAATTCTTCAATATTTTGTTGGTCTTAGTCATAGGCTATAGTTGCACTTCAAATTTGAGGGGAATTATACCATTTGCAACAAGGTGGCGAAGGGCAATAAAGGTCAATCAATGGAGGCTTGAAAATTGGGTGACATTTTTTCATGTTTTTATGATTCTTGTTTCCTTTGTGCTCTATTGTTGATTAGGGTTTTAGTCTATTATCCTATTTGCAGCTAACCTCAAAATTATACCCTAGTTACATTTGGTGAATTTGATGTGTTTGTGTATCCTGGACATATATTTTTGTTTGCTGAAAATTTTGTCTAATGAAGGTTTTTTTTCCAGGATCTTTGTGGGTTCTAGCCTACAATTTCGTTTTAACAACAATATTTTAATCTTTACTACAATTGGTCCTTAAAATTTTGTGATCTTTGAACTGGCTTCATAACCTTGTATGTTTCTCTACAGATTTAATGATGGCAATGATCACAAGTGTCATCCTTATCACATACAATAAATAACATTGTTGAAAATGATCATTGCGATCGTTGTCTTTAAAAGACGATATGAAAATTGACAAGTGTAGTAAATTCTATCTACAGTGGTAAATATTAGCTTCTTCAATATGTTGGTATATCAATCTTCTCCTCAGATAGTGCATTAGATATTAACTTATTCCTTTACAATGTATTAAATATCTTCAACCAGTTAGGATCGATAATGAATCTATAAAGTGTGATTAAATATTAACTTCTAAGAAGATTGGCATACATATCTTGTCCTTGAAGCTAATACTAATATACTGATATACCACATCTTCGAGAGAGAAAATATTTAATGCACAACTTCACCTATTTCTTCCTTCTTGTCAAGTTTTTTCTCAATATTAGATGAACTAAACACATTCTCTACTTGTGATAATAGCGTTGCTAATTGAGATATTACAAAATGTTGCTTTGACCTGGCACACACCAACTTTTGGGTGTTGAGTAAATGTGTTCTTTTTATTTTGTCAAATTTCATGCTTTTTTATTGTATCCACCTATATTGTTTGACTGATTTCATGAATTGGAAGCACTTCACTTTCAATTGTTTCATTTTGATACACTACATTTAATATTTCGTTGCATTTTGACGACAATCAATTGATATGCATTTACTATACTATGTTGGTCTGCAATTTTTTGATATGCCTTTACTATGCTACGCTAAATTTGTTTGATATGCATTTACTAGGTTGCATTGGTCAATTGTTGTTATGCGGCGTTGGTAAATCATATTCTATGATTTAAAAATATTATTTTATATTTTTATAGCCATCATATTTAAGCACTTATCTTTTATATTTAAAAACTAGCTATTGCATTTATGGTGTGCAATGGATATGCCAAAAAATTGTATGACTATATTTGATTTTGTGTAGTCATAATGGTTGAAATAGGGATTAGTGCACACGATCTTGAAAATTTTGAAGTGAGATAAATATAGTGTGAACGATTGTTAGCGTTATTGGACTCTGTGTAGACATATTGTATGTATGTAACATATTAGAACAACACATGAAAATCAATAAATGAAACTTAAATTTATACCATATAAAAGTGTAGGAAAAAGAAATATATACAATGATGAAATTCATTTGTTTTTTTATGAATTGTTTAATTCGCATTACAAGAATGGATGTAGTTGAATACAATGGTATAGCGAAAATGTGGAACAGTAACATTGAACTCCAATGTATCTGTAATAAACAAAAGAACTAGTTAGTATTTGAAAAGCAACTAATAGAAAATAGAATGTTGAAGTTGAAATTCCAAAACAATATTTAGTTACCTTTGTTAGAGTAGTTTGTATGCCTTAGTTAATGAGAATATAGTGTAAATGAGCAATGCTAGGATCCTGCATTAAAAGAAAAGGAGAGAGATAATTTACAACAACGCAACTATATAAATATTGGTAGTGAAGTAAAAAAGAAAACAACATACCTATAGTAGGTGAACTGCATTTCAAGTGTCTGAGGAGTTTGAATTTGAAATTGTTGTCAATCAATTCTCTTCATTTTTCTGACGTGCAACATATGGGCTTTGTTGCTTGTGTGCATATCGTTGGAATGTGAAGGATGGGTGTATGCAAAGACTTTTTAGATCAGGTACTCATGAAGTAGCATTGAATGTCATGCCTTGTCAGTCAATGTTGCCAATGTTGATTGTGGCCCTTGGAAGTGTTAATTCTTATGACTTGTGTATCGTCAATGCCCATGCCATTTTAAGTGGAATTTGACATCGAAGCCCACGACTTAAGGGGGTTATGGGGACATTGTTTGGAATTTTATGCTCCCAAGGCGGTCCAATGTAATGTTGAAATTGAACAAGAACAAACAAGGGTAGTATAATGTAGACATGTGATTACAAGTAAAACAAAATTAAACTCTAACTTTAGTATTTGTAAAAGCTAATATATACATTTTAATTTCCTTGTATTGATTGAGTAAGTACAAAACATAAATTAATTGAAAGATGTAAACTTAAATAAATACATAAAAAATGGACTCCATAAAAGATGTAAATAAATATATAATTTTAAAAACTTTATATTATTATTATTCTAATTAAATGAATAAATAAGTTAAATCTATAATTTTATATTTTATATTATTTTGAATACAATTAAAAATCTGTAATATTATAAAATTTATAAACAAATTGATATTATTGATTACTTTTGTATACATCATTATTAATTAAAAATCTCTACAATTTTTTAATGGCGGATTTATAAAAATATTTCTTATTTTAATCGAAATCAACAATGCAAATCTAAAAAGTAAACATCCTTTCTCTCTAGGGGATTTTGACACACCTAATTAACAAACTTAACGTCTAATAAACTGTAAAACAAATAGGATGCAAAAAAACAATAAAAAACACTAGAAAACAACATTGTAAACCTAAACAACGTACACAGATTGAACAATGGAAAAAAATTACCTTCAAATTACAACAACTGAAGTGAAGAAATATTGTAGGCTTTGCTCAAAACTACAATTTGAATAAAATATTAATAAAATGGATGTGAAGAAATATTACACGTCCTGAAGAAAATCAATTTAAAAATATTTCAAGCCCTACTAAAAATCAATCTAAAAATAAAAAACTAAAAGAACTGAAGTGCAAATACTTATAGGCCTAAAACAAAACAAAACATTCCTCCCGTCACGCCTATGGTCCACAAAGGAAATCAATCGTTGGCCAACTAATATTTTATAAAGTAATAAATACGAATGGCCTAAAGGACATCAAGTAATCCACAAAACAAATCATTCCTCCTATCACGCCTAAAAAATCTTTCTTGTAAACAAAAACCTAAAATATTAGTTTATGAATTACTTTGAGTATTGCAGCTTATACTTCAAGATAGAACTCAAATCTCATATGCACCTCATAAGTTACCACTTCTACACATGATCAAGGAATTAAAGTTAGCTTTGAGGGCATTACAGTTCAATGAGTATTAGTGGACAATTGATCTAAATCACGAATGTTCAAAGTAATTCTAAAGCAAATGTGATCAAAGTTAGCTACTATAATCTTCCTGAATTTAAAATAACTATTCAATGGTTTGATAGGTAATACAAAAATTTTCTAATTATATTATTTTACCTATCATTTAAATCTCAGTACTTAACACAATTTTCTATGCGATGTTTAGAATTTTCAAGCATCCATAGATTATGTGATGATTGTTATTCCATCTACATAAATAATTATTTTGTATATTTTAAAATGATCGATCTCATAAATATTGTTACTTAATCTATGCAAATTACTAATATATAATGTTGTAATCCTTATTATTTTTAACATGCAAAATATAATGTTGTAATAAATATTGATCTCATAAATATTCTTATATTGAACACCAACTGCATTTTCCATTAATAGTAATCTCTTTTGTTCCCTAATTTTTTATTTAGGATACTCCTCAAATTTCACCCTATTTAAAAGAGGAATTTGAGAACCATCTAACAAAGTTGCTATCTAACATAGATAATGAATTCATTTTGCAATAAATAATTTGAAGCTTACATGATTGCGTGCATCTAGCAATCTTGCACCAAAACAACTTGGGAAGCGTGAACAATTTGTATCCCATGTTTCATGGTGACTGTGCTTAAGAAGAGGCAAACAAAAAACACTCGGAGACAACATTTGGGGACTTAAAAAACTTTAAAGTGGGAAAAAGTTAGTAGCAAAATTCTCAGAGCATACAACTTCAATGAAATAAGTGAACACTGTCAATGGTTGATACCAACCGGCTCCAATCATACTAAGGCTCTACGGTGGGACCCATTTTTTTCGGTAACATCCATTTGCTCTCCCAAAATGTTCAAATGCAAGATAAGCAAGTGCCATGTGGAGGCGTAAAATTAAAACAAGAACCACCAGAATATTCAAAGAGGATATTATAAATTTTCTCTTCCACATCAGGCTAATTAACAAGTCCCACAAGGAGCAAACACCTAGCAGTTGCATGACTCCCACGTTTGGCTCAGTAGTATACCCCACGTTGGTTAGCAATTGCATGACTCCCATGTTTATATATATGTGCTTTAAGGTGCATGCCAACCACGATAATCTACAAATGTCACAAGGGAAAAATAAAACATTCCTTGATCATTGCAAATCCTATGGCCACCCACATCCACAAATCTTCTTTCTCAGGCTCGAGCATCTGCTTCTTTGGTGGGCAAGTAGGATACCTGGTGATATTTTTTCACCTGGACATTGAATTTGTGTTGAAAACTATGTGAAAGAAAAAAATATTCTGGTTTTCTTTTAATTCAGTTTAAAAAATAGTTGTTCTACACTTTATTTTCTATAGGAGAAATGTTTTGTAGTTTTTCACTTGGTCTGTTGGAATTTTCTTGGGTGAATTTGTGAAGTTCCATTATCAAAATTTAAATAAAAATTTAGCATTCCTATGAATATGGTGGTTAAACACACTAAACCTCCTTTTGTTACACATCAAAATTGGCTAACCAAACAACTTTTATATTATGATAAGTAATAGGAAAGCAATAAGAAGCGAGTATGAAGATAGTGCAATTCTGAGGCTTGCATATGACAATTCGAACCCAAAATCATCCATTGCCTATGGCATAAATGTGGCTATTAAAAGGATGGAGCATTGAGAAGTTTCGAGAAAAGAAGGTGTTGTCTATACATGTTGCAATCTTCAGCTGTTTCTGTAGACAAGAATATGGCAAGCACAATGTGTACAACATTATGTTAGTGGATGAAACCCAACAGAAAATGTGTCATCAGTAGAGTTGAGGACAACTTGGTTACTTTCGAGTGAGAGGGAGGAATATCCTAAACTCAGACTCTACACACATATAGGTTTAATCATTCAACAAGGCCATTTGATTTGCTATTCAGGTATGAAATTTTTGTTTTCTGAATTTATTTTAGATGGCTCAAATCGCCGTAGTATTAAATTTCAAAGGCAATATATTATTATTTTTCTCTCTAGGTTTTGATACATTGTGAAAGCCCTAAATTTGGGCCTGATTTGTTTCTTGGGTTTGAATAGGCACTAGATAATTCATTGGTTGTCAGGGTTTTCTTTTGTTGTCTTGGTTTCTAGAATTTTGAGCTTTGCCCTACAGAAGGTGTTCACTATGAATAGATTGAAGTAACAAGACCTGACTATATTGAAAACCTTTGAAAATTTTGGTATAGAGCGAATGGTGGACAAAATTGATTTAGCCAGATAGCGTTGTTTTGAAAAAAAAAGTCACTTTTAATTGGTAAAGCTTCAAACTTGTTTTGAAAAAGAAAAGAAATATGGAAATATATTTTCTCATTATTTTCTTTTAAAGCTATGCAAACAACTGAAGTAAGCATTATAAAATAGCTAAGGATTGTAAATCAGGGAATGTAGACTTACTAATTGGTGCTCTTCAGTTGATTGTTATTCTTTTTCTTTAATCTTCTATTTGTGATCTTTGATGATCTTCAATTGATTGGTATACTTATGTTTGTGATTTTCTGCAAGTGTTATGCAAGTCAGTGTTTTGGAATCCCCTTATAGACAAGTTAGGCAGTGATAAGAGGCTAGTAAATGCAACTGACTGAATGGTGACAACTAAGAGCATTTATTGCATTTACTGCAAATACATGTACAAAACCAAAAATAGTGAGCTTGATCGAATAAAGTAACATTGTATATTTTGGCATTCATCACACCGTAGATTTTGGCATTCATATGGTATATTTTCTCATTCAAATGAATTAATGCATCCTAAAAGTTGGTCTGAGCAATAATATTTCATTTATGTTGTAAATAAGTCTACCATCTAAAGTTTATGTTACAGTTGTCAAACAAAACAACCTGGGAAACCACCTGGGAAAACGGTTTGACAGAGCGTGAGATCTGCATTAACTCTTATATGAGTTGGTTGGCGTGAGGGGATGTTCAGCAGTGCAAACATGTATTAACAAGATCAATGGTGCACTTGTTTTCAATCGTTGGCCAGGTACTGTGGAAAGAGTTCAACCGTTGATTTCAAATTTTAGGTTGGGCTCTCTCAAATTGGATACGCCTTCGGCGTAAATTAGAATTTATCTCCTTTGATATTGGTAAGAATAGCTCTATAAAAATAGGAAGACATACATTTGTTGTGCTACATTTAGATATATTTGGGCAGATATTTGATGTCAAATGCAAATTGTGAGAGATTTTGTTGACAGGTACCGAATCACTGATGAATAGTTAAGGCATTAAATGCCATCTTATTTGAGGAGAAAACCGTTGGCAGAATTGAATGGCTACATGTGCTCATTGTGTCACTAGTATTGACCTTTCACTTCTCCAATTTGGTCAGCTCCCGCCTGAAAACTAAAACACCGCTATTGGTTTCCCTCCTCCAAACTCTTCTTCGTTGGTATTGAAATTTTACTTCTCCAATTTTGTGCGCTACAGCCTGAAAAATTCTTCTTCGCTAGTATTGGCACTTCATTTCTCCAATTGCAAGTGTGGTCGGCTATGGAAGAAAAACTTTTAGTAAAATTTACTTTGGTTTTTAGATTTTAATTAGGGTTTCTTTTTAGAATTTAGATGTTAATTTAGTTTAATGTTTTGTTAGATTAATTTAGTTTTAATATTCATAGTTATATTTAAATTAAATTTTGTTTGGTAATTTTTATTTTAGTATTTAGGTTAATTTGCTAACTTAGATTAATTTTAATTTTGTTAATTTAGATTAGACTTTATTTTTTATAATTTTAGATCAAATTTCATTTTTTGTCAATTTAGATTACTTAATTTAGATGAATTTTAGATTTTTAGATTAATTAATGTAGATTAGATTAATTTTAGATTTGGGGAGCTTCCAGGGAGATGGCGCTCAACACCTGCATGCTCGCCTACGACCCTTGAGGCCCCGAGTGCATGTCGTTTTCTTTTGTTGCATGTGTCTTCTCTCTATTGGATCGGTTTGTTCATGGCATGTTGCATTTAGGGAGGGGTTCTTAATGCTTTCAGGGGAAGTGTTTTGCTTAGTCCAATATTTTGTCTTATGTTCCTTGTCGTTGGTTCATTCTTCTGTCTGTGTGAAGCATCATTTGTTGTGTCACGGTGATTGGTGCTTGAGTCCGCGGTGGCTTGGAAGCTGGGTGCTAGGGGTCTATAGCGTACGGGTGGTTTTTTGTCTGCTTCTCTCTTATTTTTGTTGCATGGGAGTGTGAGGGTCCATGCACGGTGGGAAGGGGTGTGGTTGGTGGTAGCGCGGGGGTGGAGTGGGAATTAGTGTAGCGGGTGGTGGTGTGGGTTGGGTGTGTGGCTCCGCACGTAGTGTTGGTTGGTGTTCTTGCTTTGCATGCCCGTCTCGAGCATTCTAATGTCTATGTCTCAGGGTGAGACATCTAGGGAGTCTCTTGAAATGGAATTTCGGGTTACGATCAGTTCAAAGTCTTTGAACCATGGTATGAAGACTTTCGATAATAATTTATTCTCTCTGGATTTAGGGGTGGTGCAAGTTTGCATGGTGGCTCACGGATCACAAAGATAAACGTTTGTCTCGAGCGTTGCAAGGAGTGACCAAAATTGGTTATTCCACTAGAGATGATTTCTAAGGATATTGAATACTATTCAAATCACTCTTTATATTGCAAGTTTTTGGGGATGAGGGTCTCTTTGTAATTTTTGGAGACTTGGGCATCGGAGGGCGAAATGGAGATCATGTTACTGACCAACAATTTCTTCATGGTTACTTTTAATTGTGTACTTGATCACATTAGGGTCTTTGAGGGAGGCCCTTACTTTCATAACCAGGTGGGACTGCTTATCAAACCTTGGCATTTTGGATTTAACCCCTTTGAGGAGTTGTCGAATCAGGTCTCGGTGTGGGTTCATTTACCTTGGTTCCCGGTGGAATGTTGTTGAGAGAATGCTTTGCATTTGCTAGCCTCGATGCTTGGAAAACCAGTTGGGTTGTCATCGCAAACTTTGAGTAAAAAGGTAATGAATTTTTCTCGCATTTGTGTTGAAATTGACCTAAGTAAGCCTTTTCTTGATGCTATAGATATGTGTCCAGGATCTTACTCTTTGGTGCAACAATTGGATTATGAGACCCTCCCTTTTCATTTCCGCCTTTGTCATGAATATGGTCATTTTCAGTGTAGATGTCCAAGATTGAATTCGGTGGAGTCTTAGCCTTCACAACCCCCTCAAAATCCCCCTGGGGTAGATAAGGGGAAGGGCCTTGCTCCTGGTGAGGTGGTTGGTGTTGATGGTTTTGTTTAGGTCAGGACTCATAACAAGAACCGGGGTCAAAAGAGGAACTTAAAGGAAAGACAAGAGGAGAATACCTATAACAAGTTTGAGGTTTTGGATGATCTCAACTAGCAAGAAGTGAATCTGGGTTTGATGAGTTTGGATCAGGGGGTTGTGGGGTCAGTTTAGGAGGGCCTTATTTTGGATATGTTTATTGATCCATAGGGTGATGTTGCTTTGCACATGGATACTGATCAGCAGTTGGTTGTCTTTGAGGTGTTGGTTCCTTTTGTTGAATCCCTAAAAGGTGGGGGGAATTCTTCTCATCTTGGGTGGATTGTGGGACCAGAAGCAACCAAGAGAAACATGCCTTCTCCTCAACTAGGCCTTATGCAAAAAGATCTTAAGAAAAGTGGGAAAAAAAGCTACTAAAGGTAGAAAGAAGGATTTCGAGAAGATTAAGCTGATTGGTGAGACTTTGGTGGAGTCAGGGTCGGTGAAGACTCTGAATTCTCATTTTTCAAGCCCCTTGAAATGATTGTTCTATCATGGAATGTTAGGGGCCTGAACAACAGCCCTAGACAAAAATCAATTCATGATTTGGTTAGACATCAAGGTCTTGATGTTCTTTTTCTCTAGGAGACTAAGTTATTTGTTGGGTCTATGTTTGGTTTGGCTCCTAAATTGTTGAGGAATGGGGAATGCCAGTGTATTGGTGCTCATGGTTCTTTTGTGGGTGTAGCTTGTTTGTGGAACCCACAGAAGATCTGTCCTCTTTGGTGGTTATCTTCTAAGTCTACTATGTCTATGATTGCTTCTAGTTTCGAGACTAGGGAGGTTTTACTCCTTTCTAATATTTATACACCTATTGACTTCTGGGGTAAACAATTATTGTTGTCCCACATTAGGTTTGTCTATAGTTTGGCTCATTTTCATCCCTAGATTTTGGTTGGAGACTTTAATGCTATTTATAAGTTGGCTGAAAAGCGTGGTGGTATTCCGAGGCTGGGGCCCTTCATGCTTCTCCTGCGTGAAAGTATCAATGCTCTAAATTTAGTTGATATTAAACCCAGTAATGGTCAGTATACTTGGAACAATCACAGGGTTTGCGAGTGTTGTGTTGCTTAGAGATTGGATCACTTCCTGGTTTCCTTTAACTGGGTTGGTGGTAGGTGGTCCTCTTGTTTTGAAATCTTGGATTGGAGGGGATCTGATCATTGGCCTATCAATCTTTCTATTGATTCAACTCTTGTGCCTCAAACTCCTTCTTTTAGATTTTAGCTCATGTGGTTGCGAGACCACTCTTTGTATGATTATATGGATGACTGGTGGAGGAGTAGTAAACCTGCTTTTGGTACGACAATGTATACATTTGCAAAATTACTTCAATATGTGAAATATCAACTCAATTATTGGAATCGTCAATGCTTTGGGAATGTCTTCCAAGCTAAGGCAGTTGCTCAGGTGGAATTGAATGGTATCACAAGATTGATAAGGGAGGATGGGGTAATTGAGGATTTGCTTCAGGAAGAAGATTAGACTTTGAAATCTCTGGAGGAGTGTGATTTGTGGGAGGAAATGTATTGGAAACAAAAGGCTCAGATAGAGTGACTTTGAGAAGGAGATAAAAATACTGCTTTTTTCTTCAATTCAGTGAAAGCCAGGAGGCATGGTAATTCTATCTTTGTTCTGGTGAATGATAGGGGCGAGAAACTTGCATCCTTTCTTGAAATCTTAGGGGAGGTGACACACTACTTTTCCTCTCTTTTTAGGGAAGACTTTCTTGGGGTAATGCCTGAGGAAGCCCAAGTTCTTTCTTGTATGCCTCCTCTGGTTTCTAGGGAGTTGAATGAGAAACTTATGAATGAAATCATGCTTGAGGAGTTAGAGGGGATTATTTTCCAAATGGAGAAAGGGAAAGCGCCTAGTCCTAATGGCTTCCCGGTTGAGTTTTTTCAAGAATTTTAGGATATTATCAAGTTGGACCTTTTGGCAGTCGTTCACGAATCTCAACGAAATAAGAAGATGCTAAGGGATTTAAATTCTACCTTTTTGTCTCTCATTCCTATGTGTGATGGGGCTAATAGGTTAAGTCAATTTCGTCCCATTTCTCTTTGCAATGTCATTTATAAAATTATATCTAAGCTAATTGCTGACAGGTTAAAAAAGGGGCTTAAAGAGATGATTTCTGAGGAGCAAAGTGGTTTTGTAGTAGGTAGGAAAATTCTAGATGGGATTGTTATTTCCACTGAGACCATTCATTCTATGGCCAACTCCAAAGAAAAAGCGATGTTCATTAAGTTGGTAATGGTTAAGGCTTATGACAGGGTCAGGTGGTCCTTCCTTTGAAATATTCTCAATGCTTTTGGTTTTGAGGAAGAATGGATTCAATGGGTTATGAGTTGCATTACTTCAGTTTCCTTCTCTGTGTTAATTAATGGGGATCACTCTAAGTTGTTTGGAGCTTCTTGGGGGCTTCATCAGGGGGATCCCCTATCTCCTTATTTGTTTATGCTCTTTGTTGAAGGCTTGGGGTGGTTGTTTGGAAGAAATGTGGAGGCTAGTCTCATCCAGGGTTGGCAGTGGGGTGGTGACTTGCCTTTGTAGTCTCACCTATAGTTTGTGGATGACACTGCTCTGATGGGAAGGGCTACAATGAGAGAAGTTGTTGATATATGTAGGGTGTTGGATGTTTACCTGATTTCCTCAGGTCAATTGATTAATGAAGATAAGTCTTCCATCTTCTTTTTTAATACCCCAGGCCCCATTCAACAGAGGATTGCTTAGACTTTGAGATTTCAAATTGGGACTTTCCCTTTGACCTATCTTGGTATCCCCATATCGGTTGGTAGACTGCCCAAGGAATCTTGGAAAAATATTTTGGATAAGTTTCAGGTGAAAGTTAATCACTGGACTGGTTGATGGTTATCCTTTGTTGGGCGTGTTCAACTAATATTGTTTGTGGTGTGCAAGCATTTCCCATCTACAGATGCATGCTCCAGGTTGCCCTGGTGAGCTTTGTTAAGGATTTTGATTCAGTTACAAGATAGTCTTATGGGCTGGTTGTTTGGTGTCTTCCAAATGGAGTCTGGTCAGATGGGAGGTTGTTTGTAGCCCAAAGCAATATGGTGGTCTTGGATTATGATAGTCAGTTTTGACTGGTGTGGCTCTAGTTGTGAAACTGTATTGGTGATGGTGCATTAAGCAGGATAAGATTTGGGCCAGGATTCTTTCTTGGAATTATTTCTCAGGGATCCATTTGCTTGATATCCCTCGATATCCCCTTGTGGGGAAAGGCTTAGTAATTTGGGATACTCTCAAGAAATAGGTTGCTCTTATTAAGGAGGGCTTATTTTGGATTTGTAGAAAGGGGACTAGGTCTATTTCTGGTCTGATTCTTGGGATGGATCTCCTCCCATAATCTCTCGGTTTCCTAATCTTTTGAATCTTTGCTAGTGGTTTCTTGAGGCTGGTTGGTCACGAGTGAGTGACTTTAAATCCTTCTCTTCTAGTGGGTTGTTAGAGGTGTCAAGATGGAAGTCTTTGGATGCTTGGTCGGATGTTGGTTTCTAAGAGGAATTTGTTGAGGTGCAAGGTATCCTTTCTAGTCGGCAGTGTAGTTCCCTTTGTGATGAAGATGTACTAGCTTGGTCTCCTAATCCTAAGGGTTTCTATACCATTGCTTTTGTATATCAGGTGTTATTGTCTCGTAGGATGGTTGGGGAGGAAGTGCAATGGTGGAAGAGGGTGTGGAACAAGTTCTCCTGGCCAAAGTGTAATTGCTTTGTCTAGATGTTGGCTTGGAATAAGTGTCTAACCTGGGATAATATTCAGAAGAGAGGTTTCTAGGGCCCTTTTGTCTATGTTTTGTGTGGGGCTACTGAGGAGGACTCTACTCACTTATTTTTCCATTGTTCTTTCACTCTGTAGCTTTGGCATTTTTGGTGGGATGTTTGGTAGAGCCATTGTGTTCATGCTTCCTCCTTGATTGAATTTTGGAATGGTTTGGGTAGGCCTCCATCTTTGGCTTCCTTCTTGCAAGATGTGTGGTTTGCGGGGCCTATCTTCATGATGTGGAAGATTTGGTTAGAATAGAATCGAGGTATTTTTTATGGTGAGAAGAAGATTGTGCAGCAGGTCTAGCAGAGAATATTGGGCATGATTCAGAGGACTGTGGAAGCTAAGTGTGACGTGATTTTTCCCTTGGAAAGAAGGGATGCTGAGGTGGTGGGGAGATTAGGGATTCATGGGTTATTCGTGACTTTTGTGTGTGTTAGGAGAGGATGGAAGGTAAAGAAAAAAAATCATAGGGTTGGTAGTTGGCAGATCCCTCCTGATGGTATTCTAAAGATTAATACCAATGGATCCTCATGTGGCAATCCTGGGCCTGCTGGTATTGGGGGGATTGACAGGGATTCTTTGGGTTCGATGATCTTCTTTTTGATACATGAGGGGATGCAGACTATCAACATTATGGAAGGGATGGCTATTCTTAATTATTTGGAGAGAGCTCATTCTTTGGGGTGGAGAAATATCATACATGAGTCTGACTCCCAAGTCTTGATCAATTTGCTTATTGAGCAGAAAGTGGTGGGTGTTAGTTGGCAGTTGCCTATGATTGTGAAACAAATTTTGTAGGTTAGTTCGTTGTTGGAAATGGTGACATTTGTTCATATTCTGAGGGAGTGGAATAGGGTTGTTGACTGCTTGGCGAAATGGGCTTTTGAACATTTAGCTGGCTGGAGAATCGAGAAGTGGGAGTTGGTTCCTCGTGTACTTCGCCTGGATTTGGAGAGAATTCTTGTTGAAGATAGGTATGGATATAGAGTTGGATGATTTTATTCTTATGTAATTGATGGTTCCTAGGACTTTGGTCCTTTGCTTTCTCTGTAATGGTCCTTTCTGATTTTTGATAAAGTTTTTACCCCTTTTTTTTTTAAAAAAGAAGAAGATTAATTTTAGATTTGTAGATTTGTTTTAGATTTTTAGATTAATTAATTTAGATTAGATTAATTTTAGATTTTAGATTTTTAGATTTTTAGATTTTTAGATTTCTTTAGATTAGATTCAATTTTAAATTTTTTATATTTTAAATTTAATTATTTTTTTAGATTAGATTATTTTTTCTTAATTTTAGTTTTGATTCTTATTAGATTAATTTAGATTAAGATTGCATTTAGTTTAAATTTAGATTTTCTAATTTAATTTAGATTAAATAAATTTATTTTTAGTTTAAATTAGTGATAGCTTAGATGAATTTTAATAATTAACTTTAATCTAAATTAATTTTGTTAGTTTAGTATTTAGATCAATTTTAGTTTAGATAGCCTTAATCTAGAACAATTTTTGGATTAACTTAGTTAGGTTTAGATTAAATTTTAATTTTTGTAAATTAGATTAATGTCATTTTCTTTTTTTTAGTTTTATTTTTATTTTTTCAATTAATTAAGAGCCCTAAGCACCAAAAAGTGGTGAACTTTGACGAGCTATTTATCAAAAACCATGACAGCTACAAGTTTTTTGTGTGAAGGTATAAGGTCACATAAGGTTCCTCCATAATAAACTATCTCAGTTTTTCATTTCTCCAAGCCATTTGGCCATGGCAACAAATGTGCACATTTTAGAAAGCATCAAATGCATAGAAGAGAAAGTTGGAAGGTAGCATAATTTTTGTTTTATTCATCATAGGCCAAATTGATATTGCCAACATGTTTGGCTAGGTGGGTTTATGCTAGACAAGGTCTTATTTTGTACCCTAGCATAACCGATCAATTTTAATACTACATTGTGTCGATGCTTTCTCTTAAGAGCCCTAAGTGCCAAAAGTGACAAAATTTGATGAGTTGTTTCTTGAAAACCGTGGCACCTAGAAATTTTCTATCTAAAGGTACATTGTCATATAGGGTCCCTCCACAATAACCTCTCTTATTTTTTCATATCTCCTATTCGTTTGGCCATGGTGACAAGTTTTCGCATGTTGCAAAAGCGTCAAATCATTGAAGAGAAAGTTGCAAGGTAGTGTAATTTTTGTTTTGTTCATCATGGGGCCAAATCGATAATTTCAAAACCTATGAGTGGGTGATTTTATGTTGGGAAAGTTCCCATTTCACACCTCAATATGCCCAATCATTCTAGAATATATTGTGTCGACACTTTCTCTTCAAAGTCCTAAGTGCTAAAAAGTGGCAAAATTTGACGAGCCTTTTCTAAGAAAAATGTGCCACCTAAAACCATTATGTCTAAAGGTATAGGGTCACATAGGACCACTTCACAATAACCTCTCAATTTTTCATATCTCCAAGCCTATTAATAGGGATTTATTTTGGAGAGGCTTGGAGATTCATTTGTTTACCTATTCATGTGATTGTCTCTCAGTATTTTATAAGAGATGGGTGGAGGGATGAAAACATATTTACCTTGATTACTTGGAAGGGTCTTTGGTTAAAGCATAGGTTCATTTATAACAAGCAAAGTAGGAACAACCATGAACCTATCATTCTCAGGATTGTTGTTGAGAGATAACTCTACTATTCGCTTTGTCTTGAATTTTTTATATGACTTGAAAAAGAAATTTTCACAAGGCTTTATAGGTGTAGACACGGAAAATGTACCGACACACTTGATCCTGATTACTAACATCATTTCATCCTGAATCATCTTCTTAGCTTGTCATCACTTTTCATCCCTTAATTGAATAAATCACTATTTATCTGATTAAGTCATTTTCTATTGTTAATTAAATTAGTCGACTTGGTTTAATTAACCCTATGTCTCTATTTAATTAAATAATTCATTTTATTTAATTAAATCTCTAAAGTTCATCTCATTAAGTTGAATAAATCAAACCTTATTTAATTTAATCTAACATCATCTCCTTTTAATTAAATAAATCAAAATCTTTATTTAATTAAATCTAAGTCATCTTCCTCTCAACTTTGATTTAAATTAATCATAAAATCTAAATCAAATAGTCACATCAACTAATCTCCTATTAAATTAACTAAATCTTGGTTAATTTAATCCCGCTCACTTAATTCTCTAGATTTTTCCACTTGCACATGAAAATACATTTAATAGATTTATTAAATCCCTATTTTCTTTCAACTTGGCATCTTTTAGGAATATTCCTCCAAATTTAAAAATCCCTCAAAGTGGATGTCCTTCCAACAAGACATTCATTCCTCTTACATGTCTTTGTGCATTGAGCCAAGTGGCATTTATTTCATTCTTTTTTCCCTCTTACATGTCATTTCACTATTTTTAAATTCCACCTAATATCATTTATTGGCTCATTCATCAAAATGTGCACAACCTTCCTCCATTCACATCTTGACAAGTGGAACTTGGCCATTGGATGTTGAATGATCCCACATTCATCCATTTTTGCCTCTTCTTCTCTCAATCGCATCAATAAATAAGAGGCTTTCCTTCTCATTTTTCATCCAAAAATTGAGAGAAAAGTTATTATCTTGATATTTAGAGCAATTTCATTCATCTTTATGAGCATTTTCCATCATCATAGCTAGGTCATTAAAGATTTCATCAAGGAATCACATTGTTCTTCATCATCAAGTGGATCAATCTTCATCAAGCTTACAAAGGAGTTGGGAAAGGGGCAATTTATACACATAATTGGCACCAATTCTCCCATGGGATTTCGGATTTGCATGCTTAATTAGGATTTCAATTGCTTTCCATGTTTTGTTCTTCTTTTTTTCCTATTCTTGAGCATTGTAAATGAATTTCATTGGGAATCTTTGTTCTTACTTGCATATAAATCTAATTATGTGTTTGTTTGCTATGTTTTTGCCGGTCTAGGATTGGGGTTCACATTTTAGTGCTAGAAGGAGGGCAAATCTCAAGTTCTAATCACATTTTTTTTAGAAAAAATTATTTTTTTGTATTTTGTGTAGGTTCTAGGGAAACTCAGCCACTGACTGTCAAGCGATGTTATATTGCACCGCTTAAATTTATAAACTCTGTCACTTCTTCTTTCCCGCCTAAAATTTTCAAATTTTAAACTTCACTATGGACTTTCTAAATTCTAAACTGCGTCGGTGGTCAAACAGAGCCGCAATCACTATCTCTGTTTTACTGCAGAGCACCACTCTTAAAAATTAGCGGCACTATATTGTGTCGCTGGAGTTTCTAAACTTCATCATACCTGTGAACTACATCGTTCGGTTGGAGTTAAAAAGTTAAAATTTGATTTATTTTGACATGTTGCCTTTTTTGTTTTTGACTTTATCACCTTCTAACCTATTTTTTGTCTCTGTATTTCTTGGTTTTAATCAGTTTACAGGTTGAAGCAAGGAGGGAGCCAAAATATTTTTTTCACTATGACATCATTTTCCTTATTGTATTAAGTGTTTTTAAACACTTTGGGAGAACTTATAATCCCCTTCTAAGGATTTGATTACTTTCATGCTCTTAAGACACTAAATTTCTTTTAGGCTCTAAAAAGAACACTAGAAAAAAAATTTAATTTTGCAACAAAGGGTTAAAAGGAACTTTAGGAAAAACTCACTAGATTTTCCTTGAGGATTAACAATTGAACAAGACAAATTCCATATTTCATTTTGGTGCACTAAAAACAACCAAATCATTGCTTTGTGGACTTAAAATGAACAAGTTCTTCTTCATTTTATAATTACTTAACCAAAGTAATATCATTTAAAAGACGTATGCACTTCTCTCGCACCTCACATTTTATTTGGGATTAAAAAATGAATGAACCTTGCAAGTGTGAGTGGGGCATATTGCTAGTTTTCTCCCTTTATTTTTTAACAAAGGTCGATTGAACTACAGGATATGCTTGCTTGCTTTTATTTATCTTAGAGGGCCTACCTGGTGGTAAAAATTAATCACCCTAGGGAACGACCCAACCGAGAATATGCTAAAGACAAGAAACTTCCAACCGGTATATAAGTATGGATTCTCGAGGAAATTTTGAGATTCACAAGGATTATTCCGACAAGAAGGGAAACAATGGTCTCTCGCCACATGGATGGTCCCCCACAAATGGAATGCTCACATTAAAACCCCTTGTTTAGCGAATGCCAAAATCCTTTCTATTTGCTGGTGCAAAAGGCCATGTCCTTTGAAACCGCCCCACGTAACATGCAGTTTTGTTGTATAGATAAAAAGTATGCCATGGGAGTTTCATGGGTATTGATGCTTGGCTGACCCGAGAAGCGAGTGCACTATAAGGGGGAGGTTGTGTGGTCAAACATCTAGTCATTCACACTGAATATGCATAGCTGGATTTATCCAAGTGGGAAACCAACAAATATTGTCTTTTCATCCCAGGATTATGCATGCTCTTGGAATCGGAAACACTTTGCTTGGATCTCAAAACATTTGAAAACAAACATTCACAAATGCTTCAAAATTTCAAACCCTTTGGAGGGAACAAATATCTTTGAAAAATCCAAGTGCTCTTGCTTTCCCTAGGGATTTTGTCCTTAGAGGCATCTAATTACTTGGGTTTTATCATCATTTTTTTTCACTAAAGTCAACAATAGGAAAAATTTGGCCTTAATTTCCTCGACTTTCCACATAATGGACTTTGTGGGATGAGAAGACATTAGGAAATTAGACATTTAGTTTGAAATTCTAAATCAAGAAATTGTTTGTGGTGAAAAGAACTCATTAACGAAACTAAAGAACAACTAAACCCCACACATGTTCTCTTTCAAATTATTTCCTGAAAAATCAAAATCCAAAAACCAAGGTTCAAAAATCTTAGTCCAAAAGCTTGTGAAGAGCGTCTTTCAAGGCTTCACGAGGTAAGAGAAAGGTTGGTTTACAACTTCTACAAGAAAGCTTCAAGAAACAACCCTAGCTTTTATGCATTTTATTGTCAACAAAATCCCAATCTCTTTCAAAGGTTTGCTTTTCTCACATAGGAATTGTCAAGAGTGTTCTTCAAAACTGAGGTCTTGTAAGAAGGAGTCTTATCTAGGTCAAATATAGGATCAAAATTATCACTCTCATCCATCCCTCAACCATCAAAATCCAAAAATCATCTCACCAATAAATTACTCTTGGAAACTTTGAAAAAATAACTTATGCTAAAATTCTAGGCAAAAATCAAAATCATCTTGTTTGGTTAGATATGTGTAGATGAATCCTTCTCCACATTTTTGGCCAAATTATCAATCTTTTGTGAACAAGTTTACCTCTTGATAAAATCCAACATCTTGAGTTCTAGGCGTTCATTATCCTATTTGACTAGGGTGTCTTGATGAATCCTTCTTTACGCCTTTAGTCAAATTATCGTCTTGTGTACGAGTTCACTCTAGGCCAACACAAACTCCTAGAGTTTACAAGTTCATTATCCAAATCAATCAATCAAAATCCAATCAAATCAAGTCCTAAAGTTTAGCCTTCCCCTTAAATTTTCTCAAGATTTTTATCATCTACATCATCTGTCTTCCATTTATCCCATCCTCATCATTACTTTGATCCTTAAATCATCCTATTTCTTCTCTTTTTGTACCTAAAGTTAGATCAATTGATCTCTATTTTATGGTGCAAACAAGATCACAAAACAAGAAGAGTATGGAAATCACCAAGGAAACATCGACTTCAAGTGATCTAAGTCAAACTGTCCCTGAAATGAATCTTGTCAGATCAAGCAATCCCCCAAGCAACTTATCTCTACCATCACAAAACCCTCAAGAGAAGGTTCAGGTAGAGGACATCAATAACAACGTCCTAGGGATGACACAAGAGGAAATCCTTGAGATGGTGCGAAATCCCAAAAATAATTGAATTGTCAATGCTATGATGAGGCTATATCCATCCCAATACATACTTGAGTTGGAAAACGAAGGGGCTAAACTCCCTTCTAACTACAACATAAGTAATATTGTGGAAAGACCTCTTGGGATCATGCCCTCAACTCATTGATGCTTTCATTCCAAAACGTCACTCAAGACATCCCCCAAATCTTATCATTTATCGCTTCAACCCCACCGGTTGTTAACAAGGGAAGCTCATTGCTTCATGAACTCTAAAAACATCCCCTTGTGAGCAATCGAGAGTTGGATGTAAACACCACACGGGATCAATCCATTTCAATAAATCCATTACACCCTTACGTTCCGCTTACATTCCATGATTTCGCCAATCCAACCTCTTATCATGTAACACCAATTTATCCTCTAGACATGCAAACCTCTCTCCCTACCTCACAAGGAGAAGGTGATTTGTTTGGAGTGGGGGAATCTTCGATCCCTCATCATCATCACTTCAAGAGAATCCACCACCCATCTTTCCACCATTTCCACCTTTACCACTTACATCTACATCACCCCTTGGGTTGGGTCTTCTCCCCTTATCCGCCATTAATCTACCAAATCAAAGCAACCAAAGTATCATACCCAACCTTCCTATTTTTCCATCGATATCACAACAATAGATGGAAACCATCCAAGCAACACCAACGATCAACACATCCACTATTCCTCAAGTGTCTCAAAGAATGGTTTCCCAAGGACCAACCATCTCTATTACACCATCCACAACTCAAACCTCGATCAACAACATGACCCTTTCGCTCATCACAACGGTCCATAGCACTCCCAATCCACTGCCACCCCGCCAAAACACAACATGGAAAATTCATTCACCATCGCATTACAATTTGCTTGACAAGCCACCCATCAAAAGGTGCTCTGAAAACAACAAGCTACACAAATAGCTGCTCAACAAGCACAACAGGCACAATAGGCTGCTCAAGCCCAAACTTTACTACAACAAAAACAAGCTGCCCAAGCTGTGCAAGAAGCTCAAGCCACACAAGCTACTCAAATCACACAAGCAATCCAACAAGAGCATGCTCAAGCCCAAGCCCAATATCAAGCCCAACAAGCACAAGCATAAGCACAAGCAGAATACAAAGCACAATTACAAGTAGCCCGACAAGAAGCATATCAACAAGCCTTGCAATATTATCAAGTACAACAAGAAGCGGCCCAACAACAAGCATTGTTGGCACAACAACAACAAGCCCAACAACAAGCATTGTTGGCACAACAATAGCACCACCAACAACAAGCGTTGTTGGATTAGCAGCAAACGTAGCGATTACTTGGTCAACAAAGCTTGCAGCAAACTCCCACCAACATCCCACCCCATCAATCCAACACCTCAAAACATGTTCACCCCACCTCCTGATCTGCAAGGCGATATGACAACACAAATCAAACTGCTCTTGCAGCAAGTGCTTGATCTTCAATCAGGAAAAACAACAAGGATGCCTAGCAATTTGTGTCCCTATCCTTTTGATAGGAGTTTAACAATGGTACCATTCCCAAAGGGATTCAAAATCCCCAAATTTGACAAATATCGTGGGATAGGAAACCCTAAAGATCACATCAGGGAGTTTCAGGTACATTGTGTGGAAGTCGCATACAACAACACATATCTAATGCGATTGTTTACTTGGATCCTGGCTGCTGCTTCCATGGAGTGGTTCTCTCATCTACCTACTGGCATCAAAACATTCCAATAATCCAAAGATGCTTTCCTCCAGAATTATGCATTCAACATTTGCACGAATGTTCGTCTAGAGGAATTATCGACACTCAAACAAGGAAAGGGGGAATCATTTGCCTCCTTCCTACAACGATGGCGATCCAAGGCCAATCAGAGAAAATGGGCCATGCCAGAGGAACAATAGATTTTCACTATAATTGCTAATCTAGACAAGACCTTGGCATTTTATTTGAATATGTAACACATCACCACATACAACCAATTGATCCCCAAGGTGGTCAACATCGAAAGGGCCCTTATAACATAAGGGGGGGCAAGTACATATCCTGAACATCAAGATAGTCGTCCATCCACCAGCTACAATGATAAACCTCGCACATGGGCAAAAAATAAGAATGTCACCAATGATGGAGTGGTCGATGCCGAGGTCGTTATCAGTGCTCCCAAAAAGAATGTCAAAACCGTAGAACAACAATCACAATAACATACAAAAAAATGTGGTAACCCAACAACCACCCCCAAATCAAGTCAACAACCTCAATAATCAAGGAGGGTCACCTTCACGAAATAGGTATCCCCCCAAGAGGAAGTTCACAGCCCTTGGGGAATCCATTGAATTCATCATGAAGAAGCTGGTTAATGAGAACCTCATCAAATTCCCCACCTATGATAATTACCAAGAAGCCCAGGTGAAACCACCTTGGTATAATGAAAATTTCCTTTGTGATTATCATAAACTCAAGGGGATACAATAGCCAATTGGATGAAACTGAAAAAATCATCCAAGATCTCATTGATGATAAAATCATAAATGTTGAGCAACCAGCTGGTAATTAAGATATGAAAATATAAATGAATCTAATGCCCAACCACAATCAAGGAAATGATAAAGGTAAGAAATTTTTTAGCAAACTGAACCACGCATATGAAGGAGTTGTTGCATGCCTTGACAAATTGGTCATTGTTGTTAGCATCAAGGGAGACAATGTTGATTGTAGATTCACCACATGTGGTGGTAAGTTCACCATTTTCAAGGCATCACATCCATCTAAGACCCCCACTTCAAATCAAAAATCCATCCCTAATGGTTATAACATCCTTGACCAGTTAAAAAGAACCCCTGCTCAGATCTCCATCATGGAGTTACTGAACTTTTCAATCGCCCACAGGGAAATACTTGAGGAAGCCCTAGCTTCATCCACAATCTTTTCCAACCTTGATACAAAGAAATTCCAAGCTATGGTCGGTAACATCACCACTCCAAATATCCTCACCTTTTTTCGATCAAGATTTCCCCACCCAACCATCTCACAACCGTGCATTACACCTTGAGGTATTGGTTCACAAAAAAAAATTCAAAAGGGTCTTGGTGGATGGGGGTGTAGGCCTCAATATTTGTTCACTCAAGCTTATAAAGAATCTAGGAATCTCTGAATATTCCATTGAAAAGGGTAAAGGTATCATAATTAGGGCTTATGACGATCAAGAAAGAGTGTCCCAGGGCACTATTCAACTCCCTATTCAAGTAGGGCCAGTTGTTATGGAAACTACCTGTCAGGTGCTTGACCTTGACCTACCATATAACATCCTTCTGGGGCGCCCGTGGATCCATGGGATGCAAGCAGTTGCATCAACCTTCCACCAATGTGTCAAGATTTCATACCAAAACCAAGAGGTCACAATCTATGGTGATCCTGAACCCTTCGCCTATTGAAAAAATCTAGAGGCCAAGTATTATAAGGTTCCCCAAGTCTCAAAGAATGATGAAGGCCCCTTCACTCCATATATTGACCCATCCAACATCACCTCCACTTCTAGGACAAAGACACCCTCCATCCTCGACATATCTAACCTCAAGCTCATGATACAAGAAAATGGGTGTGGAAGGTATAAGATGAAGATAAATTATTTTTCTGTAGAAGAGTTACCTCAATCTCCTAGGACACATGGACGACCTCAACTGGCTAAAACACCCTCACAAAATTTTAGGGCGAACCCTTCTAGATTCTGATGTTGGGGGGATCTAAGTCAGGAAACCGTGGATGAAAGATACATTTCAAGTTCACTATACGAAGATGAAAGGCCCACACCTAATCTTCCCATGGATGAGAGATGCAAAGGGCTACAAGGGATGCTTGGTATGGGCTACAATATAAATGAAATCCTTGGAAGGAACAACAATAGCCGACTGGAACCCATCATTGTTGAGAGATGAATAAAAAATCTTGGCCTTGGGTGAACCCCTCCGAGTGTAACCATACATGGCTGAAGTTCCCCAATTAGAGGAGTTAGGACTCCACCTTAGTTAATAGCAGTCGCCCTTCAGCTACCTGTATCTACAGGTCTACCCTTAGATAACTTCACCTTTGATATCACTAATGTGTGTAGTAGTAGCGATGATGAGGATACTGTAACTGGCTTACCCATTATTTTCGAGGATTCCTCCCTCCTCATGATTATTATATCATCCTTCAAGTCAGATCAATAAACCCATAAGATAAACTTGGTCTACCCCCAACTCATTGATTATGACCAAGGAGGACCACCAATTTTGGACACATTCAAAAATGATGAGGTATTCTCAAAATTCATGGAACTAAGGGATACGGTACCATATGGAGATCATAAGGTTGGATTTGACATCATGGTGGACACTCAAGCCTATTATGGGGAGATGATTGAATCCTTCAATCGTAAAAGTGAGAAATTGAGAATAATCTCAAGGTCTTTGAGTGAAAACCACTATGTGGCACTCTTTAACCCTAAAATAGTAAAAATAAAGGATGCATCCAATGGTGAAAACCTCTCTAGGCATCAGAGGATGAAGGGTTGAATCTCCCCCTCACTGCACTTCATCAAGAAAAATCAGCGATCCAAGCAGAACAGTGTAACCCCGTCAATCTGGGAACATAAGTAACACCACACATCACCTTCTATGTTGAATCACTTCTAACGAAAGAACATGAACTCTTAGCTACATTCCTGAAGGAAAGAAAGGTAAATTTTGCGTGGACTTATGCTGACATGCCTGGACTTGATCCAGAGGTAGTAGTTCATCACTTGCTATATATCCAGATCATGAGATGTTATCACTAATGGACAGGTTCTCAAGATATAACCAGATCATGATAGCAAAGGAAGACCATCACAAGACTGCATTCACATGTCCATGGGGAACCTACTACTGGAATATGATGGCGTTTGGGCTAAAGAACACAAGAGAAAATTATCAGATATCCATGACACTAATCTTTCATGAAATTATCCATAAAATGGTGGAAGATTATGTGGATGACATATTGGCTAAATCAAGGAAAAGACAGGACCGCATAGCAGCTATGAGCTCCATTTTTGATAGATTGGAAATATACAAGGTTAGACTCAACCCAAAGAAGTGTGTATTTGGAGTGCAATCAGGAAAGCTCCTGGGGTATATCGTGTCAATGAGAAGAATTGAAGTTGATCCTGCAAAATTCAAGGTGATCCTCGAAATGGAAGCACCCAGGACACTAAAGTAGCTAAGAGGTCTACAAGGAAGGCTCCAGTCTATCCGTAGATTCATAGCTCATCTTGCAAACAAACAAATCCCATACTCTCATCTACCCCACAAGGGAGTAGCATACAAATGGGACAAAAAATGTGACCAGGCATTCAACAAAATCAAGGAGTACCTACTCACACCACTAGTCCTAATGCCGCTAGTTCCAAGAAAACCATTGATCCTCTACATATTAGCAACATCAGTAGCTCTCAACGCTATTTTAGCTCAGCATGATGAAAATGAAAGGGAGAGAGAAATATACTACATCAACAGAACTATGGTAGGACATGAGCTAAATTACACACCTATTTAAAAAGCATGTCTAGCAATCGTGTTCGCAACTCAAAAATTTAGACACTACATGTTGGCTCATCAGATCAAGCTAATCGCAAAGATAGATTGGCTCAAGTACCTACTCTCCAAAGCCACTCTCACAGGATGGAAAAATAAGTGGGTTATGATCCTAACAGAGCATGACATTGAATATGTAGAGCGTAAGGCCATCAAGGGACAAGTAATTGCAAATCAACTAGCAGAGGCACCTACATATGCAGAAAACCCAATTATCTCAGAGTTCCCCGACAAATCCATCTTCAACATAAATGTAGCAGACTATTGGAAAATGTACTTTGATGGATCTCACACATAGCATGGGTTAGGTGTAGTAATTTTCTTCATCACTCCCCAAGGAGACTATATACCCAAATCCTACAAGTTGTCATTCTCATGCATGAATAACATAGCAAAGTATGAAGCTCTTGTCATAGGGCTGAGGATTGTGGTGTGAGTATAGATTATGGCTCTCAGGGTATATGGAGATTCTCAACTCATAATTAATCAAGTAAATAATGAATATCAAACAAAGGATGATAAACTGACTCCTTCCAAGAAACTAGTGGAGAGCCTCAAGAATTCATTCATTGATATTACATTTGAACAGCTACCTAGAGCAAACAATAGAGCAATGAATGTAATGGCTACAATTGGATCACACTTGGAAGTCCCGCACAATGTCCCAAAATAGGAATTCCTTGTAGAGCAGCTTCTCATACCAGCATTCAAGGTACTAGAGTCTAAATTCATTTGTGAAATCGTTGGTCCCGGTGATCCCTGGTACCATGACATCTACACCTACTTGAGAATAGGAGTATTTCCCACTGATATAACCTCGAACCTTAATGATCCTTCATCAAGAAGTCAACCCGATTTGTCATCCTAGGAGAAACCCTCTATTGTAGGAGCATTGAAGGAACCCTATTGTGTTTCCTAATTACTGAGGAAGCCCTGACTGCTTTAATCGAGGTACACAATGGAATTTGTGGATCACACTCGAGTGGTATGAATTTGGCTAAGAAGTTGTTGAGGACCGGATACTATTGGCCCACAATGGATAGAGAAGCACATGAATTTTTCAGAAAGTGTTTACAATGCCAGTAGCATGGGGACCTCATCCATGCACCATCTTAGGAGCTTCATCCCATTGTCACACCTTGGTCGTTTTTATAGTGAGGGCTCGATCTCATCTGTAAAATCACACCCACCTCATCCAATGGCCACAAATTCATTATCACCGCCAAGAAGTAATTTACAAAGTGGTTGAAGCCATCCCCATGACCTACATAACTAGAAAGAAAATATCTAAGTTCATCATAAACTACCTCATTTGTCGATACAGTGTCCCCCAAGCTATTATCTCAGATAATGGGACACCTTTCAAAAATTAGGATGTTCATGACCTTTTCCATAAATTCAATATCCAACATCTCTTTTCCACTCTGTATTACCCCCAAGGCAATGGCCAAGTAGAAGCCACCAACAAAACCATTCTAAAAATCCTTAAGAAAACAGTCAATGATGTCGGTCGTGACTGGCATCTGCAGATAAATCCTACTTATGGGCCTACTGCACCAGCATCCGCACACCAACAAGTTCCACCCCATTCTCCCTAGTCTATGGATCAAAATCCATCCTCCCAATTGAGATTGAGCTCCTGTCCTGGAGGATATCACTGCAAAATCTCATTACAGATGAGGAATAATGAGTCTCACAGCTAAATGAGCTAGATTTACTAGATGAGTAGTGCATGGATGCCCTAAATCACTTACAAGTCTATTAAAACTGCCTGAAACGCAATTACAACAAGAAAATCAAGAGGCAAACTTTCCAAGTTGGTGAATAGTAAGAACATGCCAAATCTAGAAAGCAAGGGAAAATTTGAGCCCAACTGGTTGGGGCCTTTCATCATCACGATGAGCTACAAATTAGGATCTTATCAACTATCAACACCGAAAGGTGAACCTCTATAGGAGCCCATGAACAACTCCCATCTTAAAAATATTTATGCCTAAAATCTTTCAAGGTATAGAACCAAAAAATCAAAAAATTAGAAAATGTCCTGAAAAAATGGTCACCCTGATGAGAACTTGGTAAACAGGAGTCTTGGTGACAACAAAAAAATTCAAAAAAATGCAAAACTCCAAAAAATCAAAAAATGGATTAAAAGAACAGTAAAGAAAAAAATCGTCCTCTACTGAAAACCACTTCAGTGACGCTTTGGACAAGTACCTTGGTGAAAACCTAGAAAATAGGCACCAAGTGTAAATAAGGCACTCTCCATCCACCAGGATCTTCATGGCTTATTTTGCACACTTACCATTCATCCATCGCATTCCATTTGTCTTCCATCCATACATGTTTGTATCATAGCTAGATCTTGTGTTTGTATCCTAAGGTCAGTTTTTTCTGCTTATATTGAAGTAGTCTATCGCATCACATTGGGGGCATGTTCCTGAACCTACATTGGATTATATTCGTGTATATTCTTGTGATCTTCCTTAAAATAAAAATCCAAAAACATTCATAAAATCCTTCAAAAAATCCAAAAACATCCAAATCATATCAAATGTCAAAAATATGAAGAATCAAAGCAATAGAGTCATCTTAATAAACTATGTTGTCTTTGAGCTTGAACGTAGGCAAGGTTGATCTTTGATCATCCCCCGAGACACCTTAGGTCAATCTTTTAGGCGTCCATTGCAATAAAATGGCAATCCATTTTCCCATCTATCTCATCATTGGGCTAGGTTGTCAGTCAAACAACATGGTCTTTGCATGTATAACATAGGCAAGGGTAATTTGTTGATCAGCTCTTGAGACCCCTAGGATAGGTCTTTAGGTTAGACTCTTGGTTAAAATCTCGAAAATACCAAAAAATTGAAAAATCCCAAAAATAGCCTCAAAACATTGCAAAACACCAAAAACATCCAAATATTTGAATAAACCCAAAATGGTGCATCTGTCTCATCTTGATTTCACCTGAAATAATCATCATTCATAATAAAGCAATCGGAAGGAAGTCTAGCAGGTTCAAAAGTGAACTCCTAATCATCAAAGTCTCAAGTCTAGGTCAATAAGTTAGCAAGTTAATCAACTTGGAGTATCAATAGCTTATCATCCAAATCAATTTCATCATCATCTGATCACAACATGTCCTAGGATGCATCCTTCCTACTATGGACATCAACATCAGGCATCACTATAGTTTATTCTTGGCTAGCGGTATGAGGAACATTAGCTTGTTTGTTTACTTTATCTTGGTATTTTTGACTTATCTTACTTTGCATTCATTCCAAGGATCTCTCGATGATACCTAATCAAAAGGTTTAAAGAGAAAGGAATGGGGAAATTATCATTATATTTTTATCTACTGTTCTTGTTGGATATTCTTTTAAAATAACTTCATCATGCATGCTTTGTTTGGTCTGTAGGGAAGGTGTTTTAAATGTCTTGTTGACCACATAGGAAGGCTTGCTTTTCTATGTTTTGGTCTGAGATGTTTATAATGTTTGAACTACATCCTGAATAAGATTTTATATGTCAAGTGTGAACAAAAATACTCCTATTTGATTGTCAAGTCAAATTCCATCACACTAGGTACAACGTCATCCTGGTTTTTAATACCTTTATGCATCGTACCTACGTGTGTTATCAAACATAAAGTAATTGGCCCCTTTTAAAATCCCAACTCCTACTAAGAAAATCATCGTCATCATCATTCATAATGTGGGCTTGTTGGATTCTTTTCTCATCATCCTTTTCTTCTTATTCTTCTATCTTTACTAATATTTCTATCCAAAATTGGTGTGTTGTATCAAAATATACATGAGGCTACCCATGGTCGATGACTGTCTATACATCATCAAAATTGTCTACGTCAAATATCTGATTTTTCTAAAGAATTATATTTCATCCTCTGATCAATAGAACCACTCCTCTCGCATTTTTATGCGATCTTGATCAAAAAATCAAACATTTCCACTCAATCTCTCAAAAGGAAATATACCAACATAACTCTTCTTGCTGGGGCAGCAGTGGGGCATCTAAAAAAATCAAAAAAAATTTGAACTTTGATCACAACAATTTATTTTTTGAACCAACGCAACAAGTGCATTGCTTCAAAAAGGGGAAAGATGTAGACATGAAAAATGTACTGACACACTTGATCCTGATTACTAACATTGTTTCATTCTAAATCATCTTCTTAGCTTGTCATCACTTTTCATCCCTTAATTGAATAAATCACTATTTATCTTATTAATTCATTCTCTCTTGTTAATTAAATTAGTCAACCTAGTTTAATTAACACTATGTCTCTATTTAATTAATTTAATGAAATCTCTAAAGGCCGTCTCATTAAGTTGAATAAATCAAACCTTATTTAATTTAATCTAACATCATCTCCTTTTAATTAAATAAATCAAAATCTTTATTTAATTAAATCTAATTCATCTTCCTCTCAACTTTGATTTAAATTAATCATAAAATCTAAATCAAATAGTCACATCAACTAATCTCTTATTAAATTAACTAAATCTTGGCTAATTTAATCCTACTCGCTTAATTTCTCTAGATTTTGCCACTTGCACATGAAAATACATTTAATAGATTTATTAAATCCCTATTTTCTTTCAACTTGGCATCTTTTAGGAATATTCCTCCAAATTTAAAAATCCCTCCAAGTGGATTTGTCCTTCCAACAAGACATTCATTCCTTTTAAATGTCCTTGTGCATTGAGCCAAATGGCATTTATTTCATTCTTTTCTCCCTCTTACATGTCATTTCACTATTTTCAAATTCCACCTAATATCATTTATTGGCTCATTCATCAAAATGTGCACAACCTTCCTCCATTCACATCTTGAAAATTGGCACTTGGCCATTGGATGTTGAATGATCCCACATTCATCCATTTTTGCCTCTTCTTCTCTCAATCGCATCTATAAATAAGAGGCTTTCCTTCTCATTTTTCATCCACAAATTGAGAGAAAATTTATTATCTTGATATTTAGATCAATTTCATTCATCTTTATGAACATTTTCCATCATCATAGCTAGGTTATTGCATATTTCATCAAGGAATCACATTGTTCTTCATCATCAAGTGGATCAATCTTCATCAAGCTTACAAAGGAGTTGGGAAAGGGCCAGTTTCTACACATAATTGGCACCAATTCCCCATGGGATTTTGGATTTGCATGCTTAATTAGGATTTCAATTGCTTTCCATGTTTTGTTCTTCTTTTTTTCCTATTCTTGAGCATTGTAAATGAATTTCATGGAGAATCCTTGTTCTTACTTGCATATGAATCTAATTATGTGTTTGTTTGCTATGTTTGTCCAGGTCTAGGATTGGGATTCACAATAGGTTTCATAGGTTGGGGCCAAAATAAATTAAATGAAAAAATTTCACAAGATAAAGGATTAAACCCACTACGATGCACTGTAAATATCTCATTTTCAAAGGGGGACTTTATGCACTTGTGAATAATCAATAGGATGACATTCATGGAGCATAACCATGGTTAGCCTAGCTTCACACTAAATTGGTCTAATTATGGGATGATGGAGAATGAGACATCTAATTTCTTTTGTCCAATTTTAAGAGGAAGATTTATGGAACCAATATAGGGCAAACAAAACCATCATGATTTTTTATCCATTCTTTCAATTGGTCATAAGAATCTTGATAAAGCTCTTGCACAAAAAATAAATCCTTAGTGATCACATTATCTACACACATGAGATCAATGAGTATTCCTTATATATGTTTTTCATTAATACAACCAACAATGTAGAGAGGACCATCGGGTGCATGTCTAAGTGCATCACTATTGGTGAAAGAAATGTTGGGTAACTCAGTGGTTTGGCCCTTACAAGGTTGAAAATCTATTAGACCAACCATGAAATCTACTTTCCTTTCTTCATTATTATCATCATTCATGTCATCACTCATATCATCAATCTTATCAACATGCATCTCATCATTATTAATATCACAAGCTTTCACAGAGTTAGATGAATGGTTGGGCATTGGGTTGGTAAAATTCTAAAAAAAATGGTTAGACGGGGAAACAGACTTATTCCCTTGGTCATTAAAACCACCCAATTGGATGTGATTATAATTGATGAGTTATTGAACTTGATATTTAAGGTGCATGCATCATTTTGTATCATGTCCACTTCTATGATGATATTGGAAAAAGGCATTTGGATTGAAGTTTGGAGGTAAAGGTTTGGTTGTATCCACATGTTTAATAGGATGAAATCAGATTAGTTTCTTACTTAAGAGTTGCAACATGATTGAATGGAGAGTGTCAAGTAACTGGGTGAATCTTTTGGTCTAAATCAGTATGGAGTTGGATTTATGGCAGTGAATTGAGGTTCAATGTTGTTGGTTGTTTAAGGAAAAAAAATGTTTTTTTTAATGGTTGATAGTTGTTTTGAGTATGGGTTCAAATTTCTTAGTATGAGATGATGAAGATTCTTCCTCATACTTACTAATCGAATGTTGATAATCATGAAGCGTGATACACAAATTTATAAAGTATGAAAATTTCATTAATAGGACCCTATCCCTTATGTCGATTTGTAAGTTGTCAATGAATAATCTTTGGATATCCGCATCAGGTAGATTTAGATTAATTTTTTATAATATCAACTGATAGCGGCTTATGAAATCTATAACCTTTTCATTTTTTCATTGTTTGCATCGCATTAAATCAGTTATGTTGATCTTAGGAACAATGTTGACTTGGAAATGATTGATAAAAGCATCAACAAGCTCACTAAATGAGTGGATTAAATTATTCAACAATGAACAAAACTATTCCAAAGTCATGTCTTTCAGTGACCTAGGAAAGATTTTAGCCAAGAGCTTATCCTCACAGATGAAGTCACTACACAAGGTTGTGTATGTCGATATATGATTACTAGGATCCCCTTTATGATTATACTTGTTAAATCGGGGTATCTCTATGTTTTGTGGAATTTGTACTTTCAATATTTTAAGTGACAATGGGCTCCTTTTGACATATTGTGGTGGTTGTCCATTTTGGTTTTCATTCAAATTTGAGATTTATTGTTGGAGTGAGGTTACATTTTAAAAAAATGGTTGATTATGGAATCATTGGTTGACATATTTTGGGAATGTGGTGAACATTGTGGAATTGTGTATGTGCTAGGTGGGTTACTATGTTGCAAATTTATGAGAGGAGACGAAACTTGATGTGTGACATGGGAAGAACCAAAACCATGAGGATTTCCAGTGGAAAGGCTTAGTACTGGAGTTATAGTGATAATTTTTTGCATTATTCAAGAAACAGTTGGATTTCTGTTTGTAGAAATAGAGGCTATAGTTGTAGGGAGAGAGACTTGACTTCCTCCTTAACTTTGAGTGTATCCCAAAGCTTGCGTGCAACTAGCCATTGTAGTTACATTGTCATCAAATATATGGGCTAGGCTATGCAAAACCTCTAATCCATGATCATTATTAATGTTTCCTCATGTTGTCAATTATAGGAACCACTATACCAATGAAGTATTCAGTACTCACAAGTATTTAAAGTTTTTCTAAGTCCTTATCATGTTTTTCTAGTTTTTATTCAAGAACATGGGCAACCATAGTCTCAAAATTTTTAAAGATAAGTGTTTGTAAGGTCATCATTGGTATGGTAACTGTTAGCTTATTTTAAATCTCAAGCATTGCAAGGGAATTTTTGGAAAAGCTAAGTTCAAGTCTCATAAATTGTTAAAACCAAAAAATAAAAAGCTTGAAATATAAAAATTAGGCAGGGTATTATAGAAAAGTTGCATGGAAGTCTTTGGGTGCAAATGTTGAAGGAAAAAGTAAAGTTTTCTTTTCTTTTTGGAAAGAGACAATCTTTCCCTCATGTATGAGGACAAACTTTAGGGTTCAGGTGTGATGGCATTAAAGGAGTCTCAAAGGATAAGGAAGTTGAGCAAAATTTTCACCATGTAACAAACATAGAGGCCTGTTTCAAGGAAGATGGATAAATTCCAAGGGTTGATTCAATCTTACCCACATTTCATCTACATGTGTTTTCACTTGTATTGTCAAGTATTCTCCTTTGGCCTTGCCAAGGTTTCTTAGAAAGGTTTTATTTATTGCAAACTTGTAGATATTTGTTTGAATAGGAATTTGCATCGCCAAGGTGGTATTCAATAGTGGTTTCCAATCTTGTTAGGATTGTCATACCCCCATTCTCATTGTGACTAAACCCTTAGAAACATAGAGGTTTTTATTCCTTTTTTCAACTATTAAGTCACCCCAAGGTGATATTTTGAAGGTGCTTAGATTCAAATTTGAGATCCATAAATCCATAGTGAATTGTAAGATGCTTTAAAGAGGTTAATGAGGTGATAGTCACATAAGAGTCTTAAGAGTATGAGCTATATGATAGTTTAAAGAAAAAAATTTTCCAAACCTTGAGAGCATGATCATTAGAAGGGATGTCAACGATATGGAGGATAGTGATTCCTTGTACGAGACAATGATATTCTAGATAAGCATGACAATCATAGTAGATGATATAGTAAAAACCACTATCAATGAATAATAGATGCAAAAGAGTACATACCTATGACAGTCCTAGAATGCATGAGGAGATAAGGATAACTAAGGTTTAACCTGCAATAGGATGCCTAAATAGAAATTCTATCCAAAAATAATGGATCAACATAGCATCAAGGTTGGTCATCAAGAATGCAGTGACATATGTTGGAGACCCTACTGCTCACAAAATGCTTTAAAGAGGGCAGATGAACTGTCAAAAGTGTCAAGGTGACAGTGACAAGCTACAAATCTATAAGGGGTCAAAATTCATGTCACTAAACCATTACCAAAAAAGGGTTATATAATAACCATTAGTCACAATCAGGGTAACCTTTTGCTTCATTTGGTCAAGCATAAGATAATAAGATCAAAAGAGGAAGCCAATGAACTTTGAAAGATAACATTGATAGAGATATACACCTTCCAATAGTGAAAAAAGACATAGTTTATCAGTGGATAGTCATAAAAAAATAGCAATCATTGTACCATGATAGTACATAGATTTTAGTGGATGATATTTGAATTATAAATTATTGAGGATAAAAGTGTAGAAGGTAACTGGCATGAAAAACATGGGGGAAGAGGACAAGAGCTTTTAGGTTTACTATGATAATGGATAGTGCCTTTACAAAGTTGCATGTTAAAATATATTTCCATGTGAAGTACAATCACTTTGAGACCCAAAAAAGGAGCGACCCAAAGCATACTATGATCAAGAGAAATCTGCTAGTCTAAAAATTCAAAACAAAATAGAATGCAAAAGAAGAAAATAACACCTAACACCTCAAGATTGGGCTACGTTAACTCACAAAAAATAAAGATAAAGTAAACAATAGATTATACTTTGTATTGATTTGATGCTTGGTTGGCCCTTGAAGATATTATTGATGTGCGCTCCTTGGATGAAATTCTTGCAATGGTGGTGGTTAAAGGATTAATGGTGATGGGTGAATGCCATAATAGATTCTAGAATGAAAATGGAAGTGATAAGAGGCTGCAATAAATGAATAAGATGCAAAATGGCTTGAGATCATGAAAGCATAAAATCATAAGTTCTAAAATCTCGCTCATAAATTCTAAGATCTCCAGCCCCTTTAATGAGTGAGAAGGGGGGTATTTATAGAGTAAATTGAATTCTCTAGAGGATTCAGTGATCAAGATTGAGCCAACATGGAAAATATGGAGGGCTATGGTGAGTTGAGGACTCACAAGCCCTCACATATCACCATGTGGCAGGTGAAGTGTCCACAGGACAAGGTGAGATGGCAAGGGTACAAGGTGAAATGGAAAAAGGCCATGTGGTCCCAAGGTACTTGCAAGTACCTTGGGATGGGAGAGGGTTTCCCTAAAAAGGTATTCCTTTCCCCCAAGTGAGGCTGAAAGTGACAAGTGTGGACTTTTAGAAAGTCCACCCTTGTCACCATGGGGATTGGAGATGGCCTTGGAAGAATATAAGTTAATTTTTAATTCACTTTTTGGAAGAAACCAATGGATAAGAGAAGATTACCCCTAAAATGGGTCCTTGTCCCATGGGTATGATGTGACCTTTGAGAGGTCATGGGGAGAATAAGTGTGAATTTTTAATTCACACAGGGAAGAGGTCAACCCAAAAAAAGGTAAGTACCAAGAAGGTTGACTTAAGGACATGCTAGAAAAGGTAAGTGATTAGGATTAGGATTGTGCAAACAGGTGATTAGGCTAATTAATGATGATTAGAGGAAAGTGGCTAGATATGGAGGATGTGAAATTAATCCTAACTAAGGATATGCACATCTTAATGAAGGATTAATTAGATTAACCCAGATTAGTAAAAAGGTTATGGAGGATGGGACAATGAGAGAGAAATAATGATTTTAAAGTTGAAGAGGATAATTGACTAAATTAAATGAATTGATTGATTTATTTAATTTAGAGAGGAAATGGTAAGGGATCAAGTATTTAATTAAATACTTTTGGAAACCTTTGAAAACAAGACAATATTAATTAAATATTTCATTTAATTAATATAGATGAATTAGATGAAAAGGGTAAATTTGACCCAATATAAGTGGTCAAATTTAGATGTCTACATTTTTTGCCTCTTTGAGATGGTGTTACGAAGTAGCATCATTTCAAATAAAATAAAAACATAGCACCTAAAAGAAGATGGTTAGATTAAGGAAGATGTCCCATTCATTCAAGGAGTGACTAGGAGGAAAGATGAAGATTAGGGATTGAGGATGTCCCCTCGAGAGGACATGCGGGTTTAAGAGAACACAGGTGTACTCTCAAAATGAATGAGAGGATGGAAGGGTAGATTATGCAAAATGATGGATGACAGAGGATGATGATATGAAGAGATAAATTCAAGCACAAATGTATTCCAAGACAAATATGATGTTACCCCAGTCAAGCTACAAGCCAGGATGGATTGATGGTCGATGCAGTGTTGTTGATAAGGAAAGTATACAACCCAAAAAAACACAAGGATAGGGAAGGATACATCCCCATGAGATTGTTTTTGATGAGGGAAGGATACATCCAAAAACAACACAAGGATAGGGAAGGATGCATCTCGTCGATGATGATGATGATAGTGTTGTTGATGAGGGAAGGATACATCTCAAAACAACACAAAAGGATAGGGAAAGATACATCCAGATGATGACGATGATGATGATGATTGGGTCAAGGCTTGTAGCAAGATTGGGAACAAGACCAAGGATGTGAGTAGATGATTTGTGTTAGAGTGAATGGATTAGGATTGGATGGGGATGGGAGATGGTTAAAATGAATGAAGATGATGGAGGTAAAGAATGCAATGCAATGCAATTTTCCATTTTCAGAGCACTAATCTTTTCTATAGCATAAGACACCAGGTACCGTGCTATGGAGAACCAAGGCAGATTAGTGTCTAATGCATACACAAACACAAAAAACAAGAAGGCTATCCCAAAACCCCAAAGTTGCGATGACTTTGGTCGGGCCAGGTATTGGGATAACAACAAGCACACTAGGATGCCCCAGCGTAACACAAGACCTTGGGGGTCTTGGTGGGTACTACGTGAGAAAACCAAGAAGATAACAACAAACAAGGATTAAGAGATTCTCCTATGTTAACCAATCAAAACACACCATAATATGATAGATCATGGTGCCCTTGAAAATTTATTATAGGGAGCTCAAATGATAAATAAAAGCCAAAAGCATCAAGAGATTGCAATCAATTTCAAAATATCCTTTTCCATAGGATCAAGATAATGGATGGGGTTGATGCGGTCTATTAGGAAGGATACATCGTATTGAGACCAAAGAGGGAGGATAGATTGGTTGATCAATATGACGCAGGATATCTGAAACCGATTGGATCTCATGAGACTAATGACCTTTGTTTGTAAGCACCAGCTAGGATAGGGACATACTTGATGACCTGACAAGATGAAAGGACACAAGAAAACAAAACCCTAAAGACCTAGGGGCTCAAGGGTTGATCAAAGATCAAACTTTCCTATGTGAAAGTGCAGAGCCCTCGTAGTTCCATAAAATACCATGGATAAAAGCGGAAAGAGGAAAATGGAGACCTTGATGAATAGTGCAGATTGGATGGACCAATGCCCTAGGGGTAGATCAAACGACCGACCGTGCCTACGTGAAAGTGTAGAGGCAACATAGTTTGACACAAGGCCAAAGATAGATGATGGAAGATGACAAGATAGACAAAATATAAAACCCCGAGGGTGGATCAAACGATCGCCCTTGCCTACGTGAAAGTGCAGGGGCAACGTAGTTCGACACAAGACCATCGATAGACAATGGATAAAGGATGATGAGATGACCATGATGATGAAGTTGATATGATGAGCCAGGATAGGCCAAGTGGATGGGATGGTCGATACGCATAAGATGAAGCTCAAGGATGGGATAGTTATCCAAATCATCGAAAGATGAAGTGGGATGATGAGACGATGGATAGATGAGAGATGAAAAAATGATAAGATATTAGGAAGATGTAGGAAGTAGATAGGAGTGATGATAGTGAGATGAATGTCATTGGATTGCATGAGGGTTAGCTTATAGCTATATACCAGTGACAAGGTATTAGGATATGGAAGGGAAGACAGAGGGAAATGGATGGATTGATAAAGATGGGGAAATAGAAAGATGTTATGATGGATGGACAGAGGGATAAGGATTGGGAAAGATGGATAGGAAGATAACGATAGGAAGATGGGCGTGATGTTTAGATAGATGGATGGGGAGATAAGAATGAAAGGATGGAAAAGAATGAGTGGAGGAGAGTATAGGAAGATAAGGATTTGGTAGATGGAAGGGATTACTATATGGATAAATGGATGGGGAGATAAGGATGGGAAGGATGGACGATGTCTCTAAGGACTTTATCACAAATAAGGAGATGCCCCCACTCTACATGTGTCATGCGTGACAAGGCAAGGGGGATAGCAGGATGGGTGGATAAGGGAGTGATATGGACATAAATAGAATATGTGGGTAATGAAGGGATATGAGTGTTTGCATGAGGGATGGATGATAAAGATAGATGGATGTAGATAATATCCATGGATCAGAAAATTAGATGGGGAGGACAAGGAATATGATAGTGTATGGATGAGGGGAATATATGCCAAGAGGTGTTTGAAGCATCTATCTAGGTCAAGATCACAAAGAAGATGGAGGGACTAGATACAAATGGGATATGATGGGTAGGATGTGGAAGATAGGACGATGGAGGATATGGAGGAAAGGAGTGTGTAGGTGGAAGTTTCCCCCAATTATGGAAGTAGACTAGATGGGGGATTTACACATGACGCTTGTTTTCCAAGTTTTCATCATGGTACTTATCCAAGGCACTTTTTTTCCAAGTTCTCACCATTGGATGAATTATTTTCTCTTTACTATTTTCTTTTTTTCTTTATTTTTTCTCTTTTTCTCTTTTTTTATTTTTTATTTACTTTTGGGACTTTTTAGACAAAAATACGGATGGGAATGGATAAGGATATGGATATATGATAAGGTGGATGGATGAAGGACTCAAGCATCAAGTTCCATATGAGGTAATAAAATCCCACATGTAAAGCGACCATTGGATGTTGGTACAAATGTATTAGAATGGATGGATTATGCAAGGGGATGGATCAAAGGGATTTGATGGGGTAGATATGTGGGATAGTGGATGGGGTGTTGGAAAATGTATGGATGGAATGATGGAGTGGATGGGTGATGGGGGAAGGTGTTCAGGACCAACATTGGCACATGTGATTGATGTGAAATTATAGGAGGGTTGATGGATGGAGAATGTGGTGATAATGGAGGCATTGGGATAGTGAATTTTGGGACATAGGAACCCAAAATAGATGTGGGCAATGGAGGAGTTGAATGATTTTTTGGTGGATTAGAAACTTTGGATGTCGTTACAGATTTGTCATTCAAAGGTATGACATCTTTTTTTCTTTGGGATCCACATGGTTTTGATTTTTTCTTTAGTGGGCCTTTGTGGCCATTTGGATTAATTTGGATTTTGGATTGGATTTTTCTTTTCATCAACATGTCTTTTGAAGGGGACATGAGGAGCTTTAGATTCATGTGGATGTTTGGGTTTATGGATTTTTACTTTGGTATCCAAAATGCTTGTAGTATCAATGGGATGGGTAGGAGGCGATGGATGATGTGGAGAAGATGTGGATGGAGTGATAGAGGTAAGCTTGTGACGATGGTGTGTGGATGGAGGATCGGAGATAGAATGCATGAAGGGGTGCCTTTGTTGATCCTGATTAGGAGTTATGAAGTTAGGATTTTTATGATGTGCATTAGGGATAGGTGGTGGATGGATGAAAGGATGAATAGGATGAGATGGAGGAGGTGAATTTGCGATATAAGGACCCAAAATAGACTGTGTATAAGGAGGATGTGTGAAGTTTGGTGGAGGGTTATAAGGACCCAAAAATGGACTTAAGAGATGAAGGAGGAAGATGGATGGTTTTTTTGAGGTAATATGATGGAGGAGGGGGGATGGCAACAAATGATTTGGTGGAACGGCGGGAAGTACCTCTCATTCCTTTAAAAGAGGATTTTTTAGGACATATGGAAGTTGTACCAACATTTTTTGGATTGTGATCCTTGGGAGATATATCCAAGACCACCTATACATGGGTGCTCTTTGACTTGGATGGGCTCTAACATACCTTTCTCATGAAGGCCTAAACCTTTTCCTTGATAGTTCATATTATTGAGCATGTGATTTATGGTAGGATTCTTATTCTTTTGGAAGCATGATGTGAGTCCATTAGTAGGTGGAGCAGGAAGGGTGGTGCACACACTTTGTTTTTATTTTGCAAGGAGACCACCATGGATGAGTGTAATTTTATCAAGGTGATATAAGGGTGGTGTTGGGATGACAAGGCTAGGTAGTGATGGAGGATCACGCGATGGAGATGAGGAGATAACAACATCCTGATCAGGAGGAATGAGTGATAAGGGATTGGGAGAGGAATTAGATGGTATGACAAGATCCAGATTTGTGCCAGTGGGTGATAAGGGCTCATGAGATGGCGTGATTTGATCTTGGGTGTGAAGGAGATCATGAGATGGGGTGGATGAGCTAGTGTGATCTTGAGATAGAGTATATAGGATGGTAGGATTAGAATTCAATTGAGGAAAGGAAGTGTGAGATGGGATGGATGAAGTACTATGATCTTGGGATGGAGTGGATGGGATGGTAGGATATGGATTTGGAGGAGGGGATATGCTTGTATGCTTTGGATCAAGCCCTTGGCATGGCTCATCATGTGTGGGAGGCATGATAACGAGGGATTGTTGGAGGGAATCCTTAGGTGGGGGAGATAGGAGGATGGAGGATTCATGAAGGTCGTGGGATTGAAATTTGGTAATATTAGGACTAGGAGGAGTGGATTGGATGTCTCCAATGGATTGGGTGGATCTAGCAGTAGAAGATGGTGATTCAATGGATTTCATGGGTTTGACAGGCTTAATCATTTGGATGGTGTCAAGAATGGTAATGGGAGTGATAGGTGTAGGATGGAGGAGGGCCTCATCACTAGTGATTGTACATGATAGAGTGGGAGGGCATGGTGTCACTTCTATCATGAGTCCTTGGGCGACATTTGGAAGGGATGTAGGATTAGGGAGGGTGATGGGAATGGATGGAGGATTAGAGATGGATGGAGGACTAGGATTAAGGATTGGTGGAGTAGGATTATATGTGGGGATGGGATTGGATGGAGGACCATTAGTGGTTGGAGGACTAGGATTAGGGATTGGGGAATTAGGGTTAGATGAGTGAATGGGACTAGATGGAGGACTAGGAGTGGTTGGAGGGCTAGGATTAAGGATTGGTCAATTAGGATTAGATGAGTTAATGGGATTAGATGGAGGACTAGGGGGAGATGGGGGATTAGGGTTAGGGATTGGTGGATTAGGATTAGAGGGAGGATTAATATATAATGTGGTAAAGGGGGGGGAGACGTAAGAGGATGTGGATGATGAATTAAGATAGGAGGATGTGGATACTATATTAGGTTGGGAAGATTGGGATGGTTGGTAGTAGTAGGAAGATGTGGATGATAGATTAGGATGAGAAGATTGGGGTGATGGATAATAGTAGGAAGATGTGGGTGATTGATTAGGATGGGGATATGTGGGTGGCAGATTCTCATAGGAGGACATGGATGGAGGATTAGGATGGAAAGATTTTGAATTAAGGTAAGGATATTGGGATGGGAGATTGTGATATGAAGGTGTGGATGTTGGATTAGAATAGGAAGATTGAGGTGGTGGACTACGATAGGAAGACATGTATGATGGGTTGGCATAGAAGGATATGGATGATGGATTAGGATAAGAAGATTGAGATGGAGGATTAAGATAAGAGGAATATTGGGATGGTAGATTATGATAGGAATGTGTGAGTATTGGATTAGGATGAGAAGATTGGGATGTGGGATTAAGGTAGAGGTAGTGGGATTATTGATAATGATAAGGATAGGAGGATGTGGATGTTGGATTAATATAGGAGGATGTGGATGTTGGATAGGATAGAGGTGGAGAGGGAGGACATGATGAATATGTAGATAGTGAGGATATTGGATATCCCTTGTCAAGGGTAGCATAAGGAATTTAATTAGATGTGTATGAAGGCATGGGGGGATAGTTTAGAGAAGTAGTTGGATTTTGGGGGGTGGTTGGAGAAAGCTTGCTAGCAATGATAGCATCAAGGGGATCTATATTACACTCTTCGTGATCAACAAGACTTTCGTTATCATCATCAACGTTGGTAGGATTCCATTTGAATACTATTATTGGTTGTGTGGTAAGAGCATAAGGATTCATGGCGTTAGAGGAAATGGATATGGATTGAAAATATGGGAATAGATAGTTAGAAGGGCATAATAGATGATGAAAAGATAAATAGGATGGATTGGAGGATGAAGGAAGAAGAGATCTCTTGATATCATAAGATGGATGAAAGCTCAAATTGGGATTCAGGGTAAGCTCAAATGGAGATTGAATAAAATCTCATATTAGGATGATGGGATTAATTCTGGCGATTAGATTTGATTACCAAAGGATGATCTCGACACCGAATCTGCTTCAAGATGGAAGTAGATTGATTGGGTCGAAGGTGATTGGATTAGATTGAATAAAATCGATTAATGAGATGATTGACAAGATCGAATAATGGATCAGATAGGATGATGAAAGGGGGTCTAAACCAAGTTTAGAGATTACCTTGGGTGACCTAGGGTGCTGATTGATTGGATTAAACGATAAATGGATGATTGTTGGCTTAAATCTCTATTAAGGACTTCAGAAATTTACCCTCCATACCGCGAAGTCCTTCCTTCCTTTTGGCGAGAGTGTGATGGACCTTGGCTTCATCGACAGAATGATCGCATATCGATGAGTGACAATGTGTTGTCTCACCAATATTCTGATATGCGATAAATGTTGGGTCGGTGAGACTTGGGGTCATCTATGGAACCTGATCAGTAGTCTCAACGATAGAATGATATGCTTTATCGATGTGACTTAGGGTCGTCGGTGGAACCCTTCACCAGGCTACGTCAATGGACCGATGGTAGATGGAAGCGACTTGGTGGGGACCATAGCATAGTGTACCGACAAACGGGCATCTTGATCTACGGTTGAGATTTGACTAATCTAACAGTTCTCATTTTATTCTGCACTCAATTGAGGTGAGTATCGACGAACTCTTGTGAACCAAGTAGAATCATCTGAGTGTTTGACACTTGGCAGCATGCGAAGTGTGTAGGCTTCAAACATATTTCGTTGCTCTAGAAGTCTTTGTGGGAATATTGTTGGTGCCTTTTTGATTCCCCAAAATTGCACAAGATGTGTACATGTGTCTTGGTGAACTCTGGTGGTCTGGCGATCGAATAGTTATTGCCATATCATTGTGGTCGTTAGGCCATGTCGTGATAACATGGTAGGAGAAGCTTGGGGCATAGTTGACCATTCTGATAGTCAAAGCGATGGATGAATGGCGTGATGACATGTGGCACGATCTCATTAGTTGATTTTACATTGCTATTGTAAATCAACTATTATTGACTGAATGTTTAAATCTGTGAAAGTGATATGCACATTAACTATAAGATTTGATTCAGCGGTTGACAGTATCCAGATCTAGGTAATTCTCTATAACATAATTAAATGCTTGGGCGACTTGATGCATGAATGCTAGGCGATCTAATTAGAGATCTAGTTGCTTGTCGGTGAAGTATGGAATTTAATAGGCTTCCCCATTGGTTGTTAAAAATATGGATAGAGACCTAGGGTGATTAAGAGTGAGTTCATTGTATGCTAGAATAGCGTTGTAACAGTGAATGTGTTTGTGAGGAGGTTGACTAGAATGTTCTTGTGAGCGAACATCAGAAAGTGAAGTCTGTAACTATGTATGTAATCTGTTTACTGTAATACAAAGTGACTCTACTTGGTGTGGTGGGTTTTTCCCCCGTAAAGGTTTTCCCACATATATCTGGTGTTATCTCTATGATTTTTTTTTTTTGTCTTTCTTGTTATATTGTGTTTGTTCATCTCAGACTCTTAAATGTTTTAAAACTGGTCTTTGCACTTCTCCTCTATGATTTTAGCATTAGGAAAGTCTATTTCGCACCTCTACTTTTCCTTTCAAGTGGTATCAGAGCCTAGAAAATTGTGTTATCCTTGTTAGTAGGGATTTTTTTTGTGCTAATCCTATTTCAGTGGGAATCTTGTGAAGGAGAACCAATCACTGAGTTTATTGTTTGAGATGACAAGTACTTCAAGAAGAGAAGATATTGAAAAATTCAATGGCGGAAACTTTGAGTTTTGGAAACTCAAAATGGAAGCCCTGTTAGTGGATAGAGACCTCTGGATTGTTGTGTCCAGAACTATGCCACAAACCATGAAACGAGAAGATTGGGATCTTGCAGATAGAAAAGCTAGAGGCTTGATAAGACTTTGTCTGGCCGATTTTGTACTCCTGAATGTCCATGAGGAGAAGACTGTAGCTTCATTATGGAAGAAGTTTGGTGATATTTATCAGGGAAAGTCTTTGGTGAATAATGTATTCCTCAAGAAGAAGTTGTACTCCTTGAAGATGGAAGAAGGTGCATCTATTGTAGACCATCTGAACTCATTTAATATGAGTGTTGCTCAGTTGGCATCTGTAGGTGTGAAGATAGAGGAGGAGGATCATTGCATGCTTATGTTATGTTCCTTGCCTGAAACATAGGACCATCTGGTAATGGCTATTGGAAGTACAACAACTACTTTCAAGATGGAAGACGTGGTTGCCTCGTTGTTGTCAGAAGAAATGTGGAGGAAGTCTTTGGAGATGGCCAAAGAGGCTCTTGTTGTTCGAGGTAGATTGAAGGAGAGGGGCAAGAAGAAGGAAAATAAGTCTAAATTCAAATCTGAAGGGAGATCAAAGTCTCCTGGTAAAAATTCCAAGGTAAAATGCTGAAATTGTGGGTAGCCTAGTCATATTTGAAAGGATTGTAAGGAGAAGAAGAATAACTCTTCAAATAATGATTCTTCTCAGAGTGATGCAGATGCCTTCATTGCAACCTTGGCAACTCAGTCATCAGATGATGTCTGGTTGATTGACTCAAGTGCATCTTTCCACATGACGTCTCATAGAGAATGGTTCACTAAATACAAAAAAATTATGACGATGGAAAGGTGTACCTGGCGAGTGACTCAACATTTGATATTGTTGGTCCTGAAAGAGTCAAAATACAATTCCCTGATGGAACACCCAAAGGGATTGGTGATGTACTACACATACCAAGTTTGGCTCATAACTTACTTTTTGTCAGTAAGTTGAATGATGTGAGCGTACAAGTTTATTTCTCAAGTGGAGGTTGTAAGATGACTAGAGGGGAAATTGTATTGGCTAAGGGTGTATGAATTGCACTTTGTACAAGTTGGATGCATGTCCTATTCAATGCAACATCTTTGTAAAGTCAAGTGATTTTGCTCATGTAGAGAAGGAGAATGGCACTCCTCTGGGTGAAAATTCCTTGGAGGTGAAACTCCCAGTGGAGAAGACCATGTTGTGGCATCATATACTCGGTCACATAGGTGAGAAAGGTTTAAAAACCTTGAAAAATAAAAATCTTGTTGAAGGGCTTGTTGATTGTAATCTTGAGTTTGATTTTTGTGAACACTGCATTTATGCAAAGCAACATCGTGTTTCATTTTATTCGAGTCCTCATAAATCTTCTAGTGTACTGGATTATGTTCATTCTGATGTGTTTGGTCCAGTGAATGTTCCTTCGTTATCGAAGTCTAGATATTATGTTTATTTTATTGATGATTATTCAAGAAGGGCATTTATATACTTTCTTAAGAGTAAATCAGAAGTGTTTAGTCGATTTAAAGAGTTTAAAACTTTGGTAGAAAATCAGATTGAAAGGAAAATCAAATGTTTGAGGATGGATAATGGCAGTGATTTTTGTTCTGCAGATTTGGAAAGATACTGTAGAGACCATGGGATTAAAAGGCATAAAACTACACCTTATACTCCACAACAAAATGGAGTTGTTGAAGGTTGAATAGGACGCTAATGAAAAAGGCAAGAAGTATGTTGAGTAGTGTTGGTCTAGAGCAAAATTTTTGGGCTGAGGTAGTGGCTATAGCATGTTGCCTGGTAAATTGTTCTCCTTTCTTTGCTCTTGTTGACAAAACACCTCTGGCAGGGTGGTCTGGTAAGAAGCCATCTCTGAGGCATATTCGTGTCTTTCACTGTGACGCATATGCATATGTGTCGAATGAGAAAAGATCTAAATTAGAGAACAAGGTTGTTAAAGGTATCTTCATTGGCTATGGTGTTGGTGTGAAAGGAAACAAGCTTTGGAATCCTAATACTGAGAAGGTTTTGTATAGAAGAAGTGTAATATTTTGTGAGTTGAAGCCTTCAACAGCTGATCCACAGTTAGAGACCAGTCAAAGAGAAAAGAAGAATGATGTAGTTAACATTCCTCAAACTCCAGAAAAAGAGGAACTACATGGTGTACCTAAAACTAAGGAGAGCTCCAACAGCTCTGAGAGTTCTGAAGAAGAAGAACCACAACCTCAAGTAGTGAGAAGGTTTGCATGTGAAATAAGTTAACTTGATAGGTATGGTTTCTCTATGATGGATTTGAACTGTGCCTATGCTTTGATTACTAGAACTGATGAGCCTAGGACTATGAAAGAGGTGATTAATATGTATGATTCAAATTCTTGGTTAGAAGCTATGAATGAAGAAATGGAATCATTAAAGAAGAATGAAACCTAGGATTTGGTGCCTTTGCCTGAAGGACGAAAGTTTGTTGGTTGTAAATGGGTATTTAAGAAGAAGACTAGTCTAGATGGCAGTGCTGAAAATTATAAAGCAAGGTTGGTTGCAAAGGGATATTTCCAGGTAGAGGGAATTGATTATGGAGAAAAAAATTCCCTTGTAACTAAGCTAACATCTATCAGATTTTTGTTGTCACTTGTAGTCGTGTATGACTTAGAAATCGAGCAGATGGATGTGAAAAAAATGTTTCTCCATGGAGAGCTAGAAGAAGAAATTTATATGTCCCAGCCTGAGCATTTCATTGAAAAAGGTAAAGAAAAACCCAGTCTGCAAGTTAAAGAAATCTATGTATGGTTTTAAATAATCGCCTAGAATGTGGTACTAGAAGTTTGACACTTTCGTATTATCTATGGGATTTGTGAGATCAAAATTTGATCATTGTGTGTATTATAAATCTGAAAATGGTCGTGTGCTTATTATTACCTTGTATGTGGATGATATGTTGCTCATAGGAAATAGTAAGACTATGATTTCTGATCTTAAGTCTCAGTTGTCTGTAAAGTTCGAAATGAAAGATCTAGGTGCAGAAAGGTTTTGGGGATGGAAATAACAAGGGACAGAATGAACAGAAAGCTTTGGGTCATCTAGAGTAAGTACATTAACATTGTTCTGGAGAGATTCAGTATGAATGATTGCAAGTAGTTAGTTGTTCCAGTTTTACAAGGAATGAAGCTATGTGTTGAAGACTGTCCAAACTCTACTACTGAGATAGAGGACATGACCAGGATGCCTTATGTAAGTGTTGTTAGCAATTTAATGTATGTGATGGTCTGTACAAAGCCAGACATTTCCCAAGCAATGGGATTACTTAGCCAATTTATGGAAAATCCAAGAAGGACACATTGGGATGTTGTGAAAAGAGTGTTTAGATATCTAATGGGTACTTTAGAATACGTTATGTGTTACCATGGAAATTTGGTTGGTTCACAAAGGACTCTCGGCATTTTTGGATATGTGGATTTTGATTAGGCAGGGGACATTGACAACAGAAGGTCCACCAATGGATATAATTTCATGTTAAATGGTGGTGCAATCAGTTGGATGAGCAAGCGACAGGCTATAATCGCTTTATCTACTACGGAGGCAGAATACATGGTAGCAACTCATGCCTACAAAGAAGTTATTTGGCTTGGTAATTTATGTTTTGATATTAGTTTTGATGCAGGGTAGATTACTATTTTCTGTGACGATAAAAGTGCCATTTTTTTGGCAAAAAATCCAACTTTCCATGCCAAGACAAAACATATTGATGTGCAATATCACTTTTTTTGATATATGGTGGAGAATGGAAAGGTCTGCTTAGAAAAGGTGGATACTCTGAATAATTTTGTTGATGCTTTGACAAATTCAGTGAGCACAGACAAGTTCAGATGGTGTGCAATTTCGATGGGCCTTGGGGCCTATGATCGTTAGTAAATTTGAAGTCTGGAGGAAGCTAGTAAGTCTTGGTCAAGTGGGAGCTTGTTGCAAAATGTGCCTCAACTTTCTGGCTTGAATCTTTGTTAAGGACTTGATGAATTTACCCTCCATACCATGGAGTCCTTCCTTCCCTTTGGTAGGAGCACGATGGACCTTGGCTTCATCGGTAGAACTATTGCATATCGATGAGTGACAAGGTGTTGTCTCACTGATATCCGATAAACATTGGGTCAATGAGACTTTGGGTCATCGGCAGAACCCGATCAATTATCTCAACGATAGAACGATATGCTCTATCAGTGTGACTTGGGGTCATCGGTGGAACCCTTCACCAGGCTACGCCAATGGACCGATGGCAAATGTAAGTGACTTGGAGGGGACCACAACATAGTGTACCGACGAATGGGGATCTTGATCTATGATTGAGATTTGATTAATCTAACAGTTCTCGTTTTATTCCACACTCAGTTGAGGTGAGTACCGACGAACTCTTGTGAACCGAGCGGAATCATCTGAGTGTTTGACACTTGGCGGCATGTGAAGTGTGTAGGATTCAAACACATGTCATTGTTCTAGAATTCTTTGTGGGAATATTGTTGGTGCCTTTTTGATTCCTCAAAATTGCACAAGATGTGTATGCGTGTCTTGGTGGAATCTGGTGATCAAACGGTTATCGCATACTGCGGTAGCACGGTAGGAGAAGCTCAGGGCACAGTTGACCATTTTGATAGTCAAAGTGATCGACGAATGGCGTGACGAAATGTGGCATGATCTCATTCATTGATTTTACATCAATGTTGTAAATCAACTATTATTGGTTGAATGTTTAAATTTGTGAAAGAAATATGTGCATTAACTGTAAGATCTGATTTAGCGATTGACAGAATCCAAATCTAGGTAATTCTTTGTAATAGAATTAAATGTTTGGGCAGCCTGATGAGTGAATGCAGGGTGATCTGATCAGAGATCTAGTTGTTTGTCAGTGAAGTATGGAATTTAATAGGCTTCCCCATTGGTTGTTAAAAATACAAATAGAGACCTAGGGTGACTGAGAATGAGTTCATTGTATGCTGGAATAGCATTGCTACAATGAATGTGTCTATGAGGAGGTCGAATGGAATGTTGTTGTGAGCGAACATCAGAAAGTGAAGTCTGTAACTATGTATGTAATTTTTTTATTGTAATACAAAGTGACTTTGCTTGGTGTGGTGGTTTTTTCTCCCATAAGGGTTTTCCCACGTATATCTGGTGTTATCTCTATGATTATGGTTTTTTTTCTTTCTTGTTATACTATGTATGTTCATCTCAAAACTTAAATATTTTAAAATTAGTCTTTGCACTTCTCCTCTATGGTTTAGCGTTAGGAAAGCATATTATGTGCCTCTACTTTTCCTTTCAAAATCCAACTTGATATTGAAAGCGAATTGATTGAGTCGACGACGATGATTGATTGACTCAGGACAGATGACAATCCTACACAAATCTTGATGATGATGATCAAATTCAGACACCTAGGTCAATTTGGGTAGTAATGTCAAATGAAGTTTAGAGGATTTTGATGGGGAAAGTGATGATGGATATGTAACCTAGAGTCATTCTAAGATGTGTTTATTTGATTTAGATGATGAACGGATGACCTACAAATGGACTAAAGCTCATATTAGGATTGGATTAAGGATCATATTGGGATTAGATTGGAGGATATGATAGGATTGATTCTCAACCAAGTTCAGGGGTTTTAACTAAAGGACGTAAGGTGTTGACAATCAGATTTTTGCTAGATTTGGTAGTTTTCAAAAATTGTCAAATTTTGCCATTTTAGGAAAATTCATAGGCATACCTTTGAGAGTTCAGTTTTTCCCCAAAAATTATCCAAAACTAAGGTAGGATGTATTTCCAACTAACATCCCAAATCTGAGACATGCATTATGAGTTATTAACGAAAAACGATTTTTCAAAAATTGGAAAAAAACACTAAATTACGATTTTGAGGGTCAAGATGAAAGTTTGAGGCCCCGAAAATGTGTCAAAACGGGGTCCAACCAACTTATGGTCATTAGGAATTCACATGCCACCTCATAACGCAACCATCCATAAAATTTCAGCCCAATCGGACACCCGAGTCAAAAGTTATGGCCTCCAAAAATTTCTACATAAAAATCAAAATCCTCAAAACGAAGTCTAGATGATTCAGATTGATGAAACAATGACGGATTCACGATCTAAGGGGGTTCCAAGATACTTTTGGATGATTCAACTGATGAAACGATAATATTTTTACATGAGAAGGATGATGACAAGATCTTTCGTTTGTGGTCAACGACTCAGAGAACAAGAAGGTTGGCAGTCACCTGTCTAAGGGCAGAGACGCCTGTCTAAAGGGGCAGGGACGCCTGTCCAGGGCAAGGATGCCTGTCCAGGGCAAGGACACTTGTCTAATGGGGCAAGGACACATGTCCAACATAGGGTCACCTGTCCAGGGCAGGTACACCTGTCTATGGCAGGGTCTCCTATCCAAGGCAAGGACGCATGTCCAATGGGGCAGGGATGCCTGTCCAGGGCAGGGACGCCCAAACAGCCTCTGGATAATCAAACAATGTTAAAAATGGTAAACGGATTGTCGAAATGGGAGAACGATCACACGAAACAGGTGAATGGATACTCAAAATGGACGGATAGATGGTTGGGATGGGTAAACGGGTACCTCGAATGAGGGAACAACACTCAAAACGAGAAAACGAGTTGCCGAAATGGGTGAATGGCTTTCCGGAACAGGTGAACAACTAGTCAGAAAGGGGAAATGATGCTCAGAATGAGCAAATGAATATCTAGAATGGAAGAACGAATGGTCAGAATAAGTAAACAGGTAGCCCGAATGAGGGAACAACACTCAGAATAGGAAAACAGGTTGCCATAATGGGTGAACAACTAGCGAACGAAGATCGAAAAAGGTTGTTCGGAATGGCAGGGTTGCCCCTTTTGCGCAAGGTCACCCAAAATTAGGGCAGGGTCACCTAAACAGTGGGAAAGGTCATCCAAACATTGGGAAAGGTCACCCAAACAAGAGAAATTACCAAAAGTTTGACCTAAACAAGGTAAATAATAGTTGAAATAGGGGGGCAGGGTCACCCCTTTACAGCAAGGTCACCTCTGTGTACTAGTTTGAACCTAACTTAGTTAAAAATAGTGATGGAAAAGGATGAAAATAGTAAGTAAAAGTCCAAAACTAACTAACAAGTACAAGTTTTTCATAAGCAATCACTTCAAATAGCACAAGCCTAGTTCTAGTGTTAAGAGTATTCTCAAAACGATCCTCTATCTAGGTTGAACAAGGTTTCTAAGGGTGTCTAAAATATACACACGGTACGTGGGGCACAACCGTGAACACCAACCCGTAGTCAGGAGCAGCCAGCAAGAGACTGGGAGCTCGTACAGCCTCTTCACGTGTTGTCTAGGTATCACCATAGCTTTGACACCCTGCTAGACACAATGTGACTAGATTGAGGTATAGATTTTTCCTCCCCCCTTTATATACCTTGTTGGTACACGTGGTTGAAATCATCCCTCGGGGTGATGAAATCCCCAAGCAGGTCCCACTAATAAAATGAAAAAGAGGGGTAAAAGGACTAAGTAGATTATGATTTCTCTTCACCCAGGATCACCAAATGGTGCAAGGGGATTAGATACATCAATATTCCACTCTAAACACAACAAGAAGATTTGTTGACCCTTTAATTAATCATGTGTTCCTAGTTTAAAGAAAATAAAAGCACAAGACCAACTAAACACAGTTTCACCACTTGCAACACACTTGTCAATAGTTTTGTTTTACGTCTTTAATAGTGAATTTTATTTTCGGGCGTGGCTGCCTCTATGTTTTGGGCGTGGCCACCTATTTTTTGAACCTGCAAGATGTCAAAAAGCCAAAAATAGTAGAAAATAGCAACAAAACATAAAGAAAAATATGTGTTTTTGGGCAAGGTCGCCCCTTCTGGTGAACCTGCAAAGTGTTAGAAGGTAAAAACAACAAAAAATAGCAATAAAATAGTCTGGTTGTTTGGGAAAGGTCACCCCTCTTGGGAAAGGTTGCCCCTCCTAGGCAAGGTCGCCCCTTTTGGTGAACCTACAAAGTGTCAGAAGGTAAAAATAGCAAAAAACAACAGTAAATCAAAAAACAAAAATCTGTATTTTTAGGCAAGGTCGCCCTTCTTGGGAAAGGTCGCCCCTTCTAGTGAACCTGCAAAGTGTCAAAAGGTAAAAACAACATAAAACAACAGTAAATCAGAAATCCAAAATATGTGTTTTTGGGTAAGGTCGCCGCTCTTAAGCAAGGTCACCCCTTCTAGTGAACCTACAAAATATCAGAAGGTACAAATAACAAAAAACAACAACAAAACAATTTGGTTGTTTGGGCAAGGTCGCCCCTCCTGGGCAAGGTCACTTGTTTTGTGAACCTGCAAATAGTTAAAAGGTAAAAACAACAGAAAACAACAACAAAACAATTTGTTTGTTTGGGAAAGGTTTCCCCTCCTGGGCAAGGTCGCCCCTGTGTTTCAGAATCTGCAAAACTTCAAAAAACAACAAACGTAAGTGTAATGGATCCGTGACGTGGGTCCCATCGGGCATGCCAAAAATGTGATCAAGAGAAATTTGCTAGTCTAAAAACACAAAACAAACATAATGCAAGAGAAGCAAATAACACCTAACACCTCAAAATTGGGCTATGTTAACTCAGATAAAGTAAACAACAGATTATACCTTGTGTTGAGTTGATCCTCGGTTGGCCCTTGAAGATATTGTTGATGTGTGCTCCTTGGATGAAATGCTTGCAATGAAAGTGGTTGAAGGATTAATGGAGGTAGGTGGATGCAATAATGGAGGTTAAGATGCAAATGGAAGTGACAAGATGTTGCAATAAATGGCTAAAAGGCTTGAATGCACAAAAATCACAAGTTCTAAGATCTATATGCTCATAAATTCTAAGATCTCTAGCCCCTTTAATGAGTGAGAAGGGGGGTATTTATAGAGTAAATTGAATTCTCTAGAGGATTCAACGGTCAATATTGAGCCACCATGGACAATATGGAGGGCTATGGTGAGTTGAGGACTCACGAGCCCTCACATCTCGTCATGTGGTGAGTGAAGTATCCACAAGACAAGGTGAGATGGAAAGGGTACAAGGTGACATGGAAAAGGCCATGTGGTCCCAAGGTACTTGCAAGTAACTTGGGATGGGAGAGGGTTTACCCAAATAGGTATTCCTTGTCCCCAAGTGAGGTTGAAAGTGATAAGTAAGGACTTTTAGAAATTCCACCCTTGTCACCATGGGGATTGGAGATGGCCTTGGAAGAATAAAAGTGAATTTTTAATTCACTTTTTGGAAGAAACCAATGGGTAAGAGAAGATTCCCCCTAAAAGGGGTCCTTGTCCCATAAGTATGATGTGACCTTTGAGAGGTCATGGGGAAGACAAATGCATGGGGGGAATAAGTGTGAATTTTTAATTCACATGGGGAAGAGGTCAACCCAAAAAAATGTAAGTACCAAGAAGGTTGAATTAAGGACATGCTAGAAAAGGTAAGTGATTAGGATTAGGATTGTGCAAACAGGTGATTAGGCTAATTAATGATGATTAGAGGCAAGTGGATAGATATGGAGGATGTGAAATTAATCCTAATTAAGGATATGCACATCTTAATGAAGGATTAATTAGATTAACCCAGATTAGTAAAAAGGTTATGGAGGATGGGACAATGAGAGAAAAAAAATGATTTTAACATTGAAGAGGATAATTGACTAAATTAAATGAATTGATTGATTTATTTAATTTAGAGAGGAAATGGTAAGAGATAAATTATTTAATTAGATATTTTTGGGAACCTTAGAAAATAGGTCAATATTAATTAAATGTCATTTAATTAATATAGATGAATTAGATGAAAAGGGTAAATTTGACCCAATATAAGTGGTCAAATTTAGATGTCTACACATACCATGAGAAGGAAAAAAAATTAAGGGGTGAGCATTTGTTTTACCTTCCTCATCAAGGTGAACACCAAAAAGAAAGCAAAGAGGGTTTCATCAAATGTTGAAGCAAGTGGGTATCGTCTTCAAAGGAAATTGGTTCCTCATATCCATTAGGACTTGAATGTATTACATATGGTGTTTTTGCTTCCATCCTTTTCTTTATTATTGTACAAAGAAATCAAATTCAAATGTGAAAAGAGACTTTTATGATATATGTATGAGTTTTAGTCAATTCTGCTATGCAAAGTGACAACCCTGAGGATGAGCATCAAAGGCATGTTATTGAAACCATAAAAAATGAGATACACTTTGAAAATATGGCTGATAGATCCTTTAATTATGATAATTGGAAATGGGTAGTGGATATTTCCACAATTACAATAAGACACAATGAAGAGTATGAGTTTCCTTAGGAATTTCAAGACATAATCATTATGTAGAGTACAACATGATAGAGATGGGCACATAGAGTTGAACTCACAAAGGATAGTTCATTGATTAAAGGATAGGACCTTGAGGTCAAAAATGGAGGCCTAGTAGATAGTCATCATCACTCAATGTCAAAATGACAAAGATGTTTCATGGGGTAGTCATCTATGAAACAATTGAAGACAGGTAAACAAGGTATCAAAATAATCTTGAAGATAGTCAACTTGGGACGACAAATTCATTTGATCCTGACCCTTAAGTGATCTACAACACTTTTAGAATTGTTATATGAAAAATTTATGAATCTTTCAAGATAAATTTCAAAGAAAAGTATGACTCTCCATTGTTGAGAAATGGCAGTCCTTTGTTAAGTTTGTTAATAGTGGAAATGAGTGACAATCCTCTAGAAAAATGTTCTATGGTTAACATTTACAAAGTTTTGTTAAAAGGAAACATGCACATTAGATGAAGTAGAATATGAAAGAGCTAAGTATATAGTAACAAGGAACCAAATGACTATCTATCTGTAAAGGAATCATCACAAGAAGCTTATGCAGTAAAATGAACAAGGGAAATCATGGACAATGCTAAGAATATTTTTAATTACATATGGTAGTTCTTATAACCCTTAAGAAGGATATAGGCATTTATGTCTCTGAAAGAAGAAGATAGTACAAGGGTTTGTCAAAGGCTTATGAGAGCAATTCATAGTTTTCAAGATTAGAGAAAAGTCCATCCTTAACAGTTCTAGAACATAGTGATCTTGCACCCACAAAAATATAGATAAATGTTTTTAATGAAGGACAATGCATAAACAAGAAGCGGGATATCAAAGGTATATGAAAGGGACAATGAAAGATAATGGTGAAAGAATGAAGACAAAAGGGATTGTAATGAATGGAATAATTTGACAACTTCAACCCCTAAAAATTATCCTACACCCTCTTAAGATATTTAATCACCTTCAAACAATTTCACATATTCCCTATCATCATGAAATGGGGTATTTTAGGCATTTATAAATAATTTAAATCATAGTTTAATGGTCTTTATGAGAAACAAAAGACAACATGCAATAATCTAGGAGAGAGTTTTGGATTTGTTGAGGAAAAAGGTATGACTTGGACAACATGTGAGGAGTTATGGGGGTAGTTTAATCAATTTGAAGTCTTTAAAGGAATCTAGGGGTTGAAGTTTCTCCCACTCTCTTCCTCAATGTCCAACTAGAGCTACAACTTAGATTCAACATTGAAGACCACTCAGCTAGGTGCCCAAATATTTTTGACCCTTTCAAGCAACTATGACACATGTCACATGCTGATTGCAACTAGCTACTAGGAGTTTGGAAAATATTGTATGCTAAAAGGAACACCTTGTTTATTTTTCAGTTAGTTCTTGCATTTTTTGAAACAACATTATAACTTGAAAAAGTTATTTTCTATCAAATATAGCATATAACTCAAAACCAATCTTGAAAGACTGAAGTATCATGTAAAATCTTCATTTTGAAAGAAATAACACTTCTTTCCCAGATTATGTTCTATTGTTAGAATACCATTTGATCAATAAATTTAGTTTTCTACCTTCAAAATCCTATTCTATTATATGCAATTTGGTAATTGATATTTATTTCTATGATTTCATAGCATCAATCCTTAAATATATGTCTAATTTTTTACACCTTTAAATAGAAAAGATATATTTTATGTAGGTTATAGTCTATGTTAATGTGTAAAAAACTTCTATATATGAAAAATACTTCATTTTCTTCCTTCTAGGACTAAAAAATTCTTAACCTTTCTATAAAACACTGATACATGAGTATGCTAAAGCTTTAGTTGTGTGAAAATAGTTGAGTCATTAGTTTTTTGTGTGTCAAATAAGCAACATAGGTCTCAATAGTGATTTGGTGCATCACACCATTAGGATATTAGTTTCATTTGATATCTTTTCTATCATTTTCCTTAGTAACAACAGTAGTGTAAGTTAGGATAGGTGAACACTATGTTACACCCCATTATGTTATTACTTATTATTGTTACCTTGATGAGTTAAAATGCTTTAATGCATCATTATGTTTTGTATATTTGGATATAAAGTAATGAATGAATGTGTAATTCAATGTGAATGTTTCTAATGCTTTGATAATGCAATAATATATGATGCATATGAATATAATGTTATTAGCTAGAACTACTATTGTGATGCACTAAGTTGGATGTAAGAAAAGAATCGAGCCTTTGAAAGAGAGGGGGAGTATCACTCAAGAGAAGAACTTGACCTATCACACACTCACATCCTAATTTCGATCAAGTTGAGTTAAGTTAGTCGAGAACTGATAAGTAACCTACAGTCTTAATTTGGGGATTATTTGTAATGGTTTTGGTTTTAGTCTTTGATTATTCTTGATTTGGAATATGTGATTAATTCTTTGTGTTAAGTATAAGTTCTTCGTGTGTTCATAATTATATATTAATCAATGAGTATATGCATAGAATGTATATATGTATATATGTACATGTTTATGATAGCTCATACATGTGAGTATATACGTGCATGTGTATACGTAGGTAGACATATTTATGCATACTAATATACGGATATACCATATGCATGAGAATATCGATTGGACATATAGACACACACACACACACATGTATATATACCGATCGATTAATATGTAAATATTTGTGTGTATTTTGGATACTAAAATAATCGTATATGTATATAATATATATGTATAAGGGTACGTTAATGTATATACCTATACATACATATAAATATATATATATATTTGATAATATTCTTTTTTGGCTTATAGATGTTAGTTGTTGGTTCGTTTACATTTTGCAAGCTTCGTCTGGTTAAAATATTTCTATACCACGATCGGGGTTTTTTTGTCTATAATTTATGGGGACTATTTTGATAAAATGTGGATGCTGAATTCGGGTTTTTGGTGGGTGAAAATTTGATAAAATTTGCTCAACTATCTGCAATGCAGACATTTGTAATTTGGAATTTATTAATACAATATGACTCTTACATATCAATATATATATATACTTGATAATATATTTAAATATCGACCAATGATTTTATGTGTATATATATGTTAATATATATATTATAATGATAGCATTATAATATAGATATATATATATATATATATATATATATATATATATAATGTTTGAATACATTTGAAATATTATAAATTAAACTTGGCACATATATAGCGCAAGCCATATAATGGTGAATGGCTCGAATAAGAGCTAACATTATGGTGAATGGCTCGAATAAGAGCTAACATTATGATAATAATGTGCAACACATATAATGCACGTATGTGAAGGAGTTAAAAGCCAGTGCATAAATTATAATGTATTGTCGTATGCAAAGTGAATGAAATTTAAAGAGGATTGTAAAGCGCTTCAAAGTTGTGCTAAGGTAAATAATGCATTGTATTTTAAAATTTTGTTGACATTTAATCAACACACAACATAAAAGGCCAAAAGTGAGCAGCATCATAATATGAGAGTTTAAAAGCAAATATGAGTCTATGTGTAGCATTGGAAAAGCCACACACTATTTCAAAGGATAAAAGACTTTTTCAAAGCCACGAGTTGGCTGAACCTAGAAAGAGGTCGACTTTTTTAATCATTTGAAAGCTTGTAGGTGAGCATTCTATATGTTTGACTCAGTAAAAGAGTCTTTGTTTTTAATTAGAAAGAGGTGACTCATCCTCATTGGAGAAGCTAGAAATATATGGATTGTTTATGTGTTTGCATACTTGATGTTTGAGTAGCCACATATCATTTCATTTGGCTGAGTCAATGCATTTAAAAGGGAAATTAGATTTGTTGTTAAGTGGTGGTGATAGGAAGAGAAAAGGTGGAAATTGGGAGAGCTTGTTTGTAGCATTGAGTTTCTCATATTTTAGTATAAATAGAGGCAGCTCCTCTACCTTTTATTCACTCATTCATTCTTGATCATTCATAATTCTAAAGTTCTTTTCTGTAGTTTTTATGTGCAAGTAATTTGTTGAGTGAATTAGTGAGGGAAGAGAGATTGCTTTGGGAATTTTTATTAATTGAGAGTTTTGTAAGAAGTTGGAATTTAGAGATAGGTTAAGCTTAGGAATAGCAAGCGTGATTGTAGAAACTGATCTTGGAAAGCAACATATTCTTTTTGAGCTATAAATACAAGCATGTTGATTTTACTACTCTATTCTTTATATTGAAATTGTATTTATTTACGAATGAGTGTTTGAGAAAATATGATTTCCATGCATGTGAGTTTCTTGAATGAACTTAAGTTATTTCTTATTTTGGATGAGCTTGCTTGAACTTTGGTAAAATCTTGTTTGATGAAGCCCTATTGATTGATATATATATATATTATCTATGATGGTATTGTATGGTTATGTTCACTATGTGAACAATAATTAGGTTGTCATACACCATATGTAAGATCGTATTAGAATACAAAATATGGGAAATAATATTATCTTGAAGTACTTAAATGAAATGTCACTTTTGAACATAGATGGTTAACTGGGTTGTTCCTGGGATTAGGATAATTTGTGGATGGGAGTAACCTAGCTGGTCACTTAATATATGTGTACATGTATGGATAACTTGGTTTTTCCTGGGGTTAGGATAATCTATGGATGGGAGTAACCTAGTTAGTCACATTGTTATGTCATTGCCTTTTTGGTTGAATAGATGTTATGTTTGAAAAGAGTATGAATGGTCAAATAAAAAATTGAGCTAAGGGGTGGGTGAACATATGACCTACACTCAAAGTACAGAGTGTTGAATCCTTTGGCCAAAGTAGTGTAAGTAGCCACTATTTACACGATTAGTTCACTGTGAGCTAGGTTTGCATACTAGTTTGGGAATGTCATACATGTAGGTTGTAGTAGCCAGTCCATGGTTGGAGAAAAAGTTCTTGAGTGATGCTCTCCCTCATACAGTTGGTGATATAAATTTGAGGGTGTATGCCATCAAAGACATCCAGACCATTTGTATCTTTGTTTCATTAAAGCTCATGGAAGTTATGTATGTATTCATGTATCTCTATCTTTATTGAGAAATTTTAAATGGGAAAATGTTATCATTACATGGGATTATATAATATGAAGTAATTACTTGGTAGTTTTTAATGTTTCTTTTGTAAATACAATGGAAGTTTGAAATGGGTTTGTTTCAAATGTGCATCTTGGTATTGAAGTTGAAAAGAAAAAAATGATTGTTATGAATTGTAAGCATATACTATTCACATGTGGGTTAAAACATGGGAAAATTCTTTGGGTTAAATATTCGGCATGTTACACACTAAGGGAACCAACCCTCTCTAGAGATTATTTTCCATCATAAGTGACCCACAACCTAGAAAAGATCCTATGTTTCACTAGTAGCTAACTTTTGTAACTCAACAAGGGTACATACTTAGTTGATAATAGTAACATCGAGAATATAGTCCAAAATAGGTTGAGTATTGAAAACACTTGTCATGAAAGAGTTAGAATACTCATTATCCATAGCGGATGTAAAACCAACGCGATATGCCATAAGGCTATAACTACGACAAACTAAAGTATTGGTAATAGGACACCAAGTCATGAAACTCATGCAAGTTTCAAAAAACTAAGTGTACCCAAGATGAACACTAAATTATCAAATAAAAATAACACAACACTTAGAATCAAAGTTCAGACAACAGAAGTATACTGAGAACACAAACATAAATCTTATTCAAATTTTAGTCAAAAATATCAGCACATAGGCACCCAGGGCGTCTGTGTCCTGGACAAGGTGTCTAAAATTTCAAATTTTGACTATTTAGGGTGTTTTTTAAGATTCTCAAATCTATACTCAAATAGGTCTAACAATAAATTATTTTCCAGATTTTTCTAATTTTAGAACTGTGAGTTTAACAATGGAAATATGCAACAATGTTGAAATTAAATGATAGTTTTGAAATGTAGAAACATAGTTCAAACAACAAAATCCAATAAAGAACACATAAATAGAGGTCTGATTCAAATTTCAGTCAAAAATATCAAGAAATAGGTTCCCAATGAATGTGTGTCCTAGATAGGGTGACGGGGAATTCAAACTTTGATTATGTTTGTTACTATTTAAGGTTCCCAATTCTATGCATAGATAGTTTTGACAGTGAATATTTTTCTAGATTTTGCTAATTTTATGAGTATGGAAATTAAATTTATACAAGTGTGCAAATCTATAAAATATGAATGACAAATTGGATACAATTTTGAAACAAAACTATGCAGCTTTTCACCTTTTTGACCTAAATGAAAGACGTAATTTTGAATACAATGAATAATTTCAAATTTTTATGATCTAATAAATATAAATTGAATGTAGATTTGATCTATGATGACTGAAAGAAACCCTATAATGCAATATATTTTTATTTTTATATCTTTTGTGATGCAAAAATGAAACCCTAAATGAGAAATGCAAAATAATGATATGAAAAAACTATATCTAGGGTGAATTTTCAAAAGGTATATAATGTTAACACGTCGGGTTCACCAAAATATAATGATGGGAAAAGGGAAACCTATTTGGTTTATTTTCCTTAGGGTTTGACACCTTTCCCAAATTTCATGAAGGGGGTTGGGAAAAGAGGGGTGAAATGTGATGGATTGTAAATGCAAAGATGGAATGAGGGTTTGAAGGATTTGGATAAGGTATGAGATTGACTTACATCTTGATAGGTGATTCAACCCACACTTAACCAAATTTGAGAATGTCCTAATGATCAAATGCAATGTTCTAACTAGGCTAATAGTGCAATTTACTATTCTGATGCAAATATAGAAAGTACAGAAGTTCACAGACAAATTTAGACAACAAAAATGAGCAGAGCAAGACACTGTGCACCTATGATTCAAATTTAGGATAGAAAATGGGGGACACAGATGCCCAGGTTGTGAGTGTCTTTGTATATTTTTTCAAATATGTTTTCAGGGTCCTCTGATGTCAGATTTGAGCTTCGTATTTCTGCCTTCAAATTATTTGAAATACCATCGAATATTTTTGTAATTGAGTTTTTGTAGCTTGAAAAAATGTAGGTCTTCAAATGCAACAATGAATAATTTGTCTTCAAAATCCTTTCATTCTTCTTCATACCTGAGATATGCACATTCACAAAGAGAAGAAATTTTAGGTCATTTTAGGGGCTTGCCTCAATCAAACCTCGTGTAAGTGTTTCCACTTCCATGATGAAAAATATCAATGATAATATGGATAATGAATAGGAAGGAATGATGAAATCACAAAGTGCTACAACTCACTTCCCTTCAGTGGCTTCCTTGAAGGACTGGAGTCATGCACATCACCTCAAGGTCTTAATATTTCTTGCTTGAATGATTGAATTCTTGAATGCTTTAGAGACCTACAAAAGTGTTTACTTTCACAAAAACAATGATAACATGAACACACATAAACTCACATAAGATTTTTACATGATGCTAGGATCTTGAATTGCTACAATAATTCTCTGAAATGTTGCTCTTTACTTGCTCAATAGTGCTCTTGACAATAATTTCTCCAATAATTTCCTAGATAGATCTTGTTAGATCTAAAATGATGCAATAACTAGGTATTTATGGGCATTTATACAATTTCCCAAAAAATAAATCTCAATAGTTGACTTCAGACACTTGAAATTCAAATATTCAATTACCACAACCAAAATATTTCAATTTGGAGGAAAATAGGAGGACAGTCACACCTAGGGCATGAGTGTCATGGACCTATTTTCTAGGACAATTGGTGTCAGGGGCAATGTACTAAATAAATGCAATTGATTCTCGCTTGTAATTCCTCAGAAATTATCAAAAATGGGTCATAGGATGCATAATTTAGGAAATTAAATACTCAATTAAGTTCATTAATTTAAGGGGATACCATACGTAAGGTGAAATTGTCATGGGTGACAATTTATGGCACTACAACCTTTAAAAAAAACACCATAGCTAATGAAGATACACTTAACTACCTTGTTCTCTAATTTAGACTGCATATCCCTAGGCACATATGCATAGTCCTCACAACCAAAAAATGAAGATGAGATTTTTAGCCTCCATAGGAGCCTTATCCATGAGAGTTGATGTAGGAGATAAATTAATTAGGTAACAAGAAATAGTAATTGTTTTTTTCCAATATCTTATATTTTGAGCTAACTCCACAAAGCATACTCCTAGCTCTATCCATTAGTGTCTTATTCATTCTTTTTGTAACTCCATTATATTGAGGGGTATATGGAGTTTTTGTATCTTTCGAGTTATCCCATGCTTCTTATATAATCCATCAAAGTCTACTAAAAAAAATGATTGGCATTGTCAGTTCTCAAAACCTTAATCTTCCTACTAGCTTGATTTTTTGCAAGATCCTTAAACTCTCTAAAATGACTAAAGACTTCATATTTAATTCTAAGGAAATAAAACCATTTCCTTCTAAATTAGTATTCTATGTAAGATAAATAATGGAAATATTTTAAAACCAGAGAAATATTTACATAACCAAAAAATTAGAATAAATTAGATCCAACACCCAAAATATTTTTTACAACCCGAGTAAAATTGAATGTGGTTTTATTTACCACATATGCAGTGTTCATAGAAGACAAACTCGAGAGTAAAATCATTTAAAACCTATACATTTTTTTTGTAGGGCCCTCAAACCCTTCTCATCTACGTGGTCCATTCATTGGTGTTATAGCATTGCCTTCTTTGTAGGTAGCTTGGTCTCTAAATTAAGACCACCTTTAGGTAACTAGAAAGCACAACCATCATAAGTAGATGCAAATATTATCTTTATTGTTAATTCTAACAATAAAGGTGCAAATATTGTTGGTGAATTGAGTTGTAGGTCCCAAATCTGTAAGGTTGGACAGTCTTCCAGGTGCCAAGGGTGTCAAAATTAGAAATAATATCCACAAAAACTATATTCAGGTTGGGCAAGTAAGGACCAACTATTAAGGTGGGTAAGACCTCCAATTTTGACTATGCTAAACCAAGGGTTTTTCCTTAATGTGCTGAAATATAAATAAATACATAAGTACAACACTTATAATGATACAAACCATACCCACTATGCAGTGCAACCCTATTTATATTATCACTTTGTGCCTATATGTTGGTTAGAAAAATTTAGGTCAAGCACATTATTAGAGTAGATAATCTACCATCAAAGTGTCTAATTTTATTTTTTATGATAACCCCTTATGTTGTAATATGCATTTATTCATGACAATTAGAAAATACTAGAAATGATTATAAAATTAAAAGATGTTTATATTGTGATATTGCTATCAAGATTCAACTTTGTAGTTACACAAGTCAAACTCATTGACCTATGTTACATGAGTAGTGGTTCACAAGAACCCATCTCTCATGATAATGAATTGTCCACTTATCACTCATTAAATCTAGGTGATTCTCACAAAGGTGAAGCACTGGGCCTTCCCGAGAGGTCACCCATTCCAATACTATTCCATCTTAAGTGTGCTTAACCACAATTTTTTCCCCAAAGTTAAGCCCACTTAGCTTGCAACCCCATTTCCAAAACCTTCAATAAGTGTTGTGCCTTATGAACCATTCATTATAGAGCCCCTTTTAGCTCATCAATTAATAAGTAGGAGGTATTTTCCACGTGTCAAAATATGAAATTGCTATTAGGATTCAACCATGTAGTTATATGAGTCAAACTAATTGACCCATGTTTCATGAGTAGTGGTTCACAAGAACCCATATCGCATGATAATGAATGGTCCACTTAGCACTCATTACATATAGGTGATGCTCACAAAGGTAAAGCACTAGGCCTTCTCAGGAGGTTACACATCCCAATACTACTCCAACTCAAGTGTGCTTAACCACAAATTTTTCCCCAATTTTAAGTCCACTTAGCTTGCAACCCCATTTAAAAAACCTTCAGCAAGTGTTGCGCTTTATCAACCATTCATTATAGAGCCCCTTTTAGTTCATCAATTGATAAGTAGGAGGTATTTTCCACAATGTGTCAAATTGTGATATTGCTATCAGGATTCAACCGTGTAGTTATATGAGTCAAACTCATTGACCCATGTTTCATGAGTATTGGTTCACAAGAACCAATCTCTCATGATAATGAATGGTCCACATAGCAATCATTTCATCTAGGTGATGCACACAAAGGTGAATCATTGGGCCTTCTCAGGAGGTCACCCATCCCAATACTACTCCAGCTCAAGTGTGCTTAGCCACAGAGTTTTCCCCAAGGTTAATCCCACTTATCTTGCAATCCCATTTGTAAAACCTTCAACAAGTGTTGTGCCTTATGAAATTGTAAGATAGGGGGACCACCCACTACAAGGCCCCAAGTCACGAAAGGCCAAGAGCGGAAAGGCTGCCCTAACTTACCTCAGCGTAAAGGAAGGTTAGAATAGGAGGGATAAGAATGATGAGGATTATGCATCCTTCAACCACTCTACAATCCTTTGTGTCTCAGGTAGCTCTCTGTCCGAGGATAGAAGCACGGTTCTGGGATGACAACGCGGCGTGTTGGCGTCTCACGAGTGTGTTGGCATCCGTACAGCCAGAAAACCAGAGAGATGAGGTTTCTCTCTAAGGAAGGACTAACAACCTAGTCTACAAGTTTCTAGAATGACAGAATAGTATTAAGAAGTACGAAAAATATAGATTAACGTGATAGAGGAAGTATATTATCAAGAGGGTGACGAAGATGATCTCGTAGAATATCCTCCTCGCTAGCTTGCTTCGAACTCTCTCCACCTGCAAACAATAAAGGGAGAATTCTTTTGGGTTGTATAGGGTCTTGCCTCAGTCAAACCCTCATCTTGGTGTTTCCACTTCCACGGACAGCCAAGTTTGGAATAGTAGAGATAATGATAAAGAAAAGAACTACAAGTTACGTAAACACAAAACACTACAAGCAATGTGTGCTTACTCAATCAAAAACAATAGGAGATATTAGAGGAGCTCACCATCTCTATCCAAAGCAATCAAGGCTTGTGGAGGAGAGAACAAGAGGGACTCAAGCCTCTATTGTCGCGGTGTTTGTATTGTGCTCGCCCTATTGGAGTGATAGAGTAGTGGGTTGTTGCGATGGAGTGAAAGAATGTTGCTACAAAGCTTGAATGGGTGTTGAAAGAGTGGAGAAAATGTGAAGTGATGAAATCAATATCTCTCAAAACTTGAGAATGGATAGAATAGTCAAGAATATGAAGGAGAAGGTGAAAAATGGCCAAATTCAGGTCGGCCAGCTGAAGAGGGATGTTACTCTTCGACTTCCAATCGAAAATGTAACACCTCTGCAGTCTCCAGTTGCAGGAATCTGCCAAGGACTTAACCGTGTTGCACGGGTGTCCCTAATAGAAATTCCCCCACTGACACACAAACAAAGCACCAAGTGGAATGCAAGCAGGGAGCTTAAGTGGAATTAAGCCTCTGCCTTTTGTTTTCTAAAGTGTTTAAGGGGCGAAAGTGGAATTTGTGTTAGGGGTGCAAATTCATGCTCATACATTTTTCAAAAACTTTAGCGAGCATGAGTAATGATGAGTGCTTCGATAAAGTAGATTAGTAAAGAAGTAACAAAGTAAGAGGTGTATACCTGAACTAACGAGGAAGCAGAGCACAGTCTAACAAACTCAAAATTGCAAGAGAAGACTTCATAGTTCCATGGAACTACAAAGCTAAAGTACGGAAGTACCTTACAAGCTCACAATCCTGCAAGGGTGGTATCCCCCAAGAACTCTCACATGAGGGAGATCAAGTAAAGTGCCTTACAGACTTGTAGACCTGCAAGGAGGGTATTCCCCAAGAACTCTCACATGAGGGAAACTAAGTAAAGGGGACTCCATAGAGTCAAATATGGCAACATGTTTATCCGTAGGTAGAACACATCAAAAACCGATCACGTAGTCCAGTGAACGGACAATCATGCAGACCATTGCTAATTTGTAAGGCTTTCAAAGGGGTCCCTCAAGAACCCTTCAAAAGTAAGGAGGGTCCACTCAAGGGACGCGTTGTTTCAAAGGTGAAGTCTAGTCGGGCTGCCCCCAAGCTAGATGTGAAGATGTGAAGTAGGCTTAGTCAGGCTCCCCCCGGACTAGACACGAAGGTGTGCAACCGATCTGTATGGGCTGCCCTCGGGCTAGATGCCATAGAACTTTGCTGAAATTTTTTTGAAGGGGTCCCTTGGGATTCCAATGTTAAAATAAGGGGTCCACTCAAGGTTCAAAAGATTAATGTCTTCCTTCTTGAATCAATTCATCATCAAGGAATCCTTTTGAAAGATGCTCACTTCATCAAGGAATTCAAAAGGAAGGAGATGTGCTCATGCAAGGGGAAGGCTAAGACCATTCCCGCTTCGAAGGAGGGTTTCTAGGACCTTTCTTTGTGAACCCATGATGAAGAAAACATGTTCCGCTAGGGTTTCAAGTTTAGAATGCAATTCTATCAAGGAAGTGTGGGAAGGGTCTTCGAGAAAAGATTCATTTGGCAACGAATGCATTTTTTAAATACCAAGCAATGTAGAAGAGGTGTTGTCACACATGAAAGGGACAACTCAAGAAAAGATGAGAGAAAGATAAAGAAAATAAATCACACACAAAGGGCATAGGGGGATCTAGTTTCGTGGGCTTAGATTTGCCTTTATTTATAAATAATAGGTAACTATAGTAAGAGGCGAAAGATCATCAATTCCCAACCAAATCAAGAAGAATGCACGAAAGATGAAGTAAAATAAAAATTGCGTCAACATGGAAGGAGGCCTAAATGCTCCTGACACTTTGCATCGTCCCTAATTTACCGAAATTCAATCACAAACATGGAAGAATGATGACACATATAAAGGAAGGTTTACAACAAAAACACCACACCTGTATCCACGCACCATCAGGGGTGACAAGGGTCATCTAGGCACATGTCATGACACACACATCTAATCTAAATATCAAGAAGGGGGTCTCCCCTAACACTGGTTGACCAAGAGGTCGTCAGCTTCCCACTCTAGATCATCAAAGGGGGGAGGATGACAAGCCTACAATGGTGTAATATTAAGGGGAGGAGCTTCTAATCCCCCTGCAACAAGGGCCAAGACAGACGGACCGGTGAGGTCTTCGTCGCTCAGCTCTTGTGGGTCTAGGGTCAACGACTTAGCGAAGATAGCTGACAAGGTCGGGACTTCGTCCACTGAATTAAACATGCACTTAATAGAAGTGTCATTTCACCTCGACAGATAAAGGAGTTTGCACTCGAGGTTCACCACTAGGCTCACCGAGGAACTCGAGAGCGGTGAAAAACTTAGGGGAGGCTTGGACTGGTTCTGTTACTAAGATAGAATGAGTCAATTTGGGGCCACCTTTCCGATAAGGTGGGTTCTTCTTACGTTATCCATTGCTAGAGGGGCCACGCTCTACCTTCTTCATCGGAGGAGGTGAACTCCCCATAGATGAAACAAGGAAGGTCAAGGGAGAAGAGGAAATAACAGTAGTGGACACAACTAAATTTTTCACCATGTCCATGGGCTTTGGGAAAGGCAAGGCATCCGAGACAAACGTCAACAAGGGCGGCTCCACTGAAGGAGCGATGAACACTTGCACCCTTTTGGGTACAAATCCGCTCACAGCGAGAGCCATGAGAGATTCAGAGATGGAAGGAGGGAAAGAGGATGACATAACAGAAGATGCAGTCTTCTCCTCCTCCTTCTATAAGGAGGCTTGCTTGTCTAGGAGAGCCTTTCGTCAGCGCTTACGCCCGCCCGCAAGGCGGTTTTATAGCTCTTCAAACCATAAGCTATAAATTGAGGAGGGATAGAAGGATCCTGCTCAGCCATGGGATTTTCCTCCACAACTATCTCCAATGGAAGGGTAGACTCCTAAATGGGAGAAGGATGGGTAGGCTCAGAAACGGCAGGAGGAATTGACTCTACCACCTTAGAGGTGGATCCTTTCTTATTTGGGAGCAGGAATAGGTCGAGGGGCAAACTCTCTCTGTGAGCCTTTCTTTCTGTCATACAAATAATACCAGGGTCCTGGGGATCTATTAGGGAGATCCGATATCCTGACCTTCGGCTTTCACCAAGGAGGTATCATCGGACTTAGCAGGTAGAACCTGGGCTTGTTCATTCAGTACTCTTCCCAAGAGAGAGGAGTGGATGAGTCAGCTCAAGAGGGAGCGAGCTTCTCCTTTCCTTTTCGAGAGGTGGAGGTAGCTAGTTGTTTAGGTACAGGAAGGGTCAACTTTGGTTGTCCCTTGTCCCCAGTTTTGTAATTCGCATATTTCTTGTAAAGCGGGTTCATTATCTATGGGAGAGGACCGACTGGAGTGGGCCAAAAGTGATCCAATGACTATCCTCCACGAGATACCACAGGATGATATCCAGTGTCATGCACTACGTGCACGACACCTTCATGGGAAAAGTTAAGGAAATTATGAATCACAAAGCCAATCCCATTTATGAAACCTAGCCAAGGTATGCCTAGCTTCACTCTGAATAAGTCTGACTCAGGGATGATATCGAAGACTATGTCTACACTCCGGTCCCACTAGGATGGACAATGTTATTGATCCATAAGTTTTAAGAGAAAGTTCATCATGTGTGCGGATGATGGAATTTTTTTGTCATATTTATCCCTCTATAGGGAGTTTAAGAGTAACGTCTCCTCCGTGATAACATTCACTCTACTCGCGGGGTCGATTAAGACCCCTGTCACAATGTTACCATTGAGACGAGTGGGAATATAAAGTAGAGAAGGCTTGCTATTTTTTGGAACGTCTTGTGAGGTAAATGTCACATCCGATGAGCCAGTCGAAAGATGAGGAGAGGGAGTAACAGTAACCATGTTAACATACACCTCAAGGTGAGAGGTAGAATTAGCGAGATTGATAATCATGTTAGCAGAATGTGATAAAAATAGGTCCATGTATATCTGCAATTCATTGTTAGCTTTCACCACTGATTTGTTCATTTTTTATTTTCCTCCATCAAGACAAATACTGTCGTCCTCGATACGATCTTGTATCTCATGATGCAGGCGCATACAGTGTTTGGTATTGTGTATGTTAACTCGATGGTAATGACAAGAAATATTTCTTCATACTAGCTAGGGTATGGTTCTCTAACGAGTTTAGGAGGTGGTAGGGTAAGGATTTTATCCTTCACCAACTTCTGCAAGATGGAAGAATAATATTTCAATAGCTTTGTAAACTTTTAGTTGTGTCTGAGGTCGTTGTTATCCACAATAGCTACTACATTTGCAAAAAATTTATCTCTTCCCAAGATCGATGCGATAGATCTTCCTTCATAGCGGGAGCACGAGGGAGGACCCCCGAACTAAACCACCGTTTGCTGGTATTCTAGTAAAGTTGCACACAAGTGTGCAAAATAAGGATACTTGATGAGGGTGAAATTCTCTTGCCAAGGCCTTTGTAAGTTCCCTATGAAGACCTTATGTACATCAGAATCGGGTAACGAATACAAGATTTGTGAGAAGAGTGCTTGGTACCATGCTATAAATTCTATAATCTTCTCATTGTCCCCTTGTTTGCATCTAACAAGGTCTCAGAAGGTCATCTTCGGTCCAATATTAGCTTGGAACTCTCGTAGGAACTGGTTCACAAGTTGATCAAATGTGAAGATGGAATTATCGGGCAAGGAACAATACCAGTCTAGTGTCATATCTTTGAGGGATCGGGCAAACAATTTAGCCATCAATGCATCATGATGGAATAAATTTGTGCACAGTGTATTAAAGGCGGACACATGTGTTTGCGGGTCCCCTTTACCACTATATTTCCTGAATTTTGGAATCTCCATCCCTTGCAAGAAAGGAGTGTTTAGGATTGCAATCGACAACGGGCTATGTCGGAAGAAGGGTTGGAAGATAGGCCGGGTTGAGGCCTAGGAAAAGTTTTCCAGCTAGTTCTACATCTTCCCTATATTCTGAAGAAGGGTATTCAGAATAGGGTCATTAGAAGACATAGGACCACTAGAACCACCACCAGAGCCACCATCGTTACTACCACCACCAATACCACCGCTACCGGTGTGACTTCCATCGGTGCCACCACGGTGACCACCGCTAGAGCCACCACCGATGTCGTTGCCACTAGTGTGACTTCTGCCAGAGCCGAAGCCACCACCATGACTTCCATCAGCACTGCCTCCGCCAATGCCATGCCCACTTTTGAAGTTTTTGCCTCCAAAGCCTTTGCCCATCATTCCACCAAATCCTCCACCACCAGAGGCAACAAAAGGGGTGAAGTGGAAACCCAAAGGGTTTATGTTTACTTTGATAGTATCCAAACTTTCAGAAGTAGAGGGTATATTGACCAAGGGGACCATGTCAGCCATATACATGCATATAGGAGGCATCAACACCTCTAGTTGCCTCTCGCATTCCTCGAAGAGGCCACCCCGTATCATGCGACCAAGGCTGGAGGGGGGAACATGCTTCATCCAGACTAGTGAGACTAGCCAAGATTTCTACACCTATCTGGTCTTTTTCCACCATGTATCTTATTTCACCGATCACCTTAGCAGCCCTAGCCAACTTCGGGTTACCTTCCAGGTGATTTTCCAATGCACCTAACCCTTTACCAAGACTAATGATGTACTCAAAAGGGATACGGACAACCTCATGCTTGTCTACAGATGAAGAGGTCGGTGATGCAGGAGGAGTAGGGATGCGATCGGTTTCATCAAGAAACCTAGGTTCTCCTCGAGCTATGTTCTCCTATGTGGACAAACCAACCGGAGAACCAAAGAAAAGGTCGGTAGTGAAGCTAGAGGAGACCTTCATCTTTTCCATCGGCAGATGTCGCAAACTTCTTCTAACAATATGCCCAGAGGTCATAGACTAGGTCGTGAAGCTCATAAACTTTCACAACACACCAGAGTACAACGACCAAGAGGTATATGAGAAAACATTCAAGATGTCAACGAATGGATAGATGTTGGTTCACGTCAGGTTCACCAAAATTTAAGATAAGGGGACCACCCACTACAAGCCCCCAGGTCACAAAAGGACAAGAGCAGAAAGCCTGCTCTAACTTACCTCAGCTTAAAGGAAGGTTAGAATAGGAGGGATGAGAATGATGAGGATTATGCATCCTTCGACCACTCTGCAATCCCGAGAATTGAAGGGAGACTAGAAGAGTCACTTTCCAGAGTCAACTTTGTGTCTCAGGTAGCTCTTTATCTGAGGATAGAAGCACGGTGCATTAGCATCCATACGTCCAAAAAACTAGAGAGACGAGGTTTTTCTCTAAGTAAGGACTAACAACCTAGTCTACATGTTTCTAGAATGATAGAATAGTATTAAGAAGTACGAAAAATATAGATTAACGTGATGAAGGAAGTGTATTACCGAGAGGGTGACGAAGATGATCTCGTAGAATATCCTCCTCGCCAGCTTGCTTCGAACTCTCTCCACCTGCATAAAATAAAGGGAGAAATTATTGGGTCTATATAGGGGCCTGCCTCATTCAGACCCTCGTCTTGGTGTTTCCACATCCATGGACAACTAAGTTTGGAATAGTAGAGATAATGATAAAGAAAAGAACTACAAGCTACGTAAACACAAAACACTAAAAGCAGTACATGCTTACTCAATCGAAAACAATAGGAGATATTAGAGGAGCTTACCACCTCCGTTCAAAGCACTCAAAGATTGTGGAGGAGAGAATGAGAGGGACTCAAGCCTCTATTGTCGTGGTGTCTATCTTGTGCTCACCCTATTGGAGTGATGGAGTAGTGGGTTGTTGCGATGGAGTGAAAGAATGTTGCTACAAATCTTGAATGGGTGTTGAAAGAGTGGAGAAAATGTGAAGTGATGAACTCAAGATCTCTCAAAAATTGAGAATGGATGGAATGGTCAAGAATATGAAGGATAAGGTGAAAAACAACCATATTCGAGTTAGCCAGTCAAAGAGGGATGTTACTCTTCGACTTCCAATCAAAAATGTAATGCCTCTGCAATCTCCAACCACAAGAATCTGCCAAGGACGTAAGTGTGCCATGTGGATGTCTACGCATCGTGTGGGCATCCCCGACAAAAATGCCCCCACCGACACACAAACAAGGCACCAAGTGGAATGTGAGCAACAGGCTTAAGTGGAATTCAGCCTCCGCCTTTGGTTTTCTAAAGTGTTTAATGGGTGAAAGGGGAATTTGCGTTAGGGGTGAAAATTCACGCTCATACAAAAACATTCATTATATATCCCCTTTTAGCTCATCAAATGATAATTAGGAGGTATTTTCCATAGCGTGTCAAATTGTGATATTGCTATCAAGATTCAATCGTGTAGTTATACAAGTCAAACTCATTGACCCATGTTTCATGAGTAGTGGTTCACAAGAACCCATCTCATGATAATGAATGGTCCACTTAACACTCATTAAATCTAGGTGATGCTCACAAAGGTGAAGCATTGGGCCTTCTCAGGAGGTCACCCATCCCAATACTACTTCAACTCAAAGTGAACTTAACCACATATTTTTCCCCAAAGTTAAGCCCACTTAGCTTGCAACCCCATTTAAAAAACCTTTACCAAGTGTTGTGTCTTATGAATCATTAATTATAGAGCCCCTTTTAGCTCATCAATTGATAAGTAGGATGTTATTTTCCACAGTGTGTCAAATTATGATATTGCTATTAAGATTCAATTGTGTAGTTATATGAGTCAAACTCGTCAACCCATGTTTCATGAGTAGTGGTTCACAAGATCCCATCTCTCATGATAATGAATGGTCCACTTAGCAATCATTGCATCTAGGTAATTCTCATAAAATTGAAGCATTGGGCCTTCTTGGGAGGTCACCCATCCCAATACTACTCCAAATCAAGCACACTTAACCACAAAGTTTTCCCCAAAGTTTTCCCCAAGGTTAAGCCCACTTAGCTTGCAACCCCATTTATAAAACCTTTAGCAGGTGTTGTGCCTTATGAACCATTCATTATAGATCCCCTTTTATTTCATCAATTGATAAGTAGGAGGTTTTTTCCATGGTGTTTCAAATTATGATATTCCTATCAAGATTCAACCATGTAGTTATACGAGTCAAACTCATTGACCCATGTTTCATGAGTAGTGTTTCACAAGAACCCATCTCTCATGATAATGAATGATCCAGTTGGAACTCATTGCGTCTAGGTGATTCTTATAGAGGTGAAGCATTGGGCCTTCCCAAGAGGTCACCCATCCCAGTACGACTCCAACTCAAGTGCGCTTAACCATGATAGCAAATAATAATCAAGTTATTGACTAATCAGTTATAGTGTATAAAAATGTACTCCTTTACATTTTCGCACTTTGTTTAGACCATCCTAATTAAAATGGACTTAACTATGCCTTAATAATCCCTATTTTACATCTACAAGCCTAATAAATTACATTTTTTGAAGGGGAAACCCGACAATAATTGATGCCAACACATAACACTTTACCTTGAGCAATGTGTGCTCCCTAGGCCTTTGAACCTAAATTTAAATTATGTTTTTGGTGGTATTTTAACATCTCTAAAATTAAATCTTGCTCTCGGCTTGTAATGTTTAATTTTTGGGAAATTAAGGATAGATATCTATAAATACAAGGTTATTTTATCAAATCAACTAGAATATTTTAGAGGGAAACTTTCATTTAAGAAAATATTATTGTGAAGAACCTTGAAGAATAGATTTATGAAGTATTTGTTGCAGCAATCAAGATCAAGATCCTCATGTCAAAGTTATCATGCGTCATGCATGTTTTTGCAGCTAACATTGTGATGTAGGTTTCAAAGATTTAAGCAAGCATTCAAGTTATACTTTAAGCATCAAGATACACATCCATTGAATCCATTTCATGCAAGATCAACATCAAGATTTCAGGTTTCCAAAGGTTTATTCAAGGGTTTGGTGAGTTACAACATTGCAATTTTCATTCATCATTCCTTTCATATTTCATTATTTCAATTCAAGGTTTAATTACAAAAATGAGGTTTGACCAAGGCAAATACGCATTCACCAAAAAAAAAAACCCCTCTTGTGTTTGTGTTGTGGATATTAGGTTGAAAAAAAAATGAAGAGTGGAGATCTCTAAAGTGCAAAATTGCAAAAGTTGTCAAGATCACGGAAACTCAAATCTCAGATTTATTTTTCATAATTTTTAATTGAAACCAGTGGGAAGTTTCATCTCATATTTGTCTTCAAAGGCTCTCGAAAATTCAGTTCAAAAATCCATCTTAGGACACTTTGCAACCAAACAAAACACTTAGCAACCGATTTTTGAGTTAAGTTTTAAGTGTCTTCCACCCATCCAAAAAATATAAAATTGATTATTTTTATTAGATCTACGCTTCATCTACATGAATTGGGTCTTAGGTTATAGATTTGAGGTCATTTACTATTTTATTTTCATCTCCCCAAAGTGTTTTTTGAACTTTACCCCCGTCCACACACACATAAAGGAAATTGCTATATCTTCCATAGCATTGACTCACCTAAGGGCTAAAATTTAGTTCTATCTTGGAGGATCTCATTTCCTGAATGAAATAGAAAATAGGTAGGTTCATTACACCCCATTCTATCCTTTCTATTTATAGTAAGTTTGGTGAAACATTCCAAGTTTAGTATGAAATCACATGTTTTGGACCCCCAACCTATTTTTATATGTTTCATTATGGTGAACCCAATATTTTGAACATTAAAAAAAATAATTTGAAGATCATCCAAACCCTAGATCTAGGATTTTCATAAGTTGTCTTTGCATCTCATTTAGGGTTGTCAAAATTGTGTTAGTTTGCATTGCATATAGGGTTTTAAATTTGAATTTATGCATTGTTTAAATCTAAAAAATTCAAAAAATTGCATGCATATTACATTAATTTTTCATAGTACTTGTATATTAGTGTATGTTCAATCATTCATATTCAAAAATTGAGTCAAATTTGCATTTCAAAAAGTTTCATATAGTTCATCATTTGTCATTAATTCTAGTTGCATTAGGTCATCAAATTCTAAAAAAATTTATCACAGAAGTTACAGTTTGAGATGTGGAATAGAGAAAAAATACAACTCAAAAATTGCACTTTTCATTTTTTTAGACCCTACACAAAGACTCATTCACTCGAATGAGTCCTTCAGGGCCTACCAAAACCATCTTTTTTGAGCATTTTTGTGGTTTTCTACGCTTCCTAGATCTGTTGATAAACCATTGTTTTAGTTTGTCAATTTTCAAGAATTTTTGTTTTATGTATTAGTTTTAACCATCCATTTAGTGTAGCCATTTTAAATCATTCCAAAATTTATTTGTATTAAAAATAATCAGATCTATAGGATAATTATTTACATTACTGAATCATTGCATTAAGTTAGATAGATTATCTTTAATTTTTGGCATAATTCTAAAATTTTAACATCTTTTCGTTCCAAATATGCCAAGGAAAATCTCATTAACAAGCATGTTAGTCATTCTTCCAATATCTTTCCTAGTTATGAGAGTCTCCTAGTACAAGAGTGAAAATATTGACACATTCCTTAATTCCCCATCCCTAATATCTCTCTTATTTGTGTGAATGATGTGATAGAAGAAGATGGAAACATAGACAATCATGATAATCATAGTTTCTCTTCTCCCAGTACCTCTCCTACTTGTCACAAAGGTTTTTGGTGATAGAAGATACACCCATTGAGAGTCATGACAATCTTGAAAGCTCCTCTTCTAAAAACTCTCCTACTTGGAAATATATTATGTCACAAGAGAATTATATCATTGACACATTTATTAACATTACCTTACCTAGTCTCCATTCATCTCTCATTTGCGAGAATTTTTTGGTGAAAGAGAATGTAATCATGGACAATCATGATGATCACATTTTTTCTTCTCCTAATATCTCTCCTATTTGTGAAGAAGATATTTTGGTGTTAAAATATCCACTCATTGAGAGTCATGAGAGTCTTGTTTCTCCTTCTCCTAATGCTTCTTTCACTTGGGAACATATTTTTGAACAAAAGGATGCAATCATTGATAAGCAATAAAATCATGGTTATTCTTCTCTTAATGCCTCCCCTATTTATGATGAAGTTACCTTACAAATCTAGCCATGGAATGTGAACACCTTGTTTGCTCCTCTCCTAAAAACTCTCCTAATAGGGACGATATCATGGTGCAAGATGATGACAGCATTGATACTTATATTTCAAACAACAATAATGTGGCTTCATTAGATGAAGGTGATAAGGTGGCATTAGAATCTCCTTCGCTAAAAGATTTTCAAAATAAGGATGTCTTTTGAGGTTATGAACATTAGATATCCCTTGTGTCCTCCTACAAGTCTTCTAATTATTGGACCTCCTAAGTCATCTCCTGAGTCACTTCTTACCATCTACCCACCCTCACATCAACCTCAAGTTCAAAATAAACATGTGCTTATCAAAGAACCGCCTAAAAAAAACCATTATCCCCAAGAGATATCTTGAAATTTAAAATGCAACTTCATAGTAACAATGTTACACAAGAGAGTTAGAATATTGTTTCTCACACATATAACAAAAGGAAAAATAGGCAATGTTAAACCACTCATGTTTCACTACCATTGCCTCAACCTATCTTGCTTAGTGCTCCTCATGTTCCTTTACATGGAGGAAAGGAGTATGATCTTGTTGAACAACTTAAAAATACTCCTACTAAAATATCCTTATGGGATCTTATTCAAGCATCACCTAATAAACATAACATGCTTCAAAATGCCTTGCAACAAGTTGTGGTTCATCCTAGTACAAATCCAAATGATGTAGTATCCCTAATTCAAGGAATGAATTCAGTTAATATAGGCATTATTTTTCACCAAAGTGAGCTACCTCCTTTAGAAGTGAAAAAACAACATGAAACTTTCATGATATTGGCTATCATTAATAAGTGTGGGATAAAGTGATCCCTTGTTGAAAATGGCTCAGCCCTTAACATGTGTAGCATAAACATTTTTGATAGACTTGGAATAGAAAAAATCTAAATACAACCAGACTCTTTATCTATCCATGGATTTGATAACATAAGAAAACAATTGCTTGGTGTGATCACATTACCTATTATAGTTGGAAAGGCCACATTGCAAAATCTTCTCCATGTTATGCCTCAAAATATTTCATACAATCTACTTTTGGGAAGACTGTGGATTCATGAAATGCATGTAGTGCCTTCAACTCTTCATCATATAATGAAGTATTTCTACAACAAAAAAAGTGTATACAATCGAAGCTGACCCTAAACCAAAAATTTTGCACACTAAGAAAAATGAGGAAAATCCTTTGAAAACATTGATACCAACTTCAAAAGTGGAGCTTGTGCAAGATAAATAAAAATAAAATAATAGTAAGGAAGTCGCAAAGTTATTGGAGGATGATTGGGGTTCTTTGGATTTTACACCTACATTCATGGGAGAATACAAGATCATAACAAAAGAGTTTGAAAAGGGAAAAGAGCCAGTTGTAATTTCAACACAAAATTTGAAATAACCTTTGAAATCATCCACTTCAACCACTTTAGAAGAGGAAGAAAATTATACAATGAACTTTGATGAAGTTGATTATGAACAACCACCAAATCCAAAAAAATGGAAAAGCTTTATGGAAGAGGTTACAAAATTTTGAAACAACTTGGTTATAGTGGAAAAGGATGTGGTGCTAGATGTATATGCATCCCTATAGAGCCTAACACACAAGAAACAAATAGTGGTATTGGTTATTATCCTTCGAAATAAAAAGGAAAAAAAAGCATCAAAAAAGCCTTCACTCAATACCAACACTATTACAAAAGATTCTTTCAAGACAACTTTAACCTTGGTGCATCCCGAACTGATAGAAACAACTATTAGTCTTGGTTATTGTCCCTCCAAATAAACAAAGAAACCTTCACTTAATATCAACATCATCACACAAAACACTCCAAGGACATCTTCAAACACATGTCTTAGTACTGATTGGGGCTCATTAGATTTTACACCCTCCTTTACGAGAGAGTACAAAATATCACAATCTAAAGAGTCTTGTGTATGTATGACACCTTGTACTAACCAAGAAATACCTTTGACATAAAAAAAAGGAACATCTTCTACTATTTATCAAGAGAGTACTTTGTCAAGGCTTCTCCAAGCCTACTTGATATTTCTCACTCCAAGAACACGAAAGAAATTTTACAACAAAAGTTCATTTTTTGCATGTCATTGAGTTCATGGTCATTCAACTAATGAATACAAGGATTTGAGTGATAAAATTCAACATCTTAAGGATTGTGGTGCTCTTACTTGTGTTGATGCACCTATTTTCTCTAATTGATATTGATTTTCATCCTATCATGTCACTCACTGCTATGTGGCATTGGTAGCTTTATGTGTCTTGCTCATTGTCATTCATGGTGGTACAATATTAGATGCAACCATATCTCTCTTGGAAGCAACGTGATATTTATTTGTGGTTGTCTTTGTCTCTATGATTGGGGGGGAAGGATAACTAAATTTTTTCAAGGTGTGCATTCTTTTCAAGGATCACATATTCCTCTCTTTCTACTTAAAATACCAACATAGCAAGTATGTTGACATTTTAAGTGGGGGGCATATGGTCCCCTATTCATTGTTTCCATGTTCCCTTAGTGATGATAGAATACATCTACTAGTAAGTATGAACCTTTTATTCAAAGTGTGGTTTTCTCAATTCACATGATGTGTCTTCTTGGTGGTGTCATTGGGTTTGATATCCTTCAAGATTGTGACCTTTTTTATCATATGACATTCCTCTTAGTGGTAATGCTATGAATTGCATTCCCTAAGTTGTGAATCTTTTATCCTTGACTTGTACTCTCTTGAGGACATTAGGCATGATGTTCCCTAAGAGGTACCTTACATGAACTAAGCAAAATCCTTTTGAATATCCTATTTGCATTTTTTTTCATAAGTGCCTAGAATAATGTAGCTTGCTAGCCTTGTGAAGCTTGAAGTTACAACCTTTTTCATGGACACCAAGCATAACACACCTTGCTTGCCAATAGGGCTATGTTTGCTCACGAATTCTTAGCATAATGTAGCTTGCTAAGCCTTATAAAGCTCAAAGTTCATATTGTGTGGTGCCTTATCAAATTTATCAAGACTTATAACTTTGGTATGGTTATGAGCGCCTAATAAGACTCTCTCGTTGGCCACTCTCTGAGGGCTCACCTAATGGACAACAAATTTCACTAGCCTGTGTGAGCGCATTGTTGTTTGGATAGTGGATAGCAGGTTTCACTTGTAAAAAAATTTTGGACAAACAACTAAGGCTTGATCCACATCAAGTTGGATAAATAGTTGAGGCTTGATCCACCCCTTTCTTTCTTTAATTTTTTTTTCTTTCTTTAATTATTTGACATTGTATGTTTGTGTATCTCATCTTATTGCTGCATATTATACATCTTGTGTGTGTCCCTTCGTGCTTATGTTTGTTTTCCATGGGATCTTAGATCATGGGGTCTTACACAACCTCCTTGATATTTATCATCCTATCCCATCAACATTTTTGCACTTGAACCCCTCTTGACACATATTTGTTTACTTTAGTGTGAGTTTGCACTTATGCTCATCCTCTCACTAAAGTGGGGGCTAGAAAAATTTACTCCTTTACATTTTCACACTTTGTTTGGGCCCTCCTAATTAAAATGGAATTAGTTATGCCTTAATAAGCCCTATTTTACATCTACAAGCCTAATAAATTATATTTTCCAAAGGGGAAACCCGACAATAATTAATTCCAACATATAACACTTTACCTTGAGCAATGTGTTTTCTAGGAATAGGGACCTGGGACCCATTCGCCCATCCTCCCTAGGCCTTTGAACCTAAATTTAAATTATGTTTTTGGTGGTATTTTAACATCTCTAAATTCATATTTTGATGTTAGCTTGTAATGTTTAATTTTTGGGAAATTAAGGATAGGTATCTATAAATACAAGGTAATTTTATCAAATCAACTAGAAGATTTTAGAGGGAAACTCTCATATGAGAAAATATTATTGTCAAGAATATTGAAGAGTAGATTTATCAAGCATTTTTTGCAGCAATCAAGATCAAGATCATCATGTCAAAGTTATCAAACATCATGCATGTTTTTGGAGCTAACATTGTGATGTAGGTTTCAAAGATTCAAGCAAGCATTCAAGTCATAATTTAAGCATCAAGATCCACATCCATTGAAGCCATTTCATGCAAGATCAACATCAATATTTTAGATTTCTAAAGGTTTATTCAAAGGGTTTGGTGAGTTGCAACATTGCATTGTTCATTCATCATTCATTTCACATTTCATTATTTCAATTCAAGGTTTAATTACCAAATTGGGGTTTGACCAAGGTAAACCCCCATTCACCAAAAAACAACAATATTTCCTTCTTTTTTTTGTGTTGTAGATCTTAAATTGAAGAAAAATTGAAGAGTGGAGATCTCTAAAGTACAAAATTGCAAAAGTTGCAAGAAAAGTTGTCAAGATCATGAAAACTCAGATCTTAGATTTATTTTCCATTATTTTTTGAGAAAAACCAATGGGAAATTGTATCTCAAATCTATCTTCAAAGGCTCCCAAAAATTCAGCTCAAAAAGCTATCTCAGGACACTTTGCAACCAAATAGAACACTTAGCAACCGATTTGTGAGGTAAGTTTTAAGTGTCTTGCACACATCCAAAAAATATAAAATTGATTGTTTCTATTAGATCTAGGCTTCATCTACATGAATCAGGTCTTAGGTTACATATTTGAGGTCATTTACTATTTTATTTTCATCTCCCAAAAGTGTTGTTTGAACTTTATGTTGGAAGATCGTCAAAGCTCCCCTTGGGATTCGTGACATGGAATAAACACCTCCCATGGATTCGTTAACTCTGGCAGTTGTATCGGGCATTAACAAGGCAATCTTTTGGTGCAATACAATTGTGGGCCAACAAGTGGTATTAGAGCCAAAGGTTCCAGGTTTGAATCCCCTCGGGTAACGTTGAGGGGGAGTTTGTTGGTAGATGGTCAGCGCTCCCCTCAGGATTCGTGACATGGTCTAGCCACCTCGCGTGGATCCGTTAACTCTGGCAGTTGTATCGGGCATTAACAGGTCGATCTTTTGGTGCAATGGAAACTATGGGCCAACACTTTACCCCCATCCACACACACATAAATTAATTTGCTAGATCTTCCATAGAATTGACTCACCTAAGGGCTGAAAGTTAATTCTATCTTAGAGGATCTCATTTCCTGAATGAAATAGAAAATAGGTAGGTTCATTACACCCCATTTTCCCTTTCTATTTATAGTAAGTTTGGTGAAACATTCCAAATTTAGTATAAAACCCTATGTTTTGGTGAACCTATGCTATTTTTCTATGTTTCATCAATCAATTTAGTTAATTGGTCAGCTAGGTTTGTTGATTAATGGTTTTTGACAGATTTTTGGATGCTCAATTATTGTGCAAGCTATTTGATAATATGACAATTGTTTGATTCAAATATTTATAAATGGATCAAAGAATTTTTCAAAATGCTCCCCAAATTTTTGGAAGGAATGATGGATTTATATATTTAGAGGTGAAAACATGAATGACGAAGGTTGATTTAATTGATTTGGAGGATAAATATATAATTTATAATTAAATATGATTAACTATTCAACTCAATTGATTGATCAGTCAACTAGCTTGATTGATGAGTCAACTAATTTGATTGGGATTTGACTTGATCAAGTAATTAGTTAATTTGATTGATGAGTAAAAGATGGAATTGACTTAATTGACATGAGTGAAATGTGAGATTAAATTATTTGTTAATTGACTTTACTGCAACTGTGGGTGGAAACCATGTCTTATCATCAAAGTCTTAATCATTTATGTTCTTCTAACAAACCTTGACCACATCCTTATTGTAATGGTAAAGTGTGAGATTCCATATCCCATCTATATACATTGCTTTTTCCCATTAATGGTGTTTTAGGTCATGCATGAAGTTAGGTAGGGATTGTTTTTTGAATGTTGGAGTTTTGAGACTTTGCATACCCAAAGGGATGAGAAAAAATACCCCAAAAGTTTGACAAGCATGTCGATATGAGAAACTTTGAAATATAATAACAATCAAACATATAGAGAAAGGCATGTTGGGGATGATGGGATTTCAAGATATTAGACTTCCAAGGAAGGCATGACTAAGGTGACAAGTCTAAAAGGGTTGGATGGATGAATAAGTTTGAAATTCCAAACGATAATGAGAAAATTTCAAGTAATTGAGGAATGAATGGATGGTAGGAAGATAATAGAAAGCATGAAACTCCAAAACTAGTAAATTCTTGGAAAAGTTCCAAAATACTTCAACAAAGTTCTAGAATATCGAGGGTTAATGGAAAGAAGTGACTGAATAGGAAACTATCAAAATTTCAACCTCGAAGAGATATACAAAGCAATCAATGGAGTATCAGAATGTTGAGGGTTGGAGGAACTCATACCACATGCCAAGGAGCAAGTAATTTGGGCACTATGGAACTGGGAGACAAGGACCAAGGGAGGGATGAATGAGGAAGTATAAATTTTGATAGATGTAAAGGACTTAGGCTTTTAACAGATTTTTTGACTTCAGGGATTGTGAACACTAATGAATGGTAGGAAGGTAAGAGAAGCCTTGATAGTTCAAATTTTGATAGATGCAAAGAACTTAGGATTTTAACAGAAAGACGGCTTTGAGGATTAGAAATTCCAAAGAATGGTAGGAAGGTAAGAGAAACCCGACAAAATGAAAGGCCAACAACTCAACACTTGGCTAATTTTATAAGGCTTCTAAGTCTAGGATTTTGGGATTGATAGGAAATTCATGCAAGGATGGATACCCTCGAAACTCTAACAACATGACAAACAATAATTAGCCTATTTTTAAAAGGATTAAAAAAGGGAGTTGATATTTGTAGTGAAGATCTGTAGGCATGAACAACCCTAAAACTAATAAATCCTGAAAAAACTCAACACAACTAAATTTTGGTTTTTTAACTTGGGTATTTGACTAAAACATGAAAAAGAGGGAATTCATATAATAGTTAGAGGTATAATTTTAAGCAATATTTCCCATTTATAATCTCTCAAATCAATTCTAATTGATGGAAAAGAAACAAAAAAATGAAACCATGGAGTTGAATAGGGAAAAAAGAGACACAATAAAATGAGGTGTCAACATTGGCTCTAGATGGTATGTATGTCTCTTGTAGGCACAAAGAGAATATAGATCTTTGAGAGTAGACCAAAACTTAGACAAAATAAAAATCTAGACTGGCATTCACCTCATCATGACAAACAAGGATCATGATTGCATAAAGATAATAAGATATACAAGAAAACAACACAAAAAATCTAAATATATTTTACAAAGGTTCCTAGAACCTTGCTCGTAGGAGAAGTAATGTTTGATATGTTGACCATGAATTAACAACTCCATGATATCATCATCAATAAACTTAAGGTGAAATGTTCCTTGATCACATACTTCAATAATTTGACAAGGGTTGACCTATAGGGCATCAAATTTTCCATGTTTTCCCTTGTCTTATAATATAGAATTCTAAAAGAGGAGAATATTCCCATTTTGAAACTCCCTCTAGACAACTTTCTTATAAAACAGATATTTCATTTTCTAAGACCTCAAAAAATTTATCTAATGGGAATTCTTCCTTATCTCTTCCAACTCAGTCAATTCATATATTCTTTGGGAAATGACACTTATTTATTCCATCATCAATATATTGCAAAAATTTGTACACATGTAACTCAAGGATAACTAATATCTTTGCATCAACATCATACACCAATTCAGAATGATTTTTACAAATAGCCTTCTTATACATTACTCTATCAACCCAAACAACAAATTTTAACCTATCATCCCATCTTTTCTTGTTAGCACCCATTGTTTTCTAATGATGTTCATGATAATTTTATTGTTGGATTTTACTTGTCCAATTCCTTGTATATGATAATGGAATGAATGTGTTAAAGAGATCTTATATTTCAATGACATGTCAACAAAATATCAAGTCCTAAAACATATTACAATGTCAACAACAATTCTTGATGATACACCAAACCTAGTAATTATATTATTGATCAAGAAATCAGTCCCCACTTTTGAGGTCACATTTCTTGTAGGAATTTCCTTGACCCACTTAGTGAAGTAATAAATGACCACCAATATATAGTTATACTTGTTTTTATACTTTTTTGTGATCTCTCTTATGAACTAAATACCCCATTATTGGAATGAAGTTTCAACTGAAATGGTGATGAGGGGGAGTGCTCCTACATTCTTCAACTTAACAAAAAAACTTTGGAAAGCATCAGACCCTTTTACAAACTTTTCCACAACTTTGAATAATATTGGTCACCAATAACTCACTCTCATAATATTATGAGAAATGATCATAGACATGAAATATCCACCATACAATCCTTGGGGCATTCCTGAATGACTTACAGATTTATCTTCATCTAAACACCTCAAGAGTATACCATTGATGTTTCTCCACATTAATTGACCCTCTAGAAACACATACCTCTAAGCTTAAATTTTCAATGTCCTCTTTTTCTTATAATTCAACTTATTTGGACAATTTAAATTTTCTAAATAAAATATAATATCCTTGTACCAAATACAATCCTTCAACTAAAATGGGATAGAAGTTGGATCAAAGCTCACATGATGGACTTCACTGACATCCAAATTTTCTTTAGCCATTAATTTTTCTATACCTTAGCCTCTAACCAACTTAGTTGTCTTTATCTGTATATCATACTCATATATTTTTGATCCATCTACCCCTCTTGTCCGATGCTTCCTATTGGACAAAAATATCTCTAACAATTATGTGTAGAATAAAGGTAGTGATATTGGGTCCTATAAGATAGGGTCAGAAATTCAACATCCCTTAAGGACTTATTGAAGAAATTTATTGGTTGTGCATATCCCTTGAATCATTTTTTGTAACAAAAAAACAACCATATAAAATGATGCAAAAGAAAACAACTTGAACAACTTAGAGTAATCTAAGATCACCAATATTGGTGCCTTCTTTAATGCATCCTAATTCCCACAAAGGAATAAATTTATTCCTTGTCCAAAATTGATGATTGTCCCTTCATTAAAACCTTGGAAATGACCTTTATTTTCTCATCAAATTTAAGAACAAACCTCCTAAAAAAAATTGTCTACCCAAAGAATGGTTGGACTAGCTTAACTATTTTGGGTTGATAGATAAGGTCAATTGATTCAACATGTTATAGATCAATCCTCACCCCCTCCTTAGACATAATATGTCTAATAATCTCACCTTCTTCTACACCAAAAATATATCTTGGGATTTAGAGACATACCATACTCTAAACACCTCTACAATATTAACTCCAAATGCTTGCAACAAGCATTTTGGTCCTTGGAGTATGCAAACAAATCATCTTGGTAAACAACCATGATTTTATTTACAAGGATTACAAATGTGACATCTATGGATCTTTGAAAGTGTCCCCAACATTCTTCAAATTGAATGACAATTTGAACATAAAAAATATTTCCCATGACATGGTGAACAATATCTTTTGCTGCTCATATTCCTTGACCATGACTCGGTTGTAACTTGATAAGTTATCCATCATAGACATTAGTTCTAACCCTATTACTTGCTGCAACAAATGGTCCATAATAAGTAGTGAATAATTTTATTTGAGTGACTTAATATTCAAATTTCTAAAACTCACATGTAACTTGATATCCCCATTATTTTTTCTAATTGAAACAAGGTTTGAGATCCACTTTGAATGTTTGATTATTTTAATTATGCAAATCTCTTTCAAATTTATTAGTTTCTTTTGTATTTAGGGGGAAAGAGTAGGGTTGATAGGATGTTGCTTTTGCCTAAATGACTTTGTACTAGGTTCCAATGGAATGGTATACTAGAAGAAGTCTTCACTATATGCCTTCAACTCATCATAAGACCAAGAAAATTATTTTTATACCTTCTTAATAATGCTACCAATATTTTATTTTTTGGTGGTTTTAATATTTTACCAATGTAGATCATCTTCAGAGTTGATTTAGTCACCAAGTTGACACTTTCTACATCTTTTTAACTAACAAGCTTACTTCTTATTTTTTAACAATTAACACTGTCAAAAATTCTTTCCAAAGAAACAAGAACTCTTGAAATATTATTAGTTTTGAGTTGAATAATTCATCTCCAAAAAGAGTCTCCTTACCTTCTTCATATTTCTCCACCATGGGGTTGTGATCCAATGAGTTGGATCTCAAAAAGAGCGACACAATTTAGGAATTCATTAAATTTGTTGATCAACATTGAAGATTATCAATTATAAATGTTGTCTAAAATACTAGGCCTAGTAATAAGTTCAAAAAATCATACCTTCATTGAGGGGAGGTAAATGAAGCATCAAATCTTGAAGCTAATACAATAAGGGCATCAAACATTGTATTATTATCTCTCTCAACCCATCTAATATTGAATGCATCAAACACCTCAATAGTATCCCACAACATTCCTATGAATCAAACACCTCAATAGTATCCCACAACATTCCTATGAATCAAACACCTCAATAGTATCCCACAATATTATATTATCTTCTTTTGCAGCATAGATGCCCCTAACTTGAGACACCACAAGTTTTGAATCAACATGCACTATAATTAATTTTATTCCATATTTGGAAGCCACATTCAAACCAAACAACAAAGCCTCATAATCAACTATACTATTGGTGTACTTGAAGTTCAACTTGAATGTGAACTTGTAGTTTTTCCCTCTAGGGATACTAATACAACTTCTACACTATTACCATCTCTTGAGAATACACCATCAAAATGAATGTTCCAAGTGCTATCAGCTCCTAGATATTGATGTGGGGGAAATATGGAAGGGTCTACCTATTTCTCAAACTCATCATCACAATACCCTACAAAATAATTAGGCTCCATATCTAAGTAGAAAACTTCATTATTTGGTTCATTTGGATTCTCCATAATCTGTAAAATTTACTTCTCCCTATGTAATTGGAATTATATTCTATGTAATGGTATGGTAGAATCTAGGACATGTCTATTTTAATTATATCACCATTTATGGCTATCCACTTCTTGGATAGCAACATGCTCCACTTAGTTGGACAATCAACTACAATAATGTCCATTGAATATTTTTTTACTAAGGTGTGCAATATGTTGTACTTCCACATCATTTACTATTCCAATCATGTTTACTTCATGAGAATCCATGGAATAACATTTTTAATATAAATTTGTGACTTGTAAGCCTAGTTGGTTCATGACTTATAATGACATCACATTGTTGGATGTCTTAGAATCTAACATGAAATTATGTACTACCTAGTCATTTATTAGTAGATGTATAAAATGGATCAACTACCCATTTTATATTCTTAAAAAAGGTACCCAAGTATATATTTGGGTCCTCTTAAGCACTTGCCTCATTTAAGCCATATTTGGGAACATATTCAAGTTCACTTGGTTGATTGAAAATAGTTGGGGTTGTGAGAAAAATAAATTCCCTCTCCTTGTGCCTAGGGATCCTTAATAATTTGTTGATATACATGAACTTTCGATTGAATCAATTCTTGGGCCATATCAATTGGTTGGTATGTAAGAAAAGGAGTGGATAATGGTATAGTAATAAAACCAGTGTCAGGGATAAATTGTATTACATGACCATGAATTACAAAAAAAATCTTTGTCTTGACTAGCCCTTCAACTATCTTATTTTGACTTACACTTTGCATCAATTTCTTCATCACCAAACCTTGGTTTTGTATTATCAACATTTTCTTTTTGGCACATTTCTTTTCTTTGGTACTTGTGTTGCAAGGATGCACTTAGAAAATGCTTTTTCTTCCTAGGGGTGATTTAATTATAGTTTTGTTTACATTACTCATTTCACTATCATCCCTTTGTTTACAATTTCCTATTTGTGTGGTTGGTGCATCAAGAGAAACGACACCTTTGACTTGGTATTTGACACCTACTTGGATGTTTCTTATTTGGTTATCACTTTGTACTTACATGATAGTAGCCTCGATGAGATCCTTGATGTCTTCATTAGAGTATTTTTATCTATTGTATCAGTACCTCATATATTCCTTAAGCTATTTTAAGTCCTTGTTTAGGATCTCATAGGGAATATGATGACTCTCATGATCATATTGAAAAAATTCTCACCCTCATATACATCTAATTGATCAATATTGACATCCTCATAATACTCCAGCACACCTTCACTTTCTTGGAATTATTTCTCTTCTTAAAGTGTTGTAAAAACAATATATTTTGACTAATTATGAGGCAAATAACACTCATCACACTAGAATGAATCTTGATAAAGATTCATGTGATATTTTCTCAATGTATCAAGGGCATGTATTTATTGGTATCCTTTGTTAGAATCTCTTGGGATAACTTACTTATCATTTGCTCTATGTTTTTTAGACCAATCATAATTATAAGGTTTATTATAAAATATTTGACCTTCAGTGATGTGTGGAAATATTTTAGAAGAAATACCTTTCTCATTCTTTGCAACCTTGTACAAGAGATCATTCATGACCCCCATTATCTTGTCTAATTTTTCAGCTATAAGATATTTATTAGAAATTGTTAAACTTTGTTTCTAGAGATTTACATTAGCCCTCTTATTATCCTTACTATATACACTCAAGTTACTCTCTATATTTACAACCATGGCGTAAAATTCCCTCAATATTTTGGGGTTATTGTCATGTAAGAAATAACCTAATTTTGAATCAAATTCTCTACAATATAAAATAAGGCACATAGGTTCATTTGGCCTTACATGGGGAGACACTTTCCTCATTTTCATAATAAATATATTATTGAAATCAACAAATAACTCAGTAACCCCTTTCTTTATAGTAGTTAGCTCATGGATTATAAACTTTGGGTCCACTCTTTCTCCATATTGTAGTCGAAAAACTCTCATAAACTCATCCCATGAGTCTATGCTACTATTTGGAATAATTTTATAACATTATTTTACACTATTACAATGACTACATAAATATCTTCATCATGAAATATTTATCTTCTATTTCATATTCATCTATTGCATCAATGAAATTCCTCAAGTGGTCCTCACCAATGATATCACTACTACCTTAGAATTTCAGAACCTTTCTCCTAATCTTAGCTAGAATGGGATTAAGATAACAAGAATTTCATAAAATTCTAATTGTTTGTATTTTTCTTAACCTAATGGTAGTCTCATTGGAGAAAATATTTGAGCCTATTTTCTAGGGTTGACACCCATGTTTTGTCCTAAATTTTCTTGTGAGGGGGTTTTACTAATTTTATTCCAAATCATTTGCTCACTAGTTTAGAACATTTTGTGCATTTTGTGGCTCATTTTTTGGGTTTGTAGAACAAGTTGGGCTTATTGCAGTTTAATTTGTACTTCTATATCACCCTAAATTTTTCTGAGTTGATCAATAATATCTATATGTTGATCTAATTCCCTTTTCCTATGCTCATTTTCTAACTAAGAAGCTATATCAATATCGTGGAATAGGGTTTCTACCTATTGTTCAATTCCCTAAGATGAAGTAGAAGAATTGTTGTGTCAACTTTGTGGGGGTAAATGGTGACTCCACAACACCCCCAATAATATTTTCTAGGCAAAAATATCTTCCACAAGAGAGAAAATGGCAAGAATACATGCTTCAGTAATGCAAGATTCAATAATGGTTGAATATGTTTGAATATGCAGATGTACATGAGATGCCTTGCTTATAAAGGCAAGGTAGAGAGATAGGCTTTGAAAATATAATGACAAGTGTCTTAATATTATAACATGATACAACTAACAAACTAACTACCTAGGAATCAAGAATTACTAGCTAGATAAGGTAAGTTATAGAAAATCCAACTAAGACTTCTAGAAAGAATCTTATATCCTAAGTAAACTTAACATGTGAATATGTCCCCTAATTACTAGTGAGTGAATTAGCTAGGTAAAAGACATTTAATTCAAACCAACACCCCCCCTTAAGTGCAACTTAGGGAGAAGATTATTATGCAAACTATGCAAATATGAAGAAGAATATGGGTCCCAGGTACTAGGCCATGCTAGGTACCCATTTGCAATGCAAATGAAATGCAATCAATCAATCTCTCACAAACAAAGAAAAGGAGAAAATCCAATGGGACAAAACTCCTCTCCAAAAGAGAGAAAACAAAAAAAAGCAACATATGTATGGAGGATTCAATGATACCCCCCAAGGACTACATTCATCATTTATATACAATCAATGACCCCCCATAAGAGGGACAAAGATAGATAAGATATCCCCCCCAAAATGAAGAAGCACCAATTGAGAATGCTTGAAAACAAAAGATGATCCAATTTCTACAAGAAACACATCTCCCCTTAGGAAGAAACAAATCCATAAGTTGATGAATAAGCCACTCCATATCCAACTGAAAGGAAGAATAATGCAGTCTTAACATGTATGCCTCTGAAAACTGAGTAGGAGTCTCCAAGCTTGAATAAGCCACAACACAATCATGGACAAAATAAACCAAGAAATGTGACAAATCAAGTGAATGAGGAGAATCATGAATATCAATCTCTAAGGACAAATAAAATGGAATAAAGTTGTGTTGAAACTGTCATCAAATAGGAGATAAACCCCATCAAGTATGTCCTCCAAATTTATAGTATGAGACTCCACAAACAAGTTAGAAATACCTATCAAATACTCATCCCATAAAGAAAGATCTAAAAAACTATGATCCTGTTGAATAGAAGCATTGATGGCTAAAGAAGCGGGAGGTGGAGGAGTAGGAAGCTCAACACCAGTCTCTAGAATACCAAGGCATAGATGACCAAACTTCTCCTCACAAACATGGTTCACACTCAATGGAGTGTGTGATACAGTCAAAGGAACATTATCATATTTTGAAGCAAAATGTGAAAAGGAATACACACGAGATGAATGATCAACCACCCCAATAGCAACAATATCCCTAGTCTCCAAGTCCCTTATGTACACTCTATTTGGAGTGAACTCAACTATTTTACCTTGACCCCCATAAGTAATTTGATAAATAGAAAGGAGATTAGTGGATAAGGAAGGAACAAAAAGTACATCATTAAAATTCCCTTCCTCTGTGTCAATATAACCCTTCCCACTTACCTTCATATATGTATTGTTATCCATCAAAATATTAGGTGAATTACAAGGCTCAAAAGAAGAGAACATATCCATAGAATATGCCATATGATGATATGCCCTTGAATCAAGAAGCCATCTATTAGATTCGGGACTTGTAGAGGCCAAGAGTGCTTGTCCTTTCATTTTGTGTAGCCCAGATGTATATCATGTATTCTCTAACTCAAATGATGAGGGGGCTGCCAATTTAGATGTTGAAGCAGAAGAAGACACTGATGAGGGCAGTTGAATGTTATTCTTTTGAAGAAGGTGTGTGAGTTCATCAATCTTCTTGTTATAACATCTATGCTCATTATGTCCTAGAATTTTACAATATGCACATTTGAACTTATTCTTTTTAGATGATTCCTCTTTAGAAGAAAGTGTAGAGTCACGAGTGCTATGTGAAGGAGAATCTTTACCTTGCACATTAGACTTGGGAGCCTTATTCTACTTCCTAGCTTTTCCACTTGAAGCCTTTGTATCCTTTTCAATAAGATAATTATATGTAGAAGACTTCAATGTGCCCATGTGTACAAACTTTTCTTGTTCCCTTGTGAGATGAGATGCAAATTCATCAAGAGAAGGCATTTTATGTACATTGCCAAGGGTGTCCATTGTAGCATAGAATGTAGAAACAAACACTGAATAATCAAGACCAAGCTTAGCAAGAATAGAAAGAATCAATTGTTCATCCTCTTTAGTGACCCTACAATTAGATAACTACAACTTTAGAGAATTGAGCTTAGAGAAGAATTCTTGGATATTGTCAAAATCTAAAGGATTTAGACTCATTACTTCATTCTCCAACTTAAATTTTCTCATTTTATTTGGCTTACCAAAGAGACTCTCTAAAGTAGTCCAAACTTGATTAGGATGTGTGCAAGATGCAACATAATATCTAAGATCTAGAGAAATGGACAAAATAAGAGTACCAAGAACTTCATCCCTTTTATCAAGCCATTTTATTCTTTCTTTTGCTCTTGTGGGTTCTAGATCTTGACCAAATGTGATCCTTTGCAATGTCAATTTTAACAATAATAACTCCATTTTTTATCTCCACACATGATATTTATATGAAGTTAGGAGTAAATTGTTTGGAAAATCCATAATACAATCAGATATTACAATAGAGGAATAATATATTTCCCTCACAATACGAGCAATTAACCCCTTTGTCCCAAATAAATTGATACATTTTTGTAAATTTACAACAATGTATCCAAAAGTACCAAATCAACTTCAAACTAAAAATCTAAAATTCTAAAATCAAATCTGCAAAAAATGCATGAATAGAACTGAAGTGCTCATTAATACCTTCCTAATGCTGCAATTTTTTGGAAAAACGGAGTCCGGAGAAAAAAGATATGAGTTTGGAGGTGGAAAATGAAGATTTGGCTTCAACCCTAAAAAAATGGCACAAAACTGTAAAATTTCTGCAAAACACCTACACCAGTAAAAATTTGAGACTTCCATCTTTTTGACAATATTTTGTTTTATTGGCCTCTATATGTGAAAGTTATCCAAAAATGAAAAAAGGGCCTATTTAGGCACTTGAGGGCAAAAACTAAACTTGCAACAGCTAAGTTGGCGCAAAATTTGAGCTCTGAGGGCTTAAATTTGGTTCCTCATGTGACCAGAATGCTTGTAGGGGCAAAAATAAAAAACCCCTCTAGCGAAATAAACCAGTCGGCCTTTTAAATCACAAGATTTTTAATATATATAAAAAACCATGGTGTGAGGAAATTTAATTCATAGTTTTTACAATACAAAACTTTTATCAAAAAACCTGTGATACATAAGTAAATCTCATCCAAATCACACAACCTATACCCAATGATGATGGAGAGTACACAGTCAAAGTTTGAAGCGTCAAAAATGAAGGACAGATCTGATGCAAAGGAGTACTGAATATGCAAAAAGGGTATGTTGCCAACGCACAAGGTAATCAATGATATGCTCGAAATAAAAATCTGTCGGCCAACAAATTTTTTAAACCAAAGTTTATTACATATAAAAAATAGTCGATGATGACAGGTGAGGGGCAGGACGTAGACTGCTAGAAATTTGATAGGACAAGTACCTTGACGGGACAAAAATTTGACCAGTGGTACCCTACGACTAGTACTCTCTATTGAGGACAAATGTGTTGATGTACATCTAGCGTTTATGATAGGTCATGGAAAATTTGACACAATAATGACATCTCAGACTTGCCAAAAATTATACCAAAAGTGATGATGTTGGTACCACCTGATTTAACGACCAACTATACTGATGCAACACAGACAACCGAGAATCGTGTTGATTCGACCAGTCCGTAGCCAACCACAAATAAAAACCCGAAAATATTAAAAATATTTTCCCCAAAATATAATAAATATTGTCTGATATAATAAAAAGAATTACCCTAAAATTTTAATAAATAGATTGAAAAAATATTTTTTGCGAAAATAATGTCAACTTGGGGGGGGCCTACGACCTACCCAAGCAAAAAAATTGCCTTAGAAATAAATTTTATCGAAAATGGACAAATTTGCAGTCAAAATTTGTCTGCACAACCTTTTGAACACGATGGTGATGCAAATTTGGGCCCAAAGTGCTCCGAAAATTCAATGACTTCCTGGATCAGTTACTTTTCACACTTTTTTAAACCCTCATAGATTAGCCAAAATATAACCAAATTTGACAAAATGAAAGGCAAACCTGACTTTCTTCAATGGCTTGGATTCAACTGTGAGGTCCTTGAAACCCTAAAATACACCCAACAAAATCTTCAATCCAACACAAAACCCTAATATCTTGGAAGGAATCTGCAACTTTGGAGCTTTGATACCATGTGGGAGTAAATGGTGACTCCCCAAAACCCCCAGGAACAGTTGCTAGACAAAAATATCTTCCACAAGAGAGAAAATGGCAAAGAATACTTGATTCAACAATGCAATATTGAATAATGCTTGAATATGCAAATGTACATGTGATGCCTTGCTTATAAAGGCAAGGTAGAGAGATAGGATTATACAAGATTATGACAAGTTATGTCTTAATCCTATAACATGAAACAACTAACAAACTAACTACCTAGGAATCAAACATTACTAGCTAGATAAGGTAAGTTATAGAAAATCCAACTAAGACTTCTAGAAAGAATCTTATATCCTAAGAAAACTTAACATGTGAATATGTCCCCTAATTACCTAGTGAGTGAATTAGCTAGGTACAAGACATTTAATTCACACCAACAAATTTCCTCTTTAATTTTTGGTACATGATTGAGAGGCAAATTCATATCTATATTTTTTTATATGTAGACTATGGGATGTATCTCCATTTCTTATCAACATTTGTCTCAATTCTAGGCCTACCATAATCTTGCCTAAGAGTTCTGCTACTAGTTCTAATCCTGTTATCAGTTGAATCATTCAATTTATATTGATCATACTCTTTTGATACATCTCTTCTACCTAAAGTACCTAATTTTTTAGTACTTTGAGAACTATACAAAGATGCCATACTTATATTCTTAACCTTCCATTTTTCTTATTGTCTCCTCACATTAGGGAAAATTATATCAAGAATTTCTTGACCATTAGATTTCTGATCCATTTCCATCTCTATCCTTTCTTGCAAATTATTTCCTAATTCAATCCTTAATAGAGTCACCACTCCCTAAATCAAGAGAAAATAACCTTTATGTGAGCAAGGTTTCAGTTTTAAACCAACCAAAGACCAATGCTCTTGGTTGTACCATGGTTGTTAATTAACCTGGGTCTTCAAATTGTTTTTAATTTAAAATGTCCCCGATAATGGTGCCAATTTGTTCACAATATGAGTTGTAGATCCCAAATCATTAAGGTTTGGAAATCTTCCAGATGCCAAGGGTGTTAAACTTGGGAATAATATCCATAAAACCTATATTCAAGATAAGAAATTGAGGACCAATTATTGAGGTGGGTAAGACTCATTCACTTTTGGCTATGCTAAACCACATGGGCTTTCCCTAAGGATTTGAAATAGATGTCATCATAGAAGCACAACACTCATACCCATTACATAGTGCACCCCTATTTTGCTTGTCTCTTCATTCTTATATATGTTGTTTTACAATATTCAAGGTCAAGCACCTTATTAGAACACATAATTTTCTATATGGGTATTTAAGAATGACTTTATGATAACCCCTTATGTTGTTGTACATGGAACTTGAAACACATTAGAAAGGATAAAATTAAAATATTTTTATATTGATTTGTTTTGTGCATAGAGGATGATAGAGAGAAGGGACCAATAATAGATTGGTTCCTTTATCCATTTGGGCAACGAAGTCTCTGAATTCATACAAAAGATGTAATAATTAAAACCAAGATTATGTCTTAATCAAATCACCACAAAATACTACGCCTTTAAAATGCACAAGCAAGTTGGATCTACACATTTATTTTAAAAAACAATAATGGTTGCAAAATATTAAGTAACTCTACTTAGTAATCCACAAGCATAACTACACATTTTATTTATTATGTTGAAAAGACACCTTAGAAAGGCTTTGCAAGGATCTTATAGTCATTTGATTTTCCAACTAAACAACACACATCCATAAATATATACCATACATAGAGATACACTCAACTAAGGTTGATTCTACCTTTAATCATTTGATCCACGAAGTTTACAAAATTTTATTACAAGTTTGGGATGAACCTGAATCATTATATTGTCAAAATACCTTTACTTAGAATTGGAAATTGAAACCATAGGGATTCTAGTGAATATCTATGTTTTTCTAGTTATACAACTACTCCTCTTTCTTGCTCTTCTTCCTTTGTCATCCAAATGTCATCCTATCCTTGAAAAATTAAACTCAATTTGCATATATCCTTTTGTGGGTTGCGTAGAATGGGAAACATGCAGACTTACATGAGGGCCTTGGAAATCTATGATTTATTGCAACTGCAGGCGGTGACCATGTATTCTTGTCAAATTATTAATCATTTCTACACTTCAAACATACCCTGACCACATCCTTACTACACTAGTGGAGTATGGGATTCCATCTCCCATTTGTGGGTGTCAATTTGGTCTATTAATGGCATCCTAGGTCATGGGTCATCCCACAATAATGGTTCCCAAAATTGGGACATCCTGATTTTTTACTCAAATCTCATATTTTTTAGAAAAATTAATGATTTAAGCAATGAGGGGTTTCATCTAAAAGGATTTAATTGAAAAGGGTTAGATAAGACCCTCTTAGATCAAATCCCCTTGGATAGAACCCCTCTAGTCTTAAATCATGTCCACAATAGAGTCTCCTTCACACCTATCAAAATGTTGACAAAAAACCATGCTTTCTTTATCTTTTGAGGGCTTAAATAAATTTATTTAGAAATTATATTTTGTAAGTATGCATCCATTATTATAGGCTTTTGAAAAAGTATAATTTTGAATATTTTTTATTTTATTATTATTATTTGATTAGTTACGTCGAGAATTTTTAGTCTGACCCGAGCCAACATGGAGACCACAATCGGGGGACCTCCTCCCCAATATGAAGGCAAGTAACAATCCACTCCTATGAGCATGGTATCCCAATAGGTTCATAGGGCCCATGAGCACACCAAGCCAGTGAGGGAATGGGCCTCAAGCATGAAATCCTAGCACATGGCATGAACACCATCAACAACTTCAACGCTATGGGTCAAGCCTGTGAACACATTGGATCAACAAAGGTATAGTGCTTGCGATCAAAATAGCCCAATGAAGACTTGAACCTTGGAGGCCACAATAAAAATGCCACCACTTAACCATCGCACTATGGGATGAAGCCTATTAATTTTATATATTTAATTTCTTGTGAATGTAGGTTTTTCACCTAACATTGAGGTATTTATTTCACACATGCAAAACAATAGAAAAATAGAGAAAAAATATAAAATGTATGTGTGCACTAGGTATTGATGTCCTTGCTTTTGAAAAAAATAATAATGATTTCAACACACACAAAACAAATTATGTGTGATGGCATACACCTATGTCCTAATTATAATTACTCTAACTTTGAAAATCAATTTAATAAAATATATGTAACAAAAAAAAAAAAGGTATCCATGCACTAGATATTTATGTTAAAAACCTATATTTTAAACATTATAATTTTATCCTTTCAATAAATTTTTTATGTGTGACAACATAAACATCACTTTTTAAAAATGTTGTTTACTGTAAAAAATAAGTTATTAAAAGTTACGTAAAAAAAATCACAATTTGTTTCTAATTGAAAAATATATTTAGAATCTACATACTAATCCTCACAAATCACTAGTTCACATCATCTCCAAATTATTAATGGTTTAGTTTCTATAGGTTTCATAAAGTGAAAATTTAGTAAAAAACTGTTGATTTCAACGTCCTAATTTGGCCAAACATAAGAGTTTTGTGACTTTACATGCCAAAGGGAGATGGGGGGAAAATACAATGAAATTATGATAGGTATGCTAGCATGGAAATCTTTGAAATCCTAAAATAAAATTTGTAAGAAAAGACATGTTGGGGATGATGTGATGTTGGAATATTGGACTATCAGGGAAGGAATGACTAAGATGACAAGTTCAAAAGGGATAGATGGATGAAGAAGTCCAAATTTTTGAAATATAATGAAAAAAAATTGGGGAACCATGGAAGGAATGGATGGTAGGAAGGTAAGAGAAAGCTCAAAACTTTGAAACTGATAAATATTTGGGTAAAATTCAAAATAATTTTGTAGAATTTAAGACTATTGGGGTGAATAGCAAGAAGTGAGGGAATTGCCAAAATTTTGAGCTCAACGAAATATAAAGAATAATCAATAAAGTATTGAAACACCAAGGGGTAAGAGAAACTCACATCGCATGCCAAGGAGCAAGGTGTTGAGGCACTAAGGAATTGAGGAGACTAGAACCAAGGAATGGATGGATGAAGAAGTTTGAAAGTCTGATAGATGCAAAGGATTTAGAATTTTAATAGATTTTTGGATTTCATGGATTGATATTTCCAAGGAAGGTAGAAAATTAAGAGAAACCTTGATAGTTTGAAAGGCTGACAAATCAACATTTAGCCAATTTCATAAGACTTCTAGGTAGAGTTTTAGGATTGATAAGAAAGGAATGCAAGGATGGATACTCCCCAAAGTTTGATAGGGTGATTCAAACAACGCTTAGCCAGTTTTTGGAAGGATAAGATTAGAAAGTTAGGATCAGTAGGGAAGGTATGTAGGTATAAACATTCTCAAAAGTCTAAAATCCTCAAAAACTCTAACCAAATTCTAGTTTTTCAACTTGGGTATTTGGCTAAAACATGGGGTAAGTGCAAGATGCTGGGTCCACTTTTTGGCTAGAAAGTGGAATTTTTTCTTGAAAATCAAATTTTGCCATACTCGGAGTAAAAAATTGAAACACCTACACAAAATCTTAAGAAAGTCTAGTAATATGAAATGTAGAATTTTGAGTCTAGTTTTCAAATTTATAATATATTATAATACCGAGATGATACAACTTAATTTTGTATAGGATGCATAAAAATCACTTTTTAAAAGTCACTTTTTTAGGCCCATAACATGCACGTGTACAACAAGCATAATTTGACCTAAATAAAATATTTTTTCTAGTTTCTTTTGGGGAAAGATGTGTATTATAGTTAATTTTGATGAAGAGATTTTTTTATAATTTTTCCAAATATATTATTTAATTATTTTGTATTAGTCCTAATTGCTATTTTTGAAAACCTCTTGTGTAGGACAAACATAATTTGAGCTAAACTAATCATAAAATAATTTTTTACATTATGTAAAGAATGATGTCTAGATTGATGACATAATTTTTTAAAAATAAAACTTTAAAAATTAAAATTTATTTAAAAAATACTAATACCTGACATTTGAAATTTATGGACCAGTTTCCTCAAAAATTAAATAATAAATAGAAAAAAAATTCCAATTGTATTTTTTTTACATATTTGAAAACTAGACATCGTCATTTATAATGGGTATTAATTTCATCAAAAAATTCTGAAAAAAGTTTTAGCCATATTGCTAAAGTCAAATTTTGTCTTATTTTCAAGGCATTATAATTGTAGGTTCGAGGCTAAGGGTTGGGTTTCCAAGCCTAAAACAAAAAATTTCCAAGGGTTTCAAATTTTAAAATTTATGAAACATCTACCTGTTACAAAACATTTACCCATTCTAAAAGCAAGCAAGAATATGATGTAATTAGAAATGGACACCCATTCTAAAATGGGTACTTATTTAAAAATGAAATGGGTACATGTTCTATAATGATACTCATTTTAAAAAACAAAATAGGTACTTGTTTTAAAAATCAAAATGGGCACCCATTTCATACAAGTAGAATTTTAGGTTCAGGAATCTGATCTTAAAAAGTACCCATTTTTTATGAAAGAGGTACTTGTTCTTATTAAGATTTAATCAATATTGATACCTCCACTAAAAGGTGACTCAAATTCTTTCACTTGTACCCACTACAAAACATGTACCCATTCTAAAAACAAGCAAGAATATGATGTAATTAGGAATGGGTACATGTTCTATAATGGGTACCCATTTTAAATAACAAAATAGATACATATTTTTCTCTTGTTTTTAATGTATTGTACTTGTAGGTTTGAGGCTAAGGCTTGGGTTTCCACTTGCCTAAAACAAAAATTTCCAAGGGTTTCACATTTTAAAATTTATGAAACATGTACTCACTACAAAACATGTACCCATTCTAAAAACAAGCAATAATATGATGTAATTAGAAATGGGTACCCATTTTTAAAAAAAACAAAATAGGTACCTGTTTTAAAAATCAAAATGGGCACCCCTTTCATATGGGTAGAAATTTAGGTTTGGGAGCCCGATCCTAAAAAAGTACCCATTTTTTATGAAACAAGTACCCATTCTTGTTAGGATTGTCAACCTCCAAAAATGATTCAACAACTAAACCCTTACAACTGTGATTCAGAGATTGGACATCTAACCTGAATAGTTATCTCAATCATCATGAAGGTGCATTTAACCTATCATCCCAGGGACGTAAACTTGAAATGGTTCATCACTGTATGTGCACTAGGGATCCAAAGTAGCCACATTCATCTTAAAGCTAAAAAAGACACAATGCTAAAAGTAAATTGCTTGGAAGGAAATAGCATAAATGTTGAGCATCAACCAATAACTATACTAAGTTGAAATACATGCCAAAAATGAAAATCTGAGCGAACAAACAGGAAACTACTCTATCTGCTTTGGCTACAGGAACAGTCACAGAATGGAATTCTAGTGGTTGTAGGAATAGTTAGTGCCAGATTCTTAACTAATTACTAAACATAAAATACTAACTAAGTAAAGGATGAAATACTCACCAAGTGGTCCCCCTTGGATAAGTATTCCCTAAAACTAAGGTAAACTCAGATGCACGAAATTATAACTTCATTTTGTTCATTGGAAAATATCAGCACAATTGAGCAACATGACCGTATTGAAAAACTAAGAATGTGATTACATTATCAGACTAAGCAACTTTTGCAATAATAGCTAGCTCATGAGAAGGATCATCCCAGTCTTATTTAAAGAAACTACCCACTAATCACCTAGAAACGTGGTCAACTCCCACAGGCAGAGGACGCCACTTTAGGAAAAGCATGAAAAGAGTGGAGAAGTAGCTACACATGCATAGAATCTGCCCAAGCATGCATTCCTTAACGCAAATCCAGCACAACAGTAACACCTAAATCTGCTTAACAGACAATTAAGACCATTTACAAGGCAGTTACTATTTTGATTTGCATGAGGAATCTCCCGTTGTTGAGAGTCTTCTCTTCATTGAATGATCACCTTGTTGACCGATATGGTGAACGACCAGTTGGCAGAATCTTCCTTAACTACAAGCCTCTAATTATATCTGCATGACAATGTTAGTGCACACAACAACTGCATATCTGCAACTATCTTAAAGTGACAATTATTAATTCACATGTAATATTAACATAGATAGTTCATACAACATGTCAATGTCGTTTAAAATTTATGAAAATGAGCTTATGCCCAATGTCCAAGGTTTTAAGGAAATATCATAAAAAGATCAATATCCAAACATCAAATTCTATGACAACTGTAGCAAATGGATAATAAAATATATCAATATTAAACCATAAACTGGGTTCATCATTTCCCCCCCAACCTAAGGTCTTGTTGGTCCTCCAACAGAGGAAGGATTGTTCTTTTGCTTGGTCAATGCCCTGAAATTTGTAGCTGCCAGTTGTCCCACATCAGTGTCTGTCGTGTGTGAATTAGGATCCGAATAGAAACCTTGTTGCCTTTCCAACCCATTTCATCTTTGTCTCTCATTAGCTATGTCATACCAGTAGTATCTGAAGTTTGGCATAGGCCACAATAGGATAGGCGATTGAAAATTCAATAAAAGACAAAATTGTCCCTTTGTCCTCCCAATCCACATATACCTATCAATTCTCTTAAGTGTCGCAACATATTTTTGCGTAGAGTGAGGCTCAACTTGTTTTAATTCATCCATTAGGTTGTTCCACATTTGTGACAAGTATCCCATTACAAATTCTCCTGTAGTTTTTGTTATCTCCTCATATTTTTATAAATTGCTTCTCTCTCAGACATGATCCTATTGCCATAGCTTGGTCGGTAAAGAATTTTGTGTCAAACTCTGAAAATGCCTCCAGGATTTTTAGACTCAGACCTGATGGGTAGGGGAGTGTTGGATTCAATTTGCCTATAAGTTCTGAATTGTTTTCCCCAACTGATCTCATTTTGTACCCAAGACATAAATGCCCTCAATTAGACATCTCCAACATACAATAGTGGATTCTAATCATGGTCTTGGGTCACAACATAATTATGCAAACATTTTCTTCATTTCAGGAGGAGCAATCCGATAAGCATTGAAAAATTCAAGAGGGGTCTCAATGGAAGGGTTCAAACCTGAGATAGTCCTTGGTAGTTTAAAAGAAAGATGCTTCTCATTTAGATACAGAGCATAGACCCTTGGATGAGTCTTGCACTCTAATATATGAGGTACTAAGGCTATCATACTATCCACCTTTCCTTTTAAAGCAACAATCTCTTCATCTCTCTTTTGAATTTCCCTCTTTAGCTCGTGTTTCTCTTCTTTCCATTCTTCTTCCCTTCTTTGCACTTCTTTCCATAAATTCATGACTACCATATGCATTGAAAAATCAAAGGGCCTATGTATTCCTATAAAAAAAATTACCTGACACTTTTGTTTTTTCTTCAAAAAGCTCCAGTTGCAGGGACTCTATTTGTTTAGCCAATACTAGTTGTAGGGATGTTGACTGTTCTCCCAATTCTTGCTACAAGAACTATTATTTCTCCTCTTGCTGCAAGAGCTCTTGCTTCTCCTTTTGCTGCAGGAGCTCTTGATTTTCCTCATGCTCCTGGCTTCCAACTTGTTACGTGATGTCATCAAGATCTACCAGCATTATGCTTTTTTCTTCCTCAAATATGTCCTTTTCCTCGACATTTACCTCCCCCATTGGAGCTTTTGCATCCTCCCACGATGTCTCTCTAGGCTTAGGGATTTCCTCTAGAGGTACATCAGAGGCTGGCCCAGCTGGTCTTGATTTTTTGGGAGGAATTTCATGTTTTTCCTTGGCTACAAGATGAACAGTGTCAACTTTTCGTTTCTTGGAGCTTGGCACTTCTCTTTCTATCATTTTCTTTTTGACTTTTCCCTTCCTTATTTATGCCTTCTTTTGTGCCCTATTTCTCATTAGGGTGCCAAGAGGGACATCATCATCAGAATAAAGAGAGGAAATTTCTTTATATGAATGCTCTGCCTCCGAGGAACTAATCTCAATGGTTTATTTGGCTGCAAGAGGGTTTGCACTAGGGCTTGCACCAAAATTTGAGGCACCACGAGTGGCCCCAACATTTCTCCTTCTCCTAACCCTACGAGGAAAAACCCTAGATCATAAATTCTCTAGTCTAATTTGATCAATATTCAAGAATTCTTCCTAAGACATATCAGACACATCATGCAGAGACTTCTCAACTAATAATTTGATTAGACAATGGTGGAAAACAAAATTGTCTCTTCCTTTCTAAGTCTCGGTTGTCATGATTGAAAAAAGGTGGTATAGCATGTTTGGCACATTCATTCTTCTCCCATGCCTCAAGTGGTTCAGGAGTTTGAAATGCAGAGAATGTAGATTCGACTGACGAACTTCACAAGTAATGTATTTCACAACATAAACAACTACTTTCTTCCATAGCTCAGGTAGAAAAGTCCTCTTTGCACCTTGTTTTTCCACACTCAATGGAGGGTCACCAGGTTCTATAAATTTGGCCCTAGCTTACCCGACATCTCTAATAGTAGGGTAATGCTCACCGTCAGCAAACAACCCTGTAAATTTTGCAATCCTTTCCTTAGTAGGTATGAATTCCAATCCTTTTATCATGGCCTTTCCTTCAGACAATGTCTACGCAAACTCCAACACAACGTCTTTATTAAAACCATTCAACTTCAGGAAATAATCTAACCACCTATATTTTTTAAACTTGGCCTAGTAGGGTGCATCTTGCAATAACACATCATGAACCGTGGGTTCATTTAAAATTAACCCACCTCCCATTGTTATTTGTTTACAATCAAACAATCGCTCTACAAAATTTTCCTTCTTGCAATTTTTTGTTTGAAAGCCAAACTTCTCCTTCCTGCAACGCTGCTAAATTTCTAATGTTGGCGTCGTCTAAATTTTACCTTTTTTTTTTTTTTGGGGATTAAGATTATGACAAGAGCAATAAAGGTATTAAAGGAGTAATAAATGAAGGTTGCGATGAGGAAGAATGGCGGCATTTGATTGTCATTTCACACATGTGAGTCATTGTTTCACTCAAGATTCAAATCGGCTCAAAAAGTTAAACCTTGTTGACGTGAGCCAATATGGATAGACATGCGGACATGGCATTGAAACATCCTCCCCCAACCTAAATTTTTCAAATGTTTCCTCACATGTGAGGTGATAAGGACGATTTGATAGGGGCAAGGAATAATTATATGCTATAAAGAACCTCCATATTAACGTATAGTGATTAAATGAATGCACTTAAAAGATAATTAAGATATAAAAAATTGATTGTGCACGTACCTGAATTCATGGAAGATTTTTTGCAAATATTATTTAGAAAGTATCAGTCACTTTTAAGAAATCAGTTGAGAAATTAATGAAAGCAGAGTGGAATGGGGTGAAATGGAATGAATTGAAATGATGGTGGCAGAATGGAAGAGAGAGAAAGGTGGAAATGGATGGGTGGATTGGTGAAGAAGTGGACCCCCATAAAATGGAAGTATTTGTTATGACAAGTTACATACCTTAGTTATCCAAAACGAGGGACATTGTGTCCACTTCCCTCGGTTGGAGGAAGTTCGGGTGTTGCATGTTGAGTGAATTTCTACAAGAACTCCTCCTTAGAATTTGGCTTGTGATACAACCTCAGGCAACAACCATTCACCAATAGCTTAAAACTAACAGGGTCAATGGTAGTGAGCTGAACAACTCCATTGGAAAATACTTCAGCCACCTCATACGGTCCTAGCCACCTTGTCTGCAATTTTCCTGCATTATCTTGATATCTTGAGTCATAGAGCAGTACCCAATCACCTGGTTGGAATTTCTTATCCTTTATGAATTTTTCATGCCACTTTATTCTTTGATTTTGCACTACCCTTATGTGATGCAAGGTTGCCTTCCTCATCTCATCCAAAGCATTCTACTGCATGATTTTGTCCCTTTGTGCTTCAAATATATCCATCCCCAAGTCTACTACAATCCTAAGATTCTTATACTCAAATTCAATGGGCATCATAGTTGTCTTTCCATACAACAACTCAAATGGAGTGAATCTTGTAATTGTTTTCTAGGTAGTTCGATAGGCCCAAACAACTTTTGGTAGCCTACTTGCCTAATCCTTTCTATGGATAGCCAATTTTTTAGCCAAAATGGTTTCAATTTCTCTGTTGGTCACCTCAACTTGGCCATTGGCCTGAGGGTGATAAGGAGTAGACTTATTGTGCCTAATGTTGTACTCATTAACCAGTGTTGTAACAAGGGTTGAAGTGAATTGAGCCCCTTGATTAGTCAGTATTTCTCTTGGAACCCCATACCGTGTGAAAATTTCCTCATAAAGAAATTTTGCAACCTTATTATCTATTGCATGCTTCATGGCCTTAACTTCTACCCACTTTGTTACATAATTAGTGCATACTAAGATATAGGATTTACCATTTGATGGAGGATCAATGGGTCCTAAAAAATCTAATCCGCACTTATCAAAAGGAGTGATTCCTACCTAGGGATAAAGTGGAATCTGATCAGATTTGGTTGGCTGGCCCATCCTCTAGCATCTGTCACAATTCCTTGTATATCTCCCTGCATCCTTGTGGAGTGTTGGCTAGTAATATCTTGTGTTCAAAATCTTCATTGTTGTCCTCTTGGCAGAAAAATGCCCTCCACAGGGTTCATTATGACATGCATGCAAAATATTATGTGTCTCACGTTCCCTCACATATCTCCTCATGACATGGTCTAGTCTAGTGTAGAAAAAACATCCAGCAATCCATGAGAAAGGAAACGATTTTTCAGTGAACACCCTCCTCTCTTTTGGAGAGAAGTGAGGAGGAACTCTCCCTGTGACCAGGTAATTAGCTATTTCAGCATACCAAGGTGTATACACACTGATGGAAAATAAATGCTCATCAGGGAAGGAGTCATCTATGACTTGATTGTCCTCTAATGTAGTCAGCCTTAAAATAAAATTTGCAACAACATTGGCCTTCCCTGGTTTATCCACAATGGTTATGTCAAACTCTTGCATCAACAATAACCATCTCGCTAGCCTACCTGAGATTAGGGGTTTATGCATGCGGTATCTAATGGCTACATGATTAGTGTGCACAAATATCTGGTAGCCTATTATGTAGTGCCTAAATTTTTTTAGGGAATAGATCACTGCTAACATTTATTTTTGTCACTGTATAGTTGAATTCAACTCCTTGCAGATTTTAACTAACAAAATAAATAACATTTTCAATGGCTCCTTTTTGTCCTAAGACTACACCGATAGCATAGTCTGATGCATCTGTATGGATGTGAAAAGGAAACTCCCAATTAGGACCCTTGAGTACATGAGTATGAGTTAAAGTTTCTTTCAAGTCAAAAAATGTCTTGTCACGGTCTATTGTCCATTGGAATTCAACATCTTTAGTTAGGAGATTATACAATGGTGTTTCCATTTTGTTGAATTCTTTGATGAACCTCCTATAATAACCTACATGTCCTAAGAAACTCCTCAAATCTTTTTGTTTTGCAAGGATAGGCAGATTGGTGATCACCTCAATCTTTGTAGGATCTACTTGAATTCCTTTGTGAGAGATGTAGTGGCCAAGAACTACACCTTCCTGCATCATCATGAAGCACTTTTCACTATTTAAAGACAAATTGTGGTCTTCACATCTCTGTAGGACTCTCTTGATATTTTCCAATGCTTCATTGAAATTAGCACCATAGGTAGTGAAGTCATCCATATAGATTTCCATTTTTTGAGAGATATCTAAAAATATGCTAATGAATGCCCTCTGAAAAGTTACAGGTGCATTGTATAATCCAAATGGAAGTATTGAGTAGGCTTAGTTCCCCCATGGACAAGTAAAGGTGGTCTTCTCCTGGTCCTCTGGTGCAATTTGAATCTGGTTATAACTGTTGAATCCATCTAAAAAAGAAAAGTACTACTTTCCTACAAGTGAGTCCAAGACTTGATCTATGAAAGGTAAGGGAAAATGGTTTTTTTTGGTAGCAACATTAAGTTCCCATAATCAACACAAACTTGCCACTTACCTCGTTTTTTGGGCACAATCACCAATAGGGACACCCACTGGCTATCTGAAATGGGGTAGATAAATCCTGCATCTAGCAATTTATGTAGTTCCCCGTTTATAATTTCTCTCAATGTCGGGTTAATTCTTCTTTGTGGTTGCCTCGCTGGTGTACAATCATCTCTGATGTATATCCTATGAGTGCAAAGATTAGGGTCCAATCCCTTCATATCATGATAGTCCCATGCAAATGCATTTTGGTGGGCTTTTAGTAAGTTTGTCGATGACAGTTGTTGTTCTTCACTCAGCTTCCTATTAATATTTAGATATTTTCCTTCTAACACCTGCACTTGTGTAGTTAACCCTACCATAGATGCTTCACTAATGCTAGGTACCTTGAGTTCATGTGGCATCAATGTATGAGACATACCTATTTCTACAAGAGCATCTATAGGAATAGCGACTGTAGGAAGAGCGTTTGCAGGAATAGCAGCTGCAGGAAGAGCGGACAAGAGTGTCTTCACTAGATCAACAAAATTAGATGCATGAGAGGATGATGCTTCCTCTATCTCATAATGGTTATGGATTATGTTAGACAATAATTCATCTTCATTTTGAAGCTGCATGAAAGGAATTCTACCTAACATCATAAGTTGTGCCACATAATTAACTTTCTCAGCCTCTTCACCAACATGTGGCCATGCGGGATCATTCCTATCATGGGAGGGTTGAGCAGGAGGGTAGAGAACAATATTTTTGGTTCTCTTTCCATCTGAAATGGTCATGTCTCCTGTCTGACATCCAATATAAGAATTTTTTGTTGCTAACCATGGCCTTCCAAGAATAATGGGGTACCCGCCTAGTGTGGCTTTAGGAGAAAAAATCATAAAATCTATTGGGTACTCCCAAGAGTCTAGAGTTACGACAAGATCCTCCACTATATCATCAGGCTTAGTAGTAGAACTATCAACAAGCTGCAGGACAATAGGAGTAGGTCTCATGCTTGCAATATTTAGTTGTTGTAGGATGTCCTTAGTTATTACATTTATTATTGCTCCTAATTCAATCAAAGCATTCTTTATCTTATCTAGATCCCATTTATAACAACTCCTACCACAGGACTCCCTTGGTCATTATATTTGGGGAAAATCACTTTCTCAAGCATGATGTCAGCCAATTATCCCACCACATGAACCGTAGTGGGGTCTTTCTTCTTCTTGCCTGGCTTCTTAAGGCATGTTTCCTTGATTGCTTTGCCATAAATGGGAACATCTTTTATGGCCTGAAATAGAGGTATTTGGACACATATATGATTCAACTGATCTAAGATGTCAAAATTTGTATCCTTCTTTTCTTCCTTTTGTTTCACATTTTCCAACCTTTGGGGAAATGGTGGTTCTGGTTCAATTTGCTTGACTGGGACTGGTTCAATATTTTTAGGTGCACTTGGCTGAATGGGGACATCCATAAGCTCCTCTTCTTCCACAAGAAGCTCAATTACAATGGGTGTGGAAGGGGTTGGAAAAGGAGTTCCTAAACATAAGTGGATGTCACTTACACTCATAGAATATGTAGGGAATTGATTTGGATCAGTAGAGTATACCGACTATTATTGTGGTTTATTATTTGGGTTAGGTGTGGGATGAGCTGGTAACTGAGTAGGTTTAGGTGCATTAGAATTTGAACTAGAAGAAGGAGGCATTATAGCAGGTTGTTGGGGCTAAGAAGGTGGTTGCATGTAAATGGTTGTCTGGTTTGGCCATTGGGGTGGAGAGTTTTGGTGATTGGTCCAGGCATTTGGAGGGTTATTCCAAGGTTGTGGTGGATATCCTCCATAATTAGATGGATATGGGGATTTCCATTGGTTACCAAATGAATAAGATTTGAAATATGGATGAACAAAAGATAGTGGATCTAGTGGCATACCCTATCTTGGAGCCCATGGCCTCCTTTGTGAAACAAAGTAGACTTGATCATCTTCACCCTGGATTGGCTCAAACTTGGGTGCCATCTACTTGTTGTCAATATTAGCTATCATCTTGCATATGCAATCCTTCTTCTTTTATCTGTAATGAGGGCAATATTCTACCAACATTTCCTTTGCCTACTCTTGTTTCTTCTTGGCTTGAAGTGAATCCAACTGAGTAGTCAGATTATTTATGATGTCTTGTTTGAAGTCTGCCAGTAAGTGACTAATCTTCAACCTTGAAACTCCACTAGTAGATGACTTACCCATGGATGATTGGTAAGCCCTCCCTTTCTTTGAGGCTGCCCTAGAGTAGTTCTAACATAGCTTCTTGATATCCTCGCAAGGAACTTGGGTGATATCTCCTCCTCCCATCAAATCCAAGGCATCTGTGCAACCATCATTAATTCCTCTTAAGAAAAATAGCTTTTGTGATTCTTTATTGAGTGTATGGTGTGGAGATTTATGTAGAAAAAACATAAACCTCAAAATATAATCTTCTAGGTTCTCATCTTCCTTTTGATGCGTCCTAAAAATGTCATCTCCTCTCATGTCACTACCCTTGCAATACTCCTTGTACTTCTCAAGGAACTTTGTCTTCATGCCCTCCCAAGTTTCCACAGTTTCTCTTCCTAGGCTCCTGAACCATCTTAATGCAACTTCTTGTTGGCAGATGGTCAACACTCCCCTCGGGATTCGTGACATGGACTAATTGCCTCTCGTGGATCCGTTAACTGTGGTAGTTGTATCAGGTATAAAATGTTGATCTTTTGGTGCAATGATAACTATGGGCCAACAAGTGGTATCAGAGCCAAAAGTGTCAGGTTTGAATCCCCTCGGGTAACACTGAGGGAGAGTTTATTGGAAGATGTTCAACGATCCCCTCGGGATTAGTGACATGGACTAACCACCTCCCGTGGATCTGCTAACTCTAGCAATTGTATCGAGCATTAATAGGTCGATCTTTTGGTGCAACAAAAACTATGGGTCAACACTTCTTTCAAGGTGGTAGGGAATAACTTAAGCCCGTGGGCATCAGTGGTATAGTCATAAATCCTGCAGATTATATCAAACTCGAACAAGAATGTATCAAGATATTCTATGACAAGTCCATAAAACTTAGGAAGGACTGAAGTAGGGATATTTTTGAGGTTGTCTACTTCATTCTGATGAGCAATGGGGAAAGGAAAAGTTGGTTGGTTAGGTCTGTTTCTATTTTCATCACCCATGTCTGCTTGATGAAGTTCCAAAACAAAGGGGTCTTCAATCAGATTTTGATCTTCAAAGGAAACTTCAGAACTAGTCAGATCCAAAAATGTATCAACAAAGGGGTGTGGCTCTTCTTATTATTCATATCTTGGCAGGTTTTGGTACTCAACTAGCTGGAATAAATAGGGATTGTTAGGAATGAATCTCCCATGAGCATCTCTCCTCCTCCCTCTATGCATGCGATATCAACTCAATATCAGCCAACTTACACAAAGAATTGGAAAAGGAATAGGGGTCATTACTTTCCTAATGAGGGGTATACTAAGAACAAACTTCCAAAAATACTATAGTAAGAAAAACTATCAATGACTCCAAAGAACTTCCTAGTTTGACACCATCCCTGACAATGACGCCAAATATGTTGCACTCTTACAATGATTCAACAACTAAGCCCTTACAGCTGTGACTCAAAGATTGGACATCCAACTTGAATAGCTATCTCAATCATCATGAAGGTGCATTTAACTTATCAACCAAGGGACATAAACTTGAAATGGGTCAACAATGTATTTGCACTAGGGATCAAAAGTAGCCACATTCATCCTACAACTACGAAAGGCACAATGTTGAAAGTAAATTGCTTGGAAGGGAATAACATAAATGTTGTGCATCAACCAATAACTATACTAAGTTGAAATGCATGCCAAAAATGAAAATCTGAGAGAACAAACATGAAACCACTTTGTCTGCTTTGGTTGTAGGACCAGTCACAGAATGGAATTCTAGTGGCTACAGGAACTGTCAGTGCCAAGTTCTTAACTAATTACTAAACAAAAAATACTAACTAAGCTAAAGGGTGGAATAGTCACCAAGTGGGGCCCCTTGGATAAGTATTCCCTAAAACTAAGGTAAACTCAGATGCACAAACTTATAACTTCATTTTATTCATTGGAAAACATGAGTAGGATCGAGCAACATGACTATATTGAAAAACTAAGAATGCGATTACATTATCAGACTAATCAACTTTTGCAATAACAACTAGCTCCTGAGAAGCAGCATCCCAATCTTATTTAAAGAAAATACCCACTAATCACCTAGCAAGGTAGTCAAATCCCACAGGTGGAGGATGCCACTTTAGGAAAAGCATGAAAAGAGTGGAGAGGTTGATATACATGCATAGAATCTGGCCAGGCATGCATGCCTTAATGTAGATCCAACACAGCAGTAATGCCTAAATATGCTCAACAAACAATTAAGACCATTTACAAGGCGGTTACTATTTCAATTTGCATGAGGAATCTCCCACCATCGAGAGCCTTCTCTTCATTGAATGATCACTTTATTGATTGGTATGGTGAACGACCAACTGGAAAAATCTTCCTTAACTGCAGGCCTCTAATTATATTTGCATGCCAATGTTAGTTCACATAACAATTGCATATCTGCAACTATCTTAAAGTGACAATCATTAATCCGCATGTAATATTAACATAAATAGTTCATTTAGCATGTCAATGTCATTTAAAAGTTATAAAAATGAGTTGATGCCCAATGTCCAAGGTTTTAAGGAAATATCATAAAAAGATCAATATCCAAACATCAAAGTCTATGACAATTGCAGCAAATGGATGATAAACTATATCAAAATTAAACCATAAACTGGGCTCATCAAGGATTTAATCAATCTTGATACCTCCACTAAAAGGTGACTCAACTTCTTTCACTTAACCCATGAAAATGGGGAATTAATACAATAATTACAAGTACACTTTTAAGAAAGATTGCCCATTTAGAATCTCTCTAATTGGTTATAATCAATGGGAAAGCAAAGAAAAAATACAAACATTTTGAGTAGAACAATGAAAACTGAGACACAATAAAATTAGGTTCCAACACATTTTATAGATCTCTTCACTACATGAATACAAGAACTATTGCATTGAATTATGCGTTCATTTTGTTAAAATAGGTTACCCACATGAACACCCCTGATGAGCACCATAACTCCTTGCACCATCTTACACCCTCCATAAGAGAAAATAACTTGTACACATATGCCATTAATATTTCTAACTTAAATTAGGTTTCATGCTAAACTAGGGATATACAATAAACCATTGATCCCATTAATATGTTGATCAAATAATAGACTCAAGACTCTTCTAAAACCAAAAATATTTAGGTGAAATTCATCTTTAAGTTCCACTTTCTTACCATCATATTCTTTTTACTTTAAAATCGAGCCTTATGTGAGGTTGTGTGGAAAGAAGCTTGAGAGTCTATTAACTACACACCTTTTGATGCATGTGTTGTCAAGGCCATGAAAAAAAACATCACCATCATTCTAAAACTTTTTGAACTCATCATTTGAATAATTTTTCTTTTCTTTTTCTCCTCCTTGTAGTCTCTTCTAAAATGAATAGGCTTACCATAGTTTCAACATGTAGCATTCGTATTTCTAGAATATTTTGATCTTCATGAGATCTAAATATTGATTTTTCTCTTTTAGTCTCCTAAAAATAAATTGGGCCTCCTTATCCAATTAAAAAATTCTCCACATCTCCTCTTAGATTAATAATGTAACTTTCTCATCCATTTGATTTTAGAGGTAATACTCTTTATTTCCATCACCAAGTGGTCCCATGAGTCTAAAAAATGACATAACATAGTTATACAATGTCCCTCCTGCACTCCATCATCTCTCCAATATAGTGCTGCTAAATAATAATCATGTTCAAAGAATTTAAGTGCCCAATCACAAAAGCACCATTTTAAGGGTATACAAAATATTTCTTAAGAACGATTTATCTACAAATTATTTAGCCTAATAAATCTCACCAAACTTCTCTGCAAGAGTTGTAGTAGTGGCTTCTTCATTTACATTAAACAATATAAAGTCTTCCAAATAAAGTCGAATGAGGTTGTTCAATTTTTTATCCATTGTATTTCAATCTTATTGTGATGTAGCTACACGTTTGGATATGGATATTGCAACCCATAAATCTATATCCATAATCTTATCCTCCATTTTGAGCTTCCAAAGCTCAAATTTTGTGCTTGAGAAATTTTCCATTTCTACCCTTAACAAGCTTACCATTTTTCATACAAAAAGATCTCTTATGCAAGCTCCCACTCAATCTAATATCAATGCAAAAACCCTTGTCCCTATTACCTAGAGTTTGAGGCGATCACATTCTAATGCCAAATCAAAGGAAGCAGAGATACAAAATACACTTCCTACACTAATTGATGAGAGGAGATAAATAAAAATAAACTAAATCAATTATAATTACAAGCAAAAATACACCACAAAAATAATATAGCATAACATAATGATTAATGAAGAGAAAACCTTTTTGGGAGAAAAACCCTACACTACATAGGAACTCAATGTATTATTTAATAATCAACAATTACATACACTTGTAGACGTGGAGCATTTATGAGAGTATCTCTAAGAAGAAATTTAGAGCAATTTTGGTAGTATAACATTACCTACAAAACTTCATATGTAACCTTCATCTCAATCACCCAATAAATACTAGAGGAAATACTATGAAACCATCAAATGGTAATTAAAAATCCATGAGATAAAAATCATCCAAAAAGTGCTACCCAAATCCTTAGTTAAAAATACAATGCTCATATCCTACTTGATGAGTTTACAAGCTAAAAACAACATATTCCTTCCACTTGTTATAAGTTTTCCATAATCTACTCATTAACTTGGGTGCTCCATTATCTCCATTCGAAGATACCTTATGATGTGACATAACATGTATTTTAAGTTGGTCAACATGTGTAACTCTCTCTTATAGATCTATTATACATCATAGATGACCTTATATTTTTGATGTGGGAGGCCCAACTTCTAGAGGCCATGAATTTTGAGCTAGGAAGTCTATTGAACTTGTTTTTTTTTTAAATGTAAAGTTTAACAATATTTACATTCTTGTAACCAAGGAATTAGTTACAACCCATCCATTTTTTAGGGCAAAAAATATCATCTATAACCCAAAAAATTGAGATTTTTAGATGCTTTGTAGTCCCCAAATTGTATTTTTTGTGTTCTTAAAATTAGGATGCAAAGTTGAGACACATTTCCTATCATATCCCCACATGCTTGGTGGAAATAGTGGTAGTGGAATCATGAAACACCCTTTAAAAATTATACTCCTAGGTTGCTCTACAAATTGCTTGTTTTTTTTCTCCTACTCTTACTCTTAAGCTCAACCTACCCTAGGTCTTCATGCTTCCTCCTTGCATGTGGATTTTTGGATTTTAGATATTTTGGCAAGGCAAGCTTGGGATTGCTTTCTTTTTTGAGTGATTGTATGTGTTATCATAATAGTTTGTCCCACATACTGGACATCATGATTTTTGTTTGAAATCACATTTTTTAGAAAAATTAATAATTTAAACCTTGAGGGGTTCCATGTAAAGGGGTATAATTGAAGAGGGTTAGAACAAACCCCCTTGAAAAAACCCCTTAGTCTTAAATCAAACCTTCAATGGAGTCTCCTTCAAACCTATCAAAATGCTAACAAAAATCTAATTTTATTTCTTTTGAGGGATCAAATGAAGTCATTTTGAAATTATATTTTGTAAGTATGTATCCCTAATTATAAGCTTTCTAAAAAGTATGATTTTGAATATATTTAATTTGATTATTATATTTATTTTATATTTTCTAGTGAATATAGGTTTGTCACTTAACATTAATGTCTATCGCACATGTGAAAAAGATAGAGAAAAAAAATCTAAAAAATATCTTTGCACTAGGTATTGATTTCTTGTTTCAACAAAAAAGAAAAAAAAAATTTGGATAAAAAAGTTGCATTGTACGGTATAAACCTATATCTAAATTATAATTAATCTCACTTAAGAAATTAATTAAAAATATACACGAAAAAATTATGAAAAATATATGTGCCTTGGATATTGGTGGCTATAAATCTATTTTTTAAAATTTAAAATTTTAACCTTTTTATTAAAAAAATTATGTTTTTTTAGACTATAGGAATCAAAATCGGGTAGTCGGCCCCTATAAATTGTAGTGCACCTAGTAAAAAATTTTCATGTTACCGGTGACAATGGTGCAACAAGGCCTCCGGTACCACAGGGACGGTGGGGAGACTAGACCTTGTGACCTCTTGCCTACAATAGAATGCTTTAGCCAATCGAGCTAGGCCCACCACCCCAAAAAACTATGTTGTATTGCATAACCACCACTTTTTAAAAATAATGTTAAAAACAAGTTATTAAAATAATGCAAAAAAAGGTTTACAAATTATTTCTTAAAATTTTAAAAAATATATTTAGAATCTACAAACAAAATTTAAATCACTAATTGACATAAACTTCACATTCTTAACAATTTAGTTGCTATAAGCATCAAAAAGTAAAAAAATGGTTAAAAATACTAATTTTAATGTTCCACTTTGACCAAATAGTGGGACACACTATTATAGGTTGACCATTGTACTATTAAGGGTTACATGTAAGCTAGGGGTTGGTTCATGCAGGGAACATTCAACCTAGATGTTTTGCCAACCAAGAATTGAAACTTTTAAGAATTTTTTGGATGTCTCTCCATGGCTAGTTTACTTTGCATTAGATTCACAACCTTTTTTCACCTTTCCATCTAGTTTTTCTTTTGGAGAGTTTCTATAAATAAGGAAACAACGCCTTGGTCCACTTAGATTACAAAACTTTGAAATTTCTTTAAATCTAGTATATTTTTTAAAATATGGAAGTCTAAAGATAAAAATATTTTTTCTAATAAAGATATTGGTTTAGTTTCTCATATTTGAGAAAGTGAATGTGGTTTCTTCTACACATTTTTAGATTTGGTCATAGGTAGAAAAAGAATCTCTTGAGTTTCAACACTTACAAAATTTTCTCTACCATTAGGGGAGCACTTTGTGCATCATTAATTAGACTCCTCTTGATGGAGTTATCTAAACCTTGCCTCATTCTATTACTCATGAGTTTAATGGCATTTGTAGTTGCAACCATTTCTCATTGTCGTTTTTGCCACGATGATGGGGCATTTCTCCTTGTGGGAATCTTCTAGCTCTTGACAAGGTTCCATGGTGATACACTTGCCATTAGTTGCGAACCTACAAACTGTTAATACACTAGTGACTATAAATCCCCCTCTTGACTAAGGTGTGTTGATCCCCCTAATACTGCAAGGTCACATTATCAATTATGATAAATAAGTGACTCCAAATCTATCTAATTGTTGGTGTTTCAATTCGCACCTCTAGAATGTGGATTAGAAACGAACAAGTATGCACAATTGAACTTCTCTTCAAATTAAGAGGGGAAGATCCCTCTTTGATGATGATGCTTAAAAAGAAAGAATACTAAACCACTGCCAATATTTTTGTTCTTAGCTAAGAGCACAAGGTTATAAAACTCTTTGTGTCGCAGTTGAGGTTTTCTCTTTTTAGAACTTCAACTACAACTAAGCCTAAACTAATGATGCTTCTGATGACTCAAGTAAACTCAGAGCTTGAGAATCAAAAGTAAAGAAGGAATGATTTGATAACATAGATGCCTAAATAAAATCACTTCCAATGTACACCTGAAGACTCATTGTACTTTTAGATGTAAGTTGAAATAAAGATCATATAAGTAAAACACATAAAACAAAATCTTAGATAGTAGATCAGAGCAAAGTAGGCATAAGATTTCCTTATCTAACAACAATTACACTTCTGAGACAATATATTTATAGCAATAACAGGCTTACATTTTAGAGATCAACTAGATTACACTTAACATAGATTACACATAAACTAAATAATGATTTGCAGTAAAAGGTAGGCATGCAAAATTTCTCTTACACAAAGCAAACATACACTGAATAACAAAGTTACAGGAAAAATTAGGCTTAACAATTTGTTATCACAATAACGGTTAAGAAGAAATGGGCAAGGTTGCCCTTATTTATACATAAACAAGGAGTAGGGAACCCTAAAATCTCCTTGCTTTTACAATTAGACTTGCCAACTCACAAGCTTTATTTATAAAACTAAAACACAACAACTAGCTAACAACCACCTGCTAAAATCAGTTAAGCTGATTTAAAAGCAGGGAAAGTTCCCACTATTACAATTTTTTTTTCTATTTCACAAAGAAGAGATAAGCATGAATGAGAATAACAAGTTTAACTTGGAAAAGGCATCAAGTTAATGCTGCTTTTTGAGTTCTATTCTTGGAAAACATCACTGCCCCAAAAGGTGACTCACTCTCCACCAAAAAGTTGATTTGTTCCTAATTTCAATTGGAGAATACTGCGTATTTAAAAACTCAAATTTTGCCTGTGAACACACCTATGTTCGATTTTTTTTTGCACCAACTATTGAAACTAAGTTGTTGATTTTTCTCCAAAAATTAGATTCCCCAAAAAAAGTTGAGGTTTGGGTTTTATAGACAATCACATTCTGAAGACCTAGTTCATCAAATCTTTAAAAAGCTGAGGGTTCCCCAAAAATGCACCGAAAAAGTAGATTTTTGGAAATATAAAATTTCCCAATCTTCAAAAGGAGTAAAAAGTAGATGCACCCAGATTGATGAAAACTAAAAAAGCTAACCACCTGTTTTAAAAAAGTGATGCCCTAGAATATTGGACCATGAAAAAGCGTGCCTATATACTTCCTAATCCCAAATCCATGAAGAAAATTGAAAAAGCACTCTGCTTGAGCCTCCAAATCTTGATGAAAATAAAATTTTGTCTATCTACCTCTGGATGCCAACTTGTAAAATATGAAGAATAAAAGCCTTCTTAAATGGATTTAATGATGAAAAAATATTTCTTCATAAATCCTTAAAACTCAAAGCGTCTTTAAGAAGATAGAAACTGTGTATGCAAATATCTGAGTCCATTTGCACGTGCAACAGTGAATTCCTCTTTTGTAGCTGGAAAAACAACACACGTGAGGACATGTTGATGTGTTGGAAATATGTGCCTCAATCTCGTTGGCTTGTATCGCGTTGGTCTAAGGACATCATGTGTTCAACTTTTTTCCTGTTGTCAAGAATCTATCTGGTCGACAAGACTCCTGGTGGTGTTTTAGTGATGGCCCGACGGGTCTGGCTTGGTGGCATTTCTTACCGGCTGATGATCACTATCAGCGGGACTCTTTGTGTTGTTCCACCAATGGGCCGATGTGGCGAGGTGATCTCATATCGATGAGTGACGTTTCATGTCCCACCAATATGTCAATATGCATTGAGCGATTGAAGTTGGATCAAGCGGCGAAGAACTTGATCGATAGTTGTGGAGGCTTTGATCTGACGATGTCTGTCGCATTTCGCACCATCCTAAGGAAAGTACCGTTGATAAATTTTTGGCCAATCGGATTTGCTTGTGCGCTTGAAGTGTGGTAGTGAGCTAAGCAATGTGCGCAGCGGAAGAATGGTCGGCCTCGAGTTGCTTTATGCGAAGGGTTGTCCGGCTGTGGACACTTGTCATTGCCTCAGGAGTTCCTTGGAGAATATTGTGGATGTCGCTAGAGATTTCCCAAAGGAGCTGTAGCGGCTGACACGTGGCTGGTGGGACCCGATAAAGCTGGTGGTAGGTATTAGCGGTGGCGGTTGCCTCCTAACAACGGTATCTTGGTTGGCGGTTCCACGAGGGTTTGCTGGTTGTCGACGGTTGTTTGGCGAACTGCCATATCGTAAGGGCTTTGCTCTTGGATAGCAATAGAGCTATTGATCGCTGAACCTCAGAGGTTTGACTGATGGTTAGCGATAAGGCTCAGGGTGACCTAGTTGCAAGAGGTGGATGAATTACAGTGCAACACATGGCAAAATCTCATTGGTTGATTTTGCATCGTTGTTGCAAATCAACGACTAGTAGCTGAAAGCTTGTGTGCGCATCTTGAGGGTTTGATCTGAGTACGAATTGATTGCAGGGTGACTCGATGTCAGCTGTTAGGGCAATTCACGCAACCCGAGATGGTGAATCTTGTCGATGGGATATTATGAGACCCTGATGGTCATTTGGTGGGTAATGAGAGTCTTTGATCGGAAGTTGAGAGGTCGATCTGAGGCAGATGGAATGTCGACTGATGCTAAGCCGAAAGTTGAGGCTAAATATTGATTGATAGTAAACCAAAGCTGAAAGCTGAGCAAGCCGATAGAGATCAGATCAAAAGATTGAATGATCAGAAAATCGACAGATCCATGATCGGTAAGCTCAGTCAAAGATTGGAGAGTGTGTGTTCGAGCGGTATGCACAAAGCATTGTAACCGCGAACACTAAGACACTCAAAACCTAAGCATATGTGAACTTGAGGAGGCCATGAGGCTATGCCGATTGAAAGGTTGACTGCGTGAGTGGGCTGAGGAGCTGAGGAGTTGAAGGGAATCTTCACTGTATGTCTTGCAAGGACATTGTAATAGTGCAAGGTTGCAGATCTATACTGTTGCCTGTATTTCTCTAGATGAACAAGATGTAACTCCTATAATGGCTATGAGCCTGATATTGTATTATAACCGTTTAGTTGCTAAATAATACAATGGCTCTATCTTTTGGAGTGTGGGGTTTTTTTTATCGGAAAGGGTTTTCCCCACGTAAATCTATGTGTTCATTTGTTTGTATGTTCATGGTGTTGAGTCTGGCTTTAGTTTGCATGTGCTTTTCTCAAAATGATCAATGGGGGAGAAATAATGTACCTATTTCCGCTTTATGGAATAGTTGTTAGTGCTTCTGGAGTGATTTAGAAATGAAAGTCACTGAGGCACTACTAGTTTTAGATTTTAAATCTGAAACGTTATCTTACGGTAACCCCAACAAGTGATATCAGAGCTGGTTAAGGGAGGTCAAGGTTTGTTCACCAACAATTGGTATCAGAGCCTTCTCCTGGTTACCGGAGTTCTGGGCATTTCTCTTGTGAGGATTTCTGAGCCTGGCAAGCTTGAGGAAATCTGGAGGAATCGGCTAATGCTTGATCTTTCTGATGAATAAGAGTTTTTGCTTTTTTCATTCAACACGCAGCATGAAAGACATAGGAGGTTTTGGAGTTGATAATATTGTGGCGATGTGGTCTGAGGCTCCTGTTTGGCAACAAATGATCTTGATGCAAGGGGTGTGAGTTTATGCTTATGGTTGTGTTGCAGTAGAGCGTGGTTCACACTGGGTGTCTATGTGAGAGGCCCCTTGGCGGTATGGAGTTGCTTGGGATGTTTCTCAGCCATGGAATATTGTGCTTGTGTTGGGTGTTCTGACTTAGCACTGAAGGCGGTTTCTCTGTTGCCCTGATTGGATGAAGGTGATGAAGTTGATCTGGGTGGTCTAAAACTTCTGAATAGCCTAGCTCTCTCCCATGCGTGTGCATGGTCGTGGTTTCTGGAATTGGTTTGGAGTAGGCCTGGAGTTTTTGTTTACCTGTACCTTGTACTCGCATGTTTTAGATTAATGTCTTTGGTTATGAAGGGTTTTTTGTAGATTTTCCTAAAAAGTCTATGATGCATATTCATGACAATTCACTATTCTGGTCAACCATGATGGTTGTGTGCAGACTCTTGAGTTGTCCAGATGTGCAGTGGATATGGATGTGCATGTGTGTTTTGGAAACACATTGGTTTTGTATGTTTTGCACGATCAAGTAAAACTTGTGGTTTGTGGAACTGTTGTTAAACTATTTACTAGACCCTAGCTTTTGGGGTTTGACTAGATGAGATAGTTGCAGTTCAACATGTTTGAGGAGGTGCAATGTCTTCTCTGCATGGGAGTGTTGGTATGTGTTTTTCATTCAACATTCTTGTGGTGTTTGCTTGTTGGTTTCCTAGACTATGGTGCTTAGGTTGTGGACGTGATTGGTGAATCAGATCTGAGCTTGATCTGGTGTTTGAGTCATGTTCTCTACATGGGTTTTCTCTTTGAGATCTCAGTTGTGCAGTTTCCAGTGTGATAATAGATTTGCAAGGTTTTTCACTGGTTGCATCTATGAGTTGTGCAATGTTGTGGGCTATCTTTACCTACATGTTTGTTGTGAGTAAACTCGGAAGTGGACTGTCAATATCCACAAGGTTGCTTCAGTGGTGGTGTAGATCTATTAGTTGGCCTTATCTGTGGCCACTTATGCATTGGTGTAGCTGTTTTGAGATGTGAGGAGGAATGGCATTTGGGTACCTAAATAGTCGGTTATGGGGACCTGTAGCGAGAGTATCACGATGTCATGGAGAGCTTGACACACTAGCTAGTGTAAGATTTTAACAGTGATGGTGCAGTCTGCATGATCTGGAGATCTTGGTTTTGTTCGACATTGTTGTCCGATGGACATGTTGTCTGCTATACTTGGAGGTTTTTTAGATCAGCAGGTGGTCGGTCATGATGCGTGGAAAGCTCGGTGACACGTTCGATGCAAGCTTTAGCAGCGATTGTGTATTCATCACTTGGTGGTGAATGATCTTCTTTGGTGTTGCAGATGTTTTTGGTAGAGCTCTTAGACCCTGTTGCTACAAAATAGCTCTTTCACATTTGCATGGGCACTATTTGAGGATGTGCAACATCTTGGAGCTATGGAGGAATCTTGCGAGTCTTTGGTTGAGGTGTTAGTGGTGTTGGTTTAGAGTTTTGGCATGAGGCTTTGCTCTTGAGACCATGGTGTAGTCACCTGAAGCTTGGTATATCCTAAGGGGGATGGTAAGATCATGGTGTCATGATAAGTTCATGTTCCTAGGTTTGGAGCTTTGATAGTGGTCTGGAGTTTCTTTGTGTTTTGAGTACATTGGTCATGTGCTTGAGGACTTCATGTTTGCTGCAATAATGCAGCTTGGAGTTTAGCATGAAATGATCGGTTGGAGTTTAGCATGAAGAATAAGGTGAGGTTGTTGCACTGTTTATAGTTGAAAGTCTGAGTAGCCTGTGCCTTGGTTGAACGTGAGTTCAATAGAGATCGATAAGGAGATTGCTCTTGGATAAGTCATGACAGTTGTTATATCTTGGAGGAGCATATTTTTTTCCCTTGTTCTTCTTGGCAGTGAAGTTATTCTGAGAGGTATTTTCCCATTATATCTTTCAGATGTGTTTTTTATGCTTGCTTTCATGATATGGATCTTGTTTTACCGTTTAAGCTTCTCGAGGATCCATAGTGAAAGGTGGAGAGCATAGTTTATCTCCTAGTGCTTTTGAGAACTAGTAGGAGATAAGAATATGGGTTGGTTTGATCTCCCTTGAGTGGCTTCCCTTTGGGATGTGAAGGAGATCATACTAGACACAACTGGCATATAGAAGTGTGTGTAGAAGGGCATGTTTGGTTTGCAGGTTTGTATATCATTGTGGATGTTCCTTGGTACTACATGGTTATGCTCTTCTATGTGTCATGATTGGTGGACTTGGTATGCCTGGATCACTTGTGATGGTGCCTTGTTTGTTGGGATGCTAATGAAGATACACGTTGAATGTGCTCATTTCGGTTCTTTGCATTCATCTAGACATTACCCTTGCAGTGGTAGTACCTAGATGCGTTTGGTTTTTTGACTAGTTGGCATATGGTGCCTGGTTTGCAGTTGATGGGTGGATATGTGATGGAATGAGTTTACTGATGTGCATACCTTGGAGGTATGGGTGATTGGATGGATTAGCACGAGCTGTGTGTTCTATTTTCATTCACGTGGGTTTTGATCAATTGGATGGGGGCAGTCAGTTTTTTGGTTGCTATTTTAGCTGGTGGTTTATCTTGTTCTAGAGAATGGCTTCACGTTTTGTGTTCGCATTCGAGAGCTTTGAAGCTGGTGTTGCTTCTGGATAATAGTGAGCATAGTGGAGTGGTGACAACTTGATCCCTTTTCCGTTCGAAGGATTTGATGCTTGTGTTCTGGAGACTGGTCCAATTTCGCCTTGCTTGTTCCTTTTTCTTGTGAAGGATGGTTAAAACTGTTGCCTGTGTTGGTGGACATCTTGGATGTCGTTGCAGGTGTTTTTTTTGGAGCGCAAAAGCATTATGGAGAGATTCTTGTTTTTTGGGTTCTGGAGGAAGCCAACAAGTCTTCGTCAAGTGGGAGATTGTTGGAAATATGTGCCTCAATTTTGCTGGCTTGTATTGCGTTGGTCTAAGGACTTCATGTGTTCAACCTTTTGCTTGTCGTCGAGAATCTGTCCAGTCGGTAGGACTCTTGGTAGTGTTCTAGCAACGGCTCGACGGGTCTGGCTTGGCATCATTTCTTATCGATTGGCAATCGCTATCGGTGAGAGTCTTTATGCTATTCCATCGATGGGGCGATGTGGTGAGGTGATCTCATATCGGCGGGTGTCATTTCATGTCCCATCGATATGCTGATATGTCGATATGCGTTGAGCGATTGAAGTTGGACCAAGCGGTGAAGAACCTGATCGACGGTTGTGGAGGCTTTGATCCGACGGTGTCCATTATGTTCTACGCCATCCTGAGGCAAGTACCGTTGATAAATTTTTGGCCGAGCGGAATTGCTTGTGCGCTCGACGCATGGCGATGAGTTAAGCAGTGTGCGCAACGGAAGGATGGTGGGCTTCGAGTTGCTTTATGCGAAGGGTTGTCTGGTCGTGGACACTTGTCAGCGCCTCAGGAGTTCCTTGGGGAATATTATGGATGCCACTAGAGATTCCCCAAAGGAGCTCCAACTGGTGACACGTGGCTAGTGGGACCCGATAAAGCTGGTGGTTGGTATTAGTGAAGGCGGTTGCCTCTTGACAACGGTAGCTTGGCTAGCGGTTCCGCAAGGGTTTGTTGGTTGTTGGCGGTTGTTTGGCGAACCGCCATACCATAAGGGCTTTGCTCTTGGATAGCGGTAGAGCTATTGATCACCGAACCTCAGAGGTTTGACCGATGGTTAACGATAGGGCTCAGGGTGATCGATTTACAAGAGGCGAATGAATGGTTGTGCGACACGTGGTGAAATTTCATTGGTTGATTTTGCATTGTTGTTGCAAATCAACGACTAGTGGTCGAAAGCTTGTGCATGCATCTCAAGGGTTTGATCTGAGTGTGAAATGATTATAGGGCGACTCGATGTCAACTGCTAGGGTGATGCACGCAACTCAAGATGGTGAAGCTTGTTGATGGGGTATTATGAGACCCTAATGGTCGTTTGGTGGGTAATGAGAGTCTTTGACCGAAAGCTGAGAGGTCAACCTAAGGCAGATGGAATGTCGACTGATGCTGAGCCGGAAGGCGAGGCTGAATGCTAATCGATAGTAAGCCAAAGCTGAAAGCAAAGCAAGCCGATAGAGATTAGATCGAAAGATTGAATGATCGGCAAGCTCGGTCAGAAATCAGAGAGTGTGTGTTTGAGCGGTATGCGCATAGCATTATAACCGCAAACACTGAGACACTCATAACTTGAGCATATGTGAACTTGAGGAGTCCATGAGGCTGTGCTAGCTGAAAGGTTGATTGTGTGAGTGGGCTAAGGAGTTGAAGGGAATCTTCACTGTATGTCTTGTGAGGACATTGTAACAGTGCAAGGTTGTAGATCTATGTTGTTGCCTGTATTTCTCCAGATGAACAAGATGTAACTCATGTAATGGCTATGAGCCTGATATTGTATTGTAACTGTTTAGTTGCTTAACAATACAATGGCTCTATCTTTTGGAGTGTGGGGGTTTTTACCCGAAAGGGATTTCCCCATGTAAATCTGTGTGTTCATTTGTTTGTCTGTTCATGGTGTTGAATCTGGCTTTAGTTTGCATGTGCTTTTCTTAGAAGGATCAATGGGGGAGAACCACTGTGCCTATTTCCGCTTTATGGCATAGTTGTTAGTGCTTCTAGAGTGATTTAGAAATGAAAGTCACTAAGGCACTACTAGTTTTAGATTTTAAATCTGAAATGTTCTCATAAGGTAACCCCAACATGATGAAGTTTGGTAAAAGCATTCAATGACATCATCAAACATGTAAAACCTCAAAAGTGTTAGCCATTTTTTCTCATTTTTTATCAACAAACGACAAAATTTGAAAAATGGCCAAGGCATGAAATGCTAGGAGCTATGACTGGACAGGGGCTTCTAGACATCCTAGAGTTAGAATATTTTCTTCGTTTTTTAACTTTTGCTTGCTTATGGTTTTGGCGAGGCCTGCCTCTGGCTTTGTTGAGCTGACAATTTGACGCTACTAATTGATAAAACCTGTTTGACCATGACAATCTCATGTTTGACCACTACTGAAGTGATCCTCAACTTCATATTGGTGTTTGACGTTATTTTATCATGATTGCACTTGCTTGAAACTATTGACGAAGACTGAACTGGAAGGAAGGCAAACTAGGGTTAAATTTTTTTCTAAGTGTTGAAGACTTGGGAGTGCTAACTAGATAGGGGCTCCGAAGATCACCAGAGTTAGCCATTTTTAAAGATTTTCATCTTTCATTGTCTTTGCTAGCTGCATCCTTGGAATTTACCATTTTTCGTGTAAAGACTAAATTTGACTAAGGCATGAAAAGCCAAGAGTGCTGACTGGGCAAAGGTGCCTAGGATCACCAAACTTAGAATTTTTTTCATGAATTTGACAAAATGCTAGGCGCCTCTAGCTAGCAAGGGCGGTTAGGCTTCCTAGTGTTAGAATTTTTTTTGCAAATTTGACTATTTTTAGATTCCCCTCCTCAGTTCACCATTTCTTGTGCATCTTTCGCCGTTTTACATCATTTGTGTAGCATTGAGACCTCAAATCTGACATTGGACAATTGATCATCCTCCATTGATGACCTTAAAGCTCATGTTTTACCTTTTGAAAAAGCAGAATAGATCCACCAGAGAAATACTGATCTTTTGACGATTTTGACTAGACCAACATGATCATGAAGTATTTTCAACGAATCAAAATCAATTTGAGCCTTGGAAAAAACAAATCTATTTTTAGTAACTTTCTATTTTTAGAAAGTTTTGTCAGTATCCATTTGAGAAGAAACCCAAAAAACCCTGACTCAAGTCTATTTTTAGACTTTCTAAAAATAAAAACTCTCCATTTTTAGAAATTTTGACTTTTGACGACAATTTTTACAAGACATTTTACTCTTTTCAAAATACCTTAATGAAGCAAATTTTTAATTTTACACATTATACTAATAAATATTCTCAAAATAGATTATCTTAGAAATGATAACTCTCTTTAAAATAAATAAATAGAAATTTTGACTTTTGACGACAATTTTGACAAAACATTCTACTCTTTTCAAAATACCTTAAAGAAACAAATTTTTAATTTTAGACATTACACTAATAAATATTCTCAAAATAGATTATCTTAGAAATGATAACTCTCTTTAAAATAAATAAATAAATTTTTAAAAACCACATTAACCTTCTATATACTCTTAATATTTATTTTATTTTACTTAATATAAATCTATAAAAAACTTTCCGATAAAAAGACAACCATAAATCCCCTAACGCAACGGTACAATTCTAACGGTACGATTCTTTTCATGTCCTCCCCATTCCTCCTAATCTAGGGATGGAAAATAGAATAAATTAAAATAAAAAACATTCCCAAGATCACCCGATGTTTTGTCTGTTTATTTTGAAGTTGTGGCCACAGCACACTTCACAATATCTATCTATGTTTGGAGTGTTATTTAGCCGCCACAAATATTCCGCCATCAGCATACGTACAATTCAAATTTACTTAAAAAAAGTGTCTGTTACTTCCAGCTTTATACAAACAAATTTCGCGGCTCAGAGATGATTTTTACTCGACAAAGAATTCAATGTCGGCCGTATGCGTTGCCCTCTTCAGCGCTTGGTAATTTTTATCCCCATTCAAAGTTGGCCCAAAATTTTTCTCCCAAGTGGAAGTTCAGACAACACAAATGGAAAGCACTTTCAACAAACGATGATGACGAGGTAACTTCTGCAACACTTCTAATTTGCGCGAATTCTGAATTATACAATGACATTGCTGCAATTAATTTTTCAATGTATATTATCACAATTAGACGGCCTTTGCTACAACTTATTGATTTTCTTGTATCATTTGACAGGGATATTTAGTGGATGCCCCTGTTATGGTTGGAGATGGCTTCTCTTTTGGTGGGGGTCAGTGTTATATCTTTCTTACATATTGTTTTGAAAATTAGAAAGTTCACATAATATCTTTTTGTTTTAGTGAGGTAAATAAACCCTTATAATTTCTTCCTCTGAAACACTCTCAATAATAAGTTACCATGGACGGAGGGCAATTTACGCCGTCAAAATCATCTGGGGGCTAATGCTTAGCTTACCTGAATGCGGGAGACACAGATACCTCTGAGCATTTTTGACCCTACTATACGCTGGGTCTACCTGGTTATAACGCTGGGACTGCCGGGATGCGTGGGGGCTGCACCAGGCTAGGGCCATTTTCCATCCCAATTAATGCTGGGGCTGTCTAAATGCCGGGTATCTAGCGTGGGCAGGGCTTGAAACCAGGTCCGCGGGACAAAAATAAATTTACATATAATGGCCTGGGTAACCTCTCAATGTTAATGCTCTGGAGTTATGTTAGCCAAAAACGAAAGGCACGTTGGGGAAGTGGGAAGTGGGGAAGCGGCATCTGGGGGGTGTTTTAAATATCTTCATATTTTCATCTCTAAGTTGTTTCATCTTCCTTTGAGAATCTTGTCTTTCTGTAAATGTAGCATTACCATATTATCAATTTGATAATGTCTTTTCTCCCTTTTTCATATCAGATTTGTGTTTGTGAGCTTTATTATAGTGCTTAATTTTACCCATAACCTGCTTAAGGAAGTTCATCGTTGTTTCTTCAAGCGTTCTCCAATCAGTTGAAACATGGTCATTTTAATTGTTTCAACATCATCATCCTTGTTATTATAATAGGTAGCATGCTAGACAGATTTGAATAACTGGTGCTATGATCAACAGTGTAACAACCAAATTTGTATATATATATATAGTTCTATGTAGATAGATAGATACACATGTGTGTATCAAGACATACATAGAACAGCATGTATTAAATGCATAAATGATAACATTTAGCATAACATAACACTCAAACATTAATATGGACATATTAGAAGGTTTCTAAATTTCAATCACATATTGATATTGTTTGAATGTTGAACTTTACAATTTGCACTCTTTAGAATCTAGAGTGCTAGTACCACCATAGTTAGAAAGTAACAACAAAAATATATAATGTTAAATTGAAACCTATGTAATTATAATTGGACTTGGAAAGTGGAAGTTCTTAGGTCTTGACCCTATTTCCAACAATGTAAAATACCTATATTCCACCAAGTTTTTGGGATGGGGATGGGGGGATGCTTTTCAGGGACATTTTTTTGAGGCCATTTTAGGGGATGGCAAAGGAAGAGGCTATATAAAAATAGGGAATTTTTTAAAAATATAAGAAAATTTTAAATATTCATATGATAACATTGATAAAGCATTCATCATATACAGTATAGAATCCTTAATACATCATACTAGGGTTGACATGAGAGTCGGACAAATTAATAAATACCAAAACTCAAAATTTAATTGCTTTCATCATTGTTGATAAGATCAATATCTATGTGACAGTGGACTTAAAATCATTGTGATATAGTTCTCACTAACTTGACATGGATATCTTGTATCTAGTTGTTAAGGAAGATCTATACCTTCATATCAAGTGCATAAATTGGTATAAAGTTGTTTCAATTTTGCTACATTATCTCGCTGAGGTGGATTCTGTAGGGTACTATTAGTATGACCATTAATGACATGTAGTTGAAACAAGAGCAGATTGAAAATCTTCGATATATTCAAATAAAGTGAATGTGCTTCTTATAAAGATTACAAAAGATCAATGTTTCTAAAACACCGAGTTTCTAAAATAGAAACATCATGGAAGAAAAGAATAGAAGTAAATCTAAACAAATAGTTTAGATTATTTACAAGATATTGACCATTAATTAATAACTAAATATTAATGGTCAATCTATCAACTACACCAAGATGCCCCTTGAATTTTACAAACTTATCTGGGCTGAGAGACTTGGTGAGAATATCAGTAGTTTGATCCTTTGTGGGAACATACTGCAATACCACTAATCCATCTTCGACAATCTGGCGAATGAAATGACAATGAAGTTCAACATGCTTTGTCCGTTCATGGAAGACTGGATTTTTGGTGAGTTTCAACACCCCTTGATTGTCACAGTACAAGGGGGAAGGCCCTGTTTGAGACATTTGCATGTCTGAAAGCACCCTTTGAAGCCAAACTGCCTCCCAAGCTGCTTTAACAGTTTCCCGATATTCAGCTTCACTCGAGGAAAGAGCCACTGCCTGCTACTTCTTACTGGTCCATGTAACTGCACCTAGACCCAAACTAAATAATACCCTGAAGTAGACTTTTTGTCATCAACATAACCTGCCCAATTTGAGTCTGTATAACCAATCAGCTTAGGGTATTTGCACATTCCATATAGAATGCCAAAGTCGGACGTGCCTTTCACATATCTCAGCACACGCTTCGCTGCAACCCAATGTTCAGCTTTAGGGGTTGTCATGAAGCAAAAGATGTAGCTCACTGCAAAACTGAGATCAGGTCTAGTAGCAGTGAGATAAATGAGGCTGCCTACTAGTTGCCTGAATGCGGATTCATTTTCCACAGGCGAATTTGATTTTGCTGATAGTTTGAGCCCTTTCTCCATAGGTGTTGATGCAGGTTTGCAGTCACTCATTCTGAACTTATCAAGCAAACTGCGAGCATACTTGGACTGAGAAATGAAGATGCTGTTAGTTGTCTGCCAAACCTCAACACCAAGACACTAATGAAGAAGTCCCAAATTTGTCATGTCAAATGATTGACTGAGACTGTGTTTTATCTCCTCAATCAAATGTTTTGAGCTGTCACTAATGATAAGGTCAGCAACATAGACAACAAGCACAAGAATATCATCACCAGATCGTTTGACATACAAATTTGAATCAGAAGGGCTCCTCTAAAAACCATGATCAATAAGGTACTTATCAATTTTCATGTACCATGCCCGTGGAGCTTGTTTAAGACCATAGAGTGCTTTCACGAGTCTGCAAACTTGGTGTTCTTTACTAGGAACCTTGAAACTTGGAGGCTGCATTATATAGACTTCTTCCTGTAGATCACCATTGAGAAACACACTCTTGATGTCCATTTGATGGACTTTCCAACCAAACTGAGCTGCTGTAGTGAGGACAAGCTGAATAGTACTCATTTTGGTTGTAGGAGCAAAAGTCTCCTCATAGTCAATGCCCTCTGTCTGTGAGAACCCTTTGGCTACTAACCGAGCCTTATATTTGTCAAGGGTTCCGTCAGCCTTGTACTTAACTTTATACACCCATTTGCAGCCAATGGGCTTCTTCCCGGGTGGAAGATCAAAAAGGACCCAAGTTTTATTATTCAAAAGGCTATTATGTTCAGCTTCCATAGCCTGTTCCCACTCAAGTACTCCTTTAGCCTCTGAATATGATTGAGGCTCAAAGATGTTGTGCAGATTGGTCATGAGAGCAAAATTAACAGTATTTTGCTACTTGCTCTTTTTCTGAGCAGTTCTACCCTCAATCAATTCATCATCATGAAGATCACTAATGGTTTTAACATACCATTTAGGTCGAAGAGTAGAAGTACCGATATCTAAAATAGGTGGAACAATGTGGCTGGTACAAAATCAGCTGGATTAGGATCCAAATTGTCCTAAGGAGGGGCAGGTGGTGGAACATTCCGCTGAGGCGGCTACTCAATTGCAGAATCCCTCCCATCAGGTGGACTTAGGGGAAGACAAACACCCAATTCATAAGCATTTGGAGGCTGTTCCTCAAGCACAAAAGTAGAAGACATAAAGAAAGGCCTAGTAGTTTCATCAACCACAACATCACGACTGAAGATTAGACGATCTAAATCTATATCAATCAGCTTGTATGCTTTACAATTCTCACTGTAGCCAGTGAACACGAGTTTCTGGCTTTTGGAATCCAACTTAGTGTGCTTGGCATCCAGAATCTAGACATGAGTAGTAGAGCCAAAAACTTTCAAGTGGCTGATTTTAGGCTTTCGTCCAGACCAGGCTTCTTCAGGAGTCATCTTTTTAACTGCATGAGTAGGAGACTGGTTCAGAAGATAGACTGCAGTGTAAACTACTTCAACCTAGTATTTCTTAGGAACATGTCTATTCTCCAACATAGAACGAGCCATTTCAATAATGGTGCAATTTCTATGTTCTACGACACCATTCTGTTGAGGGGTGTAAGGTGTGGTAAGTTGGTGCTTAATGCCATGAGCAACACAAAAATTGGAGAAATCAGTAGAACAAAATTCCCCGCCATTATCAGACCTAAGAGTAACAATTGGAGAACTACACTCTTTTTCAACTAAGGCCTTATATTGCTGAAATATACCAAACACATCTGATTTGTTTTTCAAAAAATACACCCACATTTTTTTGCTGAAATCATCAACAAATAATAAAAAATACCTGCAACCACTAACTGAAGGAGTGTTCATTGGGCCACATAAATTAGCGTGAACCAACTGTAATACCTTGGAGCTTGCCATGAGTCACCATTTGAGAATGGAGTCCAATGTTGCTTTCCAGCTTGACAAGCCTCGCATACTCCATGATTCTGAGTCTGAATTGCAGGTAGGCCACCAACCAGATCATCATGAGATAACTGAGAGAGATATTGCATGTTCAGGTTCCCATAATGCTGATGCCAGAGGTTGCTGATTGAAGTACTCCTCGCTACCATAGTGTGCTCTTGATAATCACCAGAATCAACAAGTCTATATAGACCATGGTCCTCAAGTCCCTGAACAACAGTAGTGCAAGTCTCTCTGTCGACAATGCTACATGTATGCATGCTGAAAACAATATCAAGCTGAGGAGAATGAGTCATGATCTGATTAACTGAGAGTAAGTTCAACTCCATGCTAGGTACAAAGTATACGTCGAGAAATATTAAATTTATCCCTCCAAAATGAATCTACACGTTGCCCTTTCTGACAACAGTATACTCCTCGTCGCCTCCAAAGATAACAAAGTCTCTGAAGGGTGTGTATTCAATGAACCAATCCGGATGATGAGTGAAATGTCGAGAAGCACTTGAATCAATATACCATGCAAAGGATTTAACAGGATTTGTAGGACTCTTGGCCATAAAGGCAAAGAACGCAGACTCCTGCTTAGTGTGCTTTGCAACATGGGCTTTGGGTTTTGACTCTCCTTGCTTGTTCTGTTTAGAAGCCATTTTTCACATACAAAATCTGACAGAAAAGAGGAACACAAATCCTCGAACTCAGAATTCTGACCGAATCTTTTCTTGTGACGGAGGGAAGGTAGAGAACCCAAAGTTGGATGGAAGTCAACATAACCCATCAAAACAACAAATCACTAGAAGAAAACAAGTTGCTGCAAAAGCAGGCACAAAAAATCACGTGCACCAGAGAGGTTGCAAAGCATTAACAAAGACTGCACGAAAATCTCAGAGAGAGATAGCGATATAGCAGACCATAAATTTCTCAAAACCGGGCCGCCATTTGAGATCTTGTTGCTCAAACAAATGCCACTAGAAGATGCACTAAGAAGACAAATTTTTGGAGAAAACGTGCCCAAAAATACCACAGGTCGTGGGCCAAAAAAACACGCTTAGAAAAACCCTAGTTCGGAATTTTTCAAAAAAAATTCACCCAAAAAAAGCTTTTGAATTGGCAGAAACCCGTCACAAAGGATCTACGTTTTTTTGAAGAAAACGCCTAGAAGGGCTGAAAAAATTGGCACAAATCCTTTAGTCGCATGGGCATAAGAGGAAATACCCAGGTCGATTTGCTCAAACACGATTTGCATAGAGAGAATTGTGTAAAAAACGCCCAAAAATGTGTGAAGAGCTCAAGAGAACTAGAGGTTGTGTGCATCCATAGATTGCATGCCAACTGAATTAAAGGTCGCGTGGTATGCAAAACCCGTAGAAAAATGCAGAGTAGATAGACGTGGCGCAAAAGTGACAGGAAAACGTGATTTTTAAAGACACGATTTTCACAGAGAGAGCGTATGAAAATAGCCCAAAAAGCACACGAAAAACTGCGCTCAGATGGGCAAAAAAACATGTCCAAAATCCACGCCCACACAAATCATGATTTGCAGCTGAAGCAAAACGCGATTTTTCTTGAGAGAGACGATTTTTAGGTGATCAAACCTTGAACCGATGCTCAAAGTAAATCTGCGAATTTTCAAAAACAAGGTTGTGATTTTTTTATTGCATAAGGAGATGTGCAAACAAACAGAAAAAAATCAATGCTTAGAAAAAAATGATATTTTTCCCACTCGACTGATCCTGCTCTAATACCATGAAACACAAGCAGATTGAAAATCTTGAATATATTCAAATGAAGTGAATGTGCTTCTCATAAAGATTACAACAGATCGATGTTTCTAAAACACTAAGTTTCTGAAACAGAAACATCAGTGAAGAAAAGTTTCTAAAATAGAAGCATCGGTGAAGAAAAGAATAGAAGTAAATCTAAACAGCTAGTTTACAATATTTACAAGATATTGACCATTAATTAATAACTAAATATTATTTTAATAGTAGTTAAATTATGAGATATAGTGCTAGTAAATTTCCATTATTATTCTTCAATAAAGTGTGATGTCCCATTTTATTCTTGAAAATTCAATTCCTTAAATTACATCACCGAATATCAAAACCCAGGCGCTAACAATGATTAATAGTTTTTTTCCCTTGCTCAAGCCAACCTAGTTAAGATCATTAGTGATGGAATAAAGGGCGTCGACCTAGGAAAAGAATAGTATAAATTAAATGGCAATGGTGGGGTCGACCTAGAAATAATTAAAGGTATTTAAGAGCAGTGATTAATGGAAAAAGGCAGTGAATATGATAAAGGAGTGAGCAGCGATTAAAAGAATTACAAGGGGCAGTGATTACTTTAAGACTGTATCCAAACTAAGGTAGCGCCCAAATAATTTGAAATAAAAGACTTCATAATGTGCTGACCTTACAAGACAACGATTCATATAAAATAAAGGCAGAAAATTAAGAATTAATAAAGCAGTTCTTCATATTATGAAGAAGTATTTTTTCTTGATAGGTAAACTGTGGGAAGGGCCCACTCCCATTTATTAAATCATAAAGAATAAAAGTTACAAGTTTGCCACGAAGAGAAACATAGGGCAAAAAAAACTTGGAGAACCAAGAGAGCCGAGATTCTAGAACCTCACTTCAAAAAAAGGGAAATAAATCAACTGAGAAAGCAATACATAATTCAGAATCCAACCTGGAAGTCACAAAACCTCGACGGAGAGCAACTAGGTTTTTCTGTTGTATCAAGAGGGGAGAGTATCGATGGCCCACTGAGAGCCCTCCTCAACAGCCTCCCTGCCTTCAATTCACAACTTTTTAGCCTCAGACTTTCTCCCCTTTTTCCTTTTGGAACCGCCACAATCTGATTTAAGCTTATTGCTTGCAGTTTCGAAGAGCCCAAGTTTTCGGGGTGGATCCAAAACCAACTCGAGCTCAAAATAGTTGTGGTTGAAATCTTCTAGATTATCCATGAAAGAAAGGTCTCGTTAGACTCTGAGCTTGTAATATTCCCCCTTAATTTTTTACGGATTTTATCAGCACAAAACACCGCTGATTAGCGCTAGTTCCAAAAGATAACCAGCAAGAATAGTAACCCTTCACCCTTTGATCACCAAGATCCCAATGTGGGCGAGGTGAGAGCATACGGTGCCGGGGATCGTTAGCAAACTACAATTGAAATACAAAGTTGCTAGGCAGCTAGCCGACCATAAAGGAAAGTAAATGCTGGAAATACAAAGAGTAGGCGGATAACTGACCATAAAGCTCTACCACTTATTCAGCGGGAGCGAGGTTATTACAATTTATAAGGCGGCAAGCCAGCCAAGAATCCACACTACCACTTATGCAGTGGGGGGAATTTAAACAACAAGTGTTGAAAGTAAAATATAAACTCCACCACTTCTTCAGTGGGAGTAATTATAAAATATTAAATTGCAGAAATATAAATAGCTGTTAGTACTACTAAACCAGCTTTACAATGATAGTTTCAGCTGCACAATAATGTTAAGATATATGATATATCATCAAGAAACCTCAATATATTAGAGGATAATCCTTAACTGATACAATATGCTATAGAACAAAAAATATAGCATTAAACTGAATTATATCAGATCTGATTAGAAATAGTAAACACAGAAAATCAGACCAACAAGATAAGAATTCACCAAAATGGAAACAACTTCTTCAATTCAGCTCCGATTGACTTCAAATAGCAATCAAATGAAGCCAATAGCCTATTGACTTCAAACAACAGTCAAATGAAGCCAATAGCCTAGGCGTCCAAATTCCAACCAGCAAACTGTGTCAAAACAACAACAAAGACTTGGCACAAATCCCAATGCAACAGTACAAAAGTGGTACAACCTCCAAGAAGGGTCGACCTCTTCTATAAAAATCAAGAATCAATATTAAAATCTGAAACCTTGCACAACTGGTCGCTCTGCACAGCAGAATAGCTTGAGCTAGTACCCAGAACGAGATAAAAATCGTTGGTGAAGCTATCAAGAGAAGTTCGCTTCAGCCATGTAGTTCATCAGCAGAAATAAATAGACTATACAGTAGCAATTTGTTTATAAAATCAGAATTCAGCTCTATCCGCGCTCCTGAGTGAAGCACAGTCTTCAAAATGCCATTTAGGAAGCTATCGTTTCAAGCCCGAAGAATGGTGAAATAAAGGTGCTAGGAGGGCTCTCCTTGAAGCGGCTTTGAAATCAATTCAGTAGCATAACATTATGATAAATTTCCAAAGATGAGAATGCAGGAGCAAGGCATCATTAAGTAAGCTTCAATGGGCAAATGAATCAACTTGTAACTTCCGAAAAGAAAACTCTTCAACTTCCTCAAAGGGACGCCCATCTCCACAATGCAATTTTTAAAATGTTAAAAATACTTTAATATCTCCCTCTTTGGTGTCCAACTTAAGGAGGATTTTAAAACATTAATGAAGGTATTAATTTCCTCACTTGGACGTCCACTTAAAAGCCCCCTTTCAAAAACAACTTAAAGTCATCGACTAGGCATGGGGTCCAAAAGCCACAACTAAAAATTGACTAAGTATTGAAACTTAGCTACAAAGAGAGAGAGAGAAGCTAACGCCAAAACTGTATTGCCTCACTGCTCGAAATAGAAAGATGACTGGAGATGACCGAGTTGCTGCTAAGATGACATTGCCATAAATAGACTTAACAAAAATAGCAAACTGCTATAAATAGCTATGTTACATCGGCGTTGGGGACGGGGGGACAAAGGGGCCTCAATTTGGGGACGGCGGGGGGACGGCGGCAGGGGGTCGGGGGTTGTATATACTATATACTATACATATGGTACTTAAAATGCTAGTTATGAAAAGATGTATAACAATATACTTGAACATTGAACATTGAACATTGAACATTAACAATGAACTAGTGAATGAACCATTGCACATTGAAGTTTTCAAATTTGAAATTAGAATACTCAATACTACAATGTAACAATTGTCGAATCAGCAAATGGAAGATTTCTATTATATGATATATCATAAAGATGATTACAATGAGTAGCATGATATGAATATCAAAACAAGTACAAACTACAAAGTCAAAATGCCAAAATGTAGTGAAGTAGGCGGAGGCCTCTAATCATCCCTCGGAGGTCGGCAAACTCCTCATCACTGGAACCACTGGACTCCCCAAGGTCAAGATCTGCCAAAGGAACACCAACTAGCCCTAAATCTACAACATCCTCATCCTCATCAATCTGTGATGGCTCCTCTGGCTCTACATCCCATCGTGTTACTGGGCTCTCCTTGCACACCCGTGTCCTGCGGTCAGTGATACGCAAGGCACTATGTACAACCACTAGCTTCTCTGCTCTCCTAGAGGTAAGTCTGTTCCTCTTAAGAGAGTGGATGAAGCTATAAGTAGACCAGTTCCTCTCAGAATCTGAAGAACTAGAAACCTGAGACAACAAACGAATGGCTAGTGTTTTAGTCAGTGATTTCGGTCCATGACAAGTCCACCACAAAATCGGATCCTCCTGTGCCATAGTTCTTATATCCGCCTTTGCCGCAGCCTTGTAACCCCTAAGAGTAGCAAATTTTGTCCACTCAGTGTGAATGTTGCTAGCATCTTCAGCATCATACATCCTATCAATGCACTTGAAGAACCCTTCCTTCACCTCCTCATCCTGAATCGGTGTAACTCTACCAGGCCTAGGCATGTACCACTTCGGATTCAATGAATAAACAACCATGTGCAAGGGAGTGTTTAGGCTATCCCATCTGCGCTGAATAATAGGCTGAATGTAAACATTGTAGAATGCTAGAGTGGGGTCCTTCTCTCGCACAACTGCCCTCATCTGGCCAAGCATCGAATCAATGCACTCATACACCTCTCCAAGGTTAGGTGCATCCCCATCCCCATATCTGATGACTTGGACAACTAGTTCAATGATGGCAACAATATATTTTGCATCATTCCAAAATCCATCACTCTTCACTATCTCCTTCACCCTCTTCCCCTGCTCTGTCCTGGCCCCATCCCACCGATTCCATTCTTGCGTCATAACCATGAGTTGCAGTGGCTCTTGCAACTCAAGCATTCTCTCCATAAAAATGAAATAGGATGCATATCAGGTCTCAACTGGTTTCAAGAACTCCTTCTTCGCGAAGCTCCTGAAGATAGCATGTGAAGTGTGGTTGTTGCAGATATACATCTGCACATCTCTAGCATTGTTGACCACTCCTCTAATCCACTCAATCTTCCCCATGTCCTTGAGTGCATTGTTCATGGCATGCACACAACATGGAGTCCACCAAATATGTCTGTATGTTGTCTCGATAAGCCTCCCTGCAGCTCTGCAGACATGTGCTGCATCTGTCACTACTTGGACCACATTTTGTGGCCCAATCTCCTCAATAGCTGCCCGAAGGATCTCAAACTGAAAATCAGCATCTTTTCGATGCCCTAAACAATCAACTGCCCTGAGAAAGAATGGGCCCTCTGAACATGTAACTATGACATTGATGAGTGGACGATGCCTAATGTCCGTCCACCCATCCATAACAATGCTGCATCCAGAATCCTCCCAACATGCCCTCATTGTTTCCATCAATGAACTGATCTTGGTATAGTTGTTATCCAAGATCGTTGTCCTCAATTTGTGCTCACCTGGTGGCACATATGATGGTCCTCCCTTCGCCACCATCGACATCATCTCCTTATAATAAGGAGATCGAGCTACATGAAATGGGATTCCATTGGCAAAAAAGAACTTGCCAATGGAATCATCTATCTGATCCTTCTGGTGCACATTAAATAAATCAACTATGGGGTTAGGCTGATTTTGCATCCTGCGTTTCCCCTTGCTCTGTTGCGATTCAGGCATAACACTATAGGTGGATGAAGGTCCTGAGGCTGCCCTTGACAATGTTCCTCCTCTAATATGTGGCTGCCTTTGCATATGCTGCTCTTGAATCTGCTGTATAGTCTGAATATTTTGCCTACCAGACAAGGTAGTAGGCATAGGAATTGCCACGTCATCTGGAACACCCCAAAGCTTGTTGAACTCAATTCTGTATTTCATATTTTTAGCTTCCTTCAAAAAAGCACATGCTCCCACACCTTTTCCTGGCCAAAAGAGGAAGTGAGCATTAACTCTGGTGATGCTCCCAAACCAATCATCACCACAAATGTTGCATTTCCATTTTCTCGTACCACCACATGATGATGTTGGGGCTGTTATTCTTGTTGCAAACTGTTTGAGAGGAGATTTGGGATCATAAGAACCCCTAGCCCACTGTGCCAAAAGCTGAGAGGGGCAATCAGTAGCAACTGCTGCACTAGCTATGGAACTAGTTTGCCTTTCTGGATTTGACCCATGTTCACCCCCCTCATTGTGCTCATCCTCATGCTCGGGTTCATATTCTGAATGGCTTGCATTATGAGAATGAGTTTCCAATTCCATCTCATCCTCACTCATTTCATGACTGTGGGAGCTCATTTTGACACTGCATTTCACAAAATGAAAAAAAAAATCAATAAACACATAGTTTCAACCTATTCCCTACTTTAAAATTAAAAAAATAAAACTCTATATTTTAAATTTTAAATTGCAAAACAAAATCTTAACTAATTTAGAAAATGAAAGAAGAAGAATTAGAAATGAAACAAGAAAATGAAACAACAAGAACTAAGAACTTAGAATTTAGAAATGAAAATGAGAAAATTCAAAAAACTAAAACAATGAACATTGAAAATCAGAAAATAAAAGAAAAAATCAGTTCAAAACCTTACCTTTTGCTTGAAAAATCTCTTCAACAAGCTGAAGAATCTTCCTCCTCTTCTTCTTCTTGCTCCTTGATACTCCTCTTTCACTTGCAATCACTCCTTTCACTCCTCCAATCACTCTTTCCTCAGCTCTTCACTCTTTTTCTTCTTGCTGTAGCAGACAAATAGAAATGTAAATGAGAATAAAAATGAAGTTAGAAGGGGCTTTTGATAGCATAGAAGCGTGTAGATGGGCCCCACATGCCCTTAGGGTTCGAATAGAACCAAAAAAAATTTAAAAAATGAGTCTTTTTTATTAAAAAAAGGCCTTTATGATTGTCCGTCACGGGAGACTCCTGGGCGTCCCCAAGACGCTCGAGGGATGCCCAGGCGTCTTCCTCAACGTCTCGAAGACGCTCGAGGGACGCCCAGGCGTCTCCCTCAGCGTCTCAGAGACATCGGTGCGTTTTGGCGTCTCTGGCGGCAGGGGAGCAAAATGGTGGCGCCTCTGGAGATGTGGAGACGTCGTCCCCATGTCTCCGGGACGTCCCCGTTCCGGGAATGGTAGGGCCTAAGGGGGGGGGGGGACGCATCCCCGGGGTTCACTGATAAATAGTAAGTTTGCAAGACTTCATCTGAACACCAACTGAGCAGTAATCATGACTTACTATAAATAGTAATTGTTCCCCATTTAAACACAAACCGGGCATCAATCATCACTTACTATAAATAGTAAGTATTTGGAAAGGTTGACTGATTTAGATGCATGTCATAACACCTTGGAGATCTCTGAAAACCCAAAAAAACCTAGAAAACTTTCATGCATGCAAGGTACCAGAGAGAAATGCATGACATTTTTTCAACATGCATGTTACCTTACTCGGAAGCTTCCCAAAAACCCAAAAAGCTTCAAAGAACAAACTACCAAAAAGATTGCATGCGAGCCTCCAAAAGCCAAGCTGAAACCTCCTACAAAATAGGAAACCCTAATTTCCATTCTAATTAGCCTGCGGATTTCCGGAAATAGGCTAATTCCAAAAGAAGAGTGTAGAGCTAAAATGGGGACTTTACAGAGCCATCTTGATCGGAACCGGGAGATATTATGAAGAAGTATTAAGGGCAGATATAATTCATTAAAGGAAGCAAATTAAGGTTTGAATTAAAGGTGATTTGTTGACAAATGATCATACCTTTATAAAAGGTTGTCTCCATTCAAAGGGATGCCTCCTCTCATGAAAAGGCATGAGGATATAAAGATAAAGAGAAGTTGGAGGAAAGGGGATCATCAAATGATATTCAAAGATATATCTGCATTCAGGAAAGCAGCAACAATAAATACAATTTGTAATTGATTGAACATGAAGTCAATTGGAGCAGATCAATCATAATTATCTGTACTCAGCAGGCAAGGGTAGAAGTCAACATTTGTTAATATATTTGCATCTTAGAATATGGTAGTCTTATATTTTAGCAAGTATTGTGGTATGCACTATTATGATTATTGTGAATGATGATATGTTTATTAATGTATAATCTCTTATGAATCTGGATATGTTTATTAATTGTTGGTCAAACTAGATTCCTCATTCCCAATAAGCAACCATGTGGAGTGCGTAAATACAAGAAGGGAGAGCAGATACTAGATTTCCTTCTAAGTATGCCACCCCATGTTGGATGCTCGTGTGTCTGCCACTTGTGGGCTAAGGGGGTGAATGTCTGCCCTTGGGCTTAGATAGGAGAATCTACAGGCACCCCATTGTGGCTTTCCCTCCGATCTCTACATGGGTTGGTTGTTGAGATGGATTCAAGGAGACTCAACCATAAGAAGGATGGATAAGGCAGCATGGATAGGGAAGGCAGATACAAGTTTATCCACTAAGCACACCACCCCATGTTGGATGCCCACATGTCTGCCACTTGGGGCCAAGAGGGATGGTATATCCACCCTTGGGCTTAGCATGAGGATAGCTTCGGGTGCCCTATCATGTTTCTCATTCAAGTCCTATTATGGCTAATCTTCCATCATGCACTATAGATATTGTGTAGTTTATATAGATTTGAAATAGTTATATATTTTACATGGTTTAAATAGATAAAACATTTATTATATGAATTATATTTCCAATATTATCTAACATGATTGTAGGACCTAAACCAATATTCATCTTGCTTAAAGAATTTAATAGGTAAGTTATAACCCTAACTACATTAAACTTGTGATTCTAGGGCAAGATTTAAGGAAATCTCAGGAAGGGGGCATTACATAAAGAAATTGTTTGTAGATTGTTAGGTTGAACCATTTGATATGAGACCAAACCTCTTAAACAGAAAAACATGAGTATGGGTTATGATTATGTTAATTTCATTTCTAAAGAGGACTATGGAAACTTGTATATACACAAATGATTTGATCTTACAAAAGCATATTGATGAATTGTTATGTTTTTAAACAAAGGCTATGCACATGAAAGTAGAGGTTGAAACCTATTATTGGAGTTGAACATTTAAACTGAAACAATGGAGTTATTAAAATAAAAGTCATTTTTTAATTTTGAACCTTTTTTTTATTAAAATGCATGCACAACTGTGGGGACGACCACAATTATCCCCTACCTGTCCCTCACCTGTCCTCCGTTTTTGGGATGCTTAGGGAAAAAAATCAGGTATGGCTAGTGGATATCCCTTAGCTATCCCTACGTGAAATATCCCAAACAATTTTTTTCTTTTTTTTGACACAGCTCAAATCACTCGTTAACGTTATGAAAACTCAAACCAGCTGAAAGGAACCCTTGACGTTCTGATCAACCCAGATCCCAGTGAGGGCAAGGTGAGAGCATACCTGAAGGGGATCGTTAGCAATACAAAAAACTAACAAAATTGATAACTCTAACCAAGAATGTGCCCTAAGACCCGAGATGGGAGGAGGGGCGAGCATATATGGTCAGAGGATCCATGATTTGGTGACGGCTCAGCCCATCAGCATAATGTAACAATGCATTTGCAAAAGTAAATAGGCGGCAAGCCAGCCTCTTCCACTTCTTCAGTGGCTGATACAAGAATTGAAAGCTATCTAAGACTAAAACATGCCAGTCTCTTCCACAACCATGGGGAGTTACAAGAATTAGATCAAGGATAGAAGAAGTGCTGAAAGTACTACTAATCAGCTTACAATATTATAGATGTTCATTTTGGTTATGCAGACCTGCACTCAGATATGTCAAATCAGCAACACAGAGATT
>CM021101.1:755666463-755724687 GCA_007115665.2 Sequoiadendron giganteum
TTTTCCAGCATTTTCAATATCCTTTCAAGGTGAGGGCGCATTTGAGGTAGGCTACTTTTATTTTCGTACCTTAGGCATTTTTCAGCATTTTCAATATCCTTTCAAGGTGAGGGCGCATTTGAGGTAGGCTACTTTTATTTTCGTGCCTTAGGCATTTTTCACATGCAAGCTTTGACTTGAGGGCGCATTTCATGGGGTGAGCTTTCGTTTTTGCCTTAGACAATTTTCACACACTTAGAATTTTGCTTGAGGGCGCATTTTCCAGGGGCAACTTCCATTTGAACACTTAGAAACTTTTTCATACCTCTGCCTGCCTTCATCTTCATCGTCTATTTTGGGTAAGTCAGGCTATTTTTAGAAAGTCCCTTGATTTTCGACCCATATAGCTCCGTTTTGCCTGAAAATTTCGCCATACGACCCTCTTTGCCTTGTGAACCCGTTTCGCCAATCCCACATGTCAGCCTGCTATTTATAGCCACCTACTATTTATAGTAAGTTCTTGACTTTCTGACTTCAGTAGCTCCGTTTGGCACGAAAATTTCACCATCTGATCTTCTTCGCCTTGTGAACCCGTTTCGCCAGTCCCACATGTCAGCCTGCTATTTATAGTAAGTTCTTGACTTTCTGACTTCAGTAGCTCCGTTTGGCCTGAAAATTACAACACCTGATCCTGAGAACTTGAGTGTCGCTCTGATGCCAACCTCGGGTGCAGACCTGCTATTTATAGCCGTGCCCTGACTTACTAAAAATAGTAAGTCCTCCGATTCTGCTCAAATTTTGCTAGCAAGTGCCTTGAAGTATGCTGACATGGGTGGGGTACTCTGTTTTGACTATTTTTGGATTTCACCCCCTATAAAAGTGGAAACCCTAATTTGACTTGCATGTATCACGAACGGTCTCCGTTTGTCTTCGTTCCTTCTGCATGTTGTTCTACTTGCTGAACTGGAGTGTTAGGCAGTTGCCAGAATGCACCTGCTAAAAATAGAAACTGCCTGAAAAGTGACTCATCCACTGCGGGATGGTTTTGCATGTCATATTGCCTGTGGGGTCTCAAGAAACCCAGAAAAACCCAGAAAACTGGTCTGCATGCATGTACTGGCTAAAAATAGTAAGTCCTCGAAACTTGATTTTCCCCGCTCGCATGTCACATTGTTGCAAAGCTCTCGAAAAACCCATAAAGAAAAACCCGACATGCGTTGAAAAACACTGCATGCAAACCCTAAAAATAGCTTCTGAAGGCTAAACTCTGAAAGTGATCATCTTGGTTTGCATGTTACATCATTGCGAAGGTTTCGAGAAACCCAGAAGTAATCTTCGGACATGTAATGAAGAATCATATGTTTGACCCCTGAAAATGGCTCCCGAAGCCCGAGCTGCTAAAAATAGCAAGTTGTCTGATCTGGCTCAAAATTTACGTGCAAGCAGCTTGATGTTACCTGAATGTGGTGGAACTGACAGAATTCCAAAATCTCGATAAAAAAGCCCCAAAAGACTCCATTTCATTTGGCATGCAAAACCAAGCAAACTGAAATGGTACGGCCCAAGAGAAGGGGCGATTTTGCTTAATAAAATAAGGACTCCACATTAAATTCTATAAATTGGTGGAAGGGGTCGCCTCAACCAACCAATCACATTTCTCAAGTACCCATAAGCAAATAAAAATCCCTCTCAGACTTATAAATAAAAGCGCAGTTCAGCCACAGTGAAAACAGCAACTGTGAAAGTGACTGAAAATACAGAAAACTCAAATGCAAAAGCAAACAACTCAATGGAAATCGATCTCTTAACTAGTTGCTGTATTTCAAGCAAGAAGTCAAGCCTAGCTAGGAGGTATGCATCCCTCAAAGCAATCACTCACCAATTCGGCAGCATAACTTTGCAATAAACTCAAGATGAAGAATGAAGAGCCAAGACCTCCTTTTTATAACTTTTGCCAAGCCCTCAAGAACCTTCCAGAAGGTGCGCTCCACTCCAGAAACCCTAATTCCTTGTTGACCATTGACCCTCAAGATGGCGTCCTATTTTCCAAGGCAAGACTTTAACATTAAATATTAAATATCACCTTAAGTTGGCGTCCATGTTCTTCTCTTCAATTTGACTTTATAAAAATAAGAATATTTCACTTAAAATCTTTGATGAGACGCCTACCCATAAAAAACCCCTTTTAAAAACAACTTAAGTCATAAAGTTCGACCAAGGGGAAAAATAACATTATTTTAATTAATATGACTTGTCTTACGAGAAACTGCATCCAGGCACCAATTCCGACTCTGCCAACTGAACCAACTGACGAGGGAGGCCAAAAGCATTGGAGCCAACAAGACCACTGCCAGAAATAGAATTTACTAAAAATAGTAAATTTTGGAAGTAACTCAGATCATCATGCCAAATATACCATCGCGAAGCTCTCTGAAAACCCAAAAAGAAGCTGCCGACCAAACATCAAGATTCTAGAAGCACACTCCAACAAACGCTGAAACATCCTCCTAGAAGATAGGAACCCTAATTCCTGCTTCCGAATAGTCTATGGGTCACCAGAATAGACTAACGGTCAACTGTTAGATCACTGCTGAGAAGGGGATATTACACTACGTCTTGAGACAGGTACACCTAGAAAACCCAAGGGATGTGTCCTCGGAGAACATAGTAAAATCCTCTTGGGAAATGTAGACCTTTCATTTGTCCAACAACGCAAGTTTGCCATGGAACATAGTCATGTAACCCAAACTCAGTAATTGGATGCTGATTCATCACAATAGACATGACGTATAACTTGACAAACAGTTGAATTGGATTTCTGTCCTTGAGAATTGAGTAAAATTTGCATGACTAGTTGGCTTCTTTGGAAGATTATTCATACTTAGGTAGCATCAAATTCCATTTTTGTTGATCTTATGCTAAACAATGTGAAAAATTCCCCAAAGATAACTAACTTATTTGGTCTACTCATTAGCTTAGGGATGATACATAGAGCTACACTGAAATAGGTCCGCATATATCTCATGGAGGCCACCAAGATGTAGGCAATCCAACTAATCAAGCCAGTTTTTTGAAGACAATTCTTGCCATTTGTGATACGTCTCCTTGTTAATTGCAAGTTATACAATCTACCATCTTGAAAAATCATTTAACAACAACAAATATGGTATCATCAACTCTTTGGGTTTGTGGTGAGATGCTAACCCCAACACAAAATCCATTCTGATATGTTGCCAAGGATTATATGGTATTGTTAAAGGTGAGTTGATATTTACCAAGATTTTGATTCCCACCCTTTGAAATTTGACAAATGCAGCACCAGTCCACGTTCTTAGTCACCATTTTATCCTTACTTGGATGATAATAGTATTTTTTAACTCTTGGCATTTGTTTGGCCATAGGTGTCCACCAAGGGCCTCTAGCATTGCTTCATCCACAAGTATTTATAACTTCTCTTGCAGGAACTCGAGGAATATGCTTTGCTTCCTCTAAAATAGAAACCCGTCCTACATCATATAGTCCAACTAAGTGCCGTCCCATGTTGCTGTTTTGGGGCAAGACCAGTGGAAATATCTTTGAGGTGTTGAAACTCACCTTCTTATCTGATTTGGTCATCAACAACACACTGTTAACATAGTGCTTCTTCAACCACATTTTCTTTACTTGTTCTGTCTTTGATCATAACATATACAATTTGGCTATCTAGCATGATGAGCATATAATCTTTTTGAGTTTGCAAATATTTCAAGCTTAGATGGTTTTTTTTTTTCAGATCAATAAATCGCTGGATAAGGCCAGCTCCCCTATATTTAAATAAAATAAGAGAAGTTACAGTATTTGAAGCATTACAGACCTTCCGAACAACCAGTATCAAATAGGCTTCAACACTAACTGCCAAAACTTAGCAAACCCAATCCACTAACATTTGATTGAAAGGGGAGAACTAGCCAAAAATCCCCATACACAATCCCAGTCAACTAGACAAAAGTTGACAAAAACAGGGGAAGACTACTAAATTCTTGTCATAAACCCCTATACAGTAGACCGTGGATATGACTACATCTAGTTTGATGCAAAGATGAAGAAAGCCCTCAATAGCCACTAGGTGTTGAGGAAGGAGCTAGAATGATCATGAAACAAGTGCTTATCATGTCCTTCCTGCAAAGCATACAAAATATGCTCCCCACGCCTCCAGGACAATACCGCACCGCCTAGTCTCTCCAACAACTGATGACTTCTCCATTGGCTGCCTTCTTCGCGATTTCATCTACTAGATTATTCCCTTCGCGGTAGATATGACTTACTTTGAAATCGATCAAACTGTTTATTAATTTCGAAATGGGCTCCAGCCACCTTTGAAGTATCCAATTCGGAGCCGAATTATTCCTAGTGGCATTGACACTGATGAGAGAGTCACCTTCAAGGTGGACCCGCTCCGCTCCTAACCTTTTTCCCAATTCCAACCCAATTAAGGCCACTTTGAATTCGGCCATATTGTTAGTTGCCTCCCCAATAAAATCTGATTTTTTGCCTAATACCTTACCAGTATCATCACGAGCAACACATGCAATACCTGTTGGACTTGGGTCGCCCAACGATGCACCATCGAAATTTACCTTAACCCACCCACTTTTTGGTACGTTCCAGGTTGTGCACCTTCAGAATGCGGCTTGTTCATTTCTTGGGGACTTGCTACTTTGGGGATAATCAGTCCGCTTAAATTCTTGAGGAGCTCATTGTCCTTGCTAGTGAAGACATTCCCTTTAATTGACTTTCTTTTAGCTGCCAAATTGACTAGTTCAACAATTCTATTTTTGTGACCAATACTTCTCTAGACATAGCCTGGTCTTTAAATATCCTCCGGTTTCTCTCCTTCCATAGCTCCCAACATACCACAGAGGGGATTATTTGCCAGATGCTGTTGAAGACACCTTTAGTGATCCTACTGGGCCACAAGCTGAACCAAACACGTAGATGTAGAGGGAAGGGTGACTGGAAATTTAGTTTTGAAGTGAAGAATTTCCAACAATACTCTGCATACGGACAGGAAAGCAGAAGGTGATCCATAGTTTCAAAATTGCCTTTGCAAAGGATACATCTGCTAGGGCTCCTAATACCAATCTTTTCCAGTCGATCTTGAGTGAGGATTTTGTTTTGTATCGCCAACCATGGGAAGACCCTAGCTTTGGGGAGGACATGTTTCCCCAAAGGAGATCTTTTGGCCATTGACAATTAATCTCCGCTGCCTCTTAATTTTGTAGCCAATCTTAACCTTATACTCCCCATCCAAGGAGGCACACCATCTGAGTTCATCTTCTAGTTCTGAAACTGGAATAATCCTTTCTTTGAGAATATTAGTTAGTGTATTCTTTTGATCTTGAGGGGCATTGATCTCACTAAACGATTTCCACACCCATCTGTTGGTGCCATTATTCGAGGAGACAACCAAAATTACAAACCTTTTTCCCCCAAGCTCTGATCATTTCCCTTCTAAGGTCTTACAGGTTAGGGATATTGTAGAGCTTCGGATGGCCGTCCCATGAATCCCCCCAAAAGGAAGCATTGTGGCCATTTCGGACATCCCATGAGGTATGCTTAGTAATGACCTCCCTGCTTCACAAATAAGATTCCATATAGTTGAGCATTTTGGGGGGTTTTGGATGGTGATAATACTAATAGGGTCATCAAAGTCTAAATACTTCCTCCACAAGATCCTTACCCATTTTTGGTTGCCCTTCAACATCAACCAGACTAGTTTGGCACCCATAGCAATATTCATTATGTTGAGCTGCCTAACCCCAACACCACCAACATCCCGAGGCTTGTAGATCTTGTCCCATGACATCAAGGGGTATTTTTGAGTGTCATTTGAACCATTCCAAAAGAACCTACACATGATCTGATTGAGGCTATCGTCAACAGAGGTGGGGAACTTCATGCAGGACATTGAGTATACTGGTATAGCAGAAAGCACAACTTTGACCATCAATAATCTCCCAGCCGAGGTGAGCCATTTCCCTTTCCAGAGTTTCATTTTCTTCTTACAACTTTCAATAAGGTTTTCCTAGTAACATTTCTTGTTGGCTCCAACGAAGAGGGGCATACCGAGAAATCTTCCCAGTAGGCTAGCCACCCTTAGACCCAGAATATGGGCAATGTCCCTTTGGAGGCTAGGTTGCACATTAAGGAAGAATACTTTTGACTTTCTCCAGTTAATGGTTTGTCCTGATGCTCTGCTATAGCCATCTAATAGCTTCTTAATAGCCCTAGCCTCCGCTCTTGTCGCTAACCCGAATAGGATTGTATCGTCTGCAAATTGTTTGTGTGTGACCGACTCCACTCCCGGGGTGACCTCTATACCCTTCCACTTTCCATCCAATTTGGCTTGGGTAATACTTCTGCCAAGGGCTTCAGCCATAATAACAAAGAGAAAGGGCGATAGAGGGTCGCCTTGCCTAATGCTCCTTGAAGAATTAAAAAAACCTTGAGCTTCACCATTGACCAGAATTGAAACTTAGGGTTGTCAATACAACATCCCACCCAATCGACCCACTTTCTTTCAAAACTAAACTTGCTTAAAACATTCAAAAGGAACTGCCTATCCACAAGTTCATAGGCTTTCAAAATGTCTAACTTGATAACCATACTAGGCATCCTCAATTTCTTGGCAGTGTGAATAGTTTCATGGGCCACAATGACGCCTTCTGCAATGGATCTACTAGGAGCAAAACCACTTTTTTCTTCTGAAATCACTCTTCCAATCACCCTTTTGAGTCTATTGGCTATTGTTTTGGTGATAATTTTGTAGAAAGTGTTGCATAATGCAATCGGCCGAAAATCGCTCATACTCTTGGCCTCCTTCTTCTTGGGAACTAATGCAATGAAGGTGTGATTCATTGCCCCCAACATTGTTGACTTTCTCCTAGATTTCTCTATTGCTCTAAGCAAATCATCTTTCAAGATGTCCCAGAAGAAGTGATAGAAGGCAGCCGAGAACCCGTCAGGGCCTGGGGCTTTGTCAGGTCCCATTTGAAAGGTGGCTGCTTTGATTTCCTCCAAACCAACAGGTTTGCATAATTCTTTGTTTTCTGCCTCAGTGATTACAGATGGGATTCTATCTAGAAATTCCACCCGTTCAGGCCTAAAATCTTGGCTTTCTTGATTCATGATTGTCTGAAAGTATCTAACTGCTTCTTGATTTATTTCCTCACCAGTTTGGGCTACTAATCCATCATCCTTTTCTATTTCCACAATCCTATTTTTACTTCTGTTGATAATAGTCGTTTTGTGAAATAACTTAGTGTTCTTGTCCCCCTCTTCAAGCCAAACCTCCCTAGATTTCTGTCTCTAGAAGCATTCCTCCCTGGCCATAATTTTTGTCAAAGTAGCCTTAAGAGTCTTCTCTTTCTCGAATTCCTCTTTTCCCATGCCTTTTGCAATTACAATTTCATTGAGTTTTCTCAACTCGTCCTCAACACGGGCACTTTCCTCAAAAATATTTTTGAAGTGCACCTTATTCCGTTCTTTCAATTTTCTTTTTACATATGAGAGTTTTTTGTGGAAGGAGAACAACTTTGAATGATTACCAACCCAAACCTCATTCCACCATTCATCAACCAAATCATATAATGAAGGATCCCTAGTCCACATCTTTTCGAATCTGAAAGGAGATGCACCATTGTAACTGTCTTGTGCTAATGTTAGCTGGATAGGGAAGTGGTCTGAACCACTAAAAGGGAGAATAAACGCCTCAATAGTATATGAAAATTCCGTCCAGTCCCCAAAGAGAAAGAATCGATCCAATTTTTCTGCAATACAAGTAAAACCTTGTCTTCTATTTGTCCAAGTGAACCTCCTGTTCTTCATGGGGATTTCTTTGAGACCGTTTTCGTCCACAAATTCTTGGAAGTCCTGCTGGACCCTGGTTAAATTCCATAGCCCCCCTTGCTTTTCAGAGTTGTTGAGAGTAGCATTGAAATCTCCCCCAATTAAAATCCTATCCTCTTCATGTTGCTTTAACCACTGAGTTATCGTTCCCCAAAGCTCTCTCTTTTCAATCGTGGAGATGGGGCCATACACATTGATCGCCAACAAAGATGTATTGCAAAGAAGGCATTTGTATTTGACTATCATCCAGTTTTGACTAGCTGAGATTAAAAGAACAGCTGGCCTTGGTTGGATTCCATAATACCCCCATTCCACCAGACGCCCCATTAGACTCAACAAACAACCCACTCCATTGTCTCCAATATTTCAACTTATTCTCCTGATCTACTTTGTTCCACTTTGTTTCTTGCAAAAGGACTAAGTCAACACAGCTTGTTTCAATTTGATGCTTGAAGAGGCGCCATTTGCTAGGGGCTTAAATGCCCCTAGCATTCCAACTTATGATCCTCATACCTCCTTAGGAAGGAACAACTCCTTCCCGTTCCTTAGTTTAGTTTGACCTTTAGCATTTCCTGCCACAACAAGTTTTGCTTTGTTCGATTTGCGCCCTCTTTGCTTTGTAGACCGAAATTTGGGGGTCTTAAGTTCAGGCCGAGTTTGTTCAATTCCACGCTCCTCTAAGATGCCAACATGATGCTCTTCAAAACTATCATTTGGCTCTGATTCTGAATTAGCACTATCCAACTCCAAATTTTCCTTTTCTACATCCTTGCAAGTAAGAGCAGGATATGCTTGGTTTCTTAGGGTCCTGCCTTCCTCATCACCAGGTTGGATCAGGATCTGCTTCGCCAAAGGGTTTTCGAGCTCTTGTACAAAAAAATTCCCTAATTGTTTTGTCAGATGTGGGTACGCCTCCAATGCCTTATCAAAACTTTGAACATTACCAGAATTGACATCCACAAACTCCTCCAAGATTTCCTTCTGATCTGATCTGATGTCCTTAGGTATTAATTTGGGTGTTGTGCAACTCTCACCCCAGCCATGTTCCTTTGCCTTTGCTATTGGCTAGATGGAATCCAAAAGTTCCTTTTCCATATTTGTTAAAGGCTTTCCTAGAGTGGTTACGCACTTGGCATCCTCCTTTGGATATGCAATCTTCTCATACCTATTGATTCCATCCATTGTTACCTTGAAGGAGCATCCAACATTATCATGATCCTTCGACTTACACATAGGGCATAGGACCAACTGCTCTTCCCTGACGACCTTCTACTTCCAGACACCCAACTCAGACTCAATTTCAATTTCAGAGGGCAAATCTTGATTTGGTGGAATGGCTATGCACATTCTGAAATATAAGCCCCAGATACGATCTTCTAGGATCTTATCCAAGTACATGAACTTTCCTAGTTTTCTCCTAATTTCCTTAATGATCTCCTCCTTCCAGTATTCTAACGGTATATTATAGAGGCGTACCCATGTTGAGCTCTCCTTTAGCATGTGATTCCATGGATCAAAATTAGGGCTCCACTCAATTAAATGCATCTTAGATCCATCTAAGAAATAGGGACCACGACTTAGGGCCTTGCATTTCTCTTCATGTGTGGGGAAGGTTACCGGGTAAAAATTGTTCTAGAGGGTCCTCACAATTGTTTGATCCCCCCATTGTTGATGGCACCGGTTTTTTATGCAATCCGATTTTTTAACTCCTCCGCCCCCCATTTGATAAATATTCTTGTATTCATCAAAAAATTCCTAGTGAGCCTGGCACCCTCATCGTCAAGTGAAACTGAAATTTTGGTTTCAGGCAGGGGCTTGTCATTTGGAACCTTGTATTGATGGGAGGGGCCAACTTCATCCAACATAATTCTTTTCCCTTTTAAATCTGGATTGAAGCAATCAACCTTTGTTGACTCCACCGCATCAAGGGGCTTGCTTCTGTAGTTGTTTGAAGAATCAACCTTGGGGATTGATGTTTTCCCGAACCACCCATTCTTCCCGTTTCAAAAACCATGTTGTTTCAATACATCCCTAGTGCGGACATTCTTACCCTGTTTTCAGGGAGGTAGGTTTTGTCTATGCTCCGGCCAATGATATTGTGGTTTAATCCATGGCAAATCCTTTTGCTTGCCTTGCCTATGCTGCCGTTGATTTGCATTTGTTCGTTGAAGCCCTCCTTGATTGACCGTTGTCGTCCATCTACACCTGCTCCTAGTGTCAAAAGGGTTGCATTGTTCCTGATAGCGAACATAACATTTGTCTACCCATCTCCCATTTTCAAATACCCATTGCGGCATATGATTATTAGGGTCTCCATGTGATGTACCCCGTCCTTTGCTCCACTGCATGCCATTGCTAGGGTTTGCATCTGGCTGGTTGTTATCGTAGGCTTTCCACCCATTATTGATCTTTGCTCAAAGGATCTCCATTGGGACTTCCTGGTCCATTTCTTCTCCCCAACCTGTCGAGCGCTGGCTGTAGCTTCGCATTTCCTTACTGGTCCATTGTGAGCCATTCCGCACCAGAAGCTGATCCTCCCGCAGGCTCCTGTGTGAAGCTTCGCTCCTCACCATCTTTTCACCCACTCATTTGCGTGTGAGTTTCATTATTTGAGTTTCCTTACATTGATTGACGATAATTACCTTTGGTTCGATCTGCCGAAGCCTCCTTAACTCTCCCAGCGCCGATGATTATTGCAGTTGTCTTCACATTTTTTATCTCTGCATATCAAGCTTAGATGGTTTTTATACAGTTCAAACTCCTTATGAATTAAATATTCTGTCCTGTGACGTAGTACTTGTATAAATAATTTCATATAATTCTGTTCATTACTGCAATATTTTTTTGTTATTTAATTATTTATTTATTTTCATTGTGATATCCTATGAGATGACTATCTTAACTAGGTACAGTTAAGCGATCTGAACCTGATACGTAACAATCAATCTCAATTTAAAAAAAAAATTAGTTGTTATTTAATTATTTATTTATTTTCATTGTGATATCCTATGAGATGACTATCTTAACTAGGTACAGTTAAGCGATCTGAACCTGATACGTAACAATCAATCTCAATTTAAAAAAAAAATTAAAAGAGCTAAAACTGGAGCTTCTGTCACACATCACTCAAGAATTCAGAAACTTCTTCTATTGTCTTTGTTTACATAAAGTTCTTATTTACTTTCATTGAAAGATCCTAGGTTCAGCAATTCTATTATGATTAATAGATTATTATGAATTTACAATGGAAGTTCACATCCTTATGAGTTATGACAATGTTTAACCTCAGTTGTATTACTTGGATAAGGCTATTCCATGATCTCCTTAAATTTCCAATACAACTTCAAAATTGACATTTCCAAGGTATACTAACTTGTGATGGAAGAACATGCTTAAATCCAAATCAATAAATTTTCAAATTCTTGCTATTCATCAAACAAAACTTGGAGATGTATCAAATCTTATTTTTTGTTTCTATTATAAACCAAAAAAAAAAATCCAAATAAGCAATAACAGACTTGCCAGGGAATGTATGTGACACCTTATTCATGTCTTGCATGAAAGGACAAGGTGCACAAAAAAGACAAAATGAAATTGCTAACTAGTCATCTCCTCATCCATGATAGGTGGCCGCTTCCCTTGAAGTCCATGCATGAGATCATTCATGCCAAGTACAAGGAAGCAATTATTAATAGAGCTTTTACTTAATGCTACTAGTACTAAATATAACACATCTATTACGTTCCATCTTTCTTGGGAGATAAAAAGCTTTGGTCTCGATTTATATTTAGTTTGATGGGGATATCTTTCTATGTGATGATAGAGCAGCTATACATTCTTTTGGCCAAAGATCTTTGTACTCTTTCAATAGATCTTGGGAATTCATCAGGTAGGTCATCCTTTTCAAAATTTGTCCTTTCTATGTCCTTCTATGGTAAAAAAGAACATAGCATTCTTTAGTTATGTTGACATGATCCTTTAAATCATTAGTTGGAACCAGCGCTTTCTTGTCCTTTTTCTTCGTTCATCGGAATAAGATTTTCCATCATGTATTCTACTTTGATTGGGTTGCTATGTTTGCCTTAAAAGTGTATGACAAGTTTTCATGTGGAAAATATTGCATCACATTTCATCCACTTAAGATCCCAACTTTAAGGTCTTAGGTAGCCAAACACCGATATAACACATCTACTAAATGCTTGTATGGCCCTCAATCTAACCTATATGTATCATGATGGGGGTTTTTATCTAGATTTTACACAAAGTAGGATGAGGACTCTCTAGATTCTCATTGCTACTTGAATTCAACATCTGGATGCATACCCTGCTCCTTGCTTTATATTTTATATGAAATATTCTCTTCCATAGCTACCGGTGTTTGTTTTGTTTTTGATACAAAACATTCACAGAATTCTTAAGTACATGCACTTCTTCTGCCTGTTTTGGTTAGTGCTTCTTCAGGTCTTCTCTTCTTGGTCTTTATGTCCATGGAACATTGTATTAAATTGTCACTATTGTTGGCACCACATCTGTAACAAACCGTTGATCAGCTCTCTTGTTGTCCTTGGCCATTTAAACTTCTTTCTATAGCTACAATTTTGATTTTTATATCTCTCTTTTCTCTTCCCAAATTTCTTTCAATCTGTTTATCCTCCTTGCTTAATACTTCTGCTGTTGAGATTGTATGCGTCACAACCTCCCTACTTGTTCTATTCACTTCTCAAGTTTTCATTTTGCAGTTCTGTTTCTAACTTTAATTCCATCCAAAATTGTAACAAACACCCCTGATTTTTTTGAACTGTTTGCTGATTGTAGTGTTTTTTCTGTTATGTTTGGTTTGCTTGCTTTCATATGCGTTTCATAGATACATTGCCAACATAGAAAATAATGCATAAAGAAGGAAATAATGAGAAGTAATTGTAAGAGAGGGGGACCAACCATTGCAAGGCCCTAGGTCACGAAAGGCCAAGAGCAGTATGGCTGCCCTAACTTACCTCAGTTTGAAAGGATGTTAGGATAGGCGGGATGAGAATAATGAGAACTATGGGGTTCTTCGATTACTTTGCAAACCCAAGAGTTGAAAGGAGACTAGGCAAGTCGATCTCTAGAGTCAACTCTGTATCTCTAATAGCTCTCTGTTGGAGGACAAAATCGCAGTTCTGGGATGACAGCGCGGCGTGCTGGCGTCTCACAGGTGCACTGGCATCCGTACGGCCAAAAAACCAAAGAGATAAGACTTAACTTCTAAAAGGTGGACTTACAACCTAGTTATGAGTTTTGAGAAGTGTAGAATAAGATTAGAAAATACGAAATATAAAGATGAACGTGATAAAGGAAATAGACTACCGCAAGGGTGACAAAGACGATTTCACTCAACGGTCTCTTCACCAGCTTGCTCCAAGATCTCTCCACCTGCACACAGAAAAGAGGGAGAATGTTGGGGGGCTATTTAGGGGTCTGCCTCAGTCAGACCCCCATTTTGGTGTGTCCACGTCCACGGACAACCAAGTTTGCAATGATAGGAATAATATGATAAAGAAGAAAATACAAGCAAAGTATACAAAAGACACTACAAAATAGTACGTGCTTACTCAACCAAACAATAGAGAAGATGAGAGGAGCTTACCACCTCCGTCCAAAGCGCTCAAGGCTAGTGGAGGAGAAAGATGAGAGGAAATCAAGCCTCTGCTGCAATGGATTCGTCTTGCGCTTGCTCTATTGAAGTGATGGAGTGATAGATTGCTGCTATGGAGTGTGAAGTGTTGCTACAAAGCTTGAAGTGAATGCTAAAGTGTGAAGAAATTGTGAAGAGATGACCAAAAGATGAAAATGGAAGAATGGAATGAGAATATGAAGAAGGAATGGAAGAAAACGGCCATATTCAGGTCGACCAGCCGAAGAAGGGCGTTACACTTCGATTTCCAATGGGAAGTGTAACGTCTCTGCAGACTTTAGTTGTAGGAATCTGCCAGGGACGTAAGCACGCCGCACGGACATTTGTGCGCCGCGCGGGCGTCCCTGACTGAAAGGCTTGCACCGACACTCAAAACATGTGCCAAGTGTGATGCGATCAGCAGGCTTATGTGGAATTAAGCCTCCGCCTTTGGTTTTCTAAAGTGGAAATGTACGAAAGGGGAATTTGCGTTAGGGGTGCAAATTTGCGCCTATATAGTAATATTGCTTTCCTTATTGAATGACATCATATAATAAGGGCAAATGATTACAAACCAAATCAGATTGAATACAATATATTTTCAGACTTGGAAATAGTTGTTATCAAACCTGGAAATGATCATATAACAACAACTCATTATCAACTTGCATTACATGTCACATATGTGAATAGCCAATGAATATATGGATTCCCACGCCAAAATCCAGCTACACAATCACCGAGAAATGCAGAACATGGGGTCTATACATTAGCAGACCGCTCATCCTTGAACACCCAAAGGGCACGACTCCCTAGGTATGGCGATTTGCCCTCAAAAATCAATCCTCCAGTGATTATTACAAGTGAGTACTTGAAATGGGGCGCCAAAATGAGAGGAATCCAATAGATGAATACCAAAATGATACACCAAGTGTGCACAGAGCTATGAACAATTTTCACTTTCAAACCCTGTCATAAAGATAATTTCCAAAATTTTGGAAAAAGCAAATCAAACCTCTAAAAAGCTCCAGATCACCTCCAAACACCACCAAAACGAAGCCAAGAATCAAACACACCAAAATCTCCAAACCCACATCAAAAAACCAAGAATATCTTCATCATTTCACCACAAAAACACTAAAAATCAGAACTCTGTTGATACCCAAGGTGATCCCTGAAATAGAATCACTCTAATCTGGCTAGGGTGGGTCTTTCACCACTGAAACCAGCTCCAAATGTTGAAGGTTTTCATCCTCAACACGCAACAGTAGAACCCTGGAAGCATTCCAACAACATCTTGTATGTTGCCAAATGAAAGATGATCAAATGAGAGCCAAATCGTAGCTTTATAGAAGTGAGAGGGAAATTAGGGAAATTTTTTTGAATTAGGTTTCCCTCCAAGACTCCCATGCCCCCCTCATGAGCTCTTTTATTTTATTTTAAAATTCCTTATATCTCCCTAGGGGCGTCCAACATTAGAGGCTCAATACTTGGGTTTTTTCAAAACAACGTTATATCAACTAGGTGCCAAGGTACTTTTCGATGACCCTAAGCCCCCTCACTTAAGTTGTAAAGTGACTTTATAAAAATAACTTAAGTGATGGAAGAAATACAAATATCGATTAAATCAACCTTAGACTCATCAACGCGAAAACAAGAAATAAACACTGCTGGAGCAATATTGTCCTAAACCAGTTACGAAAAATACACTTTCTATAAATAGCCACGACTAAAAATATTAAGTACTCCCAAACACCAAATTGGCACAAAACTGAGATACACAAATACTTACTATAAATAGTAAGTACTAAAATTGGCCACTGCTAAAAGTAGAAAGTTCTACTAGAAAGCATCGAAAACCACCACAGAGCCCAACACTGGCTTTGAGTCCCCTAACCATCTCCACTTAGCCTACGAGAACTTTGGAATAGGCTAATGGAACACTCCAACTGCTTAGGTGCAAGAAAGGGAAATTACAAAAATGGTTCCCCCAAATAGGTTACTTCATGAACCTCATCCCCTTTTGATCATGAAATCTTGAATTCTTTTATTAACTTAATAGCCATTACATTAGGCCCTTGGGTAAAATTCTATTTCTATATATTAATATATACAGGCTTAATGCCTTTCGGTTAAAAAAAAAAACTTAATAGCCATTACATCAGGCCCTTGGGTAAAATTTTAGTTAATTTTTGTACTCAACTATTGAGAATAAAAATAGGCTTCTAGTCCTCTAATGAATCATTTTGAAAAAAGGGACATTACACTTTTGCAACACAAACAAGGTTCTTTCTTTGATCTTAGTTATTTATTTATCAGCCCAATTGATGGGTGTGAGTGGCTACATTGGGATTGTAGAGATATAAATGTGGTCCACATATCAGTGCCATCATCTTCTACATAATTCACATCCCATTGTAGATTGAAGGCTTTAATTTGATCAATTGTTAGCCTTATCCAATAGTGCCATCATCTTCTACATCATCCACACCCCACTATAGATTGAAGGCTTTAATTTGATTAATTGTTAGTGTTAGCAAGAAAACTGGGGAAACACAAATCGAAGTTCTGAGCCCCAAGTACTTTATGAGTGTTGTAGTTTACACTGCAGACTTAGTCATACAAAGGCAGTAATGGTTTGATTCAGACAAAGGATTAACTAATCAATTATATATTTACAAAATGCTAGATAAAATCATGCATATCGAATTTCGGTAATCATTATATTAGTTATATCAATGGAGTACATTCATATATCTTCCCCTATACTCTGTACATCTTTCTCTTCTTACATATATTCTTTCATACATACATTCTTATACATATGTACCATTGCATACATCGGCTTCTACATACATCTCCCTCTTTCCTGTCATTCATATCTTTTGTTATACATATATCTATGGGATGGGACGTGATCCATCCTACCCCTACTCTAGATGGTATTTTTTCAATCTTATGGTCCGCAAGCTCTTTGCGACAAGATGTGGTAGGATTTACTTGGCGGTGTTTGAACTGTTGCTATTTTCTACCAACATCATCCCCCCTTTCAAAATGTTGACTTGTCCTCAAGTCAACACTACTCTGCTTGAAGAATATCCTTATATATTTCCTTGAGTTTAGTAAAAGTGTTCTCCCATTGTGTTTTGGCTAAGTTTAGCTGTTGGGTCTTGTTGTGACCTTTTCACACATCGCCCCATTGCAAATGGGGACCCTAGTGTTTTTTCTCTGGTTTTGCTTTTGAGTTTTGGTCTTTTCGAGGGGTACTTAGAATTTGAATTTTTTGAAGGTCATCCGGGTCAAGAAATGATTGTGGACCAGAATCAATGCATGAATGTCGCCAAAGTGCTTAGAAGGCCCCGTGGACGAAGATCGACAGTCAGTTCAGTCAATTCTGACACTTCCTAAAATTTAGGGTTTCCACCCCGGGCCCCTATTTTTTAGGGACTTTTTTTTGGCATTTTTAGCCCATTCTGGAATCCCTATTTTTTAGGCATTATTTTTTGAAAGTTTCTATTTTTGGCAGGGTTTCTATTTTTGGAAAGTTTGCAGGTCATGGCTTCGTCAACATCAACTTCAGAAGGTTGCAAGAGAAAAATGGGTAAAAAATTTGAAAATCTGGAAAAATTTGCCTAAGGCATGGACATGCAAAGTGCAAGCAAAGTCCGCCCAACACATGCAAAGGAAAAATTGCAAAGTGCAAGCAAAGTCCGCCCAGCACATGCAAAGAAAAAATTGCAAAGTCATGAGCAAGTCCGCCCCAAGGTAAACATGCAAGGAAGATGGCAAATCCGCTCCAAGATATTGGGAGGTGCAAGTGCAAGATGAAGTCCGCCATGCCTAGGGAGGAAAATGGCAAGACATTAGCAAAGTCCGCCCAAAGGGTGAAATGGCAAGATGTGTAGGAGTTGAGAAAATAGAACTTCACAAACCCTGAAGATCACCTACATGCAAATAACCTGTCACAAAAGAAGAGATGGAGACAAACAAGCAAGGGTTCTCTGAAAACTGAAAATGTATATATCAGAGAGAATGAGAAAATGAATTGATATGAAATACAATGGGATCAATCCTTATAAAAAGGAGATCATGCAAAACCCTAATAAAACCTTAATAGGATAACATTTAATAATTAATATAATTATTAAATGTCACATTATGCAAACTAACATGAAATCTTAAGAAGGGAATAAAGGTAACTTAATCAACATAATTAAGTTAAAACCTTTACTCTAACAAGATGCACGGCAAGTCCGCTCCAAGAAGGTTGGAAAAGGGTGAAAATGTGAAGAAGTCCGCTCCAAGATGTTTGGAAGTGGTAAAATTACAAGGAAAATTCGCCATTTGCTAAAATTTAATGACAAATGCTAGTGCAAGTCAGCCCCAAGCTTGGTAAAATGAAAAGATACACAAGGCGAGTGCGCTCTGGCCATGTATGTTATGAAAAATACTTGGAGAAGTAAAAATTAAAGTATTTGCCTTGGAAAAAATCAAAAAATTAAAATTTTTGCCTAAGTCCAGACATTTAAAAAATTAATTGAAAAATCAAATGGTATGTCTGGCAAAATTGAAATTCGCCTAAGTAAAAATCATCATGACAAGTTTAAAATTCGCCTTAGGCAGAGGCACAGAGAAATTTAAAATTCGAAATTGCCTTTGAATTTAAAAATAATTAAATATTATTATTTAATTATTTTAACGAACGGGTTGGAAACAACACAAAATATTATTTTAATATTTTATTTTCCAAAACCCATTTAATGAGAAAATTCAAATTTCTTTAGGCAAATTGCTGAGAAAAGAAAGAAGAAAAAGAACTTCACTCGACTAGCGACAAAATTAGAAACTTTTTTTACCGACTTATGCTGAAGATAGAAATTGCTATTCGAAAGACAAATGCCAGCCGAGTTCAGACTAAATTAATTGGAAACAATTAAAATTTGCTAAATGGGTCGATTCTTTCAACCTTAAATTGGTTTGGCATTTCAATTTCATTCATTCAAAAGCAAAGTTGTGAAGAAAACTTGTTAAGGCAAGAGAAGTCTGTGAAGTTTTATTTTTCGTACAAAGTAAAAGGCTGAAAGTGCGAATTTACTTCAGCAGCAACACATTCTTTCATTGCCAGGCAGACTTTGTTTCCTCTATTCCGGCAAAGATTTCTCTTTGCGAACAATTTAATTCTTTCATTTCCAGCAATAATTGTTTTCACGAATTAACTTATCGAGTTTGCTGGAATATATTTATGCATAAATAATTTCTGAATTGAAATATTTATTTTTGTAGATTTATGCTGGATAACGGAGAATCAACAAAGAAGATGAAGTTCGCCAGCAAGGGTTCTCAGACGGAGTCTAAAATTGACTCTAAATGGAAGGATGTTGCAGACACTAATCTTGGTCATATTGACTTAGAAGAATTCCGGAAGAGGATGTATGGAAGCGACACACTCTTTCCAACTCCAATTGTGCAAAAAATGATGAGAAACGACATAGTTCATGCTGCAGAATTTCCGCCAGCCGTTGAATGTCCAGAATTAATTATAGAATGCACCTTGCATTAAAATGCTGAAGAAAGACAAATTGAGGCGCCAAATGGCAGAGTATTGGCATATTTGGGCGAACTGGCTATACAGGAGACTTTTGGCATTCCAGCTTACCACAGAACATACTACCGGTCGAAAGAGGATGCACAGAAATTGTACGAAGATAAACAAACTCTTTGCATGCCAACATGAACAGGAACTGGCTTGAAAAACCTAGATCCTCAACCAAGAGATTGCTCAGGCCATTTTTTAAGGAAGAATACGGAGACATGGTCTTGTTGCTGAATAGACTGGTAGGCAGTCCTCAAGGAGCGCCTTTTGAAAGCTAGATGTACTACTTCATTGACAAAAATGGTCAAGGATGATTAGTGATAGTATTTATGAACAATTGGTCAACTTGGAGAAGACCAAATCTTTTCATATGGGTTCCTACGTAATATACTCACTCGCTCGGACTTACAGATATGCTGGTCTAATCTGCAAAGGTGTAGTCGACAACGGCAAAAGCGAGCTGAAGGTATATAACTGCTACCCTCAATTGCAGTTGAGTGAGAAATCACCTTGGCGTCGGGTACATAACGCTTTTCTTATGTACATCACCCGGATACTTCAAGGCGGAACCCATGAAAGGCTCACCCATGAAGCAAAGAGTTTAATCAGTAAATACGGATCCTGGTTTATCCAGTTTCCTAGATTTACTTATATCAGAATACAGGGATTTACAGATTCTCCTTACAAATTGCCAATTTATCCTACTGACAAGATGATTTTACTGGAAGTACTAAGGCAGCTGGAAACATTCGAAAGTATGCAGAGACCGAAGCAGAAAGCAGCTGTCACATTTCCTTTGTTCATCGGAAACATGGTAGAATCTTGTTCGTCATCACAGGCAACAGAAAGTGCCAGAGTGGAGACACAGTTGTATCCATTCACCTCGTACAAGTTCAGAGGTGATTTTGATCCACTCAATCATATGGGAACTGTAAACGGAAAGAAGTACCGGCACAGGGTTGACCTTGAGGACTTCTGGGCAAATGCAGCTGACGATTATGAAATCAGAAGACTTTGGTCAAGGTTACCTTTGGGCATGATCAGGACGACGAAACTCTTCCGCGTGCCTAACCAGCTAGATGACGATGAAATGTACATACAACCAGGCTATGACGAGGGATTGCCACTTCCTCCTGTCAAATGGTTAGAGCCTGAGTTAGGTGATTTGACAATTCTCATGAGGCCAGTAGTCAATTACTTGCAATGGTGGGTAGATTAGCGGGTACAAACATTGAAGCAGCAAGGTGTGCCATTTACCTACGATTTAATGGGCGAAGCTGAATCTTGTTCTTCAAATGTTGGCGCTTCTCAAGGAGATGAATTGACTGAGCCTACCAATCAGAAGAAAAGAAAGGGTAAAGAAGTGGCAATAAACGAAAAGCCAATCTTGAAGAAGCCTAAGCTCCTTTACTCAGTTGCATCCGGGAATATAAAACAATTATTGATTATGGACGAAGAATCATGGGGACATGTCAAAATTCCTTCGTCGGTACTTGAAAGAGACATAGAGCCTATGCAGCTTGAGGATGACTTTCATCATTCTCCAATTGGCACAGAGATCTGTGAGTCAGATGAAGACTTGAATGACAGGGAAGGCGACTTCCAAGAAGGGATGATCTCAGCCCTAAGGGAGATTCATGAGGACCCACCAGTATAGGAAGTCCAGGACATTCAGGATATTTTGGACTGTGAGGATGATGGAGTCGAGCAACCTACGATACCAGACTGGCTTAAGGAAAGAATTAAGATCAAGGTACTAGTTGCAGCACCAAAAGCAGATGATATAGACGATTTCTTGGCAAGGTTGGAGCAGGTAAATACGAAAAGGCCTGCCAAGAAATTCTCTACTATTCAAAGAGATGAAATTGGTAACCGCACAGTGCAGATTGCAGTTCCGACAATTGAGAAGCCGCAGGATGAGATTACTCCTGCCGAGTATGCCATTACTGTAGTTGATATTGGTCCATCTACCAAAGGGCAAGAAGTAGAAGATCTGGATAATTCCGTCTCCACCATTAAGTCCAGATTAGAAAAGGAGACTAAGAAGAAAAGGGAATATAAGATGGAGGTTGAGCGCCTGAAGGAGTATATCCGGCATTTGACAAGGCCACTCAACCAAGGCGACCAATCAAACCCTCTGCTCCCAAATGCATCACAGGAACCGGCAGAGAATCTTGAGAAGGAACTAACTAATGCCAAGGAAACAAAGAAATGGATGGCAGGAAAAGAGGGAGAAGTAACGGCATTTGTGGAGAAGTTGGTGCATGCTCATGGGCAAACTTCTTCCCTGCTCACAAGGATTGCAAACTTGACTGAAGCATGGGACGGACTGCAGGACCTGCAAGACAGAATCATTCCTTGCCTCCGTGATATAAGGAAAAACCCAAAGCAAAAGCTGGTTGATGAAAAGATTATTGCAGCTGGGGCAGCTTACGATTTCAGCAATTGGTATTGCGCATTGGTCTCCCGTAGGGAAGTGCTGGAAAGGGTTAAGGCAGAAAGTGCCAAGGTCAATGAGCAAGTGAAGAGCATTCAAAATGGCATCTTTCATATGGCTGCAGATGTACTGAACAAGGACATTGTTCGAGAGAATGACTTGTGGCCGGATAATATGCAAAGGGAAGTGCAAAAGGTTTTCTCTAGCATGCCAGTCTTGGGCAAAAATCTGACTAAGGCATTGTTGGTGTGCGTTTTAATACCCACCGAACATAGAATAAAATGCCCAAAGACACTCTATCCTCTCTTGAAAAATCACCGCGTATGCTAAGATTGCGAGAAGATCATATGTTGATTCCAAGGTTTCTTTTGTCAGGTCTTGACGTGTGGATAAGATCAGTGGGCGTTGTGATTTGCTGGTAATCACTTTTGTTTTCAAATAGTGTGCAAGGTTTAATATTTCTCCTTCAACACGTAGAGTAGAATTAGATTAGTATTTCATTTATATGTTTGTTAAGTGGATGATAGATTTGATAGCAGTGATAGATAAAATTTAGCTCATACTTTTGTCAAATGGATGATTTGCATTTGATGTGTAAAGTTAGTCTAAGCCGTTGATTTGTGGATGCTTAACTTCTGTTTGTTTTCAATTCAAACATGAAAATTATTATCACTTCCTTTGAAGATTGCACCCACTTTGCGTAGTTGTCCAAAGGAGGCGAAACAAAGTGTGGTTACCCTATTTTATCTCGTCACTGCCGTCTCTTGAGTTCCTAGGCGTAGTTTAGATTTCTAAACCCTTATCCTTTTGCCTTTTTTTTTGGAATATCTGAAACACCCATCTAAAGAGCCTCAATGATAAAACTGTCTAAGTCCTCGACCCGAGAAATGAATTTTATGTAAGTCCCCTTGTGATTACCAACAAATCACAACGCCCACTGACCTTGTCCATATGTCATAACCTGGCCAAAAGAAACATTGGAGTCATTGTATTATCTTCTAGGTATTTGCAATTACTTATCAAGAGAGGATAAAGTGTCCTTGGGCATTTTATTCTGTGTATGGTGGCGTATTCAAAACACACACCAACAGAATTGGCGCTAGAAGGAGGACTGAATAGAGAATGATTCATTTGCTTAGGACTGAAACAGAGAAAAAGAAGGAAATTCAACTGGACTGAACCAGTATGAACTTTGAAATGCCAAATCAGAGATATGTTAGATCTCTTTTATGTCAAAAAATACAAAAAAAGTGAAAAGTTGAAAAAAAATTCTAAAAGAAAAAGTCAGAGATGGAAAATCGAAAAAGAGATCTCTCAATGGATGGGTGTCCATTCCATATGTCTTGCTCTCGAGATAGTCTCGTGGATATTGCTCGAATCCAAGAAAAATTGAATGCACAGTTGCATCCCAGGAATTTGTCTAAGTTTGCTTTGCCAGGAAGATGGCGAATTCATGAGACCTCCAAACACGAAGAAATCAGTTGCTTGACATTTCTCTCAAGGATAGAGCTTGTTCTCCAAGGGAAAATTTTCTTTTGGGATGTTCCCAAGCCAGGAGTGTTGGATGTAGAACCTGATGATTATAGCATTCCAGAAGTTAGAAATGAGGCCTTCATGAGGTTCATACTTAGAATCCAATATCAAATAGAACTAGGTAATGTTCACTTGAAAGGTGTTTTGCTCCCTCGTTGGTGTCGGATTCACAACGCACCTCATCCAGAGTTCACTTGCACATCATGTGAACAGGCCATCAACCATGCCAGATGTCACCTTGGATTACCAGAGTTACCATATGGATGCTTCAAGGATGAAGCTTGGATTGAGTATGTCAAGCGAACATTTTTAGCACCAAATGAAGAATGTACCACAATATCATCTAACAACAGGGAGAATAAGTCACAACAGGATAATGTGATCGAGCTTAGGAATCAAGTGGGTGAAGATGTTCCAAGCATCGTAACGCCAGAGGAGGCCGTTGGAGTAAAGATCAAGGAATTAATAGCATACATTTCGGCGAGAGAGGCAATCCAATATCAACGCGTGGAATTGAGTGAAAATGAAGAAATACAAGTTGGAGAGGGCCGTCAAGTGGACGAGGGGACACAAGAAGGGAGCGGTTCCAGTGCACTTCAAGAAGGAATGGTTCTTGATGAAGAATTCCAATCATGCATAAACAAGATGGAAGAAATGATGGGCGGCTTGAGGCAAGATAATATGTTTGACGATCAATGGGCAACCAAGATGGAAGAAGAATATGAAATACATTTTGCGTCAGCGTTGGATCCAATGCTCGCAGTCATGGAAGAATTGCTTGATGAAATTGAAACAAATGGCACACTACTTGATGAACAGGTAACTGTGACAGAGGCAGAGAATGGAGAACAATTCAGGTTGGGGCTTGATCCATTGTTGGGGATTCAAAAGGAGCCGATGAATGAAATACTCCAAATTTCCAAATTCCCTTTTGAATCCAATCCCCACCATACTCCACCCAGTTTGGAACGTGATGTTGATCTCCATGTTTCAGATGCAAGTGGTATGGTTCACCATCAACTTTGACCTCCTGATGAAGCAACAGATGACGAGCAAGAATTCATGCCTACGAATGAAGACCACCAGGTTGTATCTTTCCCTACTGTTGACTACAAAGAATATCATTTTGATTATGGAGATTTAGGAAAGATAACTTGTTTATGGATTAATCATGGTCCGGGTGAGTCGCCCCAGTTACTAACCTTTCCCGAAGTTTTGCTTGAATTTCAGGTTTGTCCTTTGAAAGAATATTTTTCCGAGTTTAAAGATAAGTTTGCAAAACTTCGCACTGTGACCGCTGCGGTGTTGTTCCTACACATCCTCAGAAATCATGCTAGGAGTTGTATATACTTGGGTCTTTTGACTGCTGTTCGCTTATATTTTTTTTTTTTTGGTTTTTTGTTTAGAGTAGGTTTTCTTTCACGTTTTGCTTTGTTTTCTTTAGATTAGTTGTTTAGCTTTCTTAGTTTAGTTTGCTTGTCCGTTTTGTTTTTCTTTCAATAAAGGGGCTCCCATTTGTGAAGGGCGTTGTATCTTAAGAACTCTAGCGTTTGTGCCAAATTATGTTCAGTCCATTTCTTGGATATTATTTTATCAAGTACTTTTGAATCCAAGTTTTGTTCTTTTTCAACTTCATCGTTTGGTTAAGGTTAGTACTTGACTGGAAAGGGAATCATCTATTGTATCTTGACACCGAGTCTTGCAGTTATTATATCTGACACACTTAATGAGTTCTTTGAGTCCCTATGGTTTCCTAGGTGAAGTCATGGTCAAGCTAAAAGAAAATAATCAAAAGTCTTACTTCAGCGCCACTATAATACTCAAGCCCATGTGAGCTTCATTGCTTACAAGCCAAAGTGTGGAAATATGTGAAAAGAAAAGAATATCAAAATGAAGGAAAAGAAAAAGAGAAAAAGGTTAAAACACTTGGCTTTGGGTGTGCGGACATCTCTACAGGCGTACACTCAATAACAAAAAAATGAATCGCTGGAAGTAGAGCAATCTCCGTGAGATTATAGAGATAACCTCGCCGGGGCTATGGACGCTTGCTGGCAGCGAGGCTCTATCCAAGGATGCTTTTGGAGTTAAGACAAACTACACAAGAAGGCCATGACCAAACCAAAGAGTCATATAGTTCTTATGAGACGGAAATAAACGCATGTGCACACACTCGTAACTGAAGGATGAAAGGTCTGGATACAGTTTAGGATTCCTCTTTCCTTTTGAGTACTCCCCTTAGCCAACGGGTAAGTTGGTTAGAATTAATTTAAGATTCGGGGTTTAAAGAAAATTCTATCTTTGAAATGTTCAGGAACATTTATTCAGGTTGGTGCTAGATGTTGTGACCTATTTCACACATCGCCCCATTGCAAATGGGGACCCCCTTCTTTTTGCTTTTTCGGTTTTTGCCTTGGCAGCGCAACTGCTTATCACCATTAATTTACAATGAGGAGTTAGAGTTTTGTAGAAATCATCTGAGCCAAGTAGAGAATTCGAGCCCGTATTAGTGCCTAGATGTCATGGAAGTACTTAGAAGGACCAGTAGATGAGGAACGCCATTGCTTTGAGTCAATTCTGACACTTCCTATTTTTTAGGGATTTTGCTTTTTTGATTTTTGGCATTTTTAGGCCATTCTGGAGTTCCTATTTTTTAGGGATGCTTTTTGCTTTTTCTATTTTTAGAAAGTTTCTATTTTTGGAAAGTTTCTATTTTTTGGATTCCATCAGGCAAGAAATCAACACGCCTTCAGATGTCAAAAGAATCAAGGTAAAATGGAAAAAGTTTTGAAAAATGGCTAAGTCATGAAGATGGCGCCCTCAAGGAAGGAATGGCATGGAGCATGAAGTTCGCCCTACCACCGGCATGCCAAAGGTAGGCACTGGCAAGCCAAGGCTCAAGTTCGCCATGGCATGAGAGGCCTCCAAGTCCGCCCATGGCACAGGAAGCATGAAGTCCGCCCAAGGAAGGAGGAAGTGGATGGCGAGCCAAGGCTGAAGTCCGCCCATGGCACAAGAAGGCTGAAGTCCGCCCTTGGCAAGGTGAGGTCAAAGACCACCCAAAAAATGTCAATGGCAAGAAGGCTAGCAAGTCCGCCCAGCAACATGCAAGGAAAAAAATGGCATGAACATGATGAAGTCTGCCCAGCACAGAGAAAAATGTCCGGCCAAGCAGGAAGTCCGCCAAGAAAAACTCAAAAATTGGCTAAATGTTGATACCTTGGGGAGAAAAAACTTCAAAAATTGGCTAAGTGTTGAGAATAAATTTTCAAAATTTGGTTAAGTGTCAAGAAAATTCTCTAAGCAATGAGCAGCTCCGCCCAACATGGCCAACCAATCATGAAGTTCGCCAAGGCTAAATTGAAGATGTCCAAGTCCGCCCTTGGACAAGGCAAGGCTAAAGTGCGCCAATGTCAAGGAGAGGCTGAAGTCCGCCCAACTTTGGGAGAGGAAATTTTTCTAAGGCATGGATAAAAAAATATGCCTAGAGAGAGAGGGGATCAAGCTAGCATGAAATTCACTCCTCGGCATGACGGAATAAAATTCTTTGGCACGGAAGGAAGATTCTATGGCAAGGCAAACACGAAGTCCGCCCAACTCAACATGAAATAAATTTCTAAGGCATGAACATAAATGCAAAATGGCAGAGAAACCTCCAAGTCCATCCAACACAGAAGGAGAGAGAAAATCTGAAAATTTTGACTAAGTCAGATGTTTGGTTAAGAATAAAGTACGCCACAGGAAAGGAAGTGTCTAAGCATTGGCAAAGTTCACCCAAAGCAATGGCAGGCACAAGGCAAAGTCCGCCTTCCAACAGGGAAGCATGTCCAAGATTGGTGAATTCCGCCATGAAGATGTCCAGCCACAAGATCAAGTACTCTTAGAGGAAAATGCATCTTGTCCAACCAGCTTCAAAGTCCGCCTTGTCCAAGAGAAGATGAAGTCCGCCTGAGAGCGAGATGGGAATAGCACAAGGAAGACAAACTCCGCCTTAACAAATGAGCAAAGTGGCGCAACAACTATGAAGTCCGCCAAGGAAAACTCATAAAATTGGCTAAGTGTGGAATTTTCCTACAATAAAAGGATCAAATTTTGACTGAGTGTTGGAAAGAAAAGAAGAAAAATGAAGAGGAATAAGGAAGAAATGAATAAAATTCTTGCCCAAGGATGGAGTCTGCCCTACTTAGCACAAGCCAAACTCGAAATTAAAGACAAATCCACAGGCAAAGTTCATTCGAGCATAAAGATGGCCAAAATCTTGGCTAAGTGTTGAATGGTCCACATGAAGGTGTTACAAGACGAAATTGAATAGCCAAAATTTGGCTAAGTATGGGAACTACTTCACAGAGAAAGTTCCAATTTCCTCCATTTTGGCGAAAGCACAGGAGAGCTCTTCTCCAAATTCAAGGCACTTGAAGGAATTTCAAAGCAATCAGGAAGGAAAAGTTCAATAACTGCTCCAAGGGAAAACTTCCAGATTCTGATGCAAGTGAGAAGAAGAAATCAAAATCCCGAAGGAAATCCAAGATCACAGCTAGGAAGGAATAAACACAAAGGACAAAGTCATCGGCAAAGGAAGATAAATCTATGGGAAAAGAACAAGGAGACCAAGGAGGACATCCAGCACGTTGAGGTGGCACCTCATCATCTTCGAAACCAATCAAATTGTTCCAAGTCATCATGTCTAGGTTCAATGAACTTGACTTATCCATGGAATTGGTTTATATTTAGCAAGAAGGACAAGTGTCCCAAAATGTAATTTTCTCATTGGTCGAGAGGTAGTTAATTATGACAAACCCTAATTAGGGTTTTATTTTGTAATCTCGACCGTTGATCCTAAATCAATCTTGGCCATTGAATTGTAATCGGGGAGCCTATAAATTGAGCTCGCCCCTCATTTGTAAATTGTGAAGTGAGTAATATGAAATTGTTGCGTTAGACCATTTCCGTTAATAAAAGCTCTTATGCATGATTTGCTTTGAATCACTTTTATTTTCAAGTGGTGTGCAAGGTTACATATCTCCTTCAACACTTAGATTAGAATTAGAGTAGAATTTTATTTGAATGTTTGTTAAATGAATGATAGATCTGATAGTGGTGATTGGTGAAATCTAGCTCATACTTTCTTTGGATAGATGATTTGTATCCAATGCGTAAAGTTAGCCTGAGCTCTTAAATTGTGGATGCTTAACTTCAGTCTTATTCTGGACATGAAAATCATAATCACACTGTAGAAACCCTTATTTCCCCCTGATACTGATTCTGACTGAAGTTTTATGTTTTTTCTGATGTTTTTGGTTTTTTTGCAATTTTTGAGTTTTTGGACAATAAATGAATGGTACGACTTTTGCAAATAATTGAAATAAATTCAATAAAATTATCTAACTCCGAAAATCTACTGAATGCAATGCAAATACTTATGCCAGATCATTTATTACTCTTCTAGGATGATTACAATAAATGTTTGATAACGTGCAATAAGAAAACAATAATTTTTATTGAGAAAACCTGGTAAAATCAGCGAGCTGTAGATGAAGAAATCAGGTACGGCTGCAATGATCACTCCTTTCTCCCTCCGTCTGGTGACCCTCAATGATGCCAGGAAGATATGCGCCCAAACTGGTAATGGCAGACTGATGCTGAAGTAGGCGATTTGCTTCTGGAAGGAGGTACGCCCCTTTGTGGAGAGGTACGGCCTGGTACAGAATGGTACGGCCAGGTACAACTGCAGCAATAAACAAAATGTACGACCCTTCTAAGAATCTCCAGATTCAAACAAAATAGGCACCCTACTGTGGATCACTTCTCTGGATAAACTCTCACTGAAAACCTGAAGATATAAACCTCTGTGAATACTCTGTAATTTCTTCTGAGTGAAGAAATTTCTTGCCTGGCAATAAATCAGATGATATCTCACACCCTCTGAATTGCTTTCACTGGAGATGGCTCGTTCCCCAATGCTCTGAGACTGAAACCCTTGGCTTCCGTGCTCTGATCAAACTTCATCAATTTTCAATTCAAAAATAACATAATCCTCAAAACCCAAGGCAAAACCCTCTTTATGCTGAAAAGTGCGATTTCCTTAAGAATAGGGTTTTAATGAAATATTCATATTTTAATCTTTTAATATTTCAATAGTCACAGCTGAATATTTAAATCATAATTTAATTGCCAAATAGGCCCCTTCTGATGATGGCGCACCCCTCAATGAGAAATCACTTAAGTTATAATTTAATATTATAACTTTATATTATAATCATTAAATGATTAATATTTAATTAATGCAATTAAATATTAATATCTTCCTCGATACTTGTCCGATGACTGATCCGTCTGAAGCTGATGAACTCTGAAGTGATTCCGAATACAGCCAAAGCCATACTGCTAAAAATAGCAGGGGTCCCACACTGCCTGCCAGGAACTGCTAAAAATAGCAATTTTGCAAAAAGTCTCCGATTGAGCCAAAACGAAAGACTATTGATCAATCTCAGCTAACTGAAGCTGAGCCAAGCTCCGAAGTGACCCTCTATCCAGTCTATCAGCCTACGAGGGTCGTGTAATAGGCCAATCCTGTACTCCGAGAGATGTCACTGAGAAAGGGACATGACACACACCCCTAGAAGATTACACTCACTTTGCGTAGTTGTCCCAAGGAGGTGAAACAAAGTGTGGTTCCTTGTTTCACCCAATCATCGCCGTCTCTTGAATTCTTAGGATTAGATTAGCACTCCTAAACCCTTATCTATTTTTACATTTTTTTTGGAAATCCTAAAATTGAGAAAACTCAAAAAGAAAGAGCCTTCAATGTCAAAACCGTCTAAGTCCTTAGCTTGCAAATAAATTCTAACGTAAGTCCCCTTGTGATTACCAACAAATCACAACGCCCACTGATCTTATCCACACGTCAAGACCTGACAAAAGAAACCTTGGAATCACCATATGATCTTCTCACAATCTTAGCATACGCGGTGATTTTTCAAGAGAGGATAGAGTGTCTTTGGGCATTTTATTCTATGTTCGGTGGGTATTAAAACGCACACCAACAGGCATTTGACCTCTTGACCGCCAGTAGTACTTTCTTGCAGCATGAATCAGAATGGGCAGTTGTCTTTGCTGATTGTGTGGACAGTTTGGACCTGCTGGAGTACAATGTCAGTACCTTGCCAGACATTACCATTGAGGAGGTTGGCGCTATTGTGTCCAGGTTCGTCGAACGAAGCATTGCATAAGTGGATAGGGATGCAACTGCCAGTGGGTGACTCATTTGTTTGTTAACTGGTTGATATTTTGGCGACCCTAATTAGGGTTTTTCTTGTTTGAATCTGGGCCCTTGATCTTGTTTCAATCTCGGCCATTCATTGTATCAGGGAATTCTATAAGTACCCTGCCATTTTCATTTTTGAAGGATCGGAAAAAATCAAAAAGAACTATTATCGGAGGATTAGAGATTAGATTTTTTTGTGTTAGAATTAGTTTTTTAGAAGTAAGAGAAGAGTTGTATGAAATTGTTGCAAAAATTGTTGTGATAATGAAATTCATAATTGCATGAGATGCTTTGAAATCTTTATTATCAAATGGGTGCATGGTTACATATTTCCTCTTTCTCATAGGATTGTTTTAGATTAAAGATTTATTTATTAGTGGAGTGAAAGATTGATAGTAAAGGTTGAAGTAACTTAGCTCATACTTTTTTCAAATGGATGCTTTTCATTTGATGCGTAAAGTTAGCCTAAGCTTTTAACGTGGATGCTTTAACGTATACTTCAAATAATATTGTTCAATTGATGGTGTTATTTGCAGTAGAAAATCTTAAGCAGAAATCCTAAAAGATTGCACTTGCTTTCGTGTAGTTGTCGTTTTACGTGGTGAGACAAAGCATGGTTTCATTTAAGTTGCATTTGATCTTTACCGTCTCCTAGTTCCTTTGGATTAGTATAAAATCTCTCATCCCTTTCCTTTTTTCATTTTTTTATCCGAAGTCAGAAAATCCCAAAAAATACAACACTGTATCCAATCCCTTACTTTCAAAAGAATTACTGAAATAAAATGCCCCCTTGGGTTACCAGCAAACCACAACTACCACAGAGTCTATCCACAACCCATCTTTGAAACATTGGAATTTCCTTGTGATCTATCTTGCAATCTTAGCACGAAAGGTGATTTTTATCAAGAGAGGATAGAGCGTCTTTGGACACTTTATTCTAGTGTGTTCGTGTGTGTCACAAAACACGCACCAACAGGTCTGAACTTGGATCTGCAATAGTAGCTTCTCTGTCTCCAAAAGTGTTTGGGGAATTTGTATCATCTCTGCTAATTGTTGTGCTTCTTTGAGAACTCCTGTGATATGTGCTAGCCTTAAACTTACTACTTTCCTTAGTTGGTGGAATCTATTCCAGCTCTTGTCCCTCTGATCATGCAACTACTGAAATTGGGCATGAAGTGCTTCTATTTGTACGTGGGATTGGCCATCTATATCTTGGAGGGCATTATATACTGTGGCTCTTTGAAGTATCTAAACTTCTATCTGGTCCATTTGAGCCTTAACCGGAGCTATTACCGTTGGCCATTGTAGACAAAACTGGTATAGTGCATTGAGATCTCCTTCAGTGTTCTTTAGAGTGCTGATTTGGAACTCTAGGGCAGAGTCTACGGTAGCACTTTTCTTCCTTTCCTCATCTGTTTTTGCCTTTTGGTGCTCTGCTTGAAGTTGTTGTCTCATTGTTTTCTTTTGTAATTGGGCATCCTTGATCACCTCGTCTACCAAAATTCTTAACTGCCTTGCCAAGGGTTGGGATGAGTCCCCTTGGAGATGTGGGAACTTGCTTTGTATGCCTTTCACTATCTCCTCCAGCTGGTCTGAGTTCTCCACGTGAATTTTCAATATTTCTTCCCTTGCTGTGTGGTGTAAGATGTCCGCTAATTGGAATTTGTGTAGGGATGAGATGCTCCCAATATCCACCTGTGAGCCTACAAGCGGAATTTGCAGTAGCTGCGAAGATGCCATTGGTTGGATCTGCTTTTGTTTGGCCAAAAAGTCCTTGATGGACTGCATATAAGGTGTTTCAAATTGTGGAGGATGAGAAGATTGTTCTTTCTCTGAGGTGGTTGCTTTATATTTTGCTTCTTCCTCACGCAGCTTTTGGTAGGCTTTTTCTGTGGCCTCTTTGATCGCTTGTTGGATCGTTTGGGTGATCTCTGGTTTTTGTATCATGAGTATGTCTAAACTTTGCTTAGACTAGAGCTCTTTGGTCCGAATCTTTGTTATCCTTTGCTTTTGTGGAGGTGTAATTGTCGTGGCTAATTCGCCAATTGCTAGATCTTTTAGTTTTTCCTCTTCCTTTTCTACTTTCTCTCTTCTCCTTTTGAGTGTGGTAGTCAAAGAGTTTGGAAATTGATCCATTAGATCCTCCAATGATATGTTGGATGCTACCATGTATTTGACTATTGGTCTTTTTGTGATCAATTGATTTGGGAGTGCCATGGTGGGATATTTTTGGAGGGTCATATCCAAGACTTCTTTCCGGAATAGACCACTAAGCACTTGGTCCTCATACGAGTGGTGAAACTTCGAGGAGAGTTGTCCTCCGATAGAGAGGCGTCCTTTGGGATTGCTTGCTCCTCCTCTATGGCCACTATTTGTGGGGAGACCTCCCTGTGTGCCTTCTCCTTCCTCCACTTTGTTTTCTTTTCCATACTAATTTGTAGGAGGGCCTCTGTAGCTTCCTCTTTGAATTGTTCCTTTCGGGGAGGTGTGGTAGCGAGTCTCCTCTTTCTTGGTTGGCTACTTTTTCCTTGTGAAGGTTTTGCAATAGGAGTGCCGATATGGAGCCTTTCGAACCTCTGGGGAGTGGATGTACTCTATTACTCGGTCTCTTTCTTCGGTATCCCCCATTTCTCATGTAATTTTTCTTGGTTTTTGTCGACATGTTCTTTCGATTTCTTTTTAGCCAGATTATCCATGTATTTCCGGTAAGTTGTGAATTTCTCAGCTTGCAGGTCCTTGGGGAGGTTGAGGAGTGTGGAGGCATAGGAGTGGATCTCTGTATCTGTCACCTCATATGGGAGCTAGGGTATCTAGGATGTTCTAGGATCGATTGCCTCCATGAATGTATAGTCCTTGTCGATGAGGAAGACTATCTTTAATGTACTTGTGGACCACCTGATAAGAGATGCGTTCCCTCGCCTGTAACTTCTGCTGCAATGATTTGAAGAAACCCCAGTAGGTTGCGGTGTAAGATGTGGCATCTTGGAAATGTTTAACATGTTCCTCAATTTGGGCTGCAACTGGCCGGGTGGAGTCCCAATTCTTTCCCGCAAAGGCTGGGAGTTGTTGCATGAAATAGAAAGTGAGGCAAATTATCAATGTCCCATACTTGAATTGGTAATGACATTGCTTTGTCCTTTGAATGTTATCCAGGAGCTCGTGCTGGAGACCTCACATAGGTGAATGTCTTTCTCCTTTGTGACCATCTGATAGGCTGCGTGAATTGCAGTGGCTGTAGCAGTCTTCCGAGTTTGTGTGGTATACCTTGTAAGCGTGCCCATGGTGTCATATTTAATAGTCAGATTTGTTATCTTGGTGACATCAAGGCTTCGACTATTGTATGTCGCTCTCGTTAATTGTGTGACTTATACATTTTTGATGGCCTTCTTTGGCGGTATTTTTCCTTGTGTCCATAGGCAAGTTACTGCTTTGATGACATCTTTGGTGATTTTGTAGGGCTGGTTTAGGTAGAGATACTCGTCATGGAATCAACCTAACATTATCTAGACCCAATCTTCTTGTGCCATGAAGTTTGGAAAGTCCTTCCAAATGTCTAGTCATTTGTCAGAGATGTTTTTGTACTGTGGTAGATATTGCTGTGTTTGGTTGCATTAGGGTGTGCCTTAGAACTTCAAACTTAGTATGATCAATTTCTGTGAGAGGTGTATGGATATACTTCTAGATATCTTCTATGTAGATGACATCTGCTAATGCCTTTGAGAATGCTCTTGTTGGGTCGGTCTCCATTGCTTTGTATGGGAACCTTTTGTATTTTGGCCTTGGCTTCTGAGAAATGTCAACAAGGGTGGGTGTGGCCACTTTTAGAAGCTGATATTTACAGTGGATTGATAGTTTTCTTAGGGTTTGATGTGGAGTATCTTGAATGCACGAGCTTTTAGCAAGAGTAGAATGCACAATGAGAATGGGAGAGTGAACAATGTATTTATAATTTGCTTGTGAGGTGATTGTAATAAATGGTATAGCCATTTCCTCATCTTCTTGTGCTTTTCTGCCCGTTATTTGCCTATGACACTTTTTCCCAGTGAGTTATTCCCTATCTTTGGTGTATGAAAAGACTATAGTACATTATGTTCTAACTTTATTTGAGCTAGGTTAGTTTGGTTGTATAATATTTTTCTCTGATCCCTTGTTTTATCCTTTTAGGTTTAGGTTGAGGAAATTGACGTTCAAACTCGGGGCTACCCAATATTTGTGGATAATGAAACCTAACTTTTAAAGTTGTAATTGTCTTATTATGATTGGTCTTCTATGTTTTATTTCTTTCTAGTCCCGTGTGTATACCTTAGGTAGTCTTGTTGTTTTCCGAAGGTTACTAGTTTTCGGTATATTGAGTCCTTTGAATTTGTATGTTTGGATAAGTCCATAGGATGTTGGATTAGTGTTTGTATGTTGGTTTTGTTCATTTGCGGTGTCTTTATTGTGTTTGTGGTAGTTTGCGGATGTCTGATTGGCTTCTTGTGTACCATAAGTGCTCTGAGGAATCCATATACTTTTCGGGAAGTTAATTCCCGTTCTCCTTGCATCCATGCGTCTAGAACTTGTTCACTATCAGTACTGTCTGTTGTGACCTTTTCACACATCACCCCATCCAAGATAGCGACCCCCCTAAATTTTGCTCCATTCTGGTCTTTTGGCTTTGGTTCTCTCTGTCTCTTGTCTTTTGTCCTTCCGGGGATGTCCTGTTTGACCTCGGTTGAAGTAATTGACAGATTTAGGGTTTCTATCCTTTAGACCCGTTCGAGGTCAAGATTGAGTTACTCAGGTGAAATCTAAGTGCAGCAACACATTCAGAAAGCTCAAGGCAGAATCCCCCTGAAATCTCACTGAAATCCGACAACTTACTATTTTTAGTAAGTACCTAATTCGAGGCTTGTTCCTCAGGATTTCGGGATTCTAACTACTTCAGCACAATCAGGCAGCTTCAGAGTGCCTACACGCGAAATTTGAACGGATTCAGACAACTGGCTATTTTTAGCAGTTTAGCCTTCGGAGGCTATTTTCAGGGTTTAGACAAGCAATTCTTCGGTGAATGACAGGAGAATTGATCTGGGTTTTCCAAGACCTTCGCGATGGTGTAACATGCAAATCAAGTTGGGGACTTTCAGAGTTCAGCCTTCCGAGGCTATTTTTAGGGTTTGCATGCAAAAATTTTCAATGCATGTCCGGATATTCCATCTGGGTTTCGCGACAGCTTCGCAGTGATATGACATGCAAGTGGATTGGATCAGTTTTCAGGGACTTACTATTTTTAGCCAGTGCCAAAACTTTGACCAGTTTCTGGGTTTTTTTGGGTTTTTTGAGATCCCACGGGCACTGTGACATGCAAACTCGTCCGACATCCGATGGACCACTTTCTGGACACTTACTATAAATAGTAGCTCCAGTCCAGCAGCTACCTAGCACTTCATTGCATCGAGCAAAACGACAAGCAGTATAAATCAGGAGCGGTGGGGACCACGTGCAAGTCAGATTAGGGTTTCCCTGCCATGTTTAAAAATAGATGAAGCGAAATGCAGAGATGTTAGAACGAAGCACACCGCCATGATCAGCATCCTTCAAGGTATCTACTGGCAAATTTTGAGCGGAATCAGAGAACTTACTATTTTTAGTAAGTCAGGGCATGGCTATAAATAGCAGGTCTGCACCCAAGGTTGGCATCAGCACGACACCCAAGTTATCAGGATCAGGTGTTGCAAGTTTCAGGTCAAGCGGAGCTACTGATGTAGGCAACTTTCAAACTTACTATAAATAGCAGGTGGCTAAAAATAGCACGTCATCACCAGAAGCAAGCATGAGCATGTCTCTCACAGCATCAAAAGCAACTGGAGCGAATTTCAAAGCAAACAGAGATACGAAAATTGATCAATTCTAGGGTTTGCTAAAAATAGCATGTATTGTGCCGGATAAGATGTGAACAGGATGACGAAACTAGATGGAGACACAACCACGCCAGTTCCAGTGCAAAGCAGGGCGAAAATCAATGAAACCCTAATTTCTCCTAATTTTACTAAAAATAGAAAGCCAGAACAGGGTTAGGGCGTTGGAAATTCATAAATGATAACTGGCATTAAACACCTTCATACACGCCCAGGAGAAATGGAAGATTCAAAAGTTCTAAGTATGAGATTTCCTTGAGCAAAGGTGAAATGCGCCTTCAAGAGGCATAGAAATTCTGCTAAGGCAAGAGATCTTCCTCCTCATACCCCCAAATGCGCCTAGGGAAGGTGAAAGGTCACCCGAAGACATAGAAATATTCACTGAGACATCAAAATTTCCCAAGGCATCCTCAAATGCGCTTGGAAATGGAGGTTGCATAGGCTAAATGCGCCTAAGGGAGGTGAAAAGTCACATAGGCGTGGAATTTTCCCCCTCACACCCCAAATGCGCCTAAGGCAAGGAAGTTTTCCCCTCTCTATAGCAAATGCGGCCAAGGGAGATGAAGAGTCACTTGAAGTAAGCGGAATTCCCCCTCACACTGGCAAATGCGCCCAACATGGAAGTAGCCTAGCCCATATGTGCCAGAAGGAGGTGAAGAGTCAAGGCAAAATGTGGGGTGATGAAGTGGAAATGCGCTCAAGTGAAAGTCTAGTGTGTGAAGTGCGCTAAAGGGAGATGAAAGGTCAAGTCAAGGCGTGGGAATTCCTCTTCTCCATGGCACATGTGCCCAAGGTAAAGTATAGAGGGTGAAAGGTAAAAGGGTAAGAATATGAGATGCGCTTGAAGGTGAAAGCTAAAAACGTAGAGGATGAAATGTGCTTGAAGGTGGAATTCCTCTTCTCCATGGCATATGCGCTAGAGGAAGGTGAAGGGTCACCATGTGAAATGCGCCAAGGGAGAAAAATAATGCTAAGGGGGTATGAGTTTTTTTTTTTAAAAAGACCAAGGATTGTTTATTTTTTCCTCTTCACATCATGAAGTGCGCCTAGTGAGTGGGGACTTAAAAATGAAAATTGCTAAAGGAAGTCTAAGCGTGAAAATTGCTAAATGAAAAATGTCTAGGCGTGGAATTGCCTAAGGGAAGAAATGAACAATTACATGCTATATGCGCCCTTCAGAGTTGAAATTTATATTTTTAAATAATTCCTAAGACATTTTTTAAAGGGAAAATGAAGTATAGGCCTAGAGGACGATGCTAGTTTCCAGTGTTAGAAAATCTTCAGAAGGAAAATTCTTCAGGGAAAATCAAGAAAATTTGCCAAGGCAAAGAAGATGGAAATTACAGGAGTGGAAGACATCAAGAGGATAAGATTAAAAACATTAGCCATTTTTATTATTTTTAAATAATAAAAATTAGAAGAACTCCTTCGTCCGGATACACATGAAAACAATGGATTTTGGGAAAATTGTTCTTCTGGGTATTAAACCTTTGCAATTCAGAAGTGAGTCAAGCTTACTCCACGCCATGTCTACATCGTTTCGATGGATATTTTGCCCAGTGCCTATTTTAAATAAAATTCCTAAGGCAAAATTGAGAGATTTCTCTAAGGCAAACGAGCAAAATGAATGAGAGGCACTTCGCTAGAAGTTTTGAGCTAGATAATTTTGCCAAAGCGAAGACAAGATCAAATGACTTAGCCAAACGTTTTGAAATTGTTCAAGAAGTGAGCGATTTAATATTTTAAGAAATCAAATGCGACGAGGCAGGCCTGTGCAGAGGTGATGAATTCATAATTCTAGAAGATGCCTCAGATGACAAGTGTTACAACGGAGAAAAGAGAGGGAAAATGAATTCGAAAATTTGCTGAGTATAGCCTCTGCAGGAATTCGACCAGGCTATAAGATTTTCAAATCCTCTTCATTCCTCTCACCAGTTGCTGAATGCAAAAATATTGGCTAAGTGAAAGTACGAATTTTTGAAGAGATTGCAATTGCTGAGAAGTTCGAAATTGTGATAGAGCCGAAGGAGAAGTGTAAATTTGTAAAAGTTGAAGTTGCTGAAGGAAGTGCGACTTAACTTGCTGAGGTTGCAGTTGCTGAGAGGCACGATTCCCAAGTTGCTAGTTGCTGCATTTGCTGAGAAGGTGCGAATTTGCCAAAAGTCTGAAGTTGCTGCATTTGCTGAGAAGATACGAATTTGCCAAAAGTCTGAAGTTGCTGAATGCTGAAGTATGACTTGAGGAGAAGGTTTGAAGTTGCTAAGTTAGAGAGAAAAGTACGAACTTCAAGGGAGAGGTTTCAAATTTGTTGAAAGTAAATTGCTGCAAGCAAACATTTCCAAGTGTTTGGCATTGTGTTGCTGCAACCAGAGAAGAAACTTCTAAAAACGTTGAAGTAAACAGGCGTAGTTGAGGTTTGCAGCTGAAAGGGACAAAGTGTTGCAGCCTTTTTATTTAAAAATCTGCTGGCACCCTCAAAAGCGATATATTGTTTTATAAAATCTTGTTTTCTAATGACTCTCTTGCCTTTTTTGCAGAATGGCCGAATCAAGCAAAAGAGCTGCAGGCAGAAACAACCACACCGAGTTCAGACAGGCGGTGATCAAGAAATTGGGCAAGTCATTCTTGCCAGAATCCAAATTTTCATCAAAGCTCGGCAGGCTAGCTGACACGAACTTGGGCTCATTCAAAATAGAAGCATTAAGAAGAAGGATAATGGGGACTGGAGGCCATCACCTGTCAGTGACTTCGCACAGTATTGTCAGAAGTGGATTGTATGCAGCTGCCAACTTTTCACCAGCTATCCGATGTCCAGAACTCATCATGGAGTGCGCCTACCACTACAATGCAGAACAGAGAACAGTCACTTCGCCAGATGGCAAGGTGCTGGCTAACCTAACACCTGAAGCGATCGGGGAGGCATTCGGGATTCCAATTCATGAGAAGATGATCTACAAGACGAAAGAGAGAGCTGGAAAGATGTACTCATCCAGCACAGACCGGTGTGCTGATTTGATAAACACTAGGCGGATGATTAAACCCAAGCCAACTCGCACCAAATTGCCCAAGCAGATAGTCTCAGATGACTTGAGACAGGAGTTTGGTGATCTCATTATGATGCTGAGCAGAGTTGGAGGATGCCCCCAAGCGTTCATCTTTGAACCTTGGATGTTCTATTTTGTCAACTTGGTGTTAGAGGGAAAGGATTACATGGATTGGGCACTGATGATCAGTGATAACATACATGAGCAACTTCGTGGCGTGACGAGAACGAAGACATTTTACATGGGCTCCTACCTTGTCTATATGCCGGATCGCATGACGAGATATAGAGGGATCTCTTACAAGGAACCAATCGGTTGCGGATCCCATCAGTTTAAAATATATGAAGCTTGTCCACAGTTGCATCTGACAAGCACAACTAATTACAAGAGGGTCAACGATGCCTTTACCATGCACATAACAAGGACCTTGCAGCAAAGAACCGACCACGGAATATCAAGGGAGGCACAAGAAATGATTGAGAAATTCGGATGTTGGTTTATCCAATTTCCAAAACTCACCTACATAAGGCTGCAAGGATTTTCCTCCTATCCATACAGATTGCCTCGGTATCCCACAAATAGGATAGTGATGCTGGAAGTATCTAGGCAACTGATTGCCTATGACAAGATTCAAAAGAAGAAGAAGAAAGGTGGACTCGGATTCTCGATTACTATGGGAAATTCAGATGAAATCTGCCCATCGCTGCAAGCAGCAAGAGAGGCACAAGCGGAGCTCCAATTCTTCCACCTTTCCTATCACACCAGTAGGCATTACTACGATCCCCACAGAAACATCAGGTGGATATTGACAAAGGAGTTCAGGCACAAGGTGCAGATCAAAGACTTTTGGGCTAGTGCAGTGGATGAGATCGAGGTCAGAAAGAGAATGTTTTCTCGGATACCTTTGGGGATGGTCAGAGAGTGTGAGATCATCCCGGTGCCAGATCAAATTGAGGAGGATATAAACGTAGTACAGGCTGACTACGAGACAGTAAGAGATACACCTCTGCCACTCCCAGATTGGTCTGAGCCAGAGGTCATTGACTTGGATACACTTTGTATCCCAGTCTTGACATTTACACGGAGTTGGGTAGAGAGGCATGTCAGCCGACTCAAGGGAAGGTCAATTCCCCTTACCTACAATTTGATGGGAGATAGCAGATTGCAGACAACTAATCAGAGGAGACGGAGTAATCCAACTCCAGAGCCTCGAGGAAAGGAGCCAGTTCGACCTGAGCCAGTGGTAGTTGAGGAGTCCATGCATACGCCATCTCGGACACATTCTCCAAGCTTACAAGAGGTGTCTCTGTTCGTTGATCAGAGGGAGAGATTGGATGTAGAATAGACGGTGCGAATGGAGAGTCGGCCACCTTGTAGAGAATCAGTGGGTCAGAGCATCAACATGCCCCAAGAAGATCATCGGCAGGAAAATCAGCAAGAGACAGATGAGGGGACGGCTACTGATACTCAATTTCAGCAGGAAATTGAGGCGGCTCTCGAGGGTGATGCTACTTCAGATCGGGATGCCCAGAACTCGGGAGACACGGAGCCTATTGATAACGGTGAGCCTCGTCAGAACGATGGCAGAGGGGAGGTTCACGAGGTGGAGGCTGAGGTAGAACAACCTTTTATTATATCTGACATGCGGCAGGAGGTGCTAGAATGGCTAAGTGATAGGATGAGGCGTGATCTTGTAGATGAGACCAATCCCGCAGCCGAGATGCAGGAATTATTACAGAGGATCAGTGCACCTCCAGCAAAGAAAAAGCCTAGGAAGTTCTCCAAGATATCCACAGATGAGGATGGATCCCGAACCTTTCATATGGCAGTTCCTCGAAAAGAATGTGATAGGGACGAGGTCGTTCCTGAAAACTATGTTGTGACAACCATGGAACTAGGCCGCCCTACTGGAGCACAAGTGGTAGAGGAGTGCGATAATTCCTATTGGGCACTCAAGGATAGATTGTCCTACGTGGAGGGCAAATACAAAAGGTTGAAGGTAGAGCACAAGACACTGATTGGCTACGTGCAACACTTGTCCCGTCCTTGTGGGCAAGAAAATACAGCAATTGAACTTCCAGTTGAGTTTTTCCGGGAGTCAATCAGTGGGTTAGAAGATTTGAAGAGAATGGCACAACAGGCAGACAAGTGGGTTGCCAGTGTGCGTACAGAGACAAGAAAGTTCATGGAAGATCTTACACATGCCTATGGGCAAGCTTCCGATATTATGGCTAGAATGGAGGCAGTTAACCATTCTTGGGGTGAGGCTCGCATCTATCAGACTAGAATTGTTCTCCGTTTAGGGGCTTTGATGAGCATACCTCAACACACTTTGGTTGAGGGAGGTGTTATCCAGCAGGGAGATAGATACGATTTCGCCAGATGGTATTCTTCAGTAGTCACAGGCCGAGGATTGTATGATGCATCATAGGCAGATTCTGTCAGGATCAGAAAGGCCATGACGAACATCTTAGATGGAATTCTCAACACGTTGGAGGCAATCTTTGCCAAGAGGTTGACTGCTGAAGAGGTAACTGCAGATGGATTGAAAGACAGATTGGCGCCATTCTTCTCTGAGGTAAAGACCTTCACATAGGACGATTTCGAGAACACAGCCACGTTCTCTAGTATCATACAGAACACCCAGGACGCCCTTGTTGCCTGGAAGAAATCATGTGCCCGGCATGGGCAAACAGTTGCAGTTTTAGAGTTTTAGTTGGATCACATTCCTCCTATCTCCGATCAGGAAGTTGAGGCAGTCTTGGCCAGATTCATCAGATTTGCGGCCAACGAGAAGGAGAAAGGAAACGCCCTTCTCGACGATGACCTTCTCGAAGGAGACGACGTGCATTGATGGCAGGGTGTGGTGCATTGATGAGGAGTGGAGGGTGCATTCATTGCCCCACTCCTCTCGGTGGCGGTTTTTAGGGCAGAAACCCTAATTATGGCATAGGTGGCTCAATCTGAGCCCTTTATTGTAATCAGATTTGAACCGTCCACTATTTGGATTCATTATAAAAGGGGCATCCCCCCTCATTTGTAAATAGTTAGAATTAGAATCAGAGATAGATCAGAGCTAGACAGAGATAGAGATTGATAGAAGTTAAAGTAGAGCTAGGAGTTAGCTTAGTTGGAAAGGAAAGAAAGACTTCCCCTTTGAAAGTTTTTGCAAAAGATTGTTGTGTAAGACTCTCATGATATAAAGATTTCATTGATTGGTGACTTCATTTTGTGTTGTGGGCAGTTGACGAGATCTTTTCGTCTTTCCAATTCGAATAGAGTAAAGTAAAGTAGATTTGTTTTCATGCAAGAAGAGTTAATTGTGGAATGTGACATTAGTTTGAGCATATCTTCCCGTATTCATACCACTAGCGGACTTGCTGACGGTAAGTCTGCTCCTGCGTGGTCAACTGGAATCTCAGCACTTAACTTCGATTGTGTTTAGTGTGCCCACTTGCTTCGTTGTGAAGGGGTGCGCATGGTGAATCTCAATCTGAACATCTCATCCATCCTTTGAAGATTGCACCAACTTTGTCAGAGTTGTCCGAAGGGGAGACAAAACGAAGTTTGGTTTGAAGACTGTGAAAGCTAATCCTTTCATTCCACCCGTAGAAGTAGATTGTAGAATTCCTGTCCTTACCTCTTTAAATTCAGCATTTCCCGATCCATTCAAATACAAGAGCATCATAGGCAAAATCTTTCACTTGCTTGAACATATAAAGTTGAACAATTACGTAAGTCCCCTTGGAATACCTAGCATATTGACATCAACCAACGGAGTCTATTTCTATTAAAGGAACCTTGGAGTGAAACCCATGAACTTTCACGCAATCTTAGCATGCGGAACACTTTGATCAAGAGAGAATAGAGTGACCGTTGGACATTTTATTCTGTGGTGGCGCTGTCATAAAAAACACGTCAACAGGTACGAAGCTCCTAACTTCATTGATTTGGTATTTGGTGATAGTAGAGCCCCTCAAGCGAGGGATATGTGTCAGTAGAGTTAAGACATTTTGAAGTCCTTGAAGGACAATCTTCATCATGCCCAAAATCAATAGAAGATGTATGCTGATCAATAGTGTATTGAGTGTGCATTTGAGGTTGGGGATATGGTCTATTTGAGATTCCAGCCATATAGATAGTCCACTCTCAAGAAGAGTGGAGGAGAGAAGCTTAAGCCACGTTTTTATGGGCCTTTCAAGATCACCAAGAGAGTTGGGGAGGTGGCTTATGAGTTGAGGCTACCAGAGAGTAGCAGGGTTCACAATGTCTTTCATGTGTCATGCCTCAAGAAGGCGCTTGGACACAATGTGGTTGCTTCTACTGAGTTACTCTTGTTGGATGAGGAGGGGTGGTTGGTTTTGGTGCCAGAGGCAATTATTGAGTTTAGAGAGTGTTCTTTGAGGAGAAGAACTATCAAAGAGTATCTGGTAAAGTGGAAGAATCTGCTAGTTGAGGATGCTACTTGGGAGGATGAGCAGATTTTGCAGCATCCAGATTTGTGATTGTTTGGGGACAAGCAATCTTGGGGAGGGAGGATTGTAATGTTCCCTTCTCAGTCATGAGCACTATTGTGACCGTTAGCCTATTTCCAGAGACACGTAGGCTACTCAGAGGTGATTTTAGGGTTTCCAAGATTCTTGGAGGTTTCTCGTTGGCTTTTTAGTAGGTTGTTGCAAGAGTCTTCCAGAGGGTTTTCTAGGTCTTTTTGGGTTTTCTGAGATCCTTGGTGGGTAGTCACTGCTATTTTTAGTAAGTCGGTTGCTTCTCAAAATGTGCTTATTTTGAGATTGGACTCACTATTTTTAGCAGTATGCTATTTTTAGTAAGTACTATTTTTGGTAGTGTTCTTGGTAGTAGTTCAGTACAAGGTTACTATTTTTGGTAGTGGTGGCAGTTGCAGTGGTTTGCATCTTGGTATTTTTATTAGTTGGCTTCTCCACCATCCTTGGAGTTCGGAAATGGAAAGGTTGGCAACTTAAGTTCATTTTATATTGTCAAAGTCACTTTTTGACCCCCACGCCTAGGAAGCATAACTTAAATTGTTTTAAAAAAAGGGTGAACTTGAGTTGGACGCTAAGATGAAGACATAAAGTAAATTTTATTCATAACCAAGGTGGACTCTAAAGTAAAGAATTTAATTGATTTTTATAAATTATTATATTCTCCAAATGTGGCATCCCATTTTCAGAGGAAAAAAGCAATTCAAATTCTCGGGTCTCAAAGCTATATAATGCCCTCACTTGCTCTCATTTGCATATGCTAATTTGATATAACAAAGTGTTGCCGAAATGCAGAGTGTTCTCCTTGGGATTTGAGGATGAAAACCCTCTAAATTGACTTTAGTTTCAAGATTGAAAGATATCTCCTAGCTAAACATTGTTGTAGCTCCATCTCAGGGGTTGCAGTTGGGCTCTTTTTGGTGATGGCTATCTCATTTCTTTCAATTCTTGCTAGTTTTGATATCTTCTAGATATATTTTGTTGTGTGTGTGATGATTTGCAGCTTTGGAGGCATTTTTGGTGTATTTAAGAAGTTTTGGAGGTTACTGGTTTATGCCTAGTTGACTCACCTTTTTGCTCATGCTGCCTAGAGAAGCTATTTTCATTTTGTGGGTATTGGCTCTTTGCTTTCCTCATGCTTGGGCACCACATTGCTCAAGGTTTGGTGATTTTTGAAGGAGAAATAGATTTTTTCAAGCTGGTCGACCTATCTATAGAGGTAGTACCATCCAACTAGGGGTGTTTTGGTTTTCCTTGTTGCTGCTCAGTCTTGTTTGGGGCAGTTTGATAGCTCACATTGGACGCCTAAGCTTGCTTGGTCATTTGCAAGTGGTTTGGTTAGGTTCTATGGGGTATGGGAGGAGTTATGCTCGATGATGCTTATTGGTTGGGGTCTTTAAGCTTGTTGTTGGTGCGTATCAGACTGCTGTTTAGTGTATCAGTCCTATTGCAACCACCTATTTGTCCTTCAGTTGACCTCTGGTGGGCCTATCTCGAGGTATACTTGTTCTATTTTGTGGGGATGTTCACATACATTATATCATCTTGGGAGGGTGTCATACTTCACATTTATGTCATTTTCCTCTCATAACAGTAGTATGTAATGGTTTGATATGATTATGTTGAGGTCATTGTAACACCATCGGTAGTGCTGTTGGTGAATGCTCTTGTATTTTCATCTGATACTTACCCCATTGGACAAGTGGTCGGTCCCGTTGAATAAGTGGTCGAGCTTTACTTTGTTGTTACTCCTGTTGAATAAGTGGTCGAGTTCTTATATTTCCTTTCTTGTTATGCCCACGTAACAAGCAGAGGATTGTGTGATTGGTCGGCTTACCGCCGAGTGATCTTTACTTTCTTGTACTTCCCGTTGAATAAGCGGATGTTTACTTTCATGCACTTGGTTTTGATTACACAACCCACTGAAGAAGTGGTAGCATAAAGGATTTGAAATATTGTAAGCCAACCACCATATGCTCTTACCTTGCCCACATTGGGATCTAGGTGATCAAAAAGTGGAAGGTGTTTATTTCTAGTTAGCTTTTCTTTCCAAAGATCCCCTTTTCACCGTATGCTCTCACCTTGCCCACACTGGGATTTGGGTGATTAGAAAGTGGAGGGTTGCTTATTCAATTGCTTATCTTCGCATTTTAGGTAATCCTAATGGGTGAAATTTGTGAAAAAATTGGGGTGGTTAATACATATTTTTGTGGGCTGTACATTTCCTATATTTTTGCTGCATACTTTGGGTTGCCATACCGTTATTGTTCTCGTATATTGTTATACTTGTTACAAAGGCTGTTGGGTATTGAAATAAAGGGGGTCAAAGTCTGATGTGGAGAATATCAACTTTTGAAGGTTAAAATCAGATTTTGGCCCATAAAATCAACTTTATTGAGTCTTCCATATATCATTAGAAGATGTCCTAGACATTGATAAAGGCCACTGTACACATTTGGTTTGCTGTACCAGTTCAAATCAGACATAAACAACTTTATGTGAGACAAATTGTATTTGCAGGTCAAAAAACATAAGGAAATATTGGTTTTGTTATAAGACTACACCATGTTTTGAGGCAGCCATTTCTATTACCTAGTATTGTTGTTTCCAGCCATACCTTGCTTGTCATGAGGGTTTAAGCTGCTGTGCATACTTTTCTGGGTGTTGCATTGTAATGTCCCCTTCTCAGTAGTAGTCTCATCAGTTGACTGTTAGCCTATTCCGGAGGCTCGTATGCTAGTCGGAAGTGGAAATTACGGTTTCCTGTTTTCTAGGAGGTTTCTTCTTAGCTTTTAGTGATTTGCGTGCAGGAGTATTGCAGAGTGGTGTTTAGGTCTTTCTGGGTTTTCAGAGGGCTATCGGTGACTTTTTCAGACTTACTATTTTTAGTAATTTGCTACGGCTGCTCGTTTGTGCTTAAAATGAGATTGGAGTCACTATTTTTTGCAATATGCTATTTTTAGTAAGTGCTATTTTTGGTAGTGCTATTCTTAGCAGCAGTTCAATAGTTCAGTAGAATGTCTATTTTTGGTAGGGCAATATGGGGCAGTTTGGTCTCCAACATTCTTGGAGCTTGGTTTGGCAAGTTCAGTGCTTTAAGAGTTTTCATATTTGGACACCTTTTTGGTGAATAAAATGTTTTTAAGTGAAATATTTACTAAGGCAAAAGTGGACGCCTAGCTTGGGAAATATTTGAGTTTTATAATGTTATTTCACAATTTATTTTTGACGCCTAGTTTCATTAAATCAAATGCAAATTAAAGTGTAATGTGAATCCTCATTTGGGTGCCCTATTTGGAGGGAAAAGGTTTTAAATTCAAGGTTGAAAAAGCTATAAGTAAGAGGCCTTGCTCTCTTATTTCAGCATCCATTGCTTATCATAACGAAGTGTTGCCGAAATTGCTGTAGAACCCTTGCTTCGAGGAATGCATACCTCCTAGCCCCTTTCAGTTTCGTACTTGCAAGATGGTACCTAGTTGATTTAGTGATTGCTCTTTAGTGTAGATTGAGGTTATTGGAGATGGCTCGCTTTGATGTTTTCTGATTTTGGATTGTTTTTATCAATTTTGTAGTTGCTAGTTTGGTGCTAGCTGAAGCATGTTTGGACTTATAGTTATATCTCTTTGGAGGAATTTTTTTTTGGTTCTGGGTATTGATGCTATGAGTACACCTATCTTGGGCGCCTCATTCCTCCAAGTTGCAGATTTTTTGGTTGAGTTTCAGATTTTCTAGACCTGGTTGCCCTAGTTAGAGAGGCGGTTCCATTTCAGAAAGTGCATTGGGAAGCGTGCAAAATTAATTTGGAGCTATTTGGTGGTGTTTCTCAATTTGTTCTTGGTCACCTTGATCATAGGTTTCATTTGCACTCGGTTTGGAGTCATGTAGAGTTGTTTTGACTAAGTTGCGAGTGTTTTGGTGATATTTGAGCTTGCTGGTCTGATTTTCTATATGCTGCAATTTCATATCAGACTTGGTGAATTCTTCCATTTTGCCATATTTCATAAGTTTGATATCTTGTACTTGTTTGGAAATCATTCCCTAACATTTTGGTGATCATTGGATATCCTCATCTTATTATAATGCATATAATATTTCATATTGTAACGTTGAATCAGTAGTACTGATCAATCTTCTTTATATTTTTGCGCTTTACATTTCTGTTATACCCGTTGAAAAGTGGAAGGGGTCAGTTTGCCGCCCACACATTTCATTTCAGTATTTGTATTTCCACTCCCGCTGAATAAGTGGTCGAGTTGCTCTTCATTTCAATACTTTACTTTCATTGTAGCTTGCTGAAAAGTGGAAGAGGTTGGCTTGCCACCTAAGTACTTTCATTTACTAGTTGGTTGGCTAAGCCATCAACACTTTGTATTTCCAATTTCAGTATTTTCAGCTAATGAGATCCTCTTTCCACCGTATGCTCTCACCTTGCCCACACTGGGATCTGGGTGATCAGAAAGTGAAGGGTTGCATTCTAGTATTGTACTTTCAGTTTTCCGATTTCATCTAACGATCCCCTTGCACCGTATGCTCTCATCTTGCCCTCACTGGGATTTGGGTGATCAGAAAGTGGAGGGTTGCATTCCAGTTGGATTATCTTTCATTTATCTAACGTTAACGGGTGAAGTTCTTGTGCTCAAATTGGAAAAAAAGTAAGGGGGATATTTCATGCATATGAAAATAGTATTGGTAGGAATAATCAGAAAAGTCAGTTTGCCATACTTTTGGTGCATTTTATTTCTTGTTCTGCATGTTCCAGCAAACAATCATTTAGTGGTTTTACTACAGCTGCAAACATCTGGCATTTGTCTTATTTTTAGACCTGTCTTTGGGTTTTGTCAGATATCTCTCTGCTGGTCATGATATGTTTTAGACAGGTTTCAACAAATATTTTGTATAAATTTCCAGTATCGATCAACTATTGTTTTATCATTTAAATCTGTAGCTATAAATTTTTATATTTGATATAGAAGGTATAGTCACCAGGTCTTGCTTAGCAAATTTTAGATTTTGTCATTGCATGCGTCTTTGGCTGTGCAGCTTGCCATCAGCAAACATAAATAATTTCATTTCTGGTCATTGTATGCTCCCACCTTGCCCATATCATCTTGGGATCTCGGTGACTAGAAAGTGCTGGAATTCATGCATTGAAACTCAAAAATTTGGCAAGATGTCGAAAAACCCAATTTGGGACATTTCAATCAAATGTCGAGATGCACCAAAAACAATGAACCACCAAGTAGTTGCATAATTGATATCTTGGGAAGAGACAATAAAAGTGTACTCTTTCTCTTTGGAGTTTTGCTCTACCTCCATTGCAACAATAGCCTGAGCTTGTGATTTCTTATGAGATAGATTATATTGTTGTTTCTAGCATTGTTTTCTGACATGCCCAAATTTTGGATTGTAAATTAGGAGTTGAAGATTTCTTCACTTTGCCGTTATACTTTGCAGCAAGTGCACTCATAAACTGTCCAAAACTAGGCTCAACGTTTTGCATTTGTGCCTGTTCTTTTTGCAAAAAATATGAATTGACTTTTTCAAATGTGAGAATCTAACTCTTTGCCAATAGATGCAAATACTCCACAAAAGTATCAAATGATGGTGGCAAACTATTGATGACCAAAACAATCATATTATCTTCATCTACTGGTTTACTGACAATAGAGTGTTAATCTCCTAGGTCTTTCATCCTGAGTAGATGCTTTGAGAGCAACCCATAATTAACAAACTTTATCCAAAACAATAAATTTTTTAAATATAGGACTACTTTTTTCAGAAGTTTGATATTTGATTTTCAGAATCTCCTAAAGATCACTTGCAGAAGTGGCATTCCAAACTTCTAGGATCAAGCCATTAGAAACAAACAATTTTAATAAGAAGTCTTCTTTATGATGTTTAGCAAAATTTGGAAGATATGAATATTTTTTAGTTTCTGTTTCTAGAATTGTTTAATCACAATTCGTATACTCATTAATGGTGAGTATTTTGTGACTCCTGACATTAAAGTTTTGACCTATCAATTTTTGGTCTTTGGGCAAAACAAGATTTTGTATATCGGCCATAATTATGCAACCCAAGGTTTATAGGAAAACTTCCAGACCTTGATAGAAAATTGAAGGCTAATGAAGATTTTTTTTGCAAAAAAAAAGCACCAAATATGTATGTTTTCAGCAAACAATTGCTCAGGGTTTCATAAAACTCAGTACTTGTGCACTTCCTCAGGAAAATAACCCCTTGCTAGCAGTCTCTTTTTCATCTATTGCTTTGACAACAAACAGTGAGCTCTTAACAGCATATAACAGTTGGCCTTTAAGTAGGGAAGAGCAGAAAAAAAAAGGTAAAAATCAGATTTAAGAAAGACAAAAATTGTAATGGATCACTATTCCATCTGTACCATACTGTACCATTACTGACTATCGATATCCAATCAGTGCTTATCTGTATAGCTACTGTTCATTCATAATGCACTTCACTGTCATTGTATGGTACTCTTCATCCATAAAGTTCTCTGTTCTTTCATGCTATAAATTTTCTCCTTGGACAGTGGGTTTGGCAGACTTTGACTGCAGATTTCTTTGTCTTCTGATCACAATTTCCTTTTTTGGCAACAATTTGATGGTGATTGGACAAACCTCCTTTGACAACAATTCTCCCTTCAATTTTCTTCTCTATCAGTGTACATTGTCCGAGGGATTTCTTGTTCTGGATCAGCATACCCTTCCTAGGGGTTCCTTGCTTTGATATAAATGTTGGAAGAATGAATGCATGCAGTTTGAGAGATTTGGATGGCACACACTTCAATGAGTGTGACTTGTATCTATTACTGAATGGAGAAGTTACAAGATTGTTGTATATTAATTGTAAGTTACTTTTTAGACATAGCAACTGAGGTGTTTTTGCATCATCAATATATGAAATAAATGCCTATGTACAAAGTGTGATCTAACATTATAACTAATAATGTGAGGATCCCAACTTCAGATTACCACTCTATTTGAGTAGCTACTTGTTCAGCTTTAATATTTTTCTAAAATTGGTAGAAGATGAGTATGGGTTAAACAATATTCCTGCTGTACTACTACTCAAAGCATCACCTCCAGCTACTTATGAATCCTTGCTACTTCGATTTTGCAGACTATTTGCTATCATATCCTGCAACTTAGCCAATTTTTGACAAAGATTCAATTCTGTTTTTTTTGAAGCACTGACTTCTTGGATCGTAGGATCTTTCGTCAGTTGACATCTTCCTTCTTTTTCCTTTTTAAAGGATATCATTGCAAAGTTCAAATTTCATATTCTCTCTATCGTTGTCTACCCAAGTCAAGACCTGCATTGGTAAGTTTTAATATGTAAGGAACAATTTTTGAATTTTTCACACACCAAAACTACGCCAAACACAAATTTTAGCAGTCATATGTTGTATGATACCAGCATACACAACACAATATATTTTTTTCTAAATTACAGTTATATAATTCAAAATATGGGTGTTAAAATAACTGCAATTAGAGAAATATATGTTAGCCATTTCTTAAGCACACATATGCATTTTATGGCACAGCTGAGATCTTTTCCAAAAAAATCTTGAAGCATGTGAGTTTCATTTAGCGAGATTGGTATTTTATTCATTAGTTGGGAACTGGTGAAATTGTGAGTGCAAATGAAAGGAAAAAGTAGATGCTTTTGAATTATGGTTATAAATTGTGTATGAATTAGTCTTTGAGAGGCTGATTTCTAAACTCTATGCAGGGAAGTATTCGGATATGCCAAGCAAGGCTGATGAATGGTTCCAACAAGGGAAGCTGGTTAGTGTTTTGTCATAACAATGTGGTTACATTATTGCATTTTCTTAGACATAAATGCAACTAGAGAACTCAAATAAACTATTCTCTCATCTTTCCCAAAGAGTTAAACGTAAGTATTTCTATTACAAGCTCTTAAAAAAAAGCCCCTTAGATTTGGGTCCGTTTTGAACTTGATTTGGGTTGTGGAAGAGATCCCTTGTACGGCTGTCTAGGAAGCCATCTAAATGAACTTGGACAGAACCCAGGCAAACTTGTCCCCCAAAATAAGTCTTTTTTATTTTTTAAATTTTTTTGACTTGATGGTTGGCCAAAACATAAAAACGTGAGCCCTAACCTGAAAAGTACCATCTAAACCATTGGAAACACTCAAATAAATCCATCTGATCTCATTTTTAAACCAAAATATGCTTGTTATTACACAAATGCAGTTGGAGATTAATCATTGAAAGTTCCAAAGCAGTTGGATTGTTATTCCTATGCGTGTGCATGAGCCGATTTACTGACATGGAGATTGTAGAGGAAGATTTTTGAAAAAAAAAAAGTTCTTTTGGTTTTTTCCCTTCATTTTTCCTTTTACAAATGAACTTTTTTGTTTTGTTTTCATTCTTTTATGTTTAAAATATTAAATGAGTTAGGATATATATATTATATACTATGTTGTTGGGTTTTGATGAACCCCCATTGTACCTGTATGGGTGTGGTTTAGGGCTAGGATGGCCTTGGGTTTGTCCAAGGTCTGCCTTAGTTTCTCCATTGATCCTTAGAAGGACCCACCATAGGGAGCCCAGGGCGCTTGGGGTGGACCTTGGGTGAACTTGGGCTAGACTTGGACAAACCCATAGGTTGCCTAAAAGAAAATGCAAAAATAATCGGTCTTTTTAACATATTCATTGAACAAAAAAGTGCCTAAATACTTAATTTTATCCTAAAGTGAGGGATCTTAATGTCTTTGTGCCTCGTTTCACAAACACAAGTGAGTAAAACAACATTTTTGCTCCCAAGCTGCCATTGTTGATTTTTGAAGGTTGCTGCATGTTGTACCCAAACCAATTTTTTCGCTTCATTAAGGCATTTTGATTAAAGAGTCTAAACCTTGTTAAAATGATGTCAAAATACAAGTTTTTGGGCAAGTTAAGTATGGACTTTGGTCAGTGTCGTGTCAGTTTCATTGAACAAAAAAGTGCCTAAATACTTAATTTTATCCTGAAGTGAGGGATCTTAATGTCTTTGTGCCTCATTTCACAAACACAAGTGAGTAAAACAACATTTTTGCTCCCAAGCTGCCATTGTTGATTTTTGAAGGTTGCCGCATGTGGTACCCAAACCAAATTTTTTGCTTCATTAAGGCATTTTGATTAAAGAGTCTAAACCTTGTTAAAATGATGTCAAAATACAAGTTTTTGGGCAAGTTAAGTATGGACTTTGGTTCGTGCCGTGTCAGTCGTTGGCAGCAGTTGGTCAATACCTGAAGGAAATAACTTGAATTTGGGACCCAGAGCAGAGCATGTGATGATGGAGGAGCATTTCACGACTAGATTATATTTGTACAAGGTCAATTCAGTGGCCGGATGAGTGTTTTTCAGAATAATGACATGAAGATTTCAAGCAGCAAGCAGATTTGCGCCCCTGTAGCCCAGGGGCGCCCTTCTTTTTGGAGGCTAAGATCTTGTTGCATGTGCTTGTAAATAGGTTCAATCTCTTCAAAATTAGCCCAGCTTTCCAACGAGCTATCAAGTGAAGATGTACATAGTGAATAACTTTGGCAATTGAGGTCAGAAGCTGAGGGTACGATGAGGAGGCATGTCGCAGAGGTTGTCAAGTTTATGGTTTATGCGCCCCTGTAGCTCAGGGGCACCCTTGAATTTGACCTCTTAGATGGATGAGTTTGCACATGAGGTCTTCCTAAGATCATTTCTAATCTAGTCCAGCTTCGCAACGCATCAGTTCGTGAGGTGATCCGACATTCCGAGTGACTGTGACGGAGATACTACCAAACACGTAAATTAGGGGGTGGAGAAGTATAGCAATACACACCTGCACTTCTATAGATTAGGGGCGCCCAGCCTTTAGGCCTGTTAGATGGGGTTTTTAGCATTCGCAGTCTTCACGAGACTTGTGCGCAATTACTCCAACTATCCAACGAGTCCAGCTGTCAGCCTTCGGGATTTGGCAAACGCTTGTACGTGTGAGGTCAGTGTGAGAATGCTGAAAAGTAAAAGAACCAAAAAATGGCTAAGTATGAGAAATACACATCTCCTTGAAAAAGGCGCCCCTCTTGTTGAGGTCTTAGAAGCAGTTTTCTTGTTTCGTCGCCTCCAGAGACATATGTTGTAAGTTGATCCAGCTACACAGAGAGACAGATGGTGCGCGAATCGGAGCACTCCAGCTCTCGGTGTCAGGGGTCAAAGTGTCACATCCAGATGAAAGTTACACTTTTGTTAAAAGGGTGTTTGCGCCTTCATAAGCCAGGGGCGCCCGTCTTTTTGGGGTTCCTGATGCAGCTTTCAGGTGCCTTACATACAGTCATTGGATGCAAAATACTTACAGTCACGCAATGAACCTATCATTCAGTCAGCAGGGTTCATTGTTCATCGGTAATAACAGTTTGAAGCGTCAGATGGAAAAACGGAGAAATAGCTAAGTCTGGGATCATTGCATCAATTTAATCAAAGGTGCTTAACTTTTTGAGGTGTCAAACATTGATTTTAGCAGTTACAGCTCCCAACAGACATTTCATCCTTGCTATGTAGGCTTCGTAGTGGATATCTCAGTTCAGTCATAGGTTCACTCAGTCACCCGAAATTAGAGTTGAACATGGCCAACTGTAACTTTGCAGTCAGCTATAAAATAGGAGATAGTAAAAAATTCAATAACTCTTGTAAATGGACGCCTAGAAGGTCAGATTTGGATTTTTCGAAGTCAGTGAAGTTTGCCGAGTGCATCTAGATGCTGTGTTATTTTTTGCTAGTTGTTTAAAATAATATTTAATATTTGTTTTGCATACAAAGTACTAAAATGGCGATTTTCTTCAATAATTTATTATTGGCACCTTTTTAATAGTGAAACTCAAATTTGCATGCTACAACAAGTTAATATTTTAATATTATTTTAATTCTCGAGACTCAGAGTCAGTGGCAGTTAAGCTGGGGGAGGGCCAATCGAATTCTTTCCTTCAAAATCAGGGTTTTAGATCTTGCAGTCATGCTTTATGGTACGATTTTGCTCTATTTATGTAAGCATGGCGTCCACTCTCATTCATCCAGCTTAGCAAATTCGAATTTCTTCAGAGTTGGGCAAATTTTCATCAGGAATGGAGTTCGAAAGCATCAAAGACATTCTTTTGTAGGTACAAATACAGATTCATCAACAAAATTCAAGGCAAAGTGGCGTTTTTGATAGGAGATTAAAATAATTTAAAAAAACTAAAAAAAAATGTCTTTCTTCTTGTCTTAAATTCTTCCATTTTCTCGTCTAAAATTCTCTCACATGTTCGAAGAATTGGCAAATTTTGGGAAAACAAAACATCTGGGTTGATTGAGAACAACTTCCTTAGACAAACCCATGTGCTAGAATTTTCAGGAAAATTTGTTCCAAAGCATCAGTTTTTGAGGCTCTGATTTTCTTAACCGAAATTCCTTTGCATGGCTGAGTAGAAGTCAAATTTTTGCATTTCTGACATTCTGGGTTGTCTTAGAATCATTTTCTGAGCAAAACCCATATCTCAGAATATTCCGTGAAAATTGGCCTCCGACGAGCTATTTTTAGCCTTAGCAGGCTATTTTTAGCTTTTCAGAAAACTTGTCAGAATATAGCTGTGTTCACAGTCAACATGCAAGTTTTTCAGAATGCAGTTCACTCAGCTCGAATTCAAGACCAAGTCTGTCTTGACTCATGAGTTCATTGGGACAATTGGTACGAATCTACATAAGGTGCTTCTAGAAGCAGTTTTAGATCCACTCAAGATAAGAGATTCGATAATTCAGAACATTTAGCAATCCGGGTTACTTGAGGCTGCTTTCATACCTATCTCAGTTCATTGCGTAGAATTCGTGATGTCTTGTATTAAGCATTACAATTCTGTTGCACGGGAGATATAGTCAGTAGATGGGCATGTTATTTGTAGTCTCAAACCTCTAGATATCGAGAGAAGTCTGGGTATTCCTCAACATCCAGATAGTCTAGTAAGATGACAGAGAGGTGGTTGAAACAGAAAAAGACCAAGTTGCCAAACAATGTGGGTCGTGGTGAATACAAGGATGAGTATGCAATTCTGATTACACTTCTCAATCGTGTCTCAAGTCATGCATATGCAAATAAATTCCACCCATGGATGTACTATATCATTGGTCGAATCATCTCTGGGCAAGAATATTATAACTGGGCTACCTTCATCAGCGATGCTATTCACGAGCAAATCACCGGTTTTCTAAATGCGCACCAATTTCATATGTGTTCCTACCTCGTGTACTTGATCGCCTATCAGGGTCAGTTTAGAGGGTTGAGCACGGTGGGCATACTTAGTACTCAGAAAGTCTATCTTCACTATGATGAGCTCGAGTTCACTAACGCTGAAAGACATTTCAAATGTGTGCAGGAGGCTTTCTTGACATATACAGTGGGAGACTTGGACCGGGAGTTGCACGTACGTATCTCAGTGGTTGCTAGAGCAACAATGGAAGATTGGGCAGACTCGTTCATTCAGTTCCCTACATACGCCTACATCCGTGTCTATGGATACATAGGAAATCCAACTATGTTTCCATGCTATCCTTCGGATAAGACAATGTTCATGGAGTTCCCGAGGCAACTGTATGAGGTTCACAAATGTTTGCGCCACAAGTGTAAACAGGTTGCCAACTTTCCAATGCAGTTCAAAATCTATTGGTGCAAGACAACAATTGATGCTAAAGCTGCAGGACAGGAGTTAGAAAATTGTAAACTCAAGTACCTTGTTGACACATGTACCTATGATCCTTGGGATCATTATGCAACATGCCTTGGTAGTCGCTCTTATCATAAACCTACAATGGAGGACTATTGAGTAAACTGCGAGGATGATTTTGAGGTATGCAGACGCAACTATAGCAGGTTCTCTCTTCTGCAAATATCTGTCTTCTTGGCAGAAGAGGTAGAAGGTTTGTCAAAAGATGAGGGAGATGCTCTTCCCCAGTTTTACAAAGAACAAATTGATGGACAACCACTACTGACTGTTGATTGGTACGCCAAAGAATACTCATCAGTGAAGGAGAGGTCGAGCAGAGTCATTCAAAATAGTATGCTTTATTTCGAAAGCAAGAGGACCAGGAGGGTAACTATGCCTAGAACAGAGCCGCCACTAGTGGGAGTTACACTACCTTCCTCATCTAAACCCAAGCAGAAGAATAGGAGTAACCCTCCTAAGAAGAATTCAGTGCTTGATAATTCAAAGGGAAAGGCACTTGTTATTGAGACACACATGGAGCTTGTCAGAGAAATAGTTCAGAGTTTGCCACAGCCTGAGGTTCAGCCATGCATGCCGTCACCAACACCAGAGCAGCCTCCAGTTCCAATTCACATCGATTTGGACTTGGACTCGCCACCTCGCAGTGACACCTCTACACATTCACTATCGTCAAAGCCTCCCATTACTAGTACAAATCATTTTAGTGGGATCAGTCGGGATTCATCTTGGCTTGAGAGTCAGCTGGGAAGAAAGAGGAGACAACCATCTTATGTGCTTGATCATTCAGATTTTGATCATGCTTATCAAGATGCGCCTGACAAGAGGATCAAGAAACAGGTCCATGTGGAGAGGAATGCAGGTAAAGAAATCATCTTTGAGACTGCCGTGCCTCCAGAGGATAAGAGTTTGAACGAGATTGAAGCTCAGGACTTCAAAGTGATCACAGTCAACTTTGGTAGAAGTACTCGCCAGACAGAGATTGATCTCCTACAGGTTGCAAGAGATAGCGCAAGGGATAGGATGATGAAAGATGGGGAAGATAAGATAGCCCTCAAGGCTGAGATACAACAACTTCATTAATACATTTCTAGCCTTGTACATAGAACGGGAAATGCTAACACTTCACTCCCACCGATGTTAGAACCACCAGCAGAACAAGGTTAGCTTGATCACTTGGTTGCATATGGCAAACGTTTGGATGATTGGGAGGAGTTTGTTACTAGAGGCCGCTTTGTGCTTTCAGAGTTATACCAGTTTCGGTACAATGCACGTGAGCTTCATCTACAACTTCAAGATGAGGAGCGTGACTTGGCTATTAGTAGACCCAAAGATGAGATCTTGATTGCTAACTTGGAGATGTCATATGAATTAGTCACAAATTCAAAAGATAAAGAGGCTATCTACACTTGGAGGACACAATTGATCTTCAAGGCAAAGATAGAAGAAACAATAGCATCAGAGTTGGCTGAGAGTAGAGAGCACGTCACTAGTGCACTATGTTATGTGAGAACCTTCGTGTCTCAACTACCATGCCAGTATCAGCGTGTAGGTGGTGACTATGTTGAGCTTGGTGACGTTCAGTCAGAGCTCCAAGCACTCATACACGGTATTTTCAATGGGGAGACCGTTGGCTGTAAGATGAATCAACTTACAGTCATGTCAGCATTGTTTGATGAGGCAACTAGGAG
>CM021101.1:755724787-755784788 GCA_007115665.2 Sequoiadendron giganteum
CTGTTGTGACCTTTCCACACATCACCCCATCCAAGATAGGGACCCCCCTAAATTTTGCTCCATTCTGGTCTTTTGGCTTTGGTTCTCTCTGTCTCTGGTCTTTTGTCCTTACGGGGATGTCCTGTTTGACCTCAATTGAAGTAATTGACAGATTTAGGGTTTCTATCCTTTAGACCCGTTCGAGGTCAAGATTGAGTTACTCAGGTGAAATCTAAGTGCAGCAACACATTCAAAAAGCTCAAAGTAGAATCCCCTTGAAATCTCACTGAAATCCGACAACTTACTATTTTTAGTAAGTACCTAATTCGAGGTTTGTTCCTCAGGATTTCGGGATTCTAACTACTTCAGCACAATCAAGCAGCTTGAGAGTGCCTACATGCGAAATTTGAACGGATTCAGACAATTGGCTATTTTTAGCAGTTCAGCCTTCGGAGGCTATTTTCAGGGTTTAGACAAGCAATTCTTCGGTGAATGACAGGAGAATTGATCTGGGTTTTCCAAGACCTTCGCGATGGTTTAACACGCAAATCAAGTCGGTGACTTTCAGAGTTCAGCCTTCCGAGGCTATTTTTAGGGTTTGCATGCAAAAATTTTCAATGCATGTCCGGATATTCCATCTGGGTTTCACGAGAGCTTCGCAGTGATATGACATGCAAGTGGATTGGATCAGTTTTCAAGGACTTACTATTTTTAGCCAGTGCTAGAACTTTGACCAGTTTTCTGGGTTTTTCTGGGTTTTTTGAGATCCCACGGGCACTATGACATGCAAACTCGTCCGACATCTAATGGACCACTTTCTGGACACTTACTATAAATAGCAGCTCCAGTCTAGCAGCTACCTAGCACTTCATTCCATCGAGTAGAACGACAAGCAGTATAAATTAGGACCAGTCGGGAACACGTGCAAGTCAGATTAGGGTTTCTTTGCCATGTCTAAAAATAGATGAAGCGAAATGCAGAGATGTTAGAACGAAGCACGCCGCCATGATCAACATCCTTCAAGCTACCTACTGGCAAATTTTGAGCAGAATTGGAGAACTTACTATTTTTAGTAAGTCAGGGCACGGCTATAAATAGCAGGTCTGCACCCAAGGTTGGCATCAGCATGACACCCAAGTTATCAGGATTAGGTGTTGCAAGTTTCAGGTCAAGCGGAGCTACTGAAGCAGGCAACTTTGAAACTTACTATAAATAGTAGGTGGCTAAAAATAGCGCGTCATCACCAGAAGCAAGCATGAGCAGGTCTCTCACAACATCAAAAGCAACTGGAGCGAATTTCAAAGCAAACAGAGATACGGAAATTGATCAATTCTAGGGTTTGCTAAAAATAGCAAGTGGCTAAAAATAGCATGTATTGTGCCGGATAAGATGTGAACAGGATGACGACACCAGATGGAGACACAACCACGCCAGTTCCAGTGCAAAGCAGGGCGAAAATCAATGAAACCCTAATTTCTCCTAATTTTACTAAAAATAGAAAGCCAGAACAGGTTTAGGGCGTTGGAAATTCATAAATGATAACTGGCATTAAACACCTTCATACACGCTCAGGAGAAATGAAAGATTCAAAAGTTCTAAGTATGAGATTTCCTTGAGCAAAGGTGAAATGCGCCTTCAACAGGCATAGAAATTCTGCTAAGGCAAGAGATCTTCCTCCTCATACCCCCAAATGCGCCTAGGGAAGGTGAAAGGTCACCCGAAGACATAGAAATATTCACTGAGACATCAAAATTTCCCAAGGCATCCTCAAATGCGCTTGGAAATGGAGGTTGCATAGGCTAAATGCGCCTAAGGGAGGTGAAAAGTCACCATAGGTGTGGAATTTTCCCCCTCACACCCCAAATGCGCCTAAGGCAAGGAAGTTTTCCCCTCTCTATAGCAAATGCGCCCAAGGGAGATGAAGAGTCAGTTGAAGTAAGCGGAATTCCCCCTCACACTGGCAAATGCACCCAACATGGAAGTAGCCTAGCCCATATGCGCCAGAAGGAGGTGAAGAGTCAAGGCAAAATTTGGGGTGATGAAGTGGAAATGCGCTCAAGTGAAAGTCTAGTGTGTGAAGTGCGCTAAAGGGAGATGAAAGGTCAAGTCAAGGCATGGGAATTCCTCTTCTCCATGGCACATGCGCCCAAGGTAAAGTATAGAGGGTGAAAGGTAAAAGGGTAAGAATATGAGATGCGCTTGAAGGTGAAAGCTAAAAACGTAGAGGATGAATTGTGCTTGAAGGTGGAATTCCTCTTCTCCATGGCATATGCGCTAGAGGAAGGTGAAGGGTCACCATGTGAAATGCGCCAAGGGAGAAAAATAATGCTAAGGGGGTGTGAGTTTTTTTTAAAAAGACCAAGGATTGTTTATTTTTTCCTCTTCACATCATGAAGTGCGCCTAGTGAGTGGGGACTTAAAAATGAAAATTGCTAAAGGAAGTCTAAGCGTGAAAATTGCTAAATGAAAAATGTCTAGGCATGGAATTGCCTAAGGGAAGAAATGAACAATTACATGCTATATGCGCCCTTCAGAGTTGAAATTTATATTTTTAAATAATTCCTAAGACATTTTTTAAAGGGAAAATGAAGTATACGCCTAGAGGATGATGCTAGTTTCTAGTGTTAGAAAATCTTCAGAAGGAAAATTCTTTAGGGAAAATCAAGAAAATTTGCCAAGGCAAAGAAGATGGAAATTACAGGAGTGGAAGACATCCGGAGGATAAGATTAAAAACATTAGCCATTTTTATTATTTTTAAATAATAAAAATTAGAAGAACCCCTTCGTCCGGATACACATGAAAACAATGGATTTTGGGAAAATTGTTCTTTTGGGTATTAAACGTTTGCAATTCAGAAGTGAGTCAAGCTTACTCCATGCCATGTCTACATCGTTTCGATGGATATTTTGCCCAATGCCTATTTTAAATAAAATTCCTAAGGCAAAATTGAGAGATTTCTCTAAGGCAAACGAGCAAAATGAATGAGAGGCACTTCGCTAGAAGTTTTTAGCTAGATAATTTTGCCAAAGCGAAGACAAGATCAAATGACTTAGCCAAATTGTTCAAGAAGTGAGCAATTTAATATTTTAAGAAATCAAATGCGACGAGGCAGGCCTGTGCAGAGGTGATGAATTCATAATTCTAGAAGATGCCTCAGATGACAAGTGTTACAACGGAGAAAAGAGAGGGAAAATGAATTCGAAAATTTGCTAACTATAGCCTCTACAGGAATTCGACCAAGCTATAAGATTTTCAAATCCTCTTCATTCCTCTCACCAGTTGCTGAATGCAAAAATATTGGCTAAGTGAAAGTACGAATTTTTGAAGAGATTGCAATTGTTGAGAATTTCGAAATTGTGAGAGAGCCGAAGGAGAAGTGCAAATTTGTAAAAGTTGAAGTTGCTAAAGGAAGTGCGACTTAACTTGCTGAGGTTGCAGTTGCTGAGAGGCACGATTCCCAAGTTGCCAGTTGCTGCATTTGCTGAGAAGGTACGAATTTTCCAAAAGTCTGAAGTTGCTGCATTTGCTGAGAAGATACGAATTTGCCAAAAACCTGAAGTTGCTGAATGCTGAAGTACGACTTGAGGAGAAGGTTTGAAGTTGCTGAAAGTTGCTAAGTTAGAGAGAAAAGTACGAACTTCAAGGGAGAGGTTTCAAATTTGTTGAAAGTAAATTGCTGCAAGCAAACATTTCCAAGTGTTTGGCATTGTGTTGCTGCAACCAGAGAAGAAACTTCTAAAAACGTTGAAGTAAACAGGCGTAGTTGAGGTTTGCAGCTGAAAGTGACAAAGTGTTGCAGCCTTTTTATTTAAAAATCTGCTGGCACCCTCAAAAGTGATATATTGTTTTATAAAATCTTGTTTTCTAATGACTCTCTTGCCTTTTTTGCAAAACGGCCGAATCAAGCAAAAGAGCTGCAGGCAGAAACAACCACACCGAGTCCAGACAGGCGGTGATCAAGAAATTGGGCAAGTCATTCTTGCCAGAATACAAATTTTCATCCAAGCTCGGTAGGCTAGCTGACAGGAACTTGGGCTCATTCAACATAGAAGCATTCAGAAGAAGGATAATGGGGACTGGAGGCCATCACCCGTCAGTGACTTCACACAGTATTGTCAGAAGTGGATTGTATGCAGCTGCCAACTTTCCGCCAGCTATCCGATGTCCAGAACTCATCATGGAGTGCGCCTACCACTACAATGCAGAACAGAGAACAGTCACTTCGCCAGATGGCAAGGTGTTGGCTAACCTAACAACTGAAGCGATCGGGGAGGCATTTGGGATTCCAGTTCATGAGAAGATGATCTACAAGACGAAAGAGAGAGCTGGAAAGATGTACTCATCCACCACAGACCGGTGTGCTGATTTGATAAACACTAGGTGGATGATTAAAACCAAGCCAACTCGCACCAAATTGCCCAAGCAGATAGTCTTAGATGACTTGAGACAAGAGTTTGGTGATCTCATTATGATGTTGAGCAGAGTTGGAGGATGCCCCCAAGCGTTCATCTTTGAACCTTGGATGTTCTATTTTGTAAACTTGGTGTTAGAGGGAAAGGATTATATGGATTGGGCACTGATGATCAGTGAGAACATACATGAGCAGCTTCGTGGCGTGAGGAGAACGAAGACATTTTACATGGGCTCCTACCTTGTCTATATGCTGGCTCGCATGACGAGATATAGAGGGATCTCTTACAAGGAACCAATCGGTTGCGGATCCCATCAGTTTAAAATATATGAAGCTTGTCCACAGTTGCATCTGACAAGCACAACCAATTACGAGAGGGTCAATGACGCCTTTACAATGCATATCATGAGAACCTTGCAGCAGAGAACCCACCACATAATATCAAGGGAGGCACAAGAAATGATTGAGAAATTCGGATGTTGGTTTATCCAATTTCCAAAATTCACCTACATAAGGCTGCAAGGATTTTCCTCCTATCCATACAGATTGCCTCGGTATCCCACAAACAGGATAGTGATGTGGAAGTATCTAGGCAACTGATTGCCTATGATAAGATTCAGAAGAAGAAGAAGAAAGGTGGACTCGGATTCCCGATTACTATGGGAAATTCAGATGAAATCTGCCCATCACTGCAAGCAGCAAGAGAGGCAGAAGCGGAGCTCCAATTCTTCCACCTTTCCTATCACACCAACAGGCATTACTACGATCCCCACAGAAACATCAGGTGGATATTGACAGAGGAGTTCAGGCACAAGGTGCAGATCGAAGACTTTTGGGCTAGTGCAGTGGATGAGATCGAGGTCAGAAAGAGAATGTTTTCTCGGATACCGTTGGGGATGGTCAGAGAGTGTGAGATCATCCCAGTGCCAGATCAAATTGAGGAGGATATAAACGTAGTACAGGCTGACTACGAGACAGTAAGAGATACACCTCTGCCACTCCCAGATTGGTCTGAGCCAGAGGTCACTGACTTGGATACACTTTGTATCCCAGTCTTGACATTTACACGGAGTTGGGTAGAGAGGCATGTCAGCCGACTCAAGGGAAGGTCAATTCCCCTTACCTACAATTTGATGGGAGACAGCAGATTGCAGACAACTAATCAGAGGAGACGGAGTAATCCAACTCCAGAGCCTCGAGGAAAGGAGCCAGTTCGACCTGAGCCAGTGGTAGTTGAGGAGTCCATGCATACGCCATCTCGGACACACTCTCCAAGCTTACAGGAGGTGTCTTTGTTTGTTGATCAGAGGGAGAGATTGGACGTAGAGCAGACAGCAGTGGAGGGTCAACCTCAGAGAGAATTAGTAAGTCCCCTTGGAATACCTAGCATATTGACATCAACCAACGGAGTCTATTTCTATTAAAGGAACCTTGGAGTGAAACCCATGAACTTTCACGCAATCTTAGCATGCGGAACACTTTGATCAAGAGAGAATAGAGTGACCGTTGGACATTTTATTCTGTGGTGGCGCTGTCATAAAAAACACGTCAACAGGTACGAAGCTCCTAACTTCATTGATTTGGTATTTGGTGATAGTAGAGCCCCTCAAGCGAGGGATATGTGTCAGTAGAGTTAAGACATTTTGAAGTCCTTGAAGGACAATCTTCATCATGCCCAAAATCAATAGAAGATGTATGCTGATCAATAGTGTATTGAGTGTGCATTTGAGGTTGGGGATATGGTCTATTTGAGATTCCAGCCATATAGATAGTCCACTCTCAAGAAGAGTGGAGGAGAGAAGCTTAAGCCACGTTTTTATGGGCCTTTCAAGATCACCAAGAGAGTTGGGGAGGTGGCTTATGAGTTGAGGCTACCAGAGAGTAGCAGGGTTCACAATGTCTTTCATGTGTCATGCCTCAAGAAGGCGCTTGGACACAATGTGGTTGCTTCTACTGAGTTACTCTTGTTGGATGAGGAGGGGTGGTTGGTTTTGGTGCCAGAGGCAATTATTGAGTTTAGAGAGTGTTCTTTGAGGAGAAGAACTATCAAAGAGTATCTGGTAAAGTGGAAGAATCTGCTAGTTGAGGATGCTACTTGGGAGGATGAGCAGATTTTGCAGCATCCAGATTTGTGATTGTTTGGGGACAAGCAATCTTGGGGAGGGAGGATTGTAATGTTCCCTTCTCAGTCATGAGCACTATTGTGACCGTTAGCCTATTTCCAGAGACACGTAGGCTACTCAGAGGTGATTTTAGGGTTTCCAAGATTCTTGGAGGTTTCTCGTTGGCTTTTTAGTAGGTTGTTGCAAGAGTCTTCCAGAGGGTTTTCTAGGTCTTTTTGGGTTTTCTGAGATCCTTGGTGGGTAGTCACTGCTATTTTTAGTAAGTCGGTTGCTTCTCAAAATGTGCTTATTTTGAGATTGGACTCACTATTTTTAGCAGTATGCTATTTTTAGTAAGTACTATTTTTGGTAGTGTTCTTGGTAGTAGTTCAGTACAAGGTTACTATTTTTGGTAGTGGTGGCAGTTGCAGTGGTTTGCATCTTGGTATTTTTATTAGTTGGCTTCTCCACCATCCTTGGAGTTCGGAAATGGAAAGGTTGGCAACTTAAGTTCATTTTATATTGTCAAAGTCACTTTTTGACCCCCACGCCTAGGAAGCATAACTTAAATTGTTTTAAAAAAAGGGTGAACTTGAGTTGGACGCTAAGATGAAGACATAAAGTAAATTTTATTCATAACCAAGGTGGACTCTAAAGTAAAGAATTTAATTGATTTTTATAAATTATTATATTCTCCAAATGTGGCATCCCATTTTCAGAGGAAAAAAGCAATTCAAATTCTCGGGTCTCAAAGCTATATAATGCCCTCACTTGCTCTCATTTGCATATGCTAATTTGATATAACAAAGTGTTGCCGAAATGCAGAGTGTTCTCCTTGGGATTTGAGGATGAAAACCCTCTAAATTGACTTTAGTTTCAAGATTGAAAGATATCTCCTAGCTAAACATTGTTGTAGCTCCATCTCAGGGGTTGCAGTTGGGCTCTTTTTGGTGATGGCTATCTCATTTCTTTCAATTCTTGCTAGTTTTGATATCTTCTAGATATATTTTGTTGTGTGTGTGATGATTTGCAGCTTTGGAGGCATTTTTGGTGTATTTAAGAAGTTTTGGAGGTTACTGGTTTATGCCTAGTTGACTCACCTTTTTGCTCATGCTGCCTAGAGAAGCTATTTTCATTTTGTGGGTATTGGCTCTTTGCTTTCCTCATGCTTGGGCACCACATTGCTCAAGGTTTGGTGATTTTTGAAGGAGAAATAGATTTTTTCAAGCTGGTCGACCTATCTATAGAGGTAGTACCATCCAACTAGGGGTGTTTTGGTTTTCCTTGTTGCTGCTCAGTCTTGTTTGGGGCAGTTTGATAGCTCACATTGGACGCCTAAGCTTGCTTGGTCATTTGCAAGTGGTTTGGTTAGGTTCTATGGGGTATGGGAGGAGTTATGCTCGATGATGCTTATTGGTTGGGGTCTTTAAGCTTGTTGTTGGTGCGTATCAGACTGCTGTTTAGTGTATCAGTCCTATTGCAACCACCTATTTGTCCTTCAGTTGACCTCTGGTGGGCCTATCTCGAGGTATACTTGTTCTATTTTGTGGGGATGTTCACATACATTATATCATCTTGGGAGGGTGTCATACTTCACATTTATGTCATTTTCCTCTCATAACAGTAGTATGTAATGGTTTGATATGATTATGTTGAGGTCATTGTAACACCATCGGTAGTGCTGTTGGTGAATGCTCTTGTATTTTCATCTGATACTTACCCCATTGGACAAGTGGTCGGTCCCGTTGAATAAGTGGTCGAGCTTTACTTTGTTGTTACTCCTGTTGAATAAGTGGTCGAGTTCTTATATTTCCTTTCTTGTTATGCCCACGTAACAAGCAGAGGATTGTGTGATTGGTCGGCTTACCGCCGAGTGATCTTTACTTTCTTGTACTTCCCGTTGAATAAGCGGATGTTTACTTTCATGCACTTGGTTTTGATTACACAACCCACTGAAGAAGTGGTAGCATAAAGGATTTGAAATATTGTAAGCCAACCACCATATGCTCTTACCTTGCCCACATTGGGATCTAGGTGATCAAAAAGTGGAAGGTGTTTATTTCTAGTTAGCTTTTCTTTCCAAAGATCCCCTTTTCACCGTATGCTCTCACCTTGCCCACACTGGGATTTGGGTGATTAGAAAGTGGAGGGTTGCTTATTCAATTGCTTATCTTCGCATTTTAGGTAATCCTAATGGGTGAAATTTGTGAAAAAATTGGGGTGGTTAATACATATTTTTGTGGGCTGTACATTTCCTATATTTTTGCTGCATACTTTGGGTTGCCATACCGTTATTGTTCTCGTATATTGTTATACTTGTTACAAAGGCTGTTGGGTATTGAAATAAAGGGGGTCAAAGTCTGATGTGGAGAATATCAACTTTTGAAGGTTAAAATCAGATTTTGGCCCATAAAATCAACTTTATTGAGTCTTCCATATATCATTAGAAGATGTCCTAGACATTGATAAAGGCCACTGTACACATTTGGTTTGCTGTACCAGTTCAAATCAGACATAAACAACTTTATGTGAGACAAATTGTATTTGCAGGTCAAAAAACATAAGGAAATATTGGTTTTGTTATAAGACTACACCATGTTTTGAGGCAGCCATTTCTATTACCTAGTATTGTTGTTTCCAGCCATACCTTGCTTGTCATGAGGGTTTAAGCTGCTGTGCATACTTTTCTGGGTGTTGCATTGTAATGTCCCCTTCTCAGTAGTAGTCTCATCAGTTGACTGTTAGCCTATTCCGGAGGCTCGTATGCTAGTCGGAAGTGGAAATTACGGTTTCCTGTTTTCTAGGAGGTTTCTTCTTAGCTTTTAGTGATTTGCGTGCAGGAGTATTGCAGAGTGGTGTTTAGGTCTTTCTGGGTTTTCAGAGGGCTATCGGTGACTTTTTCAGACTTACTATTTTTAGTAATTTGCTACGGCTGCTCGTTTGTGCTTAAAATGAGATTGGAGTCACTATTTTTTGCAATATGCTATTTTTAGTAAGTGCTATTTTTGGTAGTGCTATTCTTAGCAGCAGTTCAATAGTTCAGTAGAATGTCTATTTTTGGTAGGGCAATATGGGGCAGTTTGGTCTCCAACATTCTTGGAGCTTGGTTTGGCAAGTTCAGTGCTTTAAGAGTTTTCATATTTGGACACCTTTTTGGTGAATAAAATGTTTTTAAGTGAAATATTTACTAAGGCAAAAGTGGACGCCTAGCTTGGGAAATATTTGAGTTTTATAATGTTATTTCACAATTTATTTTTGACGCCTAGTTTCATTAAATCAAATGCAAATTAAAGTGTAATGTGAATCCTCATTTGGGTGCCCTATTTGGAGGGAAAAGGTTTTAAATTCAAGGTTGAAAAAGCTATAAGTAAGAGGCCTTGCTCTCTTATTTCAGCATCCATTGCTTATCATAACGAAGTGTTGCCGAAATTGCTGTAGAACCCTTGCTTCGAGGAATGCATACCTCCTAGCCCCTTTCAGTTTCGTACTTGCAAGATGGTACCTAGTTGATTTAGTGATTGCTCTTTAGTGTAGATTGAGGTTATTGGAGATGGCTCGCTTTGATGTTTTCTGATTTTGGATTGTTTTTATCAATTTTGTAGTTGCTAGTTTGGTGCTAGCTGAAGCATGTTTGGACTTATAGTTATATCTCTTTGGAGGAATTTTTTTTTGGTTCTGGGTATTGATGCTATGAGTACACCTATCTTGGGCGCCTCATTCCTCCAAGTTGCAGATTTTTTGGTTGAGTTTCAGATTTTCTAGACCTGGTTGCCCTAGTTAGAGAGGCGGTTCCATTTCAGAAAGTGCATTGGGAAGCGTGCAAAATTAATTTGGAGCTATTTGGTGGTGTTTCTCAATTTGTTCTTGGTCACCTTGATCATAGGTTTCATTTGCACTCGGTTTGGAGTCATGTAGAGTTGTTTTGACTAAGTTGCGAGTGTTTTGGTGATATTTGAGCTTGCTGGTCTGATTTTCTATATGCTGCAATTTCATATCAGACTTGGTGAATTCTTCCATTTTGCCATATTTCATAAGTTTGATATCTTGTACTTGTTTGGAAATCATTCCCTAACATTTTGGTGATCATTGGATATCCTCATCTTATTATAATGCATATAATATTTCATATTGTAACGTTGAATCAGTAGTACTGATCAATCTTCTTTATATTTTTGCGCTTTACATTTCTGTTATACCCGTTGAAAAGTGGAAGGGGTCAGTTTGCCGCCCACACATTTCATTTCAGTATTTGTATTTCCACTCCCGCTGAATAAGTGGTCGAGTTGCTCTTCATTTCAATACTTTACTTTCATTGTAGCTTGCTGAAAAGTGGAAGAGGTTGGCTTGCCACCTAAGTACTTTCATTTACTAGTTGGTTGGCTAAGCCATCAACACTTTGTATTTCCAATTTCAGTATTTTCAGCTAATGAGATCCTCTTTCCACCGTATGCTCTCACCTTGCCCACACTGGGATCTGGGTGATCAGAAAGTGAAGGGTTGCATTCTAGTATTGTACTTTCAGTTTTCCGATTTCATCTAACGATCCCCTTGCACCGTATGCTCTCATCTTGCCCTCACTGGGATTTGGGTGATCAGAAAGTGGAGGGTTGCATTCCAGTTGGATTATCTTTCATTTATCTAACGTTAACGGGTGAAGTTCTTGTGCTCAAATTGGAAAAAAAGTAAGGGGGATATTTCATGCATATGAAAATAGTATTGGTAGGAATAATCAGAAAAGTCAGTTTGCCATACTTTTGGTGCATTTTATTTCTTGTTCTGCATGTTCCAGCAAACAATCATTTAGTGGTTTTACTACAGCTGCAAACATCTGGCATTTGTCTTATTTTTAGACCTGTCTTTGGGTTTTGTCAGATATCTCTCTGCTGGTCATGATATGTTTTAGACAGGTTTCAACAAATATTTTGTATAAATTTCCAGTATCGATCAACTATTGTTTTATCATTTAAATCTGTAGCTATAAATTTTTATATTTGATATAGAAGGTATAGTCACCAGGTCTTGCTTAGCAAATTTTAGATTTTGTCATTGCATGCGTCTTTGGCTGTGCAGCTTGCCATCAGCAAACATAAATAATTTCATTTCTGGTCATTGTATGCTCCCACCTTGCCCATATCATCTTGGGATCTCGGTGACTAGAAAGTGCTGGAATTCATGCATTGAAACTCAAAAATTTGGCAAGATGTCGAAAAACCCAATTTGGGACATTTCAATCAAATGTCGAGATGCACCAAAAACAATGAACCACCAAGTAGTTGCATAATTGATATCTTGGGAAGAGACAATAAAAGTGTACTCTTTCTCTTTGGAGTTTTGCTCTACCTCCATTGCAACAATAGCCTGAGCTTGTGATTTCTTATGAGATAGATTATATTGTTGTTTCTAGCATTGTTTTCTGACATGCCCAAATTTTGGATTGTAAATTAGGAGTTGAAGATTTCTTCACTTTGCCGTTATACTTTGCAGCAAGTGCACTCATAAACTGTCCAAAACTAGGCTCAACGTTTTGCATTTGTGCCTGTTCTTTTTGCAAAAAATATGAATTGACTTTTTCAAATGTGAGAATCTAACTCTTTGCCAATAGATGCAAATACTCCACAAAAGTATCAAATGATGGTGGCAAACTATTGATGACCAAAACAATCATATTATCTTCATCTACTGGTTTACTGACAATAGAGTGTTAATCTCCTAGGTCTTTCATCCTGAGTAGATGCTTTGAGAGCAACCCATAATTAACAAACTTTATCCAAAACAATAAATTTTTTAAATATAGGACTACTTTTTTCAGAAGTTTGATATTTGATTTTCAGAATCTCCTAAAGATCACTTGCAGAAGTGGCATTCCAAACTTCTAGGATCAAGCCATTAGAAACAAACAATTTTAATAAGAAGTCTTCTTTATGATGTTTAGCAAAATTTGGAAGATATGAATATTTTTTAGTTTCTGTTTCTAGAATTGTTTAATCACAATTCGTATACTCATTAATGGTGAGTATTTTGTGACTCCTGACATTAAAGTTTTGACCTATCAATTTTTGGTCTTTGGGCAAAACAAGATTTTGTATATCGGCCATAATTATGCAACCCAAGGTTTATAGGAAAACTTCCAGACCTTGATAGAAAATTGAAGGCTAATGAAGATTTTTTTTGCAAAAAAAAAGCACCAAATATGTATGTTTTCAGCAAACAATTGCTCAGGGTTTCATAAAACTCAGTACTTGTGCACTTCCTCAGGAAAATAACCCCTTGCTAGCAGTCTCTTTTTCATCTATTGCTTTGACAACAAACAGTGAGCTCTTAACAGCATATAACAGTTGGCCTTTAAGTAGGGAAGAGCAGAAAAAAAAAGGTAAAAATCAGATTTAAGAAAGACAAAAATTGTAATGGATCACTATTCCATCTGTACCATACTGTACCATTACTGACTATCGATATCCAATCAGTGCTTATCTGTATAGCTACTGTTCATTCATAATGCACTTCACTGTCATTGTATGGTACTCTTCATCCATAAAGTTCTCTGTTCTTTCATGCTATAAATTTTCTCCTTGGACAGTGGGTTTGGCAGACTTTGACTGCAGATTTCTTTGTCTTCTGATCACAATTTCCTTTTTTGGCAACAATTTGATGGTGATTGGACAAACCTCCTTTGACAACAATTCTCCCTTCAATTTTCTTCTCTATCAGTGTACATTGTCCGAGGGATTTCTTGTTCTGGATCAGCATACCCTTCCTAGGGGTTCCTTGCTTTGATATAAATGTTGGAAGAATGAATGCATGCAGTTTGAGAGATTTGGATGGCACACACTTCAATGAGTGTGACTTGTATCTATTACTGAATGGAGAAGTTACAAGATTGTTGTATATTAATTGTAAGTTACTTTTTAGACATAGCAACTGAGGTGTTTTTGCATCATCAATATATGAAATAAATGCCTATGTACAAAGTGTGATCTAACATTATAACTAATAATGTGAGGATCCCAACTTCAGATTACCACTCTATTTGAGTAGCTACTTGTTCAGCTTTAATATTTTTCTAAAATTGGTAGAAGATGAGTATGGGTTAAACAATATTCCTGCTGTACTACTACTCAAAGCATCACCTCCAGCTACTTATGAATCCTTGCTACTTCGATTTTGCAGACTATTTGCTATCATATCCTGCAACTTAGCCAATTTTTGACAAAGATTCAATTCTGTTTTTTTTGAAGCACTGACTTCTTGGATCGTAGGATCTTTCGTCAGTTGACATCTTCCTTCTTTTTCCTTTTTAAAGGATATCATTGCAAAGTTCAAATTTCATATTCTCTCTATCGTTGTCTACCCAAGTCAAGACCTGCATTGGTAAGTTTTAATATGTAAGGAACAATTTTTGAATTTTTCACACACCAAAACTACGCCAAACACAAATTTTAGCAGTCATATGTTGTATGATACCAGCATACACAACACAATATATTTTTTTCTAAATTACAGTTATATAATTCAAAATATGGGTGTTAAAATAACTGCAATTAGAGAAATATATGTTAGCCATTTCTTAAGCACACATATGCATTTTATGGCACAGCTGAGATCTTTTCCAAAAAAATCTTGAAGCATGTGAGTTTCATTTAGCGAGATTGGTATTTTATTCATTAGTTGGGAACTGGTGAAATTGTGAGTGCAAATGAAAGGAAAAAGTAGATGCTTTTGAATTATGGTTATAAATTGTGTATGAATTAGTCTTTGAGAGGCTGATTTCTAAACTCTATGCAGGGAAGTATTCGGATATGCCAAGCAAGGCTGATGAATGGTTCCAACAAGGGAAGCTGGTTAGTGTTTTGTCATAACAATGTGGTTACATTATTGCATTTTCTTAGACATAAATGCAACTAGAGAACTCAAATAAACTATTCTCTCATCTTTCCCAAAGAGTTAAACGTAAGTATTTCTATTACAAGCTCTTAAAAAAAAGCCCCTTAGATTTGGGTCCGTTTTGAACTTGATTTGGGTTGTGGAAGAGATCCCTTGTACGGCTGTCTAGGAAGCCATCTAAATGAACTTGGACAGAACCCAGGCAAACTTGTCCCCCAAAATAAGTCTTTTTTATTTTTTAAATTTTTTTGACTTGATGGTTGGCCAAAACATAAAAACGTGAGCCCTAACCTGAAAAGTACCATCTAAACCATTGGAAACACTCAAATAAATCCATCTGATCTCATTTTTAAACCAAAATATGCTTGTTATTACACAAATGCAGTTGGAGATTAATCATTGAAAGTTCCAAAGCAGTTGGATTGTTATTCCTATGCGTGTGCATGAGCCGATTTACTGACATGGAGATTGTAGAGGAAGATTTTTGAAAAAAAAAAAGTTCTTTTGGTTTTTTCCCTTCATTTTTCCTTTTACAAATGAACTTTTTTGTTTTGTTTTCATTCTTTTATGTTTAAAATATTAAATGAGTTAGGATATATATATTATATACTATGTTGTTGGGTTTTGATGAACCCCCATTGTACCTGTATGGGTGTGGTTTAGGGCTAGGATGGCCTTGGGTTTGTCCAAGGTCTGCCTTAGTTTCTCCATTGATCCTTAGAAGGACCCACCATAGGGAGCCCAGGGCGCTTGGGGTGGACCTTGGGTGAACTTGGGCTAGACTTGGACAAACCCATAGGTTGCCTAAAAGAAAATGCAAAAATAATCGGTCTTTTTAACATATTCATTGAACAAAAAAGTGCCTAAATACTTAATTTTATCCTAAAGTGAGGGATCTTAATGTCTTTGTGCCTCGTTTCACAAACACAAGTGAGTAAAACAACATTTTTGCTCCCAAGCTGCCATTGTTGATTTTTGAAGGTTGCTGCATGTTGTACCCAAACCAATTTTTTCGCTTCATTAAGGCATTTTGATTAAAGAGTCTAAACCTTGTTAAAATGATGTCAAAATACAAGTTTTTGGGCAAGTTAAGTATGGACTTTGGTCAGTGTCGTGTCAGTTTCATTGAACAAAAAAGTGCCTAAATACTTAATTTTATCCTGAAGTGAGGGATCTTAATGTCTTTGTGCCTCATTTCACAAACACAAGTGAGTAAAACAACATTTTTGCTCCCAAGCTGCCATTGTTGATTTTTGAAGGTTGCCGCATGTGGTACCCAAACCAAATTTTTTGCTTCATTAAGGCATTTTGATTAAAGAGTCTAAACCTTGTTAAAATGATGTCAAAATACAAGTTTTTGGGCAAGTTAAGTATGGACTTTGGTTCGTGCCGTGTCAGTCGTTGGCAGCAGTTGGTCAATACCTGAAGGAAATAACTTGAATTTGGGACCCAGAGCAGAGCATGTGATGATGGAGGAGCATTTCACGACTAGATTATATTTGTACAAGGTCAATTCAGTGGCCGGATGAGTGTTTTTCAGAATAATGACATGAAGATTTCAAGCAGCAAGCAGATTTGCGCCCCTGTAGCCCAGGGGCGCCCTTCTTTTTGGAGGCTAAGATCTTGTTGCATGTGCTTGTAAATAGGTTCAATCTCTTCAAAATTAGCCCAGCTTTCCAACGAGCTATCAAGTGAAGATGTACATAGTGAATAACTTTGGCAATTGAGGTCAGAAGCTGAGGGTACGATGAGGAGGCATGTCGCAGAGGTTGTCAAGTTTATGGTTTATGCGCCCCTGTAGCTCAGGGGCACCCTTGAATTTGACCTCTTAGATGGATGAGTTTGCACATGAGGTCTTCCTAAGATCATTTCTAATCTAGTCCAGCTTCGCAACGCATCAGTTCGTGAGGTGATCCGACATTCCGAGTGACTGTGACGGAGATACTACCAAACACGTAAATTAGGGGGTGGAGAAGTATAGCAATACACACCTGCACTTCTATAGATTAGGGGCGCCCAGCCTTTAGGCCTGTTAGATGGGGTTTTTAGCATTCGCAGTCTTCACGAGACTTGTGCGCAATTACTCCAACTATCCAACGAGTCCAGCTGTCAGCCTTCGGGATTTGGCAAACGCTTGTACGTGTGAGGTCAGTGTGAGAATGCTGAAAAGTAAAAGAACCAAAAAATGGCTAAGTATGAGAAATACACATCTCCTTGAAAAAGGCGCCCCTCTTGTTGAGGTCTTAGAAGCAGTTTTCTTGTTTCGTCGCCTCCAGAGACATATGTTGTAAGTTGATCCAGCTACACAGAGAGACAGATGGTGCGCGAATCGGAGCACTCCAGCTCTCGGTGTCAGGGGTCAAAGTGTCACATCCAGATGAAAGTTACACTTTTGTTAAAAGGGTGTTTGCGCCTTCATAAGCCAGGGGCGCCCGTCTTTTTGGGGTTCCTGATGCAGCTTTCAGGTGCCTTACATACAGTCATTGGATGCAAAATACTTACAGTCACGCAATGAACCTATCATTCAGTCAGCAGGGTTCATTGTTCATCGGTAATAACAGTTTGAAGCGTCAGATGGAAAAACGGAGAAATAGCTAAGTCTGGGATCATTGCATCAATTTAATCAAAGGTGCTTAACTTTTTGAGGTGTCAAACATTGATTTTAGCAGTTACAGCTCCCAACAGACATTTCATCCTTGCTATGTAGGCTTCGTAGTGGATATCTCAGTTCAGTCATAGGTTCACTCAGTCACCCGAAATTAGAGTTGAACATGGCCAACTGTAACTTTGCAGTCAGCTATAAAATAGGAGATAGTAAAAAATTCAATAACTCTTGTAAATGGACGCCTAGAAGGTCAGATTTGGATTTTTCGAAGTCAGTGAAGTTTGCCGAGTGCATCTAGATGCTGTGTTATTTTTTGCTAGTTGTTTAAAATAATATTTAATATTTGTTTTGCATACAAAGTACTAAAATGGCGATTTTCTTCAATAATTTATTATTGGCACCTTTTTAATAGTGAAACTCAAATTTGCATGCTACAACAAGTTAATATTTTAATATTATTTTAATTCTCGAGACTCAGAGTCAGTGGCAGTTAAGCTGGGGGAGGGCCAATCGAATTCTTTCCTTCAAAATCAGGGTTTTAGATCTTGCAGTCATGCTTTATGGTACGATTTTGCTCTATTTATGTAAGCATGGCGTCCACTCTCATTCATCCAGCTTAGCAAATTCGAATTTCTTCAGAGTTGGGCAAATTTTCATCAGGAATGGAGTTCGAAAGCATCAAAGACATTCTTTTGTAGGTACAAATACAGATTCATCAACAAAATTCAAGGCAAAGTGGCGTTTTTGATAGGAGATTAAAATAATTTAAAAAAACTAAAAAAAAATGTCTTTCTTCTTGTCTTAAATTCTTCCATTTTCTCGTCTAAAATTCTCTCACATGTTCGAAGAATTGGCAAATTTTGGGAAAACAAAACATCTGGGTTGATTGAGAACAACTTCCTTAGACAAACCCATGTGCTAGAATTTTCAGGAAAATTTGTTCCAAAGCATCAGTTTTTGAGGCTCTGATTTTCTTAACCGAAATTCCTTTGCATGGCTGAGTAGAAGTCAAATTTTTGCATTTCTGACATTCTGGGTTGTCTTAGAATCATTTTCTGAGCAAAACCCATATCTCAGAATATTCCGTGAAAATTGGCCTCCGACGAGCTATTTTTAGCCTTAGCAGGCTATTTTTAGCTTTTCAGAAAACTTGTCAGAATATAGCTGTGTTCACAGTCAACATGCAAGTTTTTCAGAATGCAGTTCACTCAGCTCGAATTCAAGACCAAGTCTGTCTTGACTCATGAGTTCATTGGGACAATTGGTACGAATCTACATAAGGTGCTTCTAGAAGCAGTTTTAGATCCACTCAAGATAAGAGATTCGATAATTCAGAACATTTAGCAATCCGGGTTACTTGAGGCTGCTTTCATACCTATCTCAGTTCATTGCGTAGAATTCGTGATGTCTTGTATTAAGCATTACAATTCTGTTGCACGGGAGATATAGTCAGTAGATGGGCATGTTATTTGTAGTCTCAAACCTCTAGATATCGAGAGAAGTCTGGGTATTCCTCAACATCCAGATAGTCTAGTAAGATGACAGAGAGGTGGTTGAAACAGAAAAAGACCAAGTTGCCAAACAATGTGGGTCGTGGTGAATACAAGGATGAGTATGCAATTCTGATTACACTTCTCAATCGTGTCTCAAGTCATGCATATGCAAATAAATTCCACCCATGGATGTACTATATCATTGGTCGAATCATCTCTGGGCAAGAATATTATAACTGGGCTACCTTCATCAGCGATGCTATTCACGAGCAAATCACCGGTTTTCTAAATGCGCACCAATTTCATATGTGTTCCTACCTCGTGTACTTGATCGCCTATCAGGGTCAGTTTAGAGGGTTGAGCACGGTGGGCATACTTAGTACTCAGAAAGTCTATCTTCACTATGATGAGCTCGAGTTCACTAACGCTGAAAGACATTTCAAATGTGTGCAGGAGGCTTTCTTGACATATACAGTGGGAGACTTGGACCGGGAGTTGCACGTACGTATCTCAGTGGTTGCTAGAGCAACAATGGAAGATTGGGCAGACTCGTTCATTCAGTTCCCTACATACGCCTACATCCGTGTCTATGGATACATAGGAAATCCAACTATGTTTCCATGCTATCCTTCGGATAAGACAATGTTCATGGAGTTCCCGAGGCAACTGTATGAGGTTCACAAATGTTTGCGCCACAAGTGTAAACAGGTTGCCAACTTTCCAATGCAGTTCAAAATCTATTGGTGCAAGACAACAATTGATGCTAAAGCTGCAGGACAGGAGTTAGAAAATTGTAAACTCAAGTACCTTGTTGACACATGTACCTATGATCCTTGGGATCATTATGCAACATGCCTTGGTAGTCGCTCTTATCATAAACCTACAATGGAGGACTATTGAGTAAACTGCGAGGATGATTTTGAGGTATGCAGACGCAACTATAGCAGGTTCTCTCTTCTGCAAATATCTGTCTTCTTGGCAGAAGAGGTAGAAGGTTTGTCAAAAGATGAGGGAGATGCTCTTCCCCAGTTTTACAAAGAACAAATTGATGGACAACCACTACTGACTGTTGATTGGTACGCCAAAGAATACTCATCAGTGAAGGAGAGGTCGAGCAGAGTCATTCAAAATAGTATGCTTTATTTCGAAAGCAAGAGGACCAGGAGGGTAACTATGCCTAGAACAGAGCCGCCACTAGTGGGAGTTACACTACCTTCCTCATCTAAACCCAAGCAGAAGAATAGGAGTAACCCTCCTAAGAAGAATTCAGTGCTTGATAATTCAAAGGGAAAGGCACTTGTTATTGAGACACACATGGAGCTTGTCAGAGAAATAGTTCAGAGTTTGCCACAGCCTGAGGTTCAGCCATGCATGCCGTCACCAACACCAGAGCAGCCTCCAGTTCCAATTCACATCGATTTGGACTTGGACTCGCCACCTCGCAGTGACACCTCTACACATTCACTATCGTCAAAGCCTCCCATTACTAGTACAAATCATTTTAGTGGGATCAGTCGGGATTCATCTTGGCTTGAGAGTCAGCTGGGAAGAAAGAGGAGACAACCATCTTATGTGCTTGATCATTCAGATTTTGATCATGCTTATCAAGATGCGCCTGACAAGAGGATCAAGAAACAGGTCCATGTGGAGAGGAATGCAGGTAAAGAAATCATCTTTGAGACTGCCGTGCCTCCAGAGGATAAGAGTTTGAACGAGATTGAAGCTCAGGACTTCAAAGTGATCACAGTCAACTTTGGTAGAAGTACTCGCCAGACAGAGATTGATCTCCTACAGGTTGCAAGAGATAGCGCAAGGGATAGGATGATGAAAGATGGGGAAGATAAGATAGCCCTCAAGGCTGAGATACAACAACTTCATTAATACATTTCTAGCCTTGTACATAGAACGGGAAATGCTAACACTTCACTCCCACCGATGTTAGAACCACCAGCAGAACAAGGTTAGCTTGATCACTTGGTTGCATATGGCAAACGTTTGGATGATTGGGAGGAGTTTGTTACTAGAGGCCGCTTTGTGCTTTCAGAGTTATACCAGTTTCGGTACAATGCACGTGAGCTTCATCTACAACTTCAAGATGAGGAGCGTGACTTGGCTATTAGTAGACCCAAAGATGAGATCTTGATTGCTAACTTGGAGATGTCATATGAATTAGTCACAAATTCAAAAGATAAAGAGGCTATCTACACTTGGAGGACACAATTGATCTTCAAGGCAAAGATAGAAGAAACAATAGCATCAGAGTTGGCTGAGAGTAGAGAGCACGTCACTAGTGCACTATGTTATGTGAGAACCTTCGTGTCTCAACTACCATGCCAGTATCAGCGTGTAGGTGGTGACTATGTTGAGCTTGGTGACGTTCAGTCAGAGCTCCAAGCACTCATACACGGTATTTTCAATGGGGAGACCGTTGGCTGTAAGATGAATCAACTTACAGTCATGTCAGCATTGTTTGATGAGGCAACTAGGAGTAAAGGCGAGTTTCAGTGTTAGATCACAGGCGGAGAGGACATGTTGCACAAGCATGGGTTACTTTGGTGGAGCCTCAGTTCCCTAGAGGGTGACGCAATCAACAACCTCGTGGATGGGTTGATTGCTCGAGATTAGGGCCAGTAGACTTTAGTTCCCACCTTTTAGGATAGACTTCAATCACAATAGTTAACTCGACACTTCTTTCCGGGTTAACTCGCTGTCTCACATCTCACACATGTCTATCTTGGGAGTATCTACATTCACTTGGAGTTTCATCTAGGTTTTTACGTTAACTGATGGTAGTATTCCAGTTAACTTGCTTTCAATAAGGATGTGCATGCTTGCACATTGTCCATTTAGATTAGATGTTTCGGTTAATTGATGGTAGCTTTCCAGTTAACTGTATAGTTTCCTTTATTAGGGTTTAGCAATAAGATCTTGCATGCATTGCAAGATTGTAGTTGACTCAAGGTGATTTTAGGTTTCCCTACACCTTGATGTCTATAAACAAGATCTTTCAACTCATTTGTAAATAACTTTTGCACGCGATAGCAATATATATTGAGCCTACCTTGCCTGTAATATTGCTATTCTGTATCTGTTCATGAGTGATTACTGTTATAATAAATAGATGAGCCTAGCTTGCCTTCATGTTATTATCATGATGTTTGTTCAATCTTAGTTAAATGGGGTTGCTAGTTTGATCGTTGGTTGTATGTGTGTTTCGCTACTACAATTTGCTATCCTAGTTGCTTACCTTTGTTTTGTTTATAATAAGCCACCTTGCCTTCATGTTGTGAAGCTGTACCCGGTTTACCATATATTTGTCGTTTCCAATAAACTACTCCCCAGTCAAGCAAATAGTTGAGCCCACCTTGCCTTCACGTTAGGAGACTGTACCTGAAGTTTATCGTATACAACATTCCTGCTCCTATTTCCTCATGCTCTGTTTTCTTGAGAAAACTGGATAGATTTAAAGTAGTTAGTTTAGTTGTAGTTAATGATTTGTGAAACCAAAAAATCCTTAGCTGCAACGTTCTTGGTTTTCTTAACCTTGTGCCTGTCCCAGCTGAGAACAAAAAGATAGGACTTGGAATAGTTTACTTTTAGAGAGCATATCAGCAAAAGAGGGAGCTTCCCCTCCTAATTTGAAGAGCACTCATTAGGTAGTGTGCATAGCTGTCCGTACTAACTTATACTCTAGAGGTGTTAGTTATTATGCCAAAACTGCATTTTTTTTTGAAGGTGAAGGATACGAGAGAGAAAGACTTGCCCCAATAGGAGAGAAAAAAACTAGACATGGAAGATTTATCGATCATAGGTGAACGAATCTTGTAATTTTTTTTCAAGTTTTGCAGAATTTTTTAAAGATTTTTTATTTTTTTTAAGAGGGGTAAACACTTTTGACTCAGAGCTATGAACTTGTGAGGTCACAAATTGGGGGACCTCTTCCCCAACATAAAAACTCAACAATTACACTCCAATGGGTTTGAATTTTGGTGGCAAGAACGACAACACCACATTTAAACCATTACACTTGCCAATATTGGCAATTTTTTAGTTTTTTTTCAAGTTTTAAAAAAATTTGAATATTTTTTAAAACCTTTTATACATAATATAGGGTTATAATGCCCATTTTTTAAAATAAAAGTTTTAGGTTTGTAAATTTGTAATGTTTTTGTTTTGTTTTGTTGTATTCATACAAAATGTCTGGTTGTTATAGTTTAGTTCTTCCACATGTAAGAGCTCATTTATATTTGATGTAGCATCACCTCTTTGGCGTTATACAATTATAATTAAACAACTTCTTGATGGTAGGCTTACCGTTGGTGTTTTAGCCAATGTGGCAATGAGTATAAGAGCTTGTATAGTTGAGTGAAAACTCACTTGTGTGTTATTACCGACTTAGGAATAAATTTTTTTCTAGGTCCAAATAAAAAGGGTTGCCAAAGCAACAAGCAATAAAAAACAAGAGGATGTTGACATGGTAAGAAATAGATAAAAGGAAAGAATGCATCATTTTTTGAAGAAAGGATCACATAAACCTTATACTAGCTTAAACAAATCGACAGGCCCACATCCTTTCATGCCATCATCATCTTCCTGAGAAGAGAATACCCCCCTTTCTCTCTCATAAAAGAGGCTCGTTGGAAAAAGGCCTTCAAAAATGAGGCAAGGAAGGTTACAAATGAGAGCATTGCTTGTTGCATTTATGACAATGAACTTCCTTTAAACCTTGTGAGATCACCATATTGGTGGGACATAGTGACAACATTTTTTTGTTGTATTGTATTTGGGCTTGTGTTAGATTTGGATTGTGCTTGTGTAGGCATTGTGTCACTAGTACAACACTAACATAGTAGGTGTCCCAGCCCTTGGTCATGTCTATGCTATAGGGGCTATACTCATCAACACTATGCAACCACATGTTTGATAGGAGTGGTGAGGTTTGTTGTCACCCACCAACAGATCTTCATTTTGCCTTGCTTCGGCTGCATTGCAATTGCTTTTCCAGGTAGGTAGCACTGCCTATAGCCATCCCAATAGTGTTGGGGGTATTTTCTCAAAGACTCTAATGCAGCTATTTTTTTGATGAGGCACAATTTTCACCCAAAATGTCGCTATATCGACTTCCTATAGGTATTTGACAGCTCTTTTCGAGCACTATGCAGTAGTACAAATTATTTTTTCAGATTTTGTTGTGTCTATAATTGTTGTTTGAAGCCTTTATTTCCGGTTTTTTCCAATAGGGCGCAACTTTTTCTCATGAACTCTATTTTTTGACTTCTTAGAGGCGTCCAAAAACTCTTTCTGCATACTTCGTGATGGTGTAGGTGTTTTTCTGTTTGGACTTCTATTTTTTCTAGAATTTCAGTTTTCTCAATGATCTTGCTTTATAGATTGTATGTGATGTCCCTTACCTGCTGGGTCCTATAGTTGGTGAAAATTCGGGGGTTTAGGTCTTCCTTCCCTTTATTTGTATCTTGCTAGGCCTATTTGAATATAATCCTGCAACCATCATATATACATACATATACAAATAGATCTATGTGTTAGCTTTAATATCTAGTAACTTAATCACAAATAATTGAATTGGCACAAAGAAAGGAGCAAGCAAGAGGAGTGCCCTGTATGGATCCGCCCTGAAGCCTTGGTGTTGGGCACGGGAGGTTGCACCTCACAATCCTCCTTTCCCAACGGCTTAGTACCCGCATTCTCCATACATGACAGAACCTCGGAAAACACTTGCCCTATTAGGAGGGCATGGTGAAACCCTATGATCCAAGGGCCTATGACCTACCACCCCTATACACAATGTAGTTTCCTACGGTGGGACCCCCACCTCCCTATGTCTTTCCCGTTTCATGGGCCTATGAACATGAGAGGGGGGTTTTTAGGCTTTCCACTTGGACTTTGCTTCACCACTTCCTAATAGGGGAACAAACACATAGAAAACAATCTTTATGCACTACATAATAAATATCTTTATTTCTATTTCTGATGCAAAAGGAAGAAAAGATATTTTGAGAATTATCAGCCAAGCACAACAGATATGTTCATTGATTATATCTATGATGTAATCCTATAATAAGATGCATTTAACAAACATACAAAATGTATAACATTGAATCCCTTTGCAATCCTATGACGTATTTCCTTAATCTATTACCTTATCCCCTTTGTTCTTGTCTGATTATAAAAGAATAAATGATAATGGGAAAACAAACATCAAGAAGCAAGTTAATTCATTTACTGATTTCCTTTTCTATGTAATGTAATTCAATTCATCTATTGGCCTGATTTAATTGAAGATAATCGATGTCAGTCTAGTTCCAGGGGAGAGGTTTTCTATTTCCAATTTCCTATCAAAATGGCGTCCATTTGGAGGGACGGGTTTTAACAATTTATAATTTTGTTTGAAGACAAGAAGTGAATTTGTATTTACAGAATGCAAAGAGAGGACATGCAGAAGCAATATTTACGGTTATATGATCAAGCACTATATATTTGAACTATGTGAGGAACTCTCACCTGTAGTTGCGATTCCCTAATCGTCTCCAATTCGTTTCTCTGTATTTTATTCTTCCCTCCTCTCCTGCTCCATTGAACTCCCCTTTTATCTTTCTTTGAGGGAGACGTCTGTTTAGAGAGGGCGCGACCCTGGTGTGATGGCCTTTCCTGGCGTCGTTTGTGATTCTCAGGAGTGGACCCTTCGCGCCTTTTGGAGATAATCCTCAGTTTCGACCAGTTCTAGAGGGGGCGACTTTGGGAGGGCTCATTCCCGTGTGTGGCATCTCTTGCGTTTTGTGGGAGTTCACTTCCTTTGTTTATTTTTTAATAGTTCTTAATGTATGATCAATATATTATCTATTTGATTATATTTCTTTATTATTTTATTTATATTATTTTATCTCTTTATTATTTTATTCTATTTACTATCATTTTATTTTGTTATTAGTTTTATTTTCTTTGTTTCTTTATATATATATTATTTTCTTTTCTTGAGTAAGATGTTGCATAATAAAGTATATTTTGATCAATATAAATATAAAGGAAAAATAATTTGTGTGCCTGATTTTTAGAATAGGGGTTATGACATTGTACTTCCAGCATATGATCTTTTTTTGAACATTGTAAAAATCCATTAAATGCATTTCTATATTTGTAAAAGCATTGAAATAAAATGTTGCACATTATAATTGTATTTATGGGGATCTTGCATATCATATTGTGCCATTTTTGTACTCACACTATTTGTAAAGTGCCATGGAGGGTTTGTTGTGTGTGCTTCGAGTTAGCCATCACAACCTCGTCTACCTTCATAAGAGTGTCTTGTATGAGCACACCCTTTATAAGAGTATCATTAGAGTTTAGTTGTGTGTGCCTTGCATTCACAACCTCATCTACCTTCATGTGAGTGTCTTGTATGAGCACACCCAATAGTTCTTTTTGCACTACATTGTGACACATAGTTTTAGTGGATATGCCATATGTTTTCCTTGTCAGCATTATGGGGACATCATATTGTTTATGCTAATGCTTCTTTGGTTTTGTTTTAGAGTGAGCTATGTATCTAATTTTTGTTCCATGTACTAGGTGGATGCAATGGTTGGTTACTTGTGCATTTTGATGTAATGGAACAAATTCCATATAGACACTTTTGCATATTTGTTTATGGAGGCCATCTCCTATCTTCTTCAATTGATCAATGTACTTGAGACTATTGGCATTTGTAATTTTGATTGTTAGATTACTGCCTAGTTTGCGGGATAATGGTGTGAATTCACCATCTATGCATTGTTTGAATAGTGTCGTTGGACTTACTTGTGCATTTTGATGTAATGGAACAAATTCCATATAGACACTTCTGCATATTTGTTTATGGAGGCCATCTCCTATCTTCTTCAATTGATCAATGTACTTGAGACTATTGGCATTTGTATTTTTGATTGTTAGATTATTGCCTAGTTTGCGGGATAATGGTGTGAATTCACCATCTATGCATTGTTTGAATAATGTCGTTGGACTCACTTGTATAGAGTAATGTGCCATTTATATTTTTGACTATTAGATTGTTGCTTTGAAGCCATTTGAGCATTGCGCAAGTTGTGTCGTTGGGGTCACTCTTGTAGATTTGTGCCTCTTTGATCTTGATCTTCACACTAATTTTAGTGGAGGTTCTTCAGTTCTAACAATTGTCCTTCAATAATTGCTGGCAGCTTCTTCGTGCTTCGTGGAGTCATCAACCAACTTTGGTGTGTATGGAGGCAATCCAACAATGAGAAGGTAACAAATATTAAATAGATGACCTTGGATGACATTTGGTAGGATTGGGTGAAATGTTTTTATAGATTCACTAATCCCATCTTGGGTAAGATATGTTAGATAGACATGGATAAGTCATGTTTGGGAGATGCATATGATAGCAATTAGCATTGACTCAATGATTAAGAAGATGAAGACTTATCACAAATGAGAGAGCAAGATCTTGAAGAAAGTTTTTTCAAAATAGGTGTGAACAATTATTGCTGAGGAATCGAACAAAATGACCACCCTAGTACATTTTCTTGCTTTTGCATTGCTTTTAGAATTTTACAATGTTGAGATGCTTTATTTGCCGATGAGGGTCACATCATACAAAGATTTGGAAGTCAATAAAGGGTACACACAAGCATTTGCTAGACTCTTCATTGATCTTGATTTGGAGGATGTAGTCATGGATGAGTTTGTTGATTTTGTACAGTTCAATGGTCAAAGTGTTTCCGCTTATTATGACAAGTATAAGAAGAATGCTTATAATTGGTGGTACTTCCATGGCCAAGTATTCTAACACCTACAACCTCTTGTGACGAAATTTTCATTGCAAGCGAATTTTTTATTTTCAATTTAAAACATTTTCAAATTTGAAATTTCATTTATGATTTCATTTATTTCTCTTAACTTTGCCTCAATAGGCTGTTAGTTCATCTTCATTTGGGTGGAATTGGAATACATACTCCATCCACTTAGTAGAGTGCAACAAATGGAAATTGTAGTCGGCAAAATATAAATAAATAAATAATATTTTGTTTAGCAAAAGTAATTAGTATATATTGTAGTCGGGAATTAGTCCTTGACGGTTGGTTAGCTGTACTGGGTAGTTGCCGATGGTTGGTGTGCTCAACCAACATCGACTGACTGTATATTTCATGTTTCATTTGTAGTTGGGGGGACCACACACATTTTATATATGTACTTATTGCCTATTTGATGAATGCGAATACATATAATGTGCATGTGCATTGTTGAGTAATTGATATGTTTATTAGTTCTGTCATACATTCTCGTTTTCTCTGTATTAATCAGTCAATTAGCATAAGTGAGTAAACATTTGGCGTTGTTGTTGATATGAACTCTGGCAATACACAAAGCACAAACGGGAGTCATGGTGCTATAATGGGTCAGCCAGTTGAAGAGCCGGTGCAAGCAAACGAGGAAAGAGAAGATGCCTTGATAGAAGACCTCATAAATCTGCAGGATATCTCACTCAAGGAACACGCAGGAGGGAAGCTCTCAAGCAAGAGGTCCCTTAGGCCGCCATCTAGGACGACTTGACTATCAATCTGGAGGTCGATCGTCTTCTCGACAAATTGCTGAGATTAATAGCATGACACTATATCATAATGCAAGACCTTCACACTAAGAAAGACAAGGAACAACAAAGGCAACACATATTGCAATGGTACGACGATGGTATGAAGAATGAAACAAAAGAGAGGAGGAAGAGCGTGACACTGATTGACTATGTATGCCAAAGAATTAATGCCATTAACTTTAAACAAAAACAGGAAATTAAAACAAATCGGTCAAGAATCAATCGACCATAAAATAAGAAGATCCTTAAGGATAAAGAACAAACAAAAAGATGACGACTATTGAGGCTTGAAGTTGATGAAGGGAAAGAATTTCTCAAAGAAAGTCCAATCCCACCTAGGAACAAAAGTCGAAGCCGAAGTGCAAGTAGAAGTTGTAGCCGGCAGAGACAAAGAATTGCCAAAACAGGAGAACGTATAGGGGGAGATAGGATTGAAATAGCTAGACACCTACCACTTCTCGACGATGAAACACAAATTGATCTCGCCGATCAAGTTATAGAACCATTCCTACCATCAGTAGACGAAGGGGAAAGTGAGGAAGAGAACATTGTCAGGGAACCATCAAATGAAGAAGGGTCATTGACAAGTGATAAAGAAGGCTCACTGTCGGGTGAAGGGGTAGGCAAGAAGGAAACTGGCAACTTGATCAACCAAGAACAATTCATACAAATAGAATTTGTCGAACCGGAAGGCCAAAGGAAACCTACGAACAATCTGGTAGAGACCCATCGCCAGATTGAATATTGGACATTGAAATTTTGAACATTAGAAGATTAGAGCCGAAAACATCAAGACAAAGGGAGCATCGAGAAGACCTTGAAGGCAGCCCAAAGGTGACAAACGTTGACGAAGGATGAGTAGAGGATTGCAGCGTGTCTGAGAGTGAAGGAAAGGCACCAAAACGTACGAATCAAAACTCCCTGAGCAAGTCACTGCCACAAAAGGTGCATCAGAGAGGCAAGATGGTGACTCCCCTAGAAAGTCCAAATGTGGAGCGGCAAAAAATCTCGAAGTTCATTGGAAATGAGTTGGAGGACCCTATCCAACATTGTAAAACATGCGAAACAACCTAGGTAGCGAATGGTTAGGACGACAAAGCGTATTGGTTGAGAGTATTTCCAACAACTCACAGCGGAATAGCGATCGATTGGTATACCGAACTAGAAGCATGACATAAAATACATGGGAGACATTGAAACACGCATTCCAGGAATAATTCAAACTCCTTAGAGATGACAATGAGATTGTAGCAAAAATATACAATACCAAACAAGGAAAGAATGAGAACATACGAGCCTACAATCGTAGACTCAAAGAGTTACTAGTCAAATTGAAAATCCAGCCAGCTGATGGGCTGAAGAAGAGGTAAGATGAAGGTTGTACCTCCATCATTGTACGTGCCTACAATCGGGCAATGGACATAGAAGTGAAGACAAGACATCTTCTCGAGGAAAGAGGAAGATAAACGATGACAAGAGCACAGACAATAGCAGCGACAAGGAATCAAAGACCTTTCAAGCCTTGGGAAAGGACATGATGAGGATGATGGAGTTCAAGGCCGAGTTGGAGAATACAAGAGAAAAAACAAGGAACTGTGGTGCATCGACTGCAAAGGATAGGGTTATACAAAAAACAAATTGTCCGAAAAAACTATATTGCGACATCTGCCAAGTGATCAGACATTCCATTAAGGAATGCCCATATAATTTGAAAACAAGAAGCACACAAGTGCTCTTCTGTAATGTCCCCTTTTACACGAGCATCAGAGTTGGGGGATTAGCCTATTTTCCCGACCCTCGTATTCTAATAGTTCTGGATAGAGGGTTTCTCGGACGGGCACTTGGTCGTCAATTTGCAATGTGGATCTCCGGATTATGGTGGCAGGGTGAATTGTGGCGTTTGGCACGATACTTGTGTTTAAATTTATGATACTCACCTTTAATTTCACCATCCTTGGCCTAGGGACCATGTGTCTTCAAAAGGAAGGGGTCACTTTAAATTTTTCAGTTACTATTCATTCCTAAGGTGAAAAAAAAAATAACTTAAGTGAATAGTGCTCACTTTTATGAATAGTGATTTCAATGTAAATTAATAAATATCAAGAGATGAAATTCAACCCTCTTCATGCATAGATGATTTTGCTTGTTGAAAACTTGGAAGTGTTGCTTTGGAGGAAAGAGGCTAGGGTTTCCTGATTTCTTGCAGTGGGTGAGCCTGGTGGGGCTTGGTTCTTCGTTTGGAGCTGCTTGAGGGTGTGAAACACCACCTTAAGGTTGCTGATCAGTTATTGATGCTTCAGTCAGAGACCTATGTTGCTGTTTGCAGGTTATTTTGAGCTTGTTTTTGAGTGGTTTTGATTGCCATAAACTCCAATTGCGTTAGCACAGGGGTTGCTTACTTTCTGTGGAGTTTTGGAGCTGTTTTTGGGAAGCTACAGCCAGTGGCACTTTTATGAGGGTTTGAATCAGCAAAAAGAAAAAAAACGCCTTTTCTAAGAGGTTGCAATCACACCCAAAAGGGGTGCCTTTATCCTAGAAGGCTTCCCAATCCGGATTTGGTTGGGAGAAGTTCGTCTTCCAAGAGTTGTGTGCATTTCTTTAGGGGCAAGTACTATAGCAAGTCACTATTTACAGTGATGTTTGGCTGTAAGTTAAAGTATGGTTTATGAAATACTTAGTTTCGAATATGATGAAAACTATATGTTGTAAGCATCTTATTTTGTAATGAACAAATTATATTTGGCCTTTAAATTGAGCAATGTACTCAAGTTGTTTCAGTAGCTTAGTTTATTTGAAGTTTCCTTAGTATGTATATGCTTGTTGGTACCTTATTAGCATATTTAGCCAACAAAATTAAAGCACAAAAGACAAACACAGACTGAAACAAAATCAGATCTACGAAACTCAGTGAAAAACAGATCAGCAGAAGAGTCGGAACACTACAGTGGTATGAGAGTGGTTTTTCTGCCAACCTGTTGGGTGAGTTTTAGCTACAAAAGCTTCAGTTGAATAGCATGGCTATTTCCCAGAAGCAGTGGGAGAAGAATATGGGGAAGCTTAAACAAAGTTTGAAAGAGTTGGACGAAAATCAGAAAAGGTTGAATGAATTGATTTCAGACCCTGCAAAACTAGACAGAGCAATACGATGTATGGCTTCCATTTTTAAGAGGTCTACATCACAAAACAAAGAGAAGAAAAAACAAGAGGACACTTCAGTATCCAGAAGCCTCTACGATGAATTCTCAGCAGTTAATGACCAACATACAACTGATCCTGTGGGGAGCAAAAATTAGACCCTAGAAGATCTACTTGTTGATGATGAAGTTGAAATTTCTAAGGCAGCTGTAGGGGAAAAGTACTCGAGACGTTTTGAAGATGAAAAAGAGTTGGAACACAAGGGTGATGGTTCCAAGCAAAATGCTGAAAGTAACTTTCATATTTCTAATAATCCAGTTTTTGAGATAGAAGCTGATATGTCCTATGTTAACCCATTTTATGAGGTAGAGTTGCTGGATGATCATGTTGAGGGACATGCGCATGAAGAAAGGGCCCCATATGAAATCAATGAGGGTTTTGAGCTCCCTAAATTTTCTATATCAGCAATTGCCAATGAGACTTTTGATCATTTTGAAGATGCAAATTCAGTTTATGTGCAAGGATTGTCAATTCATGAATCACATAGGTTTGAGTTGTAGGATCAAAGGCGCGAGCTATCATTTGATTCCAATGTTGCTAGTGATGAGCCATTGACAGAGGTTGGAGCATTTTACCACGATTGCATAGTATGGAGTACCCATCACTTCTCCTTTAGTCCACACATGGAGGATTGGTTGACGCATCGGTGTGGATTGGGTGAGTGCTTGCAGGATTGGTATTTAGTTTTCCATTATGCTAATGTGTATCCAACAAGGTTGGCTGATTTCTTGTCTCAGAGACTACTTGTGGATACATGGTTACAGAGGGATCATAATGTCAGCAGGCATGATGGCACAAGTGGATATCACATCCATGAGAGTTTAGCGGAGGTTATGGAGAGATGTTGCGTAGCAAATGCTTTCAAATATTCTTACCTCTTCATGATGGATGGATGTGAGTTCTGTTTATTTTGGGATCTAGGTGGAGATAGAGTTAGCATTGTCATTTATAGGGGTCCTAGTGTATTGCTTCATCACTTCTGGTATGGTGGAGTTAGGATTAGCATTGAGAGCGTCTTGAATAACACCCAACGGAAACTCACGCCTTCACAACGAAGATTAGCTCGTAGCGTGCAGCAGTACGAAGATAACATTTCAGTCGAACCTTAACACAAAGCAAGATTGAGAGACTTGGTGTTGTATCCAAAGGTCTCTATGATGTGTTTGGGTTAAAGGATGATAAGTCAATAGAGAACTACCTACAATTTACAGATGGACATGGGATTGAAACTGAAGTGGTGGGCGATAAGGAAATTTTACATCAGGATAATAGTATAGTGGAGCCACAGAATAATGTTCACAACATTTCAGAAGTTGTTATCAGCACTGCTAACAATTCTGATTTTCATGACGACAGTGATAAGACTTTGCAACAGCATGAGACAACAGTGGCTACACATGTGCAAGATGCTACTATTGAGCTGTTACATGAAAGTACTCAGGAATTGGGTACTAAGAGTGCAGTATTTGGCGTGGATTCGTGTCATGGTGAGTCTGATTTTCCAGATCAGGCCTTAGAGAACAAATTTGATGATTCATGCGTTGACATAGAATCCCAGGATCGTGAGTTGGATGGTGATGCAGTTAAATTGGAGGTGGAAGTGTGTAAAGATACTCTCATATCAGCAGCTTCTACCTTATCAGTTGAGTCGTCCTTTGAGGTACATAGCAGTAGTACCTTAGTTGCTGATGTGTGCACTGATGATAGCACACATGATGTTGCTGATCAGAAGGCGAGCGATGAGGATTCAACCTCTTACTATAGTGTGGAATTGGGTGGAAATGATGAGTCACAGGGGTATCGTTATTTGGTGGGACATTTGAAGGTTAGTGATGATATGATTGTTACAGCTTTGGAGCATTTTGATGTTGCTCGACAGATGTTGGCAACCTATGGTTGGAGTACTCCTATGTCAGATGAGTATGGTGTTAGTAGTCTTTCCCTCGCAAAGTTCCATACACTTCGAGAGGCAGTTGGAATTATGAAACATAATTACCTACAACTACTTGCGGATAGAGATTTCCTTCTCGAGTGGGGTTGCATCTGTCATAAGGCATTGAAGGGAAAAGAAGAGGAGGTTGATGAGCTCACTTATGAGCTAAAGACTACTATGGATTCTTTGAAGAGCACTCAATTGGTCCTTCAAGAGTCACAGTCATTGGACGCGAAGCTTACCATGGTAGCGAGTTTCGCACAGACTTCACTCTCCTCCGATATAGTTCAAGTTTCCATGGCAGCAGTGGGTGATGAACATATGTCCACGGATTGTGGTTGTGAGCAGATTGAGGATGTGGTTACTACATCCATCACAGTTTCAGGTGCAGTTGATACAAATGGGATGAGTGCATTGGTTGAGAGTTGCAGAGAGCCATGTGTTGCACTAGGTTCTCCTGAGTTTAGTCCCATGACAGGTGACCTAAGTGAAAATCAAAATATTTGTCTCTAACTATGAGAATCGAATGAAATATAACAAATCATTGATAGCTCTTGTGACATGGAAGTTGACTCACCAGAAAGTTATGTGTCAACTCACGACACTACTTCATCCACCTTGCAGGAGATATGCAAAGCAACATCTAGTTGGGAGATTGGTTCTTACGTCGATTTGTTTCCCTCTCCTAGAAGCAAATCTGTCATTTCATTCCGTACAGTTGATTATGATTGGCAGCTTGATGAGCCAATTTTGGAGTACAATTCAATGTATTGTTCCAGGGACTTAGAGTTGGATGATTAAGACCCGCACAGAGTGATTGCGCAGTTTGTGGATAATCCCTTATCTGAGTTTGATGGCGGTTCGATCTATGATAATCCACTCTTCGAGCTGGAAGTCAATCATACTCCTGATACTAGTTCGGGGTTGAGCAATAATTGTAGTGTTTGGGATAGTCCTAGTGCATCGGGATTCCAAATAGGGCTCACAAAGGAGTTTAATAGTGTGTACTAGGTGAGGAATGTTGGCAGTTTGGACTTTGATCCACCTGTACATGACTTGTATTCAACGCACAATCCTTGTGCGCAGGGTGTTTTCCTTGGTGAAGTTAAGGGGAGTGACTCCTTATTGTGTCCAGAGTTACCATCTTCCGAAGATGGGACTAGAGGCTGCAAGTACTTGACTCAGTTGTTTGCAAGGGATTACTTGTAGGGACAACAGTCAATTATCCATTGTGTTGATATGTATCTGACAGGGTTTGCTACTTTAATGCCACAGGGATTTCATACGGATACATGGTTACAGGGTGATTACGGTGTCAGCAGATATGATGGTTTGACTGGTTGTCACTTCCATGGGTATTTTGGAGAGACTGTAGAGGGATGTATTGTGGATGTTTCCAGATATTTTTGCCTCTCCACGACAAATGGATGTGAGTTCAGGTTGTACAGAGATCCACATGGTGACAGGACTGACACTGCAGTGGGATGGGTTCCGACAGGTTGCTTCACCCATTTCAGCATGGTGAAGTTGTGATCAGATTTGCGCGGAGGAAGTTAGAGGTTATCAGACATGGCAGACTTTCGTTCTAGTGTTGGGATCTAGGGATATTTGGCGCAATTGCGTTTATGTTGGTGTTTCCGGAATTAGTCAATGATGCATGGGACATTTTACAGTTCTTCTTTTCGGCTGTCCGAGGAGTGAGGTTTCCTTGCAGTAGAGATTGCTTGGGGACAAGCAATTTCAGGGAGGGCAGACTGTAATGTCCCCTTTTTCATGAGCATCAGAGTTGGGGGATTAGCCTATTTTCCTGATCCTCGTAGGCTAATAGTTCTGGATAAAGGGTTTCTCGGATGGGCACTTGGTCGTCAATTTGCAGTGTGGATCTCCGGAGTATGGTGGTAGGGTGAATTGTGGCGTTTGGCACAATACTTGTGCTTAAATTTATGATACTCACCTTTAATTTCACCATCCTTGGCCTAGGGACCATGTGTCTTCAAAAGGAAGGGGTCACTTTATTTCTTAGTTACTATTCATTCCTAAAGTGAAAAAAGAAATAACTTAAGTGAATAGTGCTCACTTTAATGAATAGTGATTTCAATGTAAATTTATAAATATCAAGAGATGAAATTCGACCCTCTTCATGCATAGATGATTTTGCTTGTTGAAAACTTGGAAGTGTTGCTTTGGAGGAAGGAGGAGGCTAGGGTTTCCTGATTTCTTGCAATGGGTGAGCTTGGTGGGGCTTGGTTCTTCGTTTGGAGCTACTTGAGGGTGTGAAAGACCACCTTAAGGTTGCTGATCAGTTATTGATGCTTCAGTCGGAGACCTGTGTTGCTGTTTGCAGGTTATTTCGAGCTTGTTTTTGAGTGGTTTTGACTGCCATAAACTCCAATCGCGTTAGCACAGGGGCTGCTTACTTTCCGTGGAGTTTTGGAGCTGTTTTTGGGAAGCTACAGCCAGCCGCACTTTTATGAGGGTTTGAATCAGCAAAAAGAAAAAAAACGCCTTTTCTAAGAGGTTGCAATCACACCCAAAAGGGGTGCCTTTATCCTAGAAGGCTTCCCAATCCGGATTTGGTTGGGAGAAGTTCGTCTTCCAAGAGTTGTGTGCATTTCTTTAGGGGCGGGTACTGTAGCAAGTCATTTTTCACAGTGATGTTTGGCTGTAAGTTAAAGTATGGTTTATGAAATACTTAGTTTCGAATTTGATGAAAACTATATGGTTTAAGCATCGTATTTTGTAATGAAGAAATTATAGTTGGCCTTTAAATTGAGCAATGATCTAGTGCAAAAAGTGTAACGAGTGGGGTCCCTTTGCTCAAGAATGCCGAAGTAACCAAGACTAAATGGGGATGCTCTGTAAGTCGTGTGGACCGAGTGACCATGAGGACACCGACTGCCCAAAACAAAATGGCATCAATATGTTGGTTGTGGAGGAACGAAATGAGGAAGTACTGGCAATCACCAAAGCACAAACAAAGAGGGCAACGTACCGAAACCCTCGTAAGGAAAAAGAGCGAATGAGGGAAGCCAAAGCCGAAGTAGAACAAGTGATGGCCAAAGAACGAATAACCTCCCAAGAAACTGTAAGTACCTCATTGCAGTCGGAGTCGGAAAAGAATATCGTTCGACAGATGCTACAGATGGCAGTACCAATTAAAGTAACATACCTTCTTCAAACTATGCTCTGTAAATGGTGTGGACCGAGTGACCATGAGGACACCGATTGTCCAAAACAAAATGGCATCAATATGTTGGATGTCGAGGAACGAAACGAGGAAGTATTGGCAATCACCGGAGCAGAAACAAAGAAAGCAATGTACCTAGACCCTAGTACGAGAAAAGAGTGAATGAGGGAAGCCAAAGCCAAAGGTAGAATAGGCGATGGCCAAAGAACGAAGAACCTCCCAGGAAATTTTAAGTACCTCATTACAGTCGGATTTAGAAAAAAACATCATACGACAGATGCTACAGATAATAGTACCAATTAAAGTGACATACCTTCTTTAGACTATGCCACAATTGGGAATGGCAATCATAAACAAAGTCGGTGCTGAGCAACATCGATAATAGGAAGGCCGAAGAAAATAGATGGTATTGGAATTGCCACCTGAAGGTGAACAAGTCATCGACCCAATGTTGTTGACTGTAAACATTGAGAAGGGGTCGTTGGTCGTACAAATGGAGATTGGAGGGAAGAATCTAACAAACACAATTGTCGACAGAGGATGGGGAGTCAACGTACTACCTGAAGACACATGGAAGTGTCTCGAGAAATCAATACTTTGGCCACCAACATTCCAATTGGTGGGCGCCAACCAACATGGAATCAAGCCGTTGGGAACATTGATGGCTTAAAAGGTGACGACTGAGACCCAACCATTCTTGTTGAATTTCGTGGTCATCTCATTGGAGAAAAACGTATACGATGCATTACTTGGGAGAGGATGGCTGATTGCAACCAAGGCAGACCGCAATTGGAAAAGAAATACACTTTCCATAGAGAACAACGAGAGGAAGTATGTGATCAACTTGAAAAATCAAGCAGTCAACAAAGAATTGGCATTGTTAGACTCAGAGTTTGAAGGAGAATCAAGAATGGATGAAGAGAGGGGAGAAGTGGAAGAACGATGAAGGTGTCTGGGATCTCCAACAGTGCTTAGAGGACGAGATGAGTTCACTCAATGGACTCTTCCATTGGTAGATGGAGGATTATGAAGTATTCCAACGAGACTACAATATGCTACAAATCAAAGAGATTGAAAGGGAAGAAGAGGATAGAGCCTTGATGAGCCAAGCATTTCCTCTAGAATACAAAGAATACAAAGGGGTGGCTAGGGTAGACGACATGCTAACAATTTTGGAAGGGACAAGATGATCAAGTATGAGGAACCAAACATAAAGAAGGTAAATCTGGGAGATGAGGATAGTCGTTGAACGATTCTGGTCGGAGATGATTGGAATCCAGTGTTGAAGGCGACGAAATTTAAAATCTTCACAGAATACAAAGATGCCTTTGCATGGATGTACAAAGACTTGAAGGGCATACCTCCAGAACTATGCGTGCATAGAATCCCTTTGGTACCTAGAGCACAACTCGTGCAAAAGAGACCTTTTCGAATGACCAAAAAATATGCTATGAAGGTACAAGAAGAGATCGCAAAAATGTTGGAAGTAGGAATCATCTTCAAAGTTAAACTTAGCAACTAGGTGTCACTAATCGCCATATCACTAAAGAAAGAATTTGAATAGAATCGGATATGCGTGGACTTCCAAAGTTTAAACACTATAACCATAAAGGACCCCTTCTCGATGCCATTCACTAGCTCAATACTGGAAGAGGTGGCGGGCCATGAAATGTATTCATTTACAGATGGGTTCTATAGGTTATAATCTGATAAGTATAGCCGAGGAAGATAAACTGAAGACAACGTTTGTAGTTGAAGACAGAGTGTATGCATACAACTAGATGTCGTTCGGTTTGTGCAATGCTCCAACAACTTTGCAAAGAATAATTCTACACATATTCGACAAGATGTCGGTGGGGAACTTTAAGGCATTCTTGGACGACTGGTCGATTTACAACAACAAACAAACACATATGAAGGCTCTCTAAGAATGCATGGAATGGTGTAGAGTGGCACGACTAGCATTAAACTTGAAGAAGTCTCAGTTCATGGGGCCTCAAGGGATATTGCTTGGACACAGAGTCTGCAAAGTTGGATTGAAGACTAACCTAAATAAAATTCGGGTGATCGTATAGATGAAAACACTCTAGAACATTACTAGAGTGAAGTCATTCCTCGGTCATGTTGGATACTACAGGAGATTCATAAAAAAATTGTTCAGATTTCGTATCCATTGAACGTACTCACCAAGAAATGACAACCATTCGTATGGACAAAAGCAAATGAAGAAGCTTTCAAAGAGTTTGAAGTATGTCTAATCGGTTCGCCAATCCTAGCATACCCAGATTGGAGTAAAGAGTTTCATGTGCATGTCGATGCCTCAAATTACGTGAATGGAGCAACATTGGCACAAGTAGGAGTGCAAGGGTTAGACCACCCGATACTTTTTGGAAGTTGGTTGCTGTTGAAGGCAAAAAGGAATTACAATATGATAGAGAGGGAAACTCTTAGGATGGTGTACGTTGTGCAGAAATTTAAGCAATACTTGTTGGCTATACCCTTCACATTCTACATCGACCATCAAGCCCTCATGTACTTGGTAAATAAACCGATCATCCAGGGAAGGGTAAGCTGATGGCTCTTATTGTTACAAGAATTCACATTCACCATAATTGTACGGCTAGGAAAGAGTCGTGTCATCATCAACCAATTATCGAGAATTCAGTTTGATGAACCACCCGAGGGAGTGAACAAATATTTCCCTGATGCACACTTGTTTCGGATCGTAGCATGACCGCCATGGTATGAGCAGATCGGGGAGTACCTATCCACATCCACCTTTCCGAAGGAAATGCCCCCGAGACAGACAAAAGTTAGCATTGAAGAGCAAAACATTTCAGCTCATTAATGGCCTATTATATAAAATGGAATCAAATTATGTGTTGAGACGATGCGTCATGTAGGAAAAATTTCCATGGGTGCTCAAAGAAGCGCACAAAGGTCTAGCTGGAGAGAATATGGGACCAAATGCCACAACTTAGAAAGCTCTCTTGGTAGGATTATGGTGGCCGACTGTACACATAGATGCTTGAGAGTGGGTGGTAGGATGCCACATGTGCCAGAGAGTCGACAAACCTCTCAAAAGGATTACATGCCACTTTTTCCATCCCAACCTTAGGAACTTTTCAAATGATGGGGACTAGACTTCATTGGTCTGCTGAAAGTTAGCCAATTACCTCGGTGCAAGTACATAGTCGTCGCTGTTGAGCACTTGATGAAATGGGGGGAGGCTCGGGCACTCCCAAACAACACGACAGTTAGTACGATGAGATTCATTTACGAATAGATAGTCATGAGGTACGACATCCTAATACAAATTACAAGATAAAGGAGAAAACTTTGTCAATCATGTCATTTGCTTGATGATGAAGGAGTTTGAGATCTTCACAATTTATCAAGTCTGTACTACCCGAGAGCGAGCAGGCAGACAGAGTTGACAAATAAGGTACTAGTTTTGATCATTCACAAGTCATGCGGCATCAAGGAGGCTGACTTGGAAGAGAAGTGACTTGCTGTACTATGGGCATACCGTATGGCATATAAGGTGACGACCAAACACAATTCCTGCTAATGTATGGTCAAGAAGCGATTGTACTAGTCAAATACATGGTGTCGAGCTTTAGAATAGTTGTGGAGAATAGACTTGGTGACACAAAGAGTTTGAAGGAGCGGTTATTCCAACTCATCAAACTCGATGAACGAAGAATATTGGCACAATGGGCGACAGAGGCATTGTAGAAGAGAAGGAATTGCTGGCATGACAAGCACCTTAATCGAATGAGATTCCAACCTGGCCAATTCGTTTTAAAATATAAGGGCCGTAACGAGATTAATCTAGGTAAATTCAAGGCAAGGTGGCTTGGACCATTTAAAATCAGAGAAGTTGGCGAGAACGGAGCGATCAAACTCAAGAATTTAGACAAAAATTTGTTACAAGAATCGATCAACGGATTGAAGATGAACTTACCAGGGGAGAAAGGAAGCAACGATCGAAATAAACATGCTGGGCTACGCAACAAAAAACATTGGGCAGTAAGAGGAAATGGAATCATGGAAGAATAGGATTGGGGAATAACTGGAAACTTGTTCATAGAAGAGGAAGATTGGATTGCACCAGGAGGCCGAACAATAGTGGGCGAAAGACTTGTCAAGAAAATGGTAGAAGGAATTGCATCACCTTGGGTACATAAACATTTAACCAATGCCCTGTTCGGAACACCTGCACTATGGAAAAGATTATGGGGCCACTGGAAGTTTAATGCACCCTATGAAGGATAGAGAAGAGGGTACGTGTCCTATGATCTCGACGAAGAAGCCGAGGAACAATGGAAGAAAAGCAGTCCAAAATGAAGGTGACCTGGACGAAGATGATTGGGATGAGGATGACTGGGGCGAATATCTAGAAAAGAAAGGACAATGCTTGAAAACCTTAATAATGGTAGAAGACATGCTCATCCCCCAAACAAATGGATACAATGAAGAGGTAGTCAAGTACACCAATGAACATAATCTGAAGCCCCCTACATTGGTGACCTGAAACAAACTATGGCGGGTCATACCACATCCATCAGGTCCATGGACCCTGGAGGGAGAAAACGTTACATAGTATCAACTGTATGACGGACGGTATGTTGATGGAAGCTATAAAGGTATGGGACCCGCTCCCTTGGTAGATAAGATTTTTGATTTAAAATAGCTTGGAACATATTATGAAGAAGAATGCTATAAATGACCTCCTTTTTTGTAATTTCCCCTTCTCAACAGTGATCTAATAGTTGGCCGTTAGTCTATTCTGGTGACCCGTAGACTACTCGGAAGCAGAAATTAGGGTTTCTTGTCTTCTAGGAGGACATTTCAGCCTTTTTTGGAACTTGCTTCTGGAATCTTGGTGTTTGGTTGGCAACTCCTTTTTGGGTTTTGAAAGAGCTTCGCGTTGGTATAGCATGTATGTTGATCCGAGTAACTTCCTGGATTTACTATTTTTAATAAATTCTATTTCTGGTAGTGGTCCTATTTGCTTCAGTGCATTTGGCTTTCCTCATGAGACGGTTCAGTTGGCAGTATTGGAATCAGCTCTTGGATGCAGTTTCTGGAGAGATAAGTTATTCTAATTAAAATAATGTTTTATTTTAATTATAACCCCCTTGGTCTAGCTTTATGACTTAAGTTGTTTTGAAGAAGGGGACTTTTATGGGTGGACGCCTCATCAAGAGGTTAAGTGAAATATTTACCATTTTATTAATGTCAACTTGGAGAGAAAAGGGACGCCAATATGAGGAGGTTTTTAAATATTTAAAAAGTGTGGAAAATGCCTTGGAAAATGAGACGCCACTTAAGGGTCATGAGTCAACATCAAATTAGGTTGACTTCTTGAGTGGGGCGCACCTTCTGGAAGGTTCTAGAGATGCTTGGCTAAAATTATAAAAGGGAAGTGTTGGGTCTTCATTCATTATCTTGAGTCTTCATTCATTATCTTGAGTTTATTGCAAAGTTATGTTGCCGGAATGGTGACTGAGTGCTTCGGGGAAGGCATACCCTCTAGCTAGGCTTGGCTTCTTGCTTGAAAGATAACAACTAGTTAAGATAGGTTTGTCCATGTTCTTTGAACTGAGTTTGAGCATATTGTAGTTGATGTATTTTGCATTTTACCGGTTTTTCAGTGTCGCTGAATCTGCTCAGCTGATTGTAGTTTTTATTCACAACTTGCAAAATAAAAATAGTGTGGTTCTGGGTGTCTTTCTTAATGGTTTCCTTGCTAGGGGCGACCCTAGATGTTAAATCTCAGATTTTAATATCAAGTGTGGATTTTAAAAGGCAAAATTGTCCTCCTTGAAAGGCCGTACTTTCTGAAGGTGCATTGTTTTCCGTGCAAAATAATTAAAGGTTGTTTGGGTGGGTTTTGATTACTTGTCTTGGTCGCCCTCCATGCTAGAACATTATGCATCTTATTTCATGTTATTTGGTTGGGTTTTGAGTGAGTTATGAGTGATTTAGTGAGGTTGCAGGTTGCTGGTTTGTGTAATTTCAGTCATTGTTACAGTCATATCATATTATGAGATGTCATCTCGTGATTAGGCTTGAGTCTAGGGGAGTGAAGGTTGAGTATGGGGAAGCTTCTTTACTCTATTGCAGTTTTGTATGATTTCTAATCACGTATTCTTGACAGGTTCTCTTCGCATTGTAAGCTGAACAATAGTACTGTTAGTAATTCTCCTCTCATGTTTAACACTTGTAATTCCCACGATTGTGGAAGGGATTGGCTTCAATTCAGTCCATAGCTTTAGGTTTACTTTTCTTGCATCACTCGCTGAACAAGTGGAAGAGGTTGGCTTGCCGCCTATTTCTTTATTGTATTGCATTGTTCATCATATTGCTGATCGACTGAGCTATCAACTTACTCCTGCTGAATAAGTGGTCGAGTTGCATCCTTTGAATTCAGTAATGTACTCTTTATTCTAGTCCTCCCACTGAATAAGTGGTAGAGTGATTGAATCTTCTTTCTATTACTTTCTAGCAGTTTCAATTATGCTAATGATCCCCTTTCGAGTATGCTCTCAACCTTGCCCGCATTGGGATCTGGGTTGATCAGAGGAAAGGGTTCCTTTCAGTTGGATTGAGTTTTCATTAACGTTAACGGGTGAACTTGGTTGTGAAAAAGAAAAAAATTTGGCTCGATATATTTCATTTTTCCTATAAGTGGCGATACATGTCGGAAGTGAAGGTAAGGAGAGGTGATGAAAGAAAAATCCAGAAAAGGAAAACCAATGACGAAGAAAACAAAAAATAGAAAAAGCAAAATATTAAAGAGGCGGAGTTGGTACAAAAATAAAAAAGTTGAAAAAGCAAAGAAGGAAAATATTAAAATAAGAGGGGGAAATATTAAATTAAAAAATGCTAAAGTAATGGAGAAAAGAATTAAAATAATAAAAGTATAGATGACATTGAAAAAAGTCGTACAACAAAAAGAAGGATATAAAAATTGGCATCGAGGAGTTCATAAAGAAGAACGAAGTATTCAATACATCGTACAAATAAAAAGAGGAGGAAAAAAATTGTAGACCATATGACTATAGGGAAAAGTTGGAGTACGACAAGGACATAAGAAAAGAATTGTATGATTGATTATACAACAATCACTCAATAGAGTACGAGAAGCAGAGAAGATTGTACCAAGGATACATGGGGATGCATCCCCTACATCTTTGACCCCCGTACCAGTACCGAGGATGTCTCGGGGACGGGGGACACCTGGGGGACAGCTGACAGCCGTCCCCAAAAGGTTTCCTTTTTTCAGGGATGTCCCCTAATGGAGGAAACGAATCGGAAAATTTTGGGGGATGGTCAGGGGACGCCCAGCCATCCGTCAACTATCCCGGGGACGGCCGATCGTCGCCTTTTTTCCAGCAGCCTTTAAACACCAAAAAAAAAGTTAAATTTAAAATTTGTTTTTTTTATTGCTTTTGTTTCTGAGTTTGATTTTGATGCAATGTTGGCAGATGCCGAGTAGAGGCAGCCATAATACTTTCTGTTACTATGTTTTGGACACTTGTGACTTTTTCATTTTAATATTTGTAGTGCAAACTTGTAGCCTTTGGGCATTTTATTATTTTATATCATATGCACTTTGACTGTTTGACATGAATTATGGTCCATGGAAGCAATTAGGTAGCTGTAGTATTAATTTGGTCGAATCTGTGATGTATATGTCAATATGATTGGTGATTACATTTGCAACTTTATGAATGTTCATTGTTATACTGTTATGATTATCATTACTCATATGAATATCTGAAATTTCCTTATATTCTTAAATATATATATATACTATATAGCCGTCCCCCCATCCCCAAAAATCTCCTCAAAAAAATGCCGTCCCCAAAACTTGTCCCACCGTTCCGCCGTCCCCCCGTACCGGAAACTTGGTGGAACATAGGATTGTACGTGTAAAGGCATCCGTGCAGTCTAGAAAAGCTAGGAAACAAAGGGGTTATATCGTATGGTTGCAAGGACGAGGGTAGAACAAGGAAGGCGTATGGCATAAGTGCTTGGTCATACGGAAGAAGAGGCGGGTTGTACATTAAATGCAAAAGCAGACCGTATGGCGGATTGCTATAGTCATTCTTTGCATCGTTGTAGGGTAACCATGACGAGAAAGTCACTTGAGTCATATGGCGAAAACAAGTCAAAATTTTATGGTGAAAAGAAGACAAGGTCGTACGGTGAAAGGAATCAGGGGACAATTGCAGTATACTATATTTCGTTCGTATGCCATATGGTACAGACAAACACAACAATTCATTGACAAATATTTCGTTTGTACACTGTACGGTACAGACCAACATGGGAATGATGATGTCAAGCACAATTTAAAAATTGCATAGTATAGATTGACAATTGTGAAAGTCGTTTTTGGTTTTTGAGAAGGTGGTGTATATTTAATTGGTGTCAGGAACTCATTTACTTATTTCAGCCATGGATGCAAGCAACAAGGGATAAAAGGTTGTGCATTACAGGCCACACATTGCTTCAACCAAACCAAGCAAAGGCAAAAACACGAATGTTGAGATGGGAGTGGATGTGTTGGCGTTACAATTCGCACCTTTGGAATGCGTATTGGCAACGAACAACTATGCACAGTGCATAATGATTGCTCTTCAAATTAGGAGGGGAAGCTCCCTCTTTTGTTGATATGCGTGAAAAAGTAAACGATCTAAATCCTATCTTTTTGACTTAGCGGGAAGAGGCACAAGGTTAAGAAAACCAAGAACGTTGCAGCTAAGGTTTTTCTCTGGTTTTGCAGATCTTAATTACAACTAACTAAATGCTTTTAATCTATCCTATTTGCTCAAGAGAAATAGAGCATGAGGACTTAGGAGCAGGGAATATTTGGACGATAATCTTTAAGTCAGGATTCCCAAGGAGGAGACGGCTCCTATCCAAGGTGTAGGCTGAAAGAAAGGTTATTGGCAACAACATTAAACGACAATCTCCACTTCAAAATTCCCAAGGAGGAGACGAATCCTATCTGAAGTGTAGATATGAAACAAAGATTATTAATCACAACAACACACGATAAACCTACTTCTAAATTCCCAAGGAGGAGACGACTCCTATCCGAGGTGTAGATATGAAATAGGCTTATTAGAAACAAATATAACCCAAGACAACAAATTGTATGAAAGACCTATCACACAGATAAACCTAAGTTACTGGTTCGCTGGTTTGAGGCCCCTGGTTCAGGTTTGAAACGGACCAGGTTCGAAATTCAGGTTCGGTCCGTAATTGGTTCAGACAAATTACGAATTTTGCACTGTGGGTTCGGTTTCAAAAGACCCGAAAGAATTTGCAACGAATTTTATAGTTTTTTGTTAGGTTTGCTGGTTTTAATCTGTGCTTGGTTCTGAACGAGGTGTCTGCAGGGATGTTCAAAGATTGCTCTAATGGTTTCAGACAAGGGTGCGACATCCATTCAGTTCTCCACGCGATTGATATACAAAGCAGAGCAGTGTATCGATGCAAATACCCATACCCCGTGGAGAAGCTGTGGCGTCGCTCCACCATTGTGATGCTTTGAGTCTCCCGCCTTTCACTTAGACTACGTAAAATAAATTTTCAATAAATAGAATAACTTCAAAATAATGAAATAATTAATATATTAATATTAATACTTATATTATTAATGTTAAAATTAATTTAAATATAATTATAATGTATATATATTATATTGACATAGTTGTAATGAAGAACTTGATTATAATGTTGACAAAATTATTATAATAATGGTATATAAATATAATCTATTATGAAGAACTTGATTATAATGTTGACAAAATTATTATAATAATGGTATATAAATATAATCTATTATTAATATTAAAATTTAATATTTACATTAAAATATTGATTGCAAATATTAGTATCGATATAATTATATTGTATTCATACTAGCATATATATTTTAAATAAATTTATATAAAATAAAATATAGAAATATACGTATGCAATAGAGTTTGAGAAGGATATCTCATATTAATGTATCTTTATACTTCTTATTACTTATATATATACAATCATATTACTATATTTTTATTTTTATTTAATAATTTATATTAATGGATATGAGATACTTTTTTATTTTACTATATTTGTTTATTATGTATTAAAAAAAATATGTTTTTGTATTATTGAACCCAAAACGAACCCAATTCCAAAATTTTTTTTTGCTCGAACCCGCGAACAGGATTCTCGAACCCAAACCCGAACCCAAAATCGAACCGGTAACTTAGAGATAAACGATCAACTAGAATTATATTGAACAAAGATGAACCATTACAAGTAACATTGCACGGCAAGGCGGCTTAGCAATTTGTTTATCACTAATAAAAGCTCAAAGTGAACCAATACTGAGAATAGGGATATTGCAGACAATGTAGCAACTCTCTATCACAATGAAAAGTTCGTGAACAGATACAAAAATAGCAATACTACAAGCAAAAGTGGCTTAGCATGTATGCTATCACACAAAAGTTAATTACAAATGAGCAAGGAGTCTCTTATTTATAGAACTCAAAAGGTGTAGGGAACCCTAAAATCACCTTGAGCTAACATGAGTCTTGCAAGCATGCAAGGATTTATTCTCTAATTCTAACTAAATGAATCTATACAGTTAACTGGAAAGCTACCATCAGTTAACTGAAACAAAACTAGAATAAATGGACATGTGCAACATGCACTTCCTTATTGAAATGAAAGTTAACTGATAACTAAGATCAGTCAACTGGATCCTAACTAAAAGTCCATCCTCTTGTGAAGATATCCACGAAGATGAGATAGGTGTGCATGCGATCAACAATTAGAACTCAAGACTGAGGTCGAGTTAACTGTTGCTTCTGACTCTATCCTCGGAAATAACTTTAGGATCTAATTGATAGTCTACTATAAGCCCTCTCGGTCTATCACCTCATCTAGGAACTTGTCGACTGTCTCATCTTCTGGCACTTTGACTCTATCCACGATGATAGACTGCCTCTTTAACTCCTCTCCATCTTTGATCATCCTCTGACATTCTCTGACATCTTCAGTTACCTTTTTGAAACTAGTTGTCATCACTGAGAAGTGATCCAACTTGGACACCACAAGATCTCCATCAAGGCTATCATGAACCAGCTTCTCGAACTCGGTCTGCACTGGATCAAGCTCAGCTTATGTGCCATCTTCATGAAGATAGTGGCATGGGATATGAGTGATAAATCCATTGATAAGTTTGAGAGCTCCAACAACATCCTCTTTGAGCGCAGTCATCTCTGTAGAGATTCTTTCATAGATTTCTACTTTGAAAAGATGTTCTCTCCAAGTGAAAACCTTCTTCTTATCCTCCTCTTCTACAATGGCATCATATGCAACTGCCAATTGAGATATGAGTATCAAGTCCTTCGGCTTGCACTCTGCTATGGACACTTCAAGTTGTTGGATCCCTTGACGAAGATTATGTGCCTCGTACCTCAATTGATATAACTTTGTGAGGAGGTATCTGCTTACAACTATAAAATCTTGAATCCAATTGTCCAAGAGCTTCCCACGATTGACTAATCGACCAAGTCTCTGTTGATCTACAGACGTCTCTCGAAGCTGTGGGAGCATAGGAGCTTGGCCTGCAATTCCATGAAGAAGATCCGAGATGTACTGTCGGAGTTGCTTGATCTCAGCCTTGAGGGTTGCCTTGTCTTCTCCGTCCTTCATGACGCTCTCTTCAAGATTACTTGCAGCGACCTTGAAAAGGCTCACGTCCACGTGCTAGGTGCTTCTGCCAAGATTTGCTTTGACGAAGGTGAAATCACCAACTTCAACTTCGTCTAGACTCTTGCCTACCGGTGGTGTAGCAACTTCAACGATAATCTCTGCTTCAGGAGTCTTCTCAATGTGCACTTGCTTCTTGACCTTCTTGTTTGACCTATCCTAATAAGGATTGCCAAACTCAGATAAATCAAGCTGATATGAAGGATTTCGCCTCCGTCTTCCCAAAGACCTCTCGAGCCAGCACAAATGATCAATGTTATCCTCTCGAGGAGAAACTGCTTTTGCTGTGACAACCATTGGTGGATCAACTGGTATGAAAGTCATGAATTGGTAATTCTGGCTTCGAGTCAATATCAATAGGAGATGACTGTGGAGAAGATGGTGGACCAGGAGATGATGAAACAACCTCAGCTTGCACCACTGATTCTGCTATAGCTTCCGATGTTTTCTCAATCTGCTTTCGCTTACTGATGCTTTTTCCCATTGAGTTCCCACTAACTTTGACACCGTCAGGTGGCTTTAGAAGGTAGTGAAGAAAACCCTACTGGTGGCTCTGAAATTGGAATTGTCCTTCGCTTTATCTTGCTGTCCAAGAAGTACATGCTTCTCTTAATAACTAATCTCGACAAGTCCTCAATTGAAGTATTCTCCTAGGCGTACCAATCTGGTTGGTGAAGTTGCTGGCGAGCGACTTGGTCTTTGATGAATGAACTAAGTAGTACCTCTTCGTCATCGTCTGACAAACCCTCAACATATTTTGATAGGAAATCAGCAAGTTGAGGAAGAGTAATTTTGCAATAATGACGTTGGTGCACTTCAAATTCATCTTTGCAGTTGACCCAAAAATCCTCAAGTGCTGGCTTGTGTGAATTACTTCGCTCCAACCGTGCCGAGTAATGACCCAAAGGATCATAAGAACACCTCTCAGTGAGATACTTGAGGTGGAGTTTTTCTAACTCGTTCGTCATTAACTTGCAATCAGTTTTAGTCTTACACTTGTATATACCTAATCTAAATGGAAAGGTGAATGTTGACTTGTATCGATTGCAAAGAAAAGAGTGAACTTCTTGAGCTTGTCTCAAAAACTTCATGAATATAATTGAAACTCTTGAGCTTGTCTCAGAAACTCCATGAATATACCTAATATAAATTTAACTTGAGGCGTCGACCTAGAGTAGAAGGTAGTGAAGAAAACCCTACTTGCGGATCTGAAATTGGAACTGTCCTTCGCTTTCTCTTGCTGTTCGAGAAGTACATGCTTCTCTTAATAACTGATCTCGACAAGTCCTCAATTGAAGTATTCTCCCTGGCGTACCAATTTGGTTGGTGAAGTGGCTGGCGAGCGACTTTGTCTTTGATGAATGAACTAAGTAGTACCTCTCCATCTTCATTTGACAAACCCTCAACATCTTCTGATTGGAAATCAACAAGCTAAGGAAGAGTAATTCTGCAGTAATGACGTTGGGACACTTCAAATTCATCTTCGCTGTTGACCCAAAAATTCTCAAGTGCTGGCCTGTGTGAATTACTTCGCTCCAACTGTGCCAAGTAATGACCCAAAGGATCATAAGAATGCATCTCAGTGAGACACTTGAGTTGAGTTTTTCTAACTCGTTTGTCATTAACTTGCAATCAGTAGCAGTCTTACACTTGTATATACCTAATCTAAATGGAAAGGTGAATGTTGACTTGTGTTGATTGCGAAGAAAAAAGTGAACTTCTTGAGCTTGTCTCAGAAACTCCATGAATAGGACCGTGTCTGACGGGTACCTCTGTAGCATCAGAGGTTCTCCGGTGTAACCATCCACTCAAATATATGTGAAAATGGGAAACTGGATGAACCAATCCGCCCAACTTGCCATTGCTGATTTTGCCTCTAGTGAAATCTTGATGTACATCTCATTATCTAGGTCTCTGATTGTCTTCATGAGTAAGTAATCATTCACCACTTTGAAATCTTGTTCAGCCTTAGAGAACTCCAATTGTGAGTAATATTCGTGAACATGCTAAATGCCAAGAATTCCATTGGTCTTCAAAGTTCTAAAATTGCCTTGAAACACAATTAAGTAGACCAGAAAATAAACCATGTGAAACTCGTGGATTTTGAGGAATTCTATGATTTGTTGGTGAAGACACTCACTGATCAACATGGTCTAGTCAAAGTGTTCCTTATTGTCGATAATCCGGGAAATGACATAGAACATCCTCGGTCAGAAAATATGAGCTTCCTCTTGACCTCTAACCCGGTTGAGCAAAGTAATTAAGATAGCAATTTCATCCTTGAACTCCCCACGCCCAACCTTCTTTGGCATGTTGGTTTTCTGTACTTTTAGCCACCTTTGAGCAACCTTTCTCTGTGATCTTTCTTTGTCTTCTTCCCATATTTTGTCGCAATCCTCGATGATTATGGCAAAATTGTTTGAGCGAGAAGGAATAGCAAAGCACTTTTCAACGTCCCTCGGCTTTAGGCTGCAAATGACTCTCCCATCGGTTGATTTGATTTGTCTTGTGGATGAGTCGTAGTGCTTAATGCAAGCAATGACGAACTCAAGATAAAAACCGTGATAAGAATAGATGCTGCGGCCAACAACCCACAGCGCTCAAGATTTCTGACTGTCGTGTTGCTAGTGCCTTCCAACGTGCTCAAATTGACCACTGGGTATATGTGACCCAAGTCTGTATCAACAGTTTTCAAAAAGTCGTGAACCAAGACTGATTTGGCCTTGTAATCTATTGGGTTGAATTGCATTTTGAAAATCTAGATTTTTGACTGTAAAGTCGGGTATGTTAGGACAACTTCAGAAAAAGTTGAAAAATGGCTCTAGGATAGGCTAAAAATACCGAGTTGAGGTAAAAAATTTCAGAAATTTTCTGAAACATGGGTTTTGTAGAGAATTGAATTCTAAGCAAACCTAGATTGTCAGAAATTCGAAAAGATGAGTTTTAGCAAGGCTTGCAAAGGGTTTTCAGTCGAGAACTGCAGTGGTTGTGGGGGCAGTTTTCCCGAGAAAAATTGAAACATGGGTTTTGTAGGCAGTGGAATTGTAAGCCAACCCAAATGATTCGATTTTGGAAAAAATGAATTCTTGACCCACATTCAAAGGAATCTTCAAAAAAAAAGCACAGTGATTAATAATGTAAAGCAACGAGGCAATTTTCTCGAAAAAATCTAAGATATGGGTTTTGCTGCTGACGTTGAAATATGCGAACCCAGATCATCTGATTCTGAAAATTCTGCCGTTTACTTTGACATGCGAGAGAAAACCTAAGACAAGAATAAAAGAATTTTAGAGATAAAAATAGAAGTTTATTATTTTGTCTCTGAAAAAGTCGCCTATGCTTGAATTGGATTTGATAAGTCTGCATGCACTCGAAAAATGAAGTCTGGAAAATGTATCTTTTGGACAATCTGGACCTGGCACCGCGAAGAACACTGAAATTTGTCACCTGTAGCGCCTTCAGATTTTTATTTGCTCAAGAAAGACGTGTTTGCTCTCACTTGTGAAGAAAATAATGGACGCCTATGCCTTAATAAATAAAATTTATCAAGAAAGGCATCATAAATGCATGCAATTGCTTCAAAATTTGCGCTAGCTTCTGATTGGACCTTCAAAATCAACGCCACCTTCTTATTGGACCTCAAAAACAATTAACTGACTGAGAAATTAGCCTTAAAGAGGGTGCCACCTCCATGCACTTCAGTTAACTGTGCATGCAAAAATAAATCCACCAATTGCACGCAAAAATCAAGTCTAGTTGAAGTCGACTTGAGAAGTTTAACTAAATATTTAATTTCAGTTAACAACCTCCACCTTTATAGGGCGCCACTTTGCACTTCAGTTCAAAAGTCAAACTTTGACTTTAGGCGTCACTTTCCAGACTCGAGCCAATTTATTGAAAATTTGAATATGCAAATGTCACGGAGCCCATGTTCGATCACCGATTCTAATTGATTGACATGTCGAATAAATTGGCTAACAGTTTCATTGAAGAGCAAGATCAAAACTGACAATAAACTCCTTGAGGCTGCAAACCCTAATTTTGACATCTGAGGCTTCAAAATTTAGGGCGCCCCTGGCCTCCAGGGGCACTTTTAGCTTCAGACATTTTCATTATTTTGAAGGTGATTTTGACCTTACTTCATCTCGCGTTTCCCAACATTTGGCAAAACTTCAAACTGATTGACAGGCTCACTGCGGAGCTGATTGAATTTTGAACAAGAGCTCCTGGAGAGCACTTTTCCTAAAATCATCATTTGGTAGTTGAAAAACATGGGTGCCCTTGGCCTTCAGGGGCGCTCTTCTTCCTAGAGAGCCATTTCTGCAATTTGCTAGAAATTCACTTAAACCTCGGTTGCACGCTGTTGACAAGTCTTCTGACCCAACTGAGGTATGCAACAGAAAGTTGGAAGCGTCACAAACAGGATGAATATCTTAGATGGCCGAATGCCCCTAACCTCTAGGGGTGCTTTTGCTTTTTCTTGACATTTTTGACCATGATTAAAACCTTATGTTTCACTCCTAATTCCAGAAGCTCAGCAACTGAGATTCATCCGTTGACGGATTCGTTGTGAAGCTATATCAAGTCCGAGACAAACATCTTGGGTATCATTTGGTCAGAAACCTCCATTTGGTGCTTCAAAAAGATGGGCGCCCTTGGCTAGAAGGCACGCTTTTTGCTCCAATTTGAGGTGCTAGACATATCTTTCGGACTGGCTGCTAGGCTCATCGCGAAGTTGACAAGATTCCGAAGAAGTCTTCTTGGAAGTGACAAATCTTAGAAAGCTGATCTAGGCCCCTGAAATCAAGGGCGCCCGCCCCTGTCTAGCAGGTGCTCTTTTGTCTCTAGAGGTAGAAAAATTTGCACCTTCTTCTCCTCGACGAAAATCCCCTCCTCGACGAAGCATCATTTTGGACATATCTTGCCATAAAATCTTCACTGGAGCATTTGAAGCTTCGATTTTGACACTTGACACCTTGGCCATCTACCATTGTTGACCTTGGAGATCCTACCTTTCACTTGAAAAAGCAAAAACTACCCACTAGACTTAAATTGAGTTTTAACTTAATCTGATTTTACCATTGTGATCGTGAAGCAAAATAAGCCAATCAAAACAATTTTCAGTCAATTATGACAAGTTTCAATTTTTTTGGGTTTTTTGGTAAAAAATAGGGATCCAAAAACCCTAATTTTCAAAATTTTATTTACCAGGATCTTCTTGACATCAAACTGACTAAAAGCCCATACTTGATTTGCCCAAAAATTATGTTTTGACATCAGTTTACAAGGTTTAAACCATTTTAAGAAAAATGCCTTAATTAAGCAAAAAATTTGGTTTGGGTACAACAAGATGCACTCACATGGGGTAGCTTAACGGGTAGCAAGTGTAGGCAGTGGTGGAATAATAACCAGGACAACCATGTCCTCAAGGTAGTGCTACATCATGCACAGGTTGACAAAGCCGTGTAGATTCCATTCTTCAATTCTCGAGGGTTTGAACCTTTCTTGAAGGCAATAGTGACAAATTATTGTAGGCACTGGCATAAATCAATCATCGACTACAGGGGTTGCATGGTGACTATTTATTTTTGGCCAGTAGACTTCCAGAGGGTGTTTGGCATACCGGCCATAGGTAGTACGATGTGCAAGCCAACTTGAAAGTTTACACAATAGCACAAGGAAGCATTGGTGAAGAGAATTTGTAGACCCGAATTAATGAGAGGGACATCATATGGAATGCTAGAAATCGGGGGTTGAGGAAATATTTCTTGGCCACACCTGAATGGAAGTGCATAATGTACTTGATGAAGTGTAGATAGATAGGAGCAAGCAAAGCTTCCGATGTGCCGATATGGATGATCAACTACATGATAGGGCTGAGCATAGGGAAGGCATACAATTAGTCGAGATTACTATAAGAGATGATTAGAGAATTCCTTGTGCAGAAGCATAAAGCCTTCTACATGACACAACATGCCATTGCGTTGTTACTAGATGCTATTCACACATAGGTTCCCGTCGACAAGTGGGGGAAGTTCCAATCGGTGGCCCAGATAGACCCAACACTGTCAACAACATTCTACTGGACCACTTTGGACATAACAATCGGAGGAGAAGAGACAACCCAACCAAGGAAGAAGAGGCAACAGAGGGAGGCATCAGTCAATAGTGCAGAAGAGGATGCACCAATAGAGTTGTCCTCCACATCAACTACCACACCACCGATGGAGAAAGAGGTATCATTGGCAGCCGATGCACAATCACAACTAGAGATGGACATAGACAAAGTAGTACTAGTGATAGTGACAACTACAAGAATACCACCACTATAGCCAACCACTTTCATATTGCCAACACCACTATAGCCAGCCAGGAAATGGTGTTGGCAATGTCGCTGAGGTATCACCAGTTGCATCGCTAGTGATATACTAGCATCACCAACATCGTCAGTTGCACTGTTAGCAACATTGCCAACACCACCAGAGGTAACACCACCATCCCCAAGTGCATCGACAGGACCACCAAGTGCATCACCAAGACCGCCAGGTGCATCGTCGAGACCACTAGGACCACTAGGTGCATTGCCAAGATCGCTAGGCCCACTACTAAGACAGCTAGGTGCATCGCCAGTGCCATCAGTTCCAATTTTTGTAATGTTAGATACATTACTAGGGGGTATTCTCGCACCGCCAGATACATTACCAAAGGATGTTCCCACATCTACCAATGTTACACAGGTAAACAAGTGGATGAATGTGCTCGGGTTACCTCTGTAGGTTCCAACTTTTCGCTCACCAAGTCCTTCAAGAGCAAGATCACTCTAGAGCAAGATCACTCTAGAGCAAGATTTCACAACCATGGTGATTGAGGGTGAGGGTTTGCAGCAGGATTTCTCAACCATGGAGACTAAGGGTGTAGAACCAAACTCTTTAGAGGCACACCCATTGGATATCATGCACACTCAAGAGAGGATGAATCAAGTGGATCCGAAGGGTTGATAAATGAGATAGCCAAACCGGATGAGTCGGACCCTTTGAGGACAGTTTAGAGGTAGATTCAGGAACTTTAGGCAATGGTAGCAGTGATGCAGCAAGTAGGAGACATATCCAAATGGCTGGCCATAGATCACTCTCCATTGCTGGTTAAGGAGGTGCAACAGATATTGGTGTTTGTACAGGCAGGGTGCAAGGTAGAATTTGTTCGTTGTTTCACCTCAGAGGATGGCCTGTAGTTGAGACTCTGACAATGTTGAAGGCTTGGCATCCATTGAGACCTTTAGTAGAAGGGAGAGATGGTCATCTGATTTCAGCCCTGTTCGGTACAAAGGCTGTATTCTATAGGTGACAGATGACATCCACAGACGATGTTGTGCAGGAGAAGATTGAGGCTTTATAATTGGTGTAGAAGGTACAAGAAGAGTTAGCCGATCATACATAGAATTTCCAAGATCAACCAGCTTATTGTCAATGAGAGAGCCAGAGTATCGGCCGTAGAAGCCAAGATGATAGAGATGGAAAGGGAGATAGAGCAGCAAATGACGACCATGGAGGCCAAGCTAGCGGAAAATGCCAAAGAAGTTGACTAAGCAAAATGTCAAGTGATGGAGGCTACGCGGATGGTGAAGGCAGCAAGGGAGCGGGAGATCATGGCTGAGCACCAGTTGAGGATTCACACAAGGGAGGTTCGCAGATTGCGAGAGTTTCGCTCGTCTACATCCACCCCGACATCGTCCATCCATCTAGGGACATCCTCTCACCCTCCATCTCAATAAATGTAATTTGGGTGTTAGCTCCCAATTTTGTTTGTTGTCTGGAAAACGACTTTCTTTTTTGGGGGGCTGATGTAGTCGGCAAAATATAAATAAATAAATAATATTGTGTTCAACATAACTAATTAGTATATATTGTAATCGAGTATATGTCTCCTATGGTTGGTCAGTTGTACTAGGTAGTTGCCGATGGTTGGTGTCCTCAGCCAACATTGGTTGACTATATATTTCATGTTTCATTTGTAGTCAAGGACTGCAGATATTCTGTATGATGTACTTATTGCCTATTTGATGAATGAGAATACTTATTTTGTGCATGTGCATTGTTGAGTAATTGATATGTTTATTAGTTCTGTCATACATTCTCGTTTATTCTGTATTAATCGGTCAATTATCATAAGTGAGTAAACAGAAATCACAAAAGGCATAGGAGTTAGTGTACGTGCGTTCCAACTTGTGCTTTCTTTTGCACAAACAAAATGACTACATGGGACAACAAAGCTGTGGGATGTAGAGCCATAGCATATTGACTTGGATGCTTCCACTTCCCAATATTCTTCATTTTTGGAGTTAGATAGCTGGCAACATATTTTTAGTACAAGTACTAGTGGTATCCCATGTGGTTCTTTTAATGTACATACATCATTTAATCTCAATGTTGTTGATGATGATCTTAATGAAGAACCATAGGATGCTAAGTGTTGATTTTATTATTTTATTATTGATCAATGAATATCTAAATGACATTTGACTTTGACAAATTTAGATTTTTATGGTGGTTTTGTTAATTATATGACGCTATGTGGTATTCTGAACTTAATTCCCGTTTTTGGACTGCAAATATGTATATATTTATGAATTTAATACTTTTTTGTATGGATGAACCCAAAACAGACACAACCCAATGTTTTTTTTGCTCTATCCACATACCCAGACCACCATACCCAAACTTAACCCGAATCCAAACAGGTAACATAGATAGATATCAAAAGCATTCTAGGATTATACTTCTTAAGCACCAAAAAAGTGACATAGGGTCAACATTAGAGACCGGATATGTAATGTGTAGTAACAGGTAATGCATCTGTTAGTCTCATAATTGAATAGCTTTTTACTGGACTCATTGTAATTATAAGCCCATGTAGATGGTTGTTCCGACAGAATTCCAAGATATGATAAAATACACACTAGGAGACAAACTAGGAACCACTATGTGTGTGTTCTGCAGAGATTTATTGTTGAATTTAGAGTTATTTTACTTCTTTTTACTGATTACTTTGGAGAGTTGTATGGCATCCAAATACAGCAATAACAGTGTTGTCTGCCTCTGTGACTTATGGAAGACAATTGGGTTTGAGAATTTGATTGTATGCTGTGATGGAAGTATCTATTTAGCAAATGAACAAATCATAGACGGTTGTATTTAGTGAAAATTACTTCCATGATTGGTTGAAATAATCTTTGCTCATTAGGAAATGCCTTTTATGAAATAGAAAACTTCTGTTATATGGGAAACAGTCGCAAGTGCAAAAAGTTCTAGTGGTTTGCTGATAGGCCTTGGCACCTTGTGCAAATTGTGCTCAAATTCAGGAGACTAGCCCTCAAGGGTACATGTGAGCCACAAGAATTGTAGATACACAGGCTTTAATTTCACCTTGCTGCAATATCATACAAAACTTTTCCTCTACACACTCTCAATCATATAGAATTGATAAACACACCAAATTCTTCTTAATTGATCTGCAATTGACATCGGCACAGCCAGGCTGGTCCTTTCGTTTCTTCTGAAGAGCATTGCATGCTTGAATGCAAGGAGAGGACATTACAGAGGTTATTTTTAGTTTTATTAACTTCATCAAGGGTCTAGGGACAGTTTAGATTTCATTTTGTTATTTCCAATATGCAAAACAAAGGTTTTCAAGTGCTTGGTTACTAGAGCTTTAGTCTTGTTTTCATGCCAGGAGATTAGCCACACAGTTCAGGAAGAAATACAACATTTATTCTTATTTACAATGTACTTCCAGCTGTAACAGGGTTTAGATGTCTTTTGTAAAGCTGGTAAATAGGGGCCTGTTTTTGGCTTAATATACAAAGATTAACATAAAAGTGCAAACAGTATTCAGTTAAGTCCAGTACATTGTGACTGTAGCCTTGCCTTAGTGATCAAAATTGTAAGCTGGGTAGAATGGTGTTCATCAGCAATTGGTGATCAGTTTTTCATCTGAGAATGAAGTTGGGCCCTCTCTTTCCCTATCAAACTGTGAGAAATTGACATTAAAATAATAAAACATAATTTACTACGCTCTTCCATAGTCCTTTTCTTTGTAATGGCAATGACAAACTAGTTTGCAAGTCTGCAATTTTTCAGTTATATATTTTTTTCAACCACTTCCTTAATCCTAATGAAGGGACTGAAGCCAAAGATGTAGAGGCATTGCGAAACACACGAAGAACTGTATGTTATTTATGTATGAATGCCTGAAATAATATAACAACTTGCAGCTTCTCAGTGGAAAGAGTAGTTTAATGTCAATCATAAAGCTTCAAGAAAGTATTTTTATTTCAAATTTTTTCATTAATGCATGAAGAGGAGGAGACCATTTTCTCTTATAATTTGATAAATGTTTTCGTGTCCTTTTCTTCCTTGATGGAGGATAACAATTGTAGTTGTATTTCTTGAAATGTTTCTTGTAAGATGTATCAAACTGTATTGGGTGAAAATTCTGAATGCAAAACTTAACCAAATAATTTTGTTTGAAGAAGCTAGAATTGCACTGCCAATGTACGCTTTTAGGAGTTTCCCAATCCTTGTCCTTGCACTCAGTGGCTAAGATCATGGGTGGATACTTGGCATTTAGCTCCATTAATCTACTAAAAACCAAGTGAATGCTTCAAGTTTAATGTCCTCTTTGGGGGCATAAGTGCTCGATAGGGACACTTAGCCTATTTTAATTCCCATAGGCTAATTGGGAGGAAAAAGGGAATAATTAATTAATTAATTTAAGTTGTCTAAAGTTCAAGCGACTAACATTTAAGTAATCATTTCATTTTATAAAGTTGAAGAGTTAAATTAAAAAGTGATTTTATGGGGACCCAAAATATAAAGTTAAAATTAGAAAGTCACTAAGGCGGGAAAATAATAATGTTTTATTATTTTCGGGAAAAGTGTATAAAGAGAGGAATGGAAAAGGAAAAAGGACTCTTGACATTTTCATTTTACAAAACTCTTTCTTGGAGAAGTGAGTAACTGTTCATCTAGCCATAGGACAAAAACCTTAGGACGAAATTGGTTTCGAAGACGGAAACCTTACACCGAAATTGGTTTGATAAATGTGGTGCACGTAAGAGTTTTTGAATTTCATTTTCTTGGAAATTTTAATTGATTTAATTTGAGAGAAGAGATATGGAGATGATTTGGTAAGCCATCAACATTGTAATTCCTAGCTGCCACTTTAAGGAATATCTTGGCCGTACCCTGTAAAATGGCTAGTTATTGTAAAGTCCCCTTCCTAGACAGTGCAGCTGGTTCAGAGGTTAGCCTATCATTCTGATCCTCGTAGGCTGACAGATGTGTGTAGAGGATCACTTGAGGCAGTTATCCGGTGCTTGGGAATATTACTCCTTTAGTTGATTCAGGTTTGGGCCCTGGTAGACATTTGCGGAGTGATTTATAGACACTTACTATTTATAATAAGTCAGGCAGGCAGGAGTTGCTATTTATAGCAGGGCACCTGGTTCAGTTGGTCAACTCAGTTTTGACCCAGTTTGATGATCTGATGAGCAAATAGTGTTTACTTGGGCATTTAATGTTTATTAATTTGACTCTATAATATAAAGTCACTTTAATGAAATATTAAAATTATTAAATGGGGAATTATAAAGTATTTAATACTTTATAAAAGAGGGGTAAAATAATAATTAAATGAGCATTTAATTATTAATCAAAAAGGGACGCCATTTATTGAATATTTGTCCTAAGTCTAAAAAGGGCGAAATTCATCATTTATTTAAATGATTATTAAAAT